>CM053038.1:795529-1995529 GCA_028564925.1 Lithobates sylvaticus
TTGCATCCAAACAAAATTGACGTCCTTTTTTTTTCCCACAAATAGAGCTTTCTTTTTTGTGGTATTTCATCACCTCTGCGTTTTTTATTGTTTGCGCTTTAAACAAAAAAAGAGCGACAATGTTGAAAAAAAAGCAATATTCTTTTAATTTTTGCTATAATAAATATCAGCAAAAAATAAATAAAAAAACAATTATTTTCCTCAGTTTAGGCCGTTATGTATTCTTCTGCATATTTTTGGTAAAAAAAAAAATCACAATAAGCGTATATTGATTGGTTTGTGCAAAGGTTATAGCGTCTACAAAATAGGGGATAGTTTTAAGAATTTTTATTATTCATTTTTTTTCTATTAGTAATGGCGGCGATCTGAGATTTTTATCGTGACTGCGACATTATGGCGGACACATCGGACACTTTTGACACTATTTTGGGACCATTGTCATTTATACAGCCATCAGTGCTATGAAAATGCACTGATTACTGTGTAAATGACACTGGCAGGGAAGGGGTTTAACACTAGGGGTGCCGATCAAGGGGTTAAGTGTGTCCTAGGGAGTGATTCTAACTGTGGGGAGGATGGGCTACTAGTCACATGACATCACTGCTCCGGATGACAGGGAGCGGTGATCTCTGGCAGAACAGGGAAATGCCTTGTTTGCATCTCCCCGTTCTGCGGCTCTGTGACACGATCGCCAGGAGACCGGCGGACATCGAATCCACCGGTCCCGCGGGCACGGTCATGCAGTACACAAGGCGGTGCTAGCCCCGCCTAATAAAGGGGACATACAGGTACACCCATTTGCCCGCCACTGCCATTGTGCCGATGTACATCGGCGTGCAGCGGTCGGCAAGTGGTTAAAGAGTCATCTTTGTGCTTCAGTTCAGTGCCTAGGCTCAGACGATGTCATCAGTTTGCTGCAGACAGGAGGAAGTTTTTCCTCAGTCTCCTCTCCCCCCAGTGATCAGACTGTACATTGCAACTTTGTAGCAAGTCCCAAGGTGAGAGGCTGCAGCAGGGGCTGATCTGCATTGAACGTATGTACGGCCAAGAACTGCACTGCATTATCCAAAATTGTACCACAAAAAACAAAGAGATGCAGATTGCATTTCATTAGAGTGGAAGTTTGGTTGACGAGCACAATTTTTTGTTGTTCTGAATACCAACATCATGAGGGTCAAACCACAGTCACCGAAGGTGCCACATTGTGATCACCCAGACCCCTAAAGTCTTTACATAATAGGATTCCCCCATCTCCTTGGTGTCTGTTTTACAGGGAATTTACCACAAAGTATGAAAGCTTTGTGAGAAGCTTTTGAGGGAAGCTGACCCTCAAGGCTGTTTACTAGTCCCGGGTTTAGTATGCAACCCAGGAGACTGAGGATGATGACTGCTTCCACTGGAGGCTTCTCACACTTAAATTTTTGCTTTGTAGCCTGATGTCCTCTAAATAAAGGCCACAAGGTATTTTTTTTACCAAGGATGCAGCCTAAATAATTATGACATTAAACTGGAGGAAGATTTTGTTTACATTTTCACATCCTAACTTGCTTGCGGTTCCATATTTTGGTGACTATGTTTCATATATGCCTTGGTAAATGGTCCCTCTAGTGGTCGCCTCCATATCAGGGTATGGGAGACCCCCAAGCTTAAGGCTGGGTTCACACTGGAGAACACAGAGGCTTACAGCAGGAGTCCGGTGTGTCTCCATTCACCATTTTAGGTCCGATTTCAGACCCAAGTTTTTGGCTGAATTCGGACCTAAAACGGACCAAAAGATGCACAAGGCTCCTATGGCATTTGCACCGGAGCCGCTGTGGAGATGTGTGACCCGGCTCCATAGAGAGCTGGTCACGATCTCCTGCTATGCGAATTGGATGCAGGGAAACCCTCATCCAATTCACAATATTGTGAACTCAGCCTAAAGGAGAAGTTTGGACTTTGAAAGAAAACAAACACACATACTAACATCTATGCTGCAGCTGTCCCACGTCTTCTCTTCTTGGAGTGTCTTTGGATTGTGGAAGGAAACCGGAGTACTTAGTGGAAACACTCAGAACACAGGGAGAACATTGAAACTCCATTCAGGTAGGGTTCTGACCAGGATGTGAACCAAAGGACCCCAGTGCTACCGGGCAGAGAGAAAGAGAGAGAAAGGAGAAGGAGAAGGAGAGAGAAAGAAAGGAGGAGGGAGAAAAGGGAGGGAGAGAAAGAGAGAGGGAGGGAGAGAAAGGAGGAGGGAGAGAAAGGAGGAGGGAGGGAGAGAAAGAGAGAGGGAGGGAGAGAAAGGAGGAGGGAGAGAAAGGAGGAGGGAGGGAGAGAAAGAGAGAGGGAGTGAGAGAAAGGAGGAGGGAGAGAAAGGAGGAGGGAGGGAGAGAAAGAGAGAGGGAGGGAGAGAAAGGAGGAGGGAGAGAAAGAGAGAAAGAAAGGAGAAGGGAGGGAGAGAAAGTGAGAGGGGGGAGAGAAAGGAGGAGAGAAAGAGAGAGGGGGGGGGGGGAAATGAGGAGAGAGAGAGAGAGAGAGAGAGAGAGAGAGAGGGAGAGAGAGAGAGAGAGAGAGAGAGGAAGGGAAATAAAGCAGAGAGAGGGAGAGAGAGAGAAAGAAAGGAAGGAGGGGGAGAGATGGGGGAATAAAGAAAAGAGAGTAAAACAAAGGAGGAGAGAGAGGGGGAAGAAAGGAGGAGGAAGAGAGAGGAAGAGAGGGAAAGAAAGAAAGAGAGGGATTAAATGGAGGAGTGAGAGAAATGGAAATAAAAAGAAAAAATTTGAAAGAAAAGAGACGGAAGAGGGGAAAAGAAAAGAGGGGCAAGAGAGAGAGAGGAAGAGAGGGAAAGAAAATAGAGAGAGAGAGAGAGAGAAAGGAGGGGCGAGAGAGAGAGAGAGAAAGGAAGGGTGAGAGAGAGAGAAAGAGAGCGAGAGAAAAAGGAGGGGCGAGAGAGAGAGAGAGAGAGAGAGAGAGAAAGAGAGAGAGAATAAAAGAAGGGGCGAGAGAGAGAGAGAGAAGAGAGAGAGAGAGAGGAGGAGTGAGAGAGGGAAAGAAAGGAGGAGCGAGATGGAGAGGGAGAGAGGGCTAGAAAGGAGAAGTGAGAGAGAGAGAGAGAGAGAGGGAAAGAAAGGAAGGAGGGTATATAGATGGGTGAATAAAGGAGAGATAGAGAAACAAAGGAGGAGAGAGAGGGGGAATAAAGGAGGAGACAGAGAGAGGAAGAGAGGGAAAGAAAGAAGAGAGAGAGAGAATAAATGGAGGAGCGAGAGAAATGGAAATAAATTAGAAAAAGTAAGAAAGAAAAGAGGTGAAAGAGGGGAAAAGTAAAGAGGGGCAAGAGAGAGAGGAAGAGAGGGAAAGAAAAGAGAGAAAGGAGGGGTGAGAGAAAGAGAGAGAGAAAGGAGGGGCGAGAGAGAGGGAAAGAGAGAGAGAGAAAGGAGGGGGGAGAGGAGGAAAGAGAGAGAGAGAGAGAGAAAAGAGGGGCGAGAGAGGGAAAGAGAGAGAGAGAGAGAGAAAGGATGGGCGAGAGAGGGAAAGAGAGAGAGAGAGAGAGAGAGAAAGGGGGAGAGAGAGAGAGAGAGGGGGGAGGGGTGAGAGAGGGAAAGAAAGCAGGAGCGAGATGGAGAGGGAGAGAGGGCAAGAAAGGAGTAGTGAGAGGGAGAGAGACGGAGAGGGAAAGAAAGGAGGAGCGAGAGAGAGAGGGAAAGAAAGGAGGAGAGAGGGAAAGAAATGAGGAGTGAGAGAGGGAGAGAGAGAGGGAAAGAAAGGAGGAGCGAGAGAGGGAGAGAGAGAGAGGCCAAGAAAAGGAGAGAGGAGGGGGATAGAGGGAAAGAAAGAAGGAACAAGAGAGAGAGAGAGAGAGGGAGAGATAGATGGGGGAGAGAGGGAAAGAAATGAGAAGGAGATAGAGAAAAAAAGGAGGAGCAGGGGAGAGAGAGAGAGAGAGAGAGAGGGAGGGAAAGAGGGAAAGGAAGGAGGAGCGAGAGAGAAGGAAAAGAGAGAGAGAGAGAGTGTTCACAATTGTGGTACATTGTGATGAGGTAACATTATCTTGTGCAGTAATGTGTTATGGTAACGTAATCCACTTCCTTTGGGGCAGCACACCACACCACACATACAGTATGATGCTTTGCTGTGCCTTGCAGTAGAATGCTAACAATTGTATGTTCCCACAATGTCTAAATGGCCCTTATAATGGGTGCCATACTACTTGTAGATTCTGATGCTGGTCTCTGTCCATGTATCTGACCATATTGGACAGCATTGTTAAACAGGAAGAAGAGCCAAACATCCCCAAAGTAGATATATACTGTATATATTTACAACGTTCACATCTTTGCAAAACAAATAAAACTGTTAATCTCAGTATAAATAAGAAAGGTCAGGTCTATATCCCCTGTAATGCGGAGAATTCCCCGGCTCCTACCTGTGAGGGGCAGCAGTAGAAGGGTCAGGAGGGTCCGGCACGTTGCTCCCACCATACTTATTCTCCTGGACGGAGGGCCGCTGGTTTTCGGTCTCTTCTGACTCCTCTGCGGTCTGGAATGAAATCCCCTTTTGATCATAAAGAGAAATTTGTACACAGAGAATCCAAACTTCCCCTGATCTCCCTTGTCACGACCAATGGGGACAATTCTTCTGGAAAGGGGAACTCCATTTGTGGTCGGTGATGCAAGAGCTCCTGAGCTCTGACATGTCTGCAGAAATTCTTCACTTCTCCAACTTCCACGGCTCTGATATTTTCTGTGGTTTAAAGGGACAATGTCATAAAATGTTATACAATGCACAGACACGATGGGGCGTAAATAAGCGCGTTCTCGTGCGTTGAGGCGCGTAGCTCAATACAATGCACCGGACGCTTTGTCCCTGATTACGAGGGATTGTCTCAGATTTTCCAGGGACTGTCTCAAATTTAGAGGGACTGTCCCTGATTTTGAGGGACTGTCCCTGATTTCGAGAGATTGTCTCTAATTTTCCAGGGACTGTCCCTGATTCTCCAGGAATTGTCTCTAATTTTCCAGGGACTGTCTCTGATTTTGAGGTACTGTCTCTGATTTGGAGCGACTGTCTCTGATTTGGAGGGACTGTCCCCGCTTTCGAAGGACTGTCTCTGATTTCAAGGGGCTGGCTCCCATTTTGAGAAATTGTCCCTGATTTCAAGAGACTGTTTCTGATTACGAAGGATTGTCTCCAATTTTCCAGGGACTGTCTCCGATTTCAAGGGACTGTCCCTCATTTTGAGGGATTGTCCCTGATTTCGAGGGACTGTCTCTGATTTCGAGGGGCTGTCTCTGATTTCGAGGGATTGTCCCTGATTTCAAGGGACTGTCTCCCATTTCTAGAGACTGTCCCTGATTTTGAGGGATTGTCCCTGATTTTAAGGGATTGTCCCTGATTTTGAGGGATTGTCCCTGATTTCGAGGGACTGTCTCCCATTTCAAGAGACAACCCTGATTTTGAGAATATGTCCCTGATTTTGAGGGACTGTCCATGATTTTGATGTACTATGTCTGATTTTGAGGGACTGTCCCTGATTTTGAGAGATTATCTCTAATTTTCCAGGGACTGTCCCTGATTTCGAGGGACTGTCTCTGATTACGAGGGATGGTCCCTGATTTTGAGGGACTGTCTCTGATTTTGAGGTACTGTCTCTGATTTGGAGGGACTGTCCCCGCTTTCGAGGGACTGTCTCTGATTTCAAGGGGCTGGCTCCCATTTTGAGAAATTGTCCCTGTTTTCAAGAGACTGTTTCTGATTACGAAGGATTGTCTCCGATTTTCCAGGGACTGTCTCCGATTTCAAGGGACTGTCCCTGTTTTTGAGGGATTGTCCCTGATTTTGAGGGACTGTCCCTGATTTCGAGGGATTTTCCATGATTTCAAGAGACTGTTTCTGATTATGAAGGATTGTCTCAGATTTTCCAGGGACTGTCTCAGATTTCAAGGGACTGTCTCTGATTTCGAGAGATTGTCCCTGATTTCAAGGGGCTGTCTCCCATTTCTAGAGACTGTCCCTGATTTCGAGGGATTGTCCCTGATTTCGAGGGACTGTCTCCCATTTCAAGAGACAACCCTGATTTTGAGAATTTGTCCCTGATTTTGAGAGACTGTCCGTGATTTTGATGTACTGTGTCTGATTTTGAGGGACTGTCCCTGATTTTGAGAGATTGTCTCTAATTTTCCAGGGACTGTCTCTGATTACGAGGGATGGTCCCTGATTTTGAGGGACTGTCTCTGATTATGAGGGACCGTCCCCGCTTTCGAGGGACTGTCTCTGATTTCAAGGGGCTGGCTCTCATTTTGAGAAATTGTCCCTGATTTCAAGAGACTGTTTCTGATTACGAAGGATTGTCTCCGATTTCAAGTGACTGTCCCTGTTTTTGAGGGATTGTCCCTGATTTCGAGGGACTGTCCCTGATTTTGAGGTACTGTGTCTGATTTCGAGAGATTATCCCTGATTTCAAGAGACTGTTTCTGATTATGAAGGATTGTCTCTGATTTTCCAGGGCCTGTCTCCGATTTCAAGGGACTGTCCCTGATTTTGAGGGATTGTCCCTGATTTCGAGGGTCTGTCTCTGATTTCGAGGAATTGTCCCTGATTTCAAGGGACTGTCTCTCATTTCAAGAGACTTCCCTGATTTTGAGAAACTGTCCCTGATTTTGAGGGACTGTCCCTACTTTCGAGGGACTGTCCCTGATTTCGAGGGACTGTCTCCCATTTCAAGAGACTTCCCTGATTTTGAGGGACTGTCCCTGATTTGGAACAGTGTCCCTCATCCCTCCTCATTCATCCCTCATTTTGGTCTGATCTCTATAATTGTATATAAAATTAACTTTTTATCTTTCATAAAGTTCTTCCCGGTGCTAAACCTTTCATCCAATTACTAAATTTCTGCATTTGTAAATTCCAAAAGCCAATATAAAGGAATAGTAGTGATAAAAGAAGCTCTTGTGGGTTTATCTAATCATTTATTTATTTTTTTACAATTCTCCTTTAAGGGGGGGGGGCGTGGCAGGGGGTGTGTCCTATGCCTGCACACTTTTGCTCGTAGGTGTCCCTCGTTCCCGTCTCAGAAAGTTGGGAGATTGTGTCTAATTCCCAGAGTTCCGGGGGGGGGGGGGGGGGGGGTTGATTTACTAGAACTGGAGAGCGTAAAATCTGGTATAGCTGTGGATGGGAGCCAATCAGCTTCTAACTTCAGCTTGTTTCAATTAAGCTTTGACAACAAAACCTGGAAGCTGATTGGCTCCCATACATGGTTGCACCAGATGTTGCGCTCTCCAGTTTTAGTAAATCAAGACTCATTGTGTCCAAAGCAAAAGGTCCTTCAAGATAAATCTATGATCCTTATGTGTGTGCCCCCCCCCCCCCGTATGACTTACCTGGGGCTCCTCAGTTGGTTTCATCCCGAGAACTTAGTTTGATCCGTCACCCCCAGCGCCGATCTGTAAAAGGTGACCCGTTCCAGAACCCAGACCAGATAATTCTTATGGAATTTCCTCATACGAGAGTCCAGAGCCGGGGATCTGATCGCAAGTCATGTGACTGCTGGGAAATGGAAGGGAGTTTTTTTCAAGGGTTCTCCTTCCAAGGCCCAATGAGGACCTTCATAACTACTTCCAAAAACCCCAAAACAGACATGTGATTGGTCATCATGGAAACATCACTAGATGGGATTTTTTTTCCCCTTAAATCATGAGATGCTGAAATATTAAATGTCAGCAGATTAAGAAAAGTGAAGTTCTCAACTTCCTCCTCCCGTCCTCCTCCGTCCCCCTCCCGTCCCCTCCCGTCCTCCTCCCGTCCCCCTCCCGTCCCCCTCCCGCCTCCGGAGTCAATCATTACACAGAAGGTTCATAATGTAGAAAGTGTTATCCTCTATATATATATATATGTTTAACCCTTTCACTGCTGCAGAATTTTTTCTTTAACCACTTCAATACCGGGCACTTACACAACACCTTCCTGCCCAGACCAATTTTCAGCTTTCGGCGCTGTCGCACTTTGAATGGCAATTGCGAGGTCATGCTACACTGTACACAAATGACATTTTTATCATTTTTTTCCCACAAATAGAGCTTTCTTTTGGTGGTATTTGATCACCTTTACAGTTTTTATTTTTTGCTAAAGACCGAAAATTTTGAAAAAAAAAATGTTTTTTTTTTTTGTTTCA
Source organism: Lithobates sylvaticus (assembly GCA_028564925.1). Lineage (NCBI taxonomy): Eukaryota > Metazoa > Chordata > Amphibia > Anura > Ranidae > Lithobates > Lithobates sylvaticus. Next base: position 803,685 of record CM053038.1, read on the forward strand.
GTTTCCAGTGTTTTCTCCTTCACTGATGGGCACTAATGGGGCTGCACTGACAGGCACTGTAAAGGCGGCACTGATAAGGCGGCATTGATGGGCACCAATGAGGTGGCACCAATGAAGTGGCACTGATGAGGTGGCATTGATGGGCACTGATATGTGGCACTGATGGGCACTGATAGGTGACACAGATGGGCACTGATAGGTGGCACAAATTGGGACTGATAGCTGGCACGGATTGGCATGGATAGGCGGCATGGATGGGCATTGATAGGCGGCACAGATGGGCATGGATAGGCAGCACGAGCATGAGCATGGATGGGCACTGATAGGCGGCATGGATGGGCACTGATAGGTGGCACGGATGGGCATTGATAGGTGGCACGGATAGGCACTGATAGGTGGCACGGATAGGCACTGATGGGCAGCATTGTATTTTTCTGTGTTGTACTGATGAATGCCAATCAGTGCCAAACAATAATGCATGCCAATCAGTGATGCCCATTGTGGGCACTGATTGGCATCCATTGTGGGCACTGTGTGTCATCCCTGGTGGTCTAGAGTGGCATACCTGGTGCTGGGCATCCCTGGCAAGATGGTAGTTGTGGGGTGTCAGACTGACACCCCGCAACATCGATTGCCGCGATGCGCGCCCCCGGGGCGCGCATCGGCTCAAAATCCTGAGGATGTCATATGACGTCCGGTCAGGGTTTTAAAACCACTTTGCCGACGTCATTTGCCTATATAAATTAAAATAACAATAAAGTTAGCCCAATTTTTTTTGCATAATGTGAAAGATGATGTTACGCCAATTAAATAGATACCTAACATGTCATGCTTTAAAATTGTGTCCGCTCGTGAAAAGGTGGCCAACTGCGGTGCTTAACCGCTTCACGCAAAATCACGTACATGTACGTTATTTTATGTTTGAAGTGGTTGTACGAGTATCCCAAAAACGCAGATTTTGGCGTTTTGAATACCTTTAATTGCAGAGGAGGGGTTTGGGGGTCTTTTAGACTCCGGATTCCTCCATAAAGAGGACCTGTCACCACCTATTACTGTCACAAGAGATCTTTACATTCCATGTGACAGCAATAAAAGTGATCAGATTTTTTTTTAAAGGGACAGCGTAGCAAAGAAAAGGCATACGTAAGCTGCGCTCGCAAATGTAAACACTGTTCAAACCACACATGTGAGGTATCACTGCAATAGTTAGAGCGAGAGCAATAATTCTAGTGCTAGACTTCCTCTGTAACTCTAAACTGGTAACCGTTCAAAAAATGTAAATGCTGCCTATGGAGATTTTTAAGTACTCACCTAGGTGGGAAAGGTGAGCCAGGACACATGATGGGGGAGTGTTAGGCACATAGGAGGGACAGGTGAGTCAGTGACATATGAGGGGGGAGTGTTAGGCCATAGGAGGGACAGTTGAGCCAGGGACATATGGTGGGGGTGTTAGGAAACTGGGAGGGACAGGTGAGCCCAGGACACATGGTGGGGGGTATTGGGCACTTAGGAGGGACAGGTGAGCCCAGAACACATAGTGGGGGTGCTGCGCACATAGACCGATAAGGGAGTCCAGAACACATGGTGGGGGGTATTGGGAAACTAGTAGGAACATGTGATAAGTGAGCCTAGGATACATGGCAAAGGTGAGACAGGTGAGGTGAGACACATGGTGAGAGAGTATTAGGCATCTAAGAGGGACAGGTGAGCCCGGGACACATGGTGGGGGTGTTGGGCATCTAGGAGAGACAGGTGAGCCCAGGACACATGGTGGGGGTGTTGGGCATCTAGGAGGGACAGGTGAGCCCAGGACACATGATGGGGGTGTTGGGCATCTAGGAGGGACAGGTGAGCCCAGGACACATGGTGGGGGTGTTGGGCATGTAGGAGGGACAGGTGAGCCTGGGACATATGATGGGGGAGTGTTGGGAATCTAGGAGGGACAGGTGAGCCTGGGACATATGATGGGGGAGTGTTGGGAATCTAGGAGGGACAGGTGAGCCTGGGACATATGATGGGGGAGTGTTAGGCATCTAGGAGGGACAGGTGAGCCTGGGACATGTGATGGGGCAGTGTTGGGCATCTAGGAGGGACAGGTGAGCCTGGGACATATGATGGGGGAGTGTTAGGCACCTAGGAGGGACAGGTGAGCCCGGGACATATGATGGGGGAGTGTTAGGCACCTAGGAGAAACAGGGGAGCCCAGGACACATGGTGGGGGTGTTGGGCATCTAGGAGGGACAGGTGAGCCCAGGACACATGGTGGGGGTGTTGGGCATCTAGGAGGGACAGGTGAGCCCAGGACACATGGTGGGGGGGTTGGGCATGTAGGAGGGACAGGTGAGCCTGGGACATATGATGGGGGAGTGTTGGGCATCTAGGAGGGACAGGTGAGCCTGGGACATATGATGGGGGAGTGTTAGGCACCTAGGAGGGACAGATGAGCCTGGGGCATATGGTGGGGGAGTGTTGGGAATCTAGGAGGGACAGGTGAGCCTGGGACATATGATGGGGGAGTGTTAGGGACCTAGGAGGGACAGATGAGCCTGGGGCATATGTGGGGGAGTGTTAGGCACCTAGGAGGGACAGATGAGCCTGGGACATATGATGGGGGTGTTGGGCACATAGGAGGGAAAGGTGAGCCTGGGACATATGATGGGGGAGTGTTAGGCACCTAGGAGGGACAGGTGAGCCCAGGAAACATGGTGGGGGTGTTGGGCACCTAGGAGGGACAGGTGAGCCTGGGACACATGGTGGGGGTGTTGGGCACCTAGGAGGGACAGGTGAGCCTGGGACACATGGTGGGGGTGTTGGGCATCTAGGAGGGACAGGTGAGCCTGGGACATATGATGGGGGAGTGTTGGGCACCTAGGAGGGACAGAAGAGACAGGGGGTGTGGTGGTGGCACCTAAGAGGGACGGGTGAGTCTGGGACAGATAGCAGGGAATGGGGGTCAGGCAAGGATGGCATATTACTATACACGTGGAAAGCTGCCATAGTTTGGTTACAGGTCACTGCTGCTGTGTAAGCAACTTCCTGACTACATGCCCTCCATGGATGGCTGCATGGCATTTCTCAGGGTGGGTGTCCTGGTGGTGACAACAATGAACCACACCTGTGCAATGTGTGCAGATATAGCCACTTATAGCCTCTATTGGAAGGGGTGACAACACAGGAACACAATTGGGAAACAGGGACAAAGTGTTGTCACCCTATAACAGGAAATACCTGAACAAGGACTGTCATGGCAGGATCACCTGGGACTAGTTTAACGAAAGCGGCAGATTTGTAAGAACGGAAGATGATTTTTGAAATGACATTACCATGGTTAAGCTTCTATGAGATTTTCACGATTGGGTCTACATACACATTAGGCATTATACACATAAATAATAATAATAATAAAAAAAAATAATAACAAAAAATAATAATAACAATAACAATATTAATAATAATATGTTTTATATATATGTTATATATATATATATATATATATATATATATATATATATATATATATATATATATATATATATTTTTTTTTTTTTTTTTATTATTATTATGTATTATTTTTTTTTTTCATGGCATGTACTGTATATATTATTTTTTTTTTTTTGCATGTATACTTAATGTGAAATTTTACATTAACATTTTGTTTAACTTAAAAAAATCCTAAGTTGTTGTTGTTTTAGTAATAAACCTGTGATCAGATATACAGTCACATATGACGTCGGTGATATCACATGACTTGTAGCACTTCCTGGTCCACCCCTCTCTCTGTCTCTCAGTCTGTCGCTCGGTGTGACACTCCTTATTTTGCACACAGTCTCTTGGACTCTTGCAGAAGCTCCATCGATCAAAACAAAAAAAAAAATGTCTTTGAAACAAGTTCCCAGGTAATTGTCACATTGTATACTTAGATTTGCGATCGTCTCATATCTTATTTCTGAGACAATTTGTTACATGACTTTTGCAAAATGTTTTCTTTCTTAAAAAAAAAAATATTTTTAGGCTTTGATCGGCTTTGCTTAAAAAAAAAAAAAGAATGTATAAAAAAAGCGCAATTAGTTGTGCAGAAAAGTAAAACGTAGTTATGTTGCAAGATTAAAATCAAGAGACAGAAGCAGGAAATGTAACGGGCGTGAAAGTGAAAGTAACTTTGCTTCAATGGCTGCATTCCTGGGAGGTGGAAATGGAAAGATTCAATATTTGTTTATTTAATTTTGTTTATGTTATTTTATTCTGTTTTATTTTATATCGTTTTGTTTTATGTTATTTTATTTTGTTTTATGTTATTTTAATTTGTTTTATTTTATTTCATTTCGTTTTATGTTATTTTATTTTGTTTTATTTTATTTCATTTTGTTTTTTGTTATTTTATTTTGTTTTAGTTTATTTCATTTTGTTTTATGTTATTTTATTTTAGACTCCAGCAGACAGATCTCACTCAAAGTAATTAAAGCTGAACTCCAAGATAAGCAAACATCAGCTATATCCATTCATCATGTGCATTGTTGAATTACGGTAAGCTATGTTTAGTTCCTCCAGATCTGTGCAGTAATCCAGTGTGAGACTTCCTGTAATAAAGACCTTTCACTGCTGCTCTCTCTTCTTGTGCAGAGTGACTGCTTTTGTTTCCGCCCCCTTCTGTAGTTTTCTGTAGTGGGTGGAGCTCCTGAGCCCCTCCTACAGCTCTGCTCCCTCTCCTTGTGCAGAGTGACCAGTTTTGCTTCCGCCCCTTCTGTCGTTTTTTTCTGTAGTGGGTGGAGCTCCTGGCTCCTCCCACAGCTCTGCTCCCTCTCCTTGTGCAGAGTGACTAGTCTTGTTTCTGCCCTCTACTGTAGTTTTCTGTAGTGGGTGGAGCTCCTGGCCCCTCCCACCGCTCTGCTCCTTCTCCTTGTGCAGAGTGACTAGTCTTGTTTCCGCCCTCTACTGTAGTTTTCTGTAGTGGGTGGAGCTCCTGGCCACTCCCACCAATCTGCTCCCTCTCCTTATGCAGAGTGACTGGTCTTGTTTCCACCCTCTCCTGTAATTTTATGTAGTGGGTGGAGCTCCTGAGCCCCTTCCACTGCTCTGCCCCCTCTTCTTGTGCAGAGTGACCAGTTTTGCTTCCGCCCCTTCTGTAATTTTTTTCTGTAGTGGGTGGAGCTCCTGGCCCCTCCCACAGCTCTGATTCTTCTCCTTGTGCAGGCTGACTGGTCTTGTTTCCACCCTCTCCTGTAATTTTCTGTAGTGGGTGGAGCTCCTGGCCCCACCCACAGCTCTGCTTCCTCTCCTTGTGCGGAGTGACTGGTCTTGTTTCCGCCCTCTCCTGTAGTTTTCTGTAGTTGGTGGAGCTCCTGGCCCCTCCCACTGCTCTTCTCACTCTCCTTGTGCAGAGTGACTGGTCTTGTTTCCGCCCTCTTCTGTAGTTTTCTGTAGTGGGTGGAGCTCCTGGCCCCTTCTACTGCTCTGCTCCCTCTCCTTGTGCAGGGTGACTGGTCTTGTTTCTGCCACCTCCTGTAGTTTTCTGTAGTGGGTGGAGCTCCTGGCCCCTCCTACTGGTCTGCTCCCTCTCCTTGTGCAGGGTGACTGGTCTTGTTTCTGCCACCTCCTGTAGTTTTCTGTAGTGGGTGGAGCTCCTGGCCCCTCCTACTGGTCTGCTCCCTCTCCTTGTGCAGGGTGACTGGTCTTGTTTCTGCCACCTCCTGTAGTTTTCTGTAGTGGGTGGAGCTCCTGAGCCCCTCCCACCGCTCTGCTCACTCTCCTTGTGCAGAGTGACTGGTCTTGTTTCCGCCACCTCCTGTAGTTTTCTGTAGTGGGTGGAGCTCTGGTCTGCTCCCTCTCCTTGTGCAGGGTGACTGGTCTTGTTTCTGCCACCTCCTGTAGTTTTCTGTAGTGGGTGGAGCTCCTGAGCCCCTCCTACAGCTCTGCTCCCTCTCCTTGTGCAGAGTGACCAGTTTTGCTTCCGCCCCTTCTGTCGTTTTTTTCTGTAGTGGGTGGAGCTCCTGGCTCCTCCCACAGCTCTGCTCCCTCTCCTTATGCAGAGTGACTGGTCTTGTTTCCGCCCTCTACTGTAGTTTTCTGTAGTGGGTGGAGCTCCTGGCCCCTCCCACCGCTCTGCTCCCTCTCCTTGTGCAGAGTGACTAGTCTTGTTTCTGCCCTCTACTGTAGTTTTCTGTAGTGGGTGGAGCTCCTGGCCCCTCCCACCGCTCTGCTCCTTCTCCTTGTGCAGAGTGACTAGTCTTGTTTCCGCCCTCTACTGTAGTTTTCTGTAGTGGGTGGAGCTCCTGGCCACTCCCACCAATCTACTCCCTCTCCTTATGCAGAGTGACTGGTCTTGTTTCCACCCTCTCCTGTAATTTTATGTAGTGGGTGGAGCTCCTGAGCCCCTTCCACTGCTCTGCCCCCTCTTCTTGTGCAGAGTGACCAGTTTTGCTTCCGCCCCTTCTGTAATTTTTTTCTGTAGTGGGTGGAGCTCCTGGCCCCTCCCACAGCTCTGATTCTTCTCCTTGTGCAGGCTGACTGGTCTTGTTTCCACCCTCTCCTGTAATTTTCTGTAGTGGGTGGAGCTCCTGGCCCCACCCACAGCTCTGCTTCCTCTCCTTGTGCGGAGTGACTGGTCTTGTTTCCACCCTCTCCTATAATTTTCTGTAGTGGGTGGAGCTCCTGGCCCCACCCACAGCTCTGCTTCTTCTCCTTGTGCGGAGTCACTGGTCTTGTTTCCGCCCTCTCATGTAGTTTTCTGTAGTGGGTGGAGCTCCTGGCCCCTCCCACCGCTCTGCTCACTCTCCTTGTGCAGAGTGACTGGTCTTGTTTCCGCCCCTTCTGTAGTTTTTCTGTAGTGGGTGGAGCTCCTGGGCCCCTCCCACAGCCCAGTTACCTGCACAGACTATGTACAGTGCAGTGATGATGCAAGGTAATATCTGGGTTTGCAAAGGAATTAGGTCCTTTCACACAGGAGACCGTAGGGCGGTAAAAAAAAGGGGTTGAGCCTTGGTTTTACACCTTCCCGACCACCTACCTGAATTCTACCATCACAGCTGTACACATGCTATGCAATTGTATCTTTGGCAGAGATTGACAGGTGGCTCCGCCTGTCAGACTCGCCCATTAACCACTTTCAGACCGGACCATTTTGCTGGCCAAAGACCAGAGCACTTTTTGAGATTCGGCACTGCGTCAATTTAACTGACAATTGCGCGGTCGTGCGACGTGGCTCCCAAACAAAATTGACGTCCTTTTGTCCCCCACAAATAGAGCTTTCTTTTGGTGGTATTTGATCACCTCTGCGTTTTTTTTTTTTTTTGCGCTATAAACAAAAAATGAGCGACAATTTTGAAAAAAACACATTATTTTTTACTTTTTGCTATAATAAATATCCCCCATAAATGTTTAAAAAAAATTTTTTTGCTCAGTTTAGGCCGATACGTATTCTTCTACAATTAGCGATTATTGATTGGTTTGCGCAAAAGTTATAGCGTTTACAAAATAGGGGATAGTTTTATGGCATTTTTATTAATAATTTTTTTTTTTACTAGTAATGGTGGCGATCAGCGATTTTTATTGTGACTGCAACATTATGGCGGACACATCGGACATTTTTGACACATTTTTTAGGACCATTGTCATTTATATATCAATCAGTGCTATACAAATGCACTGATTCCGGTGTAAATGACACTGGCAGTGAAGGGGTTAACCACTAGGTGGCAGTGTAGGGGTTAAGTGTGTCCTAGGGGCGTGTTGCTAACTGTGGGGGTTGTGGCTATGTTTTACACATCACTGATCTCTGCTCCAATCACAGGGAGCAGAGATCAGTGACACTGTTGCTAGGCAGGACGGGGAGATGCTTGTTTACTTTAGCACCTCCCCGTTCTTCCTCCCTGTGATGCGATCGCAGGTATCCCCGCAGAGTTCGAGTCCGTGGGACCCGGGATCGGACTCATGAAGGTCTTGGTGGCACGTCGGCAAATTTACAGGGACGTACCTGTATGCCTATTTGCCTGTCTATGCCATTCTGCCAACGTACATCTGTGTGCGCCAGTCGGGAAGTGGGTAAGGGCAGTGAGAGCACGCCACAACGCCGTTGGAGTTTATTTTTTGAACACAAAAGCCCCCCAAATAAAAAGGAGGTAGAAAGATCACGTCCTGAGCACCTGGCAGCCACTGATTTACCACCCTCTGAGAAGCGATGCACCGCAGATAACTTTTCAGAGAACGGTAGATGCTGCCACCCATAGCAAAGGACCTTAACTGGCACTTAGGGCTTGTTCAAATGTGTGGCCAGAGGGCCCTAAAAGCATCCAGGTTGAACCAGTTAAACCACCCCCCCCCCCCCCCCCCCACCTAAATAAGGGCACACAGCCGCTCAGGGCTGTACACAGGCAAAAACGAAGCAGGTAATATTTTGTGGCAGCACCACCATCAAACGCAACCTATTCAAATGAATAGGGCTGCACCACAACTGCCCTGCAATGCGGTTGCAGAGTGGCGGGTCAGCATTTTATAGGGTTAAAACAGTGGGTTACATACACCCTCTAAAAAGCGATCCACAGAGGATCACTTTTCAGAGGGGTGGCAAAGGCTTGCCACACATGAGAACGAGCCCTTAGGGCAGGGGTCTCAAACTGGCAGGCCCTCCAGCTGTTGCAAAACTACAAGTCCCATGAGGCATTGCAAGGCTGACAGTGACAAGCATGGCTCCCACAGGCAGAGGCATGATGGGACTTGTAGTTTTGCGACAGCTTTAGGGCCGCCTGTTTGAGACCCCTCTGCCTTTGGGGATCTAATCAGTGAATCCTTTGTTCCATCTCAGTGCTGCTGATCCCCTGCAGCCCATGTGCAGCTACTTCCAGCCTACATGCACTCCAGCAATGGGTGCCTGGGAGGGATGGATGATGGTGACAACTAGGGGTGCAACGGATCAAAAAACCCACAGATCGGATCGGTCCTTGGATCAGAGTCACGGATCGGATCATTTATCGGATCAGCAAATAATAATTGAATTTGCAAAAACCTGTGAAAATTCCGCCACCATATAGTCCCCACTGTAATATCCACGTCATCTGCCCCACTGTAATATTGGCTGAGTATGGCTGGGTACGTCTGGGTATGGCAGAGTATTGGCTGGGTATTGCAGAGTATTGGCTGGGTATGGCAGAGTATTGGCTGGGTATGGCAGAGTATTGGCTGGGTATGGCAGAGTATTGGCTGGGTGTTGCAGAGTATTGGCTGGGTATTGCAGAGTATTGGCTGGGTAGGGCAGAGTATTGGCTGGGTATTGCAGAGTACTGGCTGGGTATGGCAGAGTATTGGCTGGGTATTGCAGAGTATTGGCTGGGTATTGGCAGAGTATTGGCTGGGTATTGCAGAGTATTGGCTGGGTATTGGCAGAGTATTGGCTGGGTATTTGCAGAGTATTGGCTGGGTATTGCAGAGTATTGGCTGGGTATTGCAGAGTATTGGCTGGGTATGGCAAAGTATTGGCTGGGTATGGCAGAGTATTGGCTGGGTATTGCAGAGTATTGGCTGGGTATGGCAAAGTATTGGCTGGGTATGGCAGAGTATTGGCTGGGTATGGCAGAGTATTGGCTGGGTATGGCAAAGTATTGGCTGGGTATGGCAGAGTATTGGCTGGGTATGGCAGAGTATTGGCTGGGTATGGCAGAGTATTGGCTGGGTATTGCAGAGTACTGGCTGGGTATTGCAGAGTACTGGCTGGGTATGGCAGAGTATTGGCTGGGTATGGCAGAGTATTGGCAGGGTATTGCAGAGTATTGGCAGGGTATTGCAGAGTATTGGCAGGGTATTGCAGAGTATTGGCTGGGTATGGCAGAGTATTGGCTGGGTATGGCAGAGTATTGGCTGGGTATTGCAGAGTACTGGCTGGGTATTGCAGAGTACTGGCTGGGTATGGCAGAGTATTGGCTGGGTATGGCAGAGTATTGGCTGGGTATGGCAGAGTATTGGCAGGGTATTGCAGAGTATTGGCAGGGTATTGCAGAGTATTGGCAGGGTATTGCAGAGTATTGGCAGGGTATTGCAGAGTATTGGCTGGGTATTGGCAGAGTATTGGCAGGGTATGGAGGGGTGTGACTACAATTGTCACAGAGCAGCGCTGTGGGCACTACAGACCCAGCCCACAGCGCTGCTGCCATCCGATCTCTCCCCTCCACTGTACAGATCAGTACACAGAAGGGAGAGGGGAACCAGCGTCATCATGACGCCGGTTTGTTTACAAAGATCACTCTGTCTTTTGGACGGAGCGATCACATTGTAAACGGCCGATGGGTGCACCAAGATGGCCGCCGCTCCCGAGCTAGGCCGAAGCCGCGGCCTTTCCTAAGGCCGAGGCCGCAGAGCACTCCGCGGATCACGGCGTGTGCCGATCCAAACAGGGTGACCCGTTTGGATCACGGATCGGTGATGATCCATTGCACCCCTAGTGACAACAGTAGAGCATTCCTATGTGAGATGTGCGTTACAATATCCATGGGGTGACAACGCAGGAACACAATTGGAAGATAAGAACTGAGTGTTGCCAACAGTTTGGGCAGTGCTTTACAAAATGAGGGCAGACAGTACACTTACGTTACAATTTGGTACAAAAGGGACCGGAGGGTCCGGCTCATTAGCGCTTACAGTAATGATGAGTTTAATTTGTGACATGAAGTGATGAGAACTCGTTGAAGACACTTTGTAGTATTCTAATACTTTTAATATTTTGTTTTCAAGGTAAGTGTGTATATTCCCTAGAGAAGATCCCAACCAAGATGGAGGAATTTACAAGAATTCAGTCTGAAGGTGAGTGATAGTCTTATGATTTGTAACCACACGTCCACCGGGGCATTTCATTTTCCACACAAACCTGTATTGTTTGTTAGGAATTATTTTTACTTCCCAAAACAATTATTTATTTTATGAAAACAGAGGCCCTGGGGAATAAAATGGTGGCAGTTATGATTCTTATGTCGCTGGACAGTGGCGTAACCAATGGGGGGAGGGGTGGCCGTCTGCCACAGGTGCCGCACATTGGCGGGGGGGGGGGGGGGTTCAGGAGATCATAGCTCAAGTCATAAAGGTGCATCTTCACACCTATCGGAAGAGACTGCCGGTGCCAGACAGTATTTCCGGCTTTATCAGGCTCACAGGTAAGCAGGGCTGGCTGTGGTGGCAAATCAACCTACACCCACCACCCATCATACACCCAGCACCCAACCAACATACAGCACCCAGTTTGGGCACAACACCCATCATACACCCGGCACCCAATCAACATACATCACCCATCATACACCCAGCACCCAACCTACACCCAGCACCAAACCTACAGCCAGCCTGGGCACAACACCCATCATACACCCAGCACCCAACCTACACCCAGCCTGGGCACAGCACCCAACCTACACCCAGCCTGGGCACAGCACCCAACCTACACCCAGCACCCAACCTACACCCTGCACCCAACCTACACCCAGCCTGGGCACAACACCCATCATACACCCAGCACCCAACCTACACCCAGCACCCAACTTACACCCAGCATCAAACCTACACCCAGTTTGGGCACAACACCCATCATACACCCAGAACCCAACCTACTCCCAGCCTGGGCACAGCACCCAACCTACACCCAGCACCCAACTTACACCCTGCACCCAACCTACACCCAGCCTGGGCACAACACCCATCATACACCCAGCACCCAACCTACACCCAGCACCCAACTTACACCCAGCATGAAACCTACACCCAGCTTGGGCACAACACCCATCATACACCCAGCACCCAACCTACACCCAGCACCCAACCTACACCCAGCCTGGGCACAGCACCCAACCTACACCCAGACTGGGCACAACACCCATCATACACCCAGCACCCAATCAACATACATCACCCATCATGCACCCAACCTACACCCAGCACCAAACCTACACCCAGCCTGGGCACAACACCCATCATACACCCAGCACCCAACCTACACCCAGCCTGGGCACAGCACCCAACCTACACCCAGCCTGGGCACAGCACCCAACCTACACCCAGCACCCAACCTACACCCTGCACCCAACCTACACCCAGCCTGGGCACAACACCCATCAATCCCCCAGCACCCAACCTACACCCAGCACCCAACTTACACCCAGCATCAAACCTACACCCAGCTTGGGCCTAGCACCCAACCTACACCCAGCCTGGGCACAGCACCCAACCTACACCCAGCACCCAACCTACACCCTGCACCCAACCTACACCCAGCCTGGGCACAACACCCATCATACACCCAGCACCCAACCTTCACCCAGCACCCAACTTACACCCAGCATCAAACCTACACCCAGCTTGGGCACAACACCCATCATACACCCAGCACCCAACCTACACCAAGCCTGGGCACAGCACCCAACTTACACCCAGACTGGGCACAGCACCCAACTTACACCCAGACTGGGCACAACACCCATCATACACCCAGCACCCAACCAACATACAGCACCCAGCCTAGGAACAACAACCATCATACACCCAGCTCCCAACCTATATGATAGGAGAAAATCAGATGTGATGGGGGGCTCTGATGTGAAGGGGGACCACTGATGCGATGGGGGGGCTTCTGATGTGAAGGAGGGCTCTGATGTGATGGAAGGACGGAAGGACCTTTGATGCGAAGGGGAACTTCTGATGTGATGGGGGCTCTGATATGATGGAAAGAACCTCTGATGTGATAGGGGAAAATCTGATGTGATGGGGGGACTCTGATATGAAGGGGGGGGGGCTCTCTGATGTGACGGGGGGCTTCTGATGTGATGGAGGCACTCTGATGGGATAGGAGGACCTCTAGTGTGATGGGGGCCCTCTGATGTGGTGGGGGAACTCTGATGTGATGGGAGGACCTCTGATGTGATAGGGGCTACTTATGCGATAGAAGGACTTCTGATGTGAAGGGGGGCTCTGATGTGATGGGGGGGCTTCTGGTGTGATGGAGGAACTCTGATGGGATGGGAGGACCTCTGGTGTGATGGGGGGCCTCTGATGTGATGGGGGAACTCTGATGTGATGGGAGGACCTCTGATGTGATAGGGGCTTCTTATGCGATAGAAGGACCTCTGATGTGAAGGGGGGCTCTGATGTGATGGGGGACTTCTGGTGTGATGGGGGAACTCTGATGGGATGGGAGGACCTCTGGTGTGATGGTGGGCCTCTGTTGTGATGGGAGAACTCTGATGGGATGGGAGGACCTCTGGTGTGATGGTGGGCCTCTGATGTGATGGGAGAACTCTGATGGGATGGGAGGACCTCTGATGGGATGGGAGGACCTCTGATGTGATGGGGGGCTCTGATGTGATGGGGGAACTCTGATGTGATGGGAGGACCTCTGATGTGATAGGGGCTACTTATGCGATAGAAGGACCTCTGATGTGAAGGGGGGCTCTGATGTGATGGGGGGCTTCTGGGGTGATGGGGAAACTCTGATGGGGGGACCTCTGATGTGAACGGGACTTCTGATGTGAAGGTAATTTCATCAACGTGGTTGTGTGCATCATCCCAGGCTCAGGTATCTCATTGATAAGTAACATATACATTTTAGACTGGGGTGCCTCAAGATTTTTCATACTTTTAAAGGGTGTTACGACTAAAAAAAAATGTCAGGATATGCTGAATTATACAATCACAATTTAATAGCACTTCATAAGTACTAGAGTTTGAAGTTTACATTACGTTTTTTAGGTTACATTTTAGAATATAATTATTTTTCCAGTTGACAAGTTGGGTCAAAGACTGTCTGAGTATGAATACTATGAGCTTCAGATGGTGTACGAGTATTTCAAAGGCGATATCACCTGTGTCCTGGAATATCTACCAACTCATAGCTTCCTGTGTGAGTCTCAGAATTACATACGCTTGGACATCGAGGTAAGGAATAAGGCTGGGACTTTATAGCATCATTAAGTGTACACGATTTTGTCTTCAGTATGAGGGTTGTAACTGTTTTATATACCGTATATACTCGAGTATAAGCCGAGTTTTTCAGCACATTTTTTTGTGCTGAAAATGCCTCCCTCGGCTTATACTTGAGTCAAGCACTTTTCTGCAGCAGAGAATGACATTTTCCGAACTGAATTTGGGGCCCCGTATCTCGGGGCCACTGGTGCTAGGAACCCCAAATTAGGTTTACAAACCAAGTGGAACTAGCACTACAACATATCCAATGGGATGGAGTTTCTAGCACCAAGTGGCCCGAGATACGAGGCCCCAAATTCGGTTCGGAAAATGTCATTCTCTGCTGCAGAAAAGGGCTTGACATTTTCCGACCCGACTTTGGGGCCCCGTATTTCGGGCCACTTAGTGCCAGGAACTCCATCTTTGGATATGTAGTGCTAGTTCCACTGGTTTTGTAAACCAAATTTTGGGTTCCTAGCACCAAGTGGCCCTGAGATACGGGGGCCCCAAAGTCGGTCAACTGTATCCATCTGCAGCCATGTTAATTTCTGGACCCTTTGGATTCAGAGACCCTAAATTTTGGCTGCAGCTAGGGGGCCTCTAGGAACCCTTAACTACGAGTTTGAAGTTTGGGGGACCTATGGCTGCAAATGGGCACAGTGAGGCTGCAAATGGGCATTGTTGACCCTCTTTTCCAGTTACAGTAGCTGCGCATTTCTCACCCTAGGCTTATACTCGAGTCAATAAGTTTTCCCATTTTTTGTGGTAAAATTAGGTGCCTCGGCTTATATTCGGGTCGGCTTATACTCGAGTATATACGGTATGTAAAAATATAGTGCAAAAAAACCCTACTATTACACTCCCAAAAAACAATAATCCATTGAATATAAATAAAAATGTCAAAGAGCAGCTATCATTCCACAATGCAATCACCACACTAGTCTCAATAGATGTATATCCAGTAACAGTAAAGCACTCCTTCATAAAAAATTACCAAATGTTGACTCAGAATGAGCATATACACAACAATGCTCATAAATTATACAATCATCATATATCATGTGCAGTAAATAAATAAAAAAAAACTAAGAAAAACAGGACCATAAAGAAAGCCGGGAGGGGCGAAACGCGTAAAGATGACGGGGCCTGTGTGACGACATCACGCTGGGAGGGGCCAGACACCATTTTGTTTAACTGACAGAGCTACGCTGCTTATATGCATGCTGTAAAAAAGGTACTCGTATGTGTCTCTGCACATTGTCAGTGTTACTCCTCCATACTACACTATTGGATCTTCTTTTGCATATATCTCTTTGAGCTTTTGTTGTGCAAGAGCTGCGAAATATGGAGTTGTGACCTGGGTGCTTCTGATCTGTTGCCTATGGGATTGAAGCGCTTCTGGCCACTAGTGTTGGGCAAACGTTACGGCCCGGGCACGAGTTTGGACCGAACATTGGCTGTGCGCACCGTTCAGGGGAACACCCCTGAACCCCCTTCTCCTCACACGCTGTCAATGTGAGGCGAGGAGAGACGATAACTGGGACTGCCGTGTTTACATGTGATCAGCTGTGATTGGATCACACAAAGTGGGCGGGGGGTGGTCAAGCATCAATAAAATCACTGCTCCCGAAAAAATGATCGTTTTTAAAATTTGTTTGCATTGATATATGTATCACAGGGAAGTACCCAGACCTCCATATCCCTTTTATTACCAATTAATTGCATATTATAAGCCTATAAAATGGGCACTGTTCGGCTCCTATAGACTTAAATGGAGTTCGCTGTTCGGGGCAGAACCTTTCGCCTGTTCGGGAGTTCTGCTGCAAACTGAACAGGGGGGTGTTCGGCCCATCTCTATCAAGTTCTCACAGTCTATCTACCATCTACCATGTGTTTGTCTAATGATATAGTTCCCTGTTCACTTATGTTGGTGGCTCCTTTATATATATTTACACCAATGATGAAGCTTGTGTTTGAGCGAAACATGTAGGGTTTTCTATTTTTTCTGGGAGCACTTTTTTGGAACTTTATTTTGGGGCTATACATGTTTTATTGGAGTGGGGGTCTTGATGGCTCAGAGATATGAGGATCTTTTGAAGCAGTCCAGTTGCTACGCATAAAGGGAGGACCATGGGGAAGCTGATGTTGCAGACCTCTGTTCACCTAGTCTCTTTGACCTGTTGCTAGACATCTTAATTGGCAAGTGGTTATATTTGTAGAGGTTTTACATTATGCCATATACACTATATTGACAAAAGTATTAGGACACTTGCCTTTACACACACATGAATTTTAATGGCATTCCAGAAGAGTTGAAGCTGTTATAGCTGCAAAGGGTGGGCCAACTCAATATTGAACCCTACGGACTAAGACTGGGATGCCATTAAATTTCATGTGCGTGTAAAGGCAGGTGTCTCAATTCTTTTGGCAATAAAGCGTATATATTAGGGCGAATTAGTTGGGCATGAATGTGTCTCTACTTTTTTGGCTCTGAAATACGGGGTTCTCTATTTGCTCGCTGTATAAATGACAATGGTCCCAAAAAAGTGTCAAAAGTGTCCGATGTGCCCGCCATAATGTCGCAGTCACGATAAAAAAAGGATATTGCCGCCATTACTAATAACAAAAAATTAATAATAAAAATGCCATAAAACTATCCCCTATTTTGTAGACTCTACAACTTTTGCGCAAAACCAATCAATATACGCTTATTGCAATTTTTTTTTTTACCTTAAATATGTAGAAGAATACATATCGGCCTAAACTGAGGAAAAAAATTTTTTTTATATATTTTTGGGGGACATTTATTATAGCAAAAAGTAAAAAAATATAGCTTTTTTTTTTCAAAATTTTCGCTCTTTGTTTGTTTATAGCGCAAAAAATAAAACTGCAGAGGTGATCAAATACCCCCAAAAGAAATCTCTATTTGTGGGAAAAAAAGGACATCAATTTTGTTTGGGTGAAACATTGCACGACCGCGCAATTGTCAGTTAAAGCGACGCAGTGCCAAATCGCAAAAAGTGCTCTGGTCAGGAAGGGGGTAAATCCTACCGGGGCTGAAGTGGCTAAGGACGCAGCTTCCCGGCCCACTTCTTAACAACCAGCTAGTCTACACACAAAATTTGATAATTTTTCGAACAATCCGAATTCGAATTGTTCCGAAAATATGGAGTTTGTTAGAAAACGAATATACAGAATGAAATTTGTTACTATTTAATTTGGAGATTCGGATACATGCAAATCTCCGACTAACCAAAGTCGGACCAAAATGAATTTCACATGTATAATAAAGGTTATGTTTAATACCAGTGGCTTTTGTTGTGTAGGGAAATGCACTCTTGTTCTGTAGAAGTAAACAATTGCCACAATGGTAAATTTTGTATAGATTCTTTAAGTCCTGTGTAGATTTGTCGGTGTCTATTTTGTCCTCTTTCACAAAAAGTTTCCTGTACTTTGCCTGCCTCCTCAGTTTTCCATTTTGATTTACCAATATTATCCTCTGGAATTGACCTTGCTCTACAGAACTACAGATCGATGGAGAAACAAGTTGGTCCAGAAACCTTTCCACAATTGCTGTTGGAAGATATACTGTATTTAGGGAGAGATGCTGTCATTGGATTGTTTAAAACTCTGTGCGCTCTACAGAAAGACCACCAGCACCCAAATTTGCTGGGAATTATCAATGAGATCAACGCGGCAGATCAGAGTGGTATGTTACTCATATGATGCACAATTTGGTTTCGAACTTGAGGAGAATTAACATTTCTAAAGTTTTTTTTTTTTAAAGTTCTGGTATTTTGCAACAGGGTACCGAGGAACAGAACACAACGAGATAACAATGGAGTATCACTCTGCAAGATGGGCACGTCATTGGCACACTAGGCATGCAAGGGTGCCTGATTTAAAAAAAAAAACACAAACGGAAGTGAAATTAAATGCCCTCTTAGATAGTTTTCAATTTAATTTGTGTCCCTTGAAATTTTGGCTTTTTCCTCACTTTTGGTGGTCCATTGACCACAACGTCCATTGACCACAATGACCACAATGTGGTCAATGGACAGTCCCAGGAAGTGGAGATGTCTACAGTTCTGAGAATTCCTGACACTAACTAGGGTCCTATTCTGCAACTCTTTAAGAAAGTTGCTTCTCTTTATGAAAGTTACTTGACTGTTATTGTGCAGCCGGGCCAATGCTACTACTACTCCATTTTTTGAGAACCATAATCTTCACACCATAGTAACCCCATGAGACCATCATCATTTTAAATATTTAATGTACACGTCATTCCTATACTCTATGTAACTGTAATACTTCCTGAGATGAGAAAGACAGACACAAAGCACTGTATGTAGGCAAAGGACAGTTGGGTATGGTAATATTTAACAGAAATATATGCCGCGTACACACTTTGTTGTCAGGAATTTCCGAATGTGTGTAGGCTCCATCGAACATTTTCAGTCAGAATTTCCAACAAACAAAATTTGAGATCTGGCTCAAATCCGTTGTCGGAAATTCTGATCGTGTGTACACAATTCCGACGCACAAAGTTCCACGTATGCTCGGAACCAAGCAGAAGAGCCGCACTGGCTATTGAACTTAAATTTTCTCGGCTCGTCGTACGTCACCGCATTCTTGACGTTTCCGACAACATTGTGTGACCATGTGTATGCAAGACAAGTTTGACCTAACATCCGTCGGAAAAAAAATCCCATGGATTTTGTTGTCGGAATGTGCGATTGTGGGCACGCAACATTATTGTGGAGCCAGGCCAATGCTACTACTACTCCATTTTATGAGGACATTCTCATCGTAATAACCCCATGAAATCATCATCATTTTTAAATATTTTATGTACACGTCATTCTTATACTCTATGTAACTGTTATACTTCCTGAGATGAGAAAGACATACACAAAGCACTGTATATAGGCAAAGGACAGTTGGGTATGGCAATGTCTAACAGAAACATATGCCGCGTACACACGATCGGACTTTCCAGCAGGATTGTCCGCAGGGATTAGAAATCAAAAGGAAGAACTCCGGACAGCCGCACACCGGGAAAATAAAATCCAAAGGGTTTATTTAAAAGCAAAAAGACACTACAATCCAAACACGGCAAAAAGGGGGGTACAGAGCTGACGCGTTTCGCACTGTATTTCAGTGCTTACTCATAGCTGACTAGAGTCCGCCGGACAATCCGATTGTGTGTGGGGCTCCGGCGGACTTTTTGTTCACAAAAGTCCGGCGGACTTAGTTTGAAGTTTTGACTTAAAATTGTCCGCCGGACTCGGGAGTCCGTTGGACAATCCGCCGTCTGTGTGCTAGTCCGCGGGACTTTTGAAATGAACGGACTTGCCGACACACGTGGTAAAGTCCGTTCATTTAGAACGTGACTCCAGGTAGACGGGACTAGCGAAGGAAGTCAATGCCGCCACCTCGATCAGCGTCCTTGACACCTCACTAGCCCCGTTACCTGGTATATGACTTCCTTCGCTAGTCCCGTCTACCTGGAGTCACGTTCTAAATGAATGGACTTCACGACATGTGTGGGGCAAGTCCATTCATTTCAAAAGTCCCGCGGACTTCCGCCAAAACTCCGGCGGATTGTCCGCCGGAAAAGTACGGGCGTGTGTGGGCAAGTCCACACATTCGGAAAGTCCAGCGGACCTCTTCTAGAAAGTCCGGCAGATTGTTCGGCAGACTAGGTCCGCCTGACAGTCCGGCCGAAAGGTCTGATCGTGTGTACGTGGCTATATAGTCCAATTTCTTGAAGGGTGGTACAAACCACATGCCACAACCATTTTTTCTTTGTCTGAAATGAATGCCCAATTAGTGAATGAGAACCAGGATAAAGCCTGTTTGTTCCCCGGTGACTTACCACTGTGCCTGCAATTTTCTTTCAGATGTTATGTTATTGGCACACATTCTTCAGGACACGCTGGAGTCTACAGTACCTCTGGAGCAGAAAGGTTTGTTTTTTTAAAACCCAACTGAACTGCCTTCATTTATTGTTGTTTTGTAGTCAGCCTGCATATACTTAAAACCCAACTGAATTGCCTTCATTTATTGTTGTTATGTAGTCAGGCTGCATATACTGTGCCTGCAGCACTAAAAGAGTCAGACCGAGGCTCTCATACACAAGCAGAAGCCTGACCCTCCTGGGATTCAACAAGCCCCACTGAGTCCTGCTCTAATCAACATTGGTTCCTCTCCTTGAGCAGCTCTGTTGATTGGAGCAGTGTGCTCCAATGTGGTGGGGATTTTTGAAGAGCTGGGCTGCTGCTTATGTCTGACTCTCCTAGTGCTGCCAGAACAGGCATTGTTTAACCCTTGCTGCACAAGTTAAAAAGAAAAGCGAAACAAGAAGCATATTTATTACTGTATATGCAGCTTGACCTCATTACAGTAATAAATTAAGAGGTTCATTTGGCCTTTAAGTATTATAAGCCTGATATCCCATTTTACAGGGTACTGCAGACTAGCCTTAAGTTTTCTGTTTTTCTGTCTAAAACTCCATACTTTCTTTAGCCAAAACCAATGCGCCTTAAAGTAGACTATCTTTTATTATCACCTTCACTGAGCATACCATCTATTAAAAAGAGAAGCGTGGGATTCCCCCGCCCGCTCTACACCAGTAACTGGAGCTATGAAAGACCACTGTGAATGGTCCCGCAGTCTTCTGGGACCTGTGACATGTCCTAGATGACAGCGGGGAGGGCGGGGGATAGGAGAACTGGGTACATACTCCCCCCCCCCAAAAAAAAGTGCCATTTGGAGAAGAGGAGGGGGGATGGAGACCTTAAAGCAGAACCACCTATTTTGGGTGGAACTCTGCTTTAACCTCTGTAAGGTTTTATGCTGCTGGTTATAGATGGAAATAAAAAAAAAAACCTACCAAGTTTTTCACTCTTCTTCTCCCTATCTAAAAAAAGAATATATTACTTGGTGACCAAGCATTAAGTGAGGCAGAATCTCATCATCGGCTACATAAAAAGCAATAAAACCCAAGACAGGTCCTAACCTCTCCTCACTCTATCCAAAAAACATAAAAAATGGACTATACTGTATATCTGTTGTCCTTGTACTATGCTGTCTTTAATGTATTGAAATCTTCATTGCGTCTTTTAGAAATCTGGACTCTACATAAAAGACATCTGCTGGACACAACACAGACTCTTGTGGAGAATAAACCTCCAGGAACGACACTGAATCAACAGGGATTTCCGATTTCTGAGCGCTATTTGGATCTCATAGTTGTTTCTACTTATCAATTTAAACAACGTTCTCAGCATGAGATCTTATACACTGGTGGTCAACATGAACTTTTTTTGCAGCAAGCCAGACATGGTTTGGAACGTATTAGCATTGACAAGCTATTCCGCTGGTGCCACAGATCTGAATGCATGCCACATGCCGTCTTGGTGAGCGGAGTGCCAGGGGTAGGAAAGACCACCATGATGCAAAAATTTGTCTTTGACTGGGTGAACTGCAAACTGTATCAGAGGTTTAATTTTGTTTTTTTCTTCAAATTCCGGGACCTCAATCAGCATGATAAAGAGATCACCCTGGAGAACATGATTTGTACGGAGTATCCATATCTGGAGAATTATCTTAGCGACATCTTCCAAAACCCAGAAAAACTACTCTTCATATTTGATGGCTTAGATGAAAGTAGTCGCCCCATGGATTTCAAATCAGGCCAATTGTGCAGAGGCACGAAGCAACCGGTACAACTTGGTTCAATTGTGGTTAGTTTAGTGAAGGGATCTCTACTCAAGGGATGCTCTGTCCTGATGACCAGTCGCCCATCAAAACTGGCAGACATCAACACCAGTGACTTCCAGAGGTTATCGGAGATTGTAGGGTTCTTCCCTGCAGAAAGAAGGAAGTACTTCAACAATTTTTTTGATGATCCAGTTTTGGCAGAAAGGGCTTTTCATTACGTTAGAGAGAATGGGACATTGTACACGTTCTGTTACATCCCAACATACTGCTGGATCGTCTGTACAGTGTTATCCATGAGCTTTAGAAACCAATCTCAAAACATGGATCAGCTGATGGCATCGTTGCCCAAAACAGTGACACAACTCTTTGTCACTTTTGTCTCTAACCTTCTGGCCAATCACAGCCAGATTGGCAGCAAAGACCGAGCTAAAGAATTGCTGAACTTCATTGGGCGGATGGCAGAATATGGCGTCATGAACCATTTTCTTACATTTGAGAACAGCAATCTGAGTTCATTCCACCTGGATTCTTCAGAACATCTTCTATCAAACTTCATGGTAGAATCTAGACAGTCCTCCCGTGTGACTTATTCCTTCCTCCATCTCACCATTCAAGAATTTGTGGCTGCCTTACGTCATTTTATTGACTATTCTGCAGAAGAACTAAGGTGTTCCATTGAAAAAGCCAGGTCCTTTGAAGATAATCGTGGAGAGCTCTTTCTCCGTTTTCTGATCGGACTTTCTCATAATACCACCAGATCTCCTTTGGCTGGGTATTTTAATGCATGCAATGCCTCAGAGGCAGCCAAACAAGTAATTACTTGGCTCAGCAGTTTGATTTCATCATTCAACGTGGCAGGAGGTTCAGACGATGACAAGAGAAGGCTGCTGAACATTTTCACCTATCTGTACGAGTCTCAGAATGATGGTCTGGTATCATGTTTGCTCAGGTCGATGACAAATTTTGACTTTTCAGAATTTCACTTGGCACCATTGGAATGTACTGTGTTGATGTTTATCCTCAAGATAAGCAAAAACACAGAAAGTCTTGATTTAGACTCTTCTTTCATCCATAGTGAGGGCTTGGAGCGCCTTGGTTCAGTTCTACATACAGTGAAAGATCTTAGGTAAGCAAATTTACACAGAGAAAACAGCCAAACGTCTGACACCTTCACTTGAATAGATTGTTCATCAGGATGATGAATGTTTCACTTTCATAGAGCAAAAGGATTAGAGTATCAAGCCAAAGGGATTCATACAGATTAAGTGTTGCAGCCTCCTTTCACAGTCAGGGGTCAGGCTCAGAGACCTCTAGCTATAGCAACAGAGAGGGCCCCACTGACCAGCAGGATAGGTATACAAGCAGGTCACCCTGGTGCATGTCGTGGGTTCACCCGAGGTGCCGGTGTTGTGTCGAATACTGTCCCCCGTCGGATAGTGTCCGCACTGTACTGCACTTGCACAGTACGGAGGACAAGGAGATGCCGAAGGTCTCAGAAGATGAACGGCGCTTGCGCCGTGAGTCCAGGTTCAAGCCCCACCATCCAAGTGGATGAGTAGAGTTAGAATAAAAAATAGCAGAGGGAAGCGAGGCCGTGCCCGAAGCGTGGCGATATTAGGGAGTCCGTGAGGGGCCCTGTTACTATGTGCAACCGTATGTCCACTTGGATGGTGGGGCTTGCACCTGGACTCAGTGCGCAGGCGCCGTTCTTCTTCAGAGAATTTTGGAGTCTCCTTGTACTCCCTACTGCGCAAGCGCTGCGCCTGCGCAGTACGGGGGGTACACTATCCGATAGGGGGACAGTTTTTGACAGAACACTGGGTCTAAGTACTAACCAGTATTCATTAGAGCTCCTGATGGTGGAGAGGGGTTTAGCTGCATGCTTTTACCAGGTCGCAGTCCCTATGATCACCCCACCTGGAGGTGAGCAAGCTGGGGCCCAGTAGGAGATAGAAAATGTACAGATAAGTAGAAGCATAGTCAGGTTTGGGTGGGTGGGGATGGTAGTGGTGATGGTGGTGGTGATGGTGGTGGGGGGGGGGGGGGGGGGGGTGGCTTAAAACCATGGCTAAGCTTCCTGCTTTTACAGACCCCACCCCCAAGCCCATATAAACAAACTCTTAGATTTTTTCAGCAATATGCATTCTCAGCATGGAGCATCAAATTAATCCTCCATCTCATTTATACCAACTCAAAAATTAGAAAGCCCATTTGAATGGTGACCACGTCTGCTGGTTATGTAGCCGACAGATTCCAACCTCTGTTGTGAATGTGATCCAGAATTTACCCGAATTTATAAAATTTCAAAATAATTGTACTTTTTCCCTACAGACTCTCTAACAATAACCTGAAGGATGATGACATGAAGATCATACACGATATATTACTGAACCCTCACTGCCAGATCCAAAAACTGAGGTTAGTTATTATCGTTCTTATTTAATTCCCATCCGGGCCCATTCTGACACTTTTCTCCAACGTGTAAAAATCTACTTTTTTGGCTAGAAAATTAAATTACTTGAATCCCAAAGCTTAATAAAAAAAAAAAAAAAAAAATTATATATATATATATATGAATATTGTTTTTGTTTTTTTTTATTAAGTTTTGGGATTCAAGTAATTTAATTTTGTTGATTTAGCAGAGCCCCTATAGAATAAAATGATGGGTGTTGAAATTTTTTATGCCACATTGTGTTTGCGTAGCGATTTTTCAAATGCAATTTGTTTGGGAAAAAAATACACTTTAATTCATTTTATTGCTCACAAACACAATAATATAAAAGATGATGTTAAAACTTTGTGAAACAAAAAAAAAATGTTACGCCTAGTAAATAGATACCTAGCATGTCATGCTTTAAAATTGCGTCCGTCCATAGAATGGAGGCAAACTACGGTGCTTAACCACTTAAGGACTGAGCCTCTTTCTGAGATTTGGTGTTTACAAGTTAAAAACAGTTTTTATTTTGCTAGAAAATTACTTAGAACCCCCAAACATTATATATATTTTTTCTAACACCCTAGAGAATAAAATGGCGGTCGTTGCAATACTTTATGTCACACCGTATTTTCGCAGCGGTCTTACAGGTGCAATTTTTTGGGGAAAAAATTCACTTTTTTGAATTAAAAGATAAGACAACAGTAAAGTTAGCCCAATTTTTTTTTATATTGTAAAGGATAATGTTACGCCGAGTAAATATATACCCAACATGTCACGCTTCAAAATTGCGCCCGCTTGTGGAATGGCGACAGACTTTTACCCTTAAAAATCTCCATAGGGTGCGTTTAAAAACATTGTACAGGTTGCATGTTTTGAGTTACAGAGGAGGTCTAGGGCTAGAATTATTGCTCTCGCTCTACCGATCGCAGCAATATATATATATATATATACTTTTTATATATATATATTTACCTTTATATATATATATATATATATATATATTTATATATCCTTATATTTTTTTTTTTTTTGTTTTTGAAATTTTTTTTTTATTATTCTAGTAGATTGGGTAATGCTACAACTCCTGTCTGATTTTTATCAGCCCTTGTGTTGGAATACATGAAATGTAAAATATTAAAATATAGCCAAGTGACCTGTCGCAATGATAATAATGTATATTTTCTAATGTTTTTTCTCCAGTCTGAGGAAGAACGCTCTGACCTACAATTCTTCTTCATTGTTGGCCGAAGCAGTAATAGGGAATCAGACTCTACAGGAGCTCGACCTTTCCCGGAACAACATGGCTGGACCGCACTTTGACGAATTACTAACTGCCGTTGCCGATTGCAGGATAACACACTTGCTGTAAGTATTGCTAAAATCCTTAAACTCTTCAACCCCCCCCCCTTAATGACCAGGCCATTTTTTGCGATACGGCACTGCGTTACTTTAACTGACAATTGCGTGGTCGTGCGACGTTGTAACCAAACAAAAACTTTCAGTCGCGCCGTATTTGCGCAGCGGTCTTCCAAGCGCACTTTTTTGGGGAAAATAACAGTAAAGTTAGCCCAATTTTTTTTTTTAGATTGTGAAAGATAATGTTACGCCAACATGTCACGCTTCAAAATTGGCGACAAACTTTTACCCTTAAAAATCTCCATAGGCGACGGTTAAAAAATTCTACAGATTGTATGTTTTGAGTTACAGAGAAGGTCTAGGGCTAGAATTATTGCACTCACTCTACTGATCATAGTGATACCTCACATGTGTGGTTTGAACACCGTTTTCATATGCAGGCACTGCTCACATATGTGTTCGCTTCTACACGTGAGCTTCGCGGGACGGGGCGCATTTAACATTTATTTTTTTTTTTTTATTTTACCTTTTATTTCATTTTTTTACACTCATATACTCGTGAATTACATGAATTTTTACATGAATTATATAATCATATATATATATATATATATATATATATATATATATATAATTCATGTAAAAAAAGTAGTATCATATATATATATATACACATATGCACACATGGCATAGACACCATAAATTCATAGAAGTATACATGAACAGCACATAGCAAAAATAGATGATAATAATATAAAATTGTATAAATTCATATATGTACACGTCAGCTTGGCAGCACAAACCGGCTTAAATTTATTGAATAAATCGATAAAAATATGTATCTGGATATAATACCTATTGGAGCATGTAGCTACATCCTGAATGCCTGGCGTGTTTCATGCAAAAAGACTTCCTCAGGGGCGAATGCTATAGGACAGTGATGGCGAACCTTGGCACCCCAGATGTTTTGGAACTACATTTCCCATGATGCTCATGCACTCTGCAGTGTAGTTGGGCATCATGGGAAATGTAGTTCCAAAACATCTGGGGTGCCAAGGTCCACCATCACTGCTATAGGGTATCTACAAGAAAAAATATGGTTAAACCTGATGTTGAAATAAGCACAACAGGAAATTCATATATGTATTCATATAAAACATGTCAATAAAACATTCTTACATACAATTTAACCTCTACCAGTCAACAACCTAATTTAAAGTCCCAAATTCCCCTTCTTTAATTACCATTATATTGCTCTGGTCACAGTGTGTTAGAAAAAAAAAATCGTAAAAGAAAAAATGTAATAAAAAAATAAATGAATTAATAAAAACAACGTTTTTTTTTTGTACTGTCACCAGTCAGTGTCCCTTGATGACTGTCACACCAGTTTTATGATGACACTCTACTGCACTGGTGTAGATACATAAATAAAATAAAAAAAGTTACATTTTTTTTTTTTTTTTTTTATCGTCATTTTACAAAAAATTATGACATCAAATTACAACTTCAAAAAAACTCACCATGCCTCTTACTAAATACCTTGGATTGTCTATTTTTGTGTCAATAAAACATGCTTACATACAATTTCATCCTCTACCAGCCACCAACCTAATTTAAAGTCCCAAATTCCCCTTCTTTAATTACCATTATATTGATCTGGTCACAGTGTGTTAGAAAAAAAAATTGTAAAAAATAAAATAAAAAATGTAATAAAAAAATAAATTAATTAAAATAACTTTTTTTGTACTGTCACCAGTCAGAGTCCCTGATGACTGTCACACCAGTTATATGATGAAACTTTACTGCACTGGTGACTATGTAAATAACAAAAAAAATTTACATTTTTTTTTTTCATTTTTTTTTATTGTCATTTTACAAAAAACTATGACATTAAAGTGGTGGGCCACCCTGAAAAACAAAACTAGATAAAAATGTTAGTACAAATTTCAAATTAAAAAAAAAAAAAATTTTGCTAGGCAGATCGTCTTAATCTGCCTTTTCTTGCTCTGCGGTGATCTTCTGTCTTCTGCTCCGAGCGCCGCCTTCTAGTGAATGGGGCACAGTGTGTTATGGGAACTAAGTCCCACAACACATCGCGTTCCCCATTCACAAATTCGACTCGCGCATGCGCAGTAGGCCGCGCGCCGACTCGCGCATGTGCAGTAGGAAACGGGCAGTGCTAGCTGCTCGTTTCCCTTACTGAGGATGGCGGCGCTGGAACCGGATCGCCGAGGGACATCTCGGCCTCCACGACCGACATCGCAGGCGCCCTGGAAGGGTAAGTGTACTTATTAAAAGTCAGCAGCTACTTTCTTTTTAGCTGCTGACTTTTAAGAAATTTTTTTTTTTAGGTGAAACACCTCTTTAAATTACAACTTCAAAAAAAACTCACCATGCCTCTTACTAAATACCTTGGATTGTCTATTTTCTAAAAAGGGGTCATTTGGGGAGTATTTGTACTGTCCTGGCATTTTTTGTCCCTCAAGAAATGAGATCGGCCGTCATTATATCAGGATTGATCAATTTCATATATATATATATATATATAAAAAAATCATAGTTTGCCGACTCTATAACTTTCCTACAGACTAAATAATATACACTGATTTACCAAAGAAATGTAGCAGAATACATTTTGACCTACATGTATGAAAAAATAATATTTATTTGCAAAATACTATAACAGAAATAAAGAAAAACATGTTTTTTTATTTCAACATTTTCAGTCTTTCATTTATTTAGCAAAAAAAATGGTTAAATACCACCAAAAGAAAGCTTTAGTTGTTTGAACAAAATTATAAAAATATCATATGGGTACAGCGCTGCATGACCGCACAATTGTCATTCAAAAGCGACAGCGCTGAAAGCTGAAAATTGGCCTGGGCAGGAGGGGGGGGGGGATACCTGGTATTGAAGTGGTTAAAAAAAGTGACAATTGTTTATGGCATACAGTGTTTTAGCAACATAAATGTTGTTTAGTTTGGGTTTACGTCTAACTCTAAACTGCTACATTGATTGGCCAAGTCTAGCCCCACCACTGAACTGTCCATGTCTAACAGTCTACAGCAAGTGAAGCTGACGGACGAGTATGCTCGACATCTGCCGCTGCTCCGTAACAGCCGAAACCTCACACACCTGAACCTGAGTCTTAATTATCTCACCGACGTCAGTGCCGAACACCTTGAAATACTGAAAAATGATTCACTGAACCTCCAACAGATCAGGTAATTCTTGACTATGGTAAGACAGATCCAAGCTGGCCTGATACCTTTGCACATACCCTACTATTATGGTTTACCATCTTAAATAACCAGACGACACCCTTTTGGGAGTAAACTTGGCCGTACCGGCCATTTTAGTAACAATAAACCATAAACATGTTGTTTACAAACAATACTTTTTCAGATCAATCGTAACCATGTTGTAGATCTTTGAAGGCACTGAAAAGACCCCACATTTATATTGTAACACACCAGGTCCCCAGTCGCAGCACGCCGACTCTGGGACAATACCAACTCTTCAACTTCCAACGCTGATGCCCATATCCAAATGCCCAGTTAATCCTCGGTTAGCTGGCATCTTCCTGAGGATCCCATACCAAGATGGTTCCCCACTATGCCATACCGGTCTTAAATTTTAGAAGGCCTCCAAAGATCTCAACCGCTATAACTTACAACAATAAATGCCAAATGTTCCAAATATAATACAGACAACAGGGCGGGAGGGTGGGAGCTGTTTCTTCAACCAGTGACCTCCAACTGCCCACCAATAAATGCCAAACGTTCCACTAATAAACGCCAAATGTTCCAAATATAATGCAGACAACAGGGCGGGAGGGTGGGAGCTGTTTCTTCGCCCGGTGACCTCCAACTGACCACCAATAAATGCCAAATGTTCCACCAATAAATGCCAAACGTTCCAAATATAATACAGACTACAGGGCGGGAGGGTGAGAGCTGTTTCTTCGCCTGGTGACCTCCAACTGACCACCAATAAATGCCAAACGTTCCACCAATAAATGCCAAACGTTCCAAATATAATACAGACTACAGGGCGGGAGGGTGAGAGCTGTTTCTTCGCCTGGTGACCTCCAACTGACCACCAATAAATGCCAAACGTTCCACCAATAAATGCCAAACGTTCCAAATATAATACAGACAACAGGGCGGGAGGGTGGGAGCTGTTTCTTCGCCCGGTGACCTCCAACTGACCACCAATAAATGTCAAACATTCCACCAATAAATGTCAAACGTTCCAAATATAATACAGACAACAGGGCGGGAGGGTGGGAGCTGTTTCTTCACCCGGTGACCTCCAACTGACCACCAATAAATGCCAAACATTCCACCAATAAATGTCAAACGTTCCAAATATAATACAGACAACAGGGCGGGAGGGTGGGAGCTGTTTCTTCGCCTGGTGACCTCCAACTGACCACCAATAAATGCCAAACGTTCCACCAATAAATGTCAAACGTTCCAAATATAATACAGACAACAGGGCGGGAGGGTGGGAGCTGTTTCTTCACCCGGTGACCTCCAACTGACCACCGGACACTGGCCCCTCCCTAACTATGCTGCATACTATTCTGGCCACCCCCTCTACTCTGACCAACTCAAAACACCCAGTTAACCCTTAAATCACAAGCTGGCGGGCTTCTCTTTATTGAGTCATTTGTCATGTCCTTGTAGGAGAATATTTCCTGTTTTCTTTCTTAGACAAGAAAAAGGAACTCCAGTCTATTGTATAGAATAAAAAGGAAGCTGCGCCAAGAACAAATTAAACAAATAAAAATAAAATATAGTAAAATAAGGAGGCTATATGTGCCCCACTAGATATAATGTCCACAGTGATGGGGACCTTCACGGCACCTAGGGACCCTTTCTGGCACCTAAGGATAGCAGTCTCTATCAACACAGTGGCCAATCCCAGGAACAATGATATAAACAAAATAAACTGTTTTAAAATGTCCAAGTAATAATCATAAAACGCATCAAGTAGTAGTGAGGGAGGTGATCCTGGCTTCCAGGGATGAAAAAGAAGCACCTTGGTGACTTGCAACACAAGCAGTGGTGAACACAGTGCCCGACACCCTCACACACTAACTGCTTACCAGAAAGCAGAGGTAAA
Source organism: Lithobates sylvaticus (assembly GCA_028564925.1). Lineage (NCBI taxonomy): Eukaryota > Metazoa > Chordata > Amphibia > Anura > Ranidae > Lithobates > Lithobates sylvaticus. Next base: position 834,259 of record CM053038.1, read on the forward strand.
AAGGCTCTGCTACGACAAAAAAAGTCACACAGCTACAACTCTTCCTGGTTCCACTGATATCCAATCAATACTCTGAATAGTGAAGAGTTGGGGGTCCACTTGTTCACATGGGATCCATATAGGGAGTGGAGGAAGAAAAGCAGCCCATAGCGTGAATCTGATAACACTCGTTTATTAAAACAAAATAGGAAGCACTTACATTGATCCAAATGATAAGGCACATGTAGTAAAAAAGCGTCTATTGTAGCTAAACCATAACTATGACATTCCACACCCATGGGACTTGCCCGATAACTAGACATGTGCGCTGCCATAAAATGTGTTCGTTTTTGTTTCATTTTTTTTGCGGGGTTCATTTTTGGGGCATCCGTTATGATCAAAATTTGTTATTTCAAAATAAATTTTGTAAATTCGAAAATTCAAAGATTCAGAAGTTCGAAATCCAAAAATTTGTAAATTCGGGGAATTTCAAAAATTAGAAAATCCGAAAATAAAAATGAAAATCCGAAAATTAGAAAATCCAAAATAACTAACTAATAATAACTAACTGTTAAATTATAGGTAATTGGAATTTCCTTTCAAGTTTGGCTGTTAGTGAACGTAACGTATACAAATTTATTCAAAGTTACAAATATCCAAAATAACAAATGACCCTAAATGACCCATTCTTAACCAATGGAATGTAACAAATTGTTAATAATAAATAATAATAATACATTTTTTTTTATTATTATTATTATTAATTTGTTACATTCCATCAGTTTAGATGCGGCATTTGTAACTTCAGATAAATTTGTATTTATTACGATTACTTAACAGTCAAATTTGAAAGGAAATTCCAATATCTATAATTTAATAGTTAGTAATAGTTATTATTAGATAGTTAGTTATTTCAGATTTTCAGGTTTTCTCATTTTCAGATTTTCCTTCTTAAGTTCGGATTTTCCAATTTTCTAATTTCCGAATCTTCAATTTTTCGGATTTTCAAATTTTTGGATTTTCGGATATTCAAATGTGTGACATCATTGGTGTGCGGAGAGTTCCCAATTCATGTCTGAGCACACAACTACACGTACATAAAGACAAATCCCAATGTGACACGCTGGGGCACTATTCCTCTCACTAAACCAGTGATGGGGCACTATTCCTCCCACTGATACCAATGATGGAGCCCTATTCCTCCCACTGACACCAATCATGGGGCACTATTCCTCCCACGGATACCAATGATGGGGCACTATTCCTCCCACTGATACCAATGATGGGACACTATTGCCCCCACTGATAACAATGGTGGGACACTATTCCTCCCACTGATACCAATGATGGGACGCTATTCCTTCCACTGATACCAATGATGGGACACTATTCCTCCCACTGATACCAATGATGGGACACTATTCCTCCCACTGATACCAATGATGGGACACTATTCCTCAGATTGATACCAATGATGAGGCACTATTCCTCCCACTGATACCAATGATGGGGCATTATTCCCCCCCCCGACACCAATGATGGGACATTATTCCTCCCACTGATACCAATGATAGGGCAATATCCCCCCCCATTAAAACCAATGATGGGGTACTGCTCACTCACATTGACGGAATGGCATTTTCTACTCCCACCAGCTGCATTTGAGCCCCCTAAAGCCTGAAGAATAGTAAACTGGCCCTTTGTTTAGAAAGTTTGGCGACCCCTGGCTTATGAGCTACCTTACCATAACACATGTTAGCACACATACTACCACATATTACTCTGCATATGATAATATAATAGAATGTTCAGGTGTGACGGGGGCCCACCAAGGAGAAGGGGAACACTTTGCCATGCTTTGGCCGCTAGAAGACCTCGTCCCGGCGCTGCCTTTATTTGAATTCTGCTAACATTGTTTTTCTTTATTGAGGATCGGGACAAATGAATTCTCTGAATCAGTGGAAATTCGATTCAGAAGAATGAACATTACAGACTGAACATCTGAAGAACGCAGAAGAAATACAACTGACCCGAGAGAGATGAGCGCAGAAGAGGCTCCATGTGGTTTTCATATGAACTGATTCGTTGCTGCTACAAACCACGAATAGTTGAGATGAAGACAAAGAAGCAAATATATATATATATATATATATATATATATATATATATATATATATATATATATTACACTGCATATGTATGTATATAAGAAAAAGGAGAACAGTTGGGACCTTGGTAAGGTCAATTGCCTCCATCCCTATCTATATGTCAAAATAAGAGGGGAAAGGGGTTCGGGACTTTGAATGAAGCACGTAGGTATAAAGAATTCAGTTTATTGTATAAATTAACATACAAATGCATAATCATGAGTAAAGCCCCATACACACGGTCGGATTTTCCGATGGATTCTGTCCTATCGGACAATGTTGTCGGAAATTCCGACCGTGTGTAGGCACCATCGGACATTTTCCATCGGATTGTCCGACGGACAAAGTTGTATCTCCTGCTCTAAAAATTTTCCGACAACAAAGTCCGATCACACCAATTCCGATCGTGTGTAGCGAATTCCGACGGACAAAGTGCCACATATGCTCAGATAACATTACAAGACCAAAGCTATTGGCTACTAGCCTCTACGTAGTCCCGTTGTAGGCAACAAACGTCACCACGTTCAGAATGATCGGATTTTCCGACAACTTTGTCCGACCGTGTGTATGCAACACCAGTGTCGGACTAAATCCGTCGGACCAAATCCGATGGATTTGGTGGTCGGATTTTCCGACCGTGTGTATGGGGCTTAAGTGTGTATCCAATACAATTATAATAACTGGTACAATTCCTAAAAATGTATATCTATACATACAATGTAGACGGGTTGCCACATGGTTATGTGGAAAAAGAAGCCCAAAGGCTAACGCTGCGCTAGAAACAACTTAACAACCTACACGCGGTCAAGTTTTCAGACGGAAAATGTTCGATCCGATCATGTTGTCGGAAATTTCCGACGCACAAAGTTTGAGAGCTGGATCTCGAATTTTCCGACAACATGGTCCGATCGCGTCAATTCCGATCGTGTGTAGCCTAGTCCGACGGACAAAGTGCCACGCATGCTCAGAAGAAATTTGAAGACAAAAGCTATTGGCTACTGGCCTCTACGTAGTCCCGTCGTACGTGTTGTACGTCACCTCGTTCGGAATGATCGGATTTTCCGGCAACACCAGTTTCAGACAAAATCCTTTTGAAAATATCCGACGGATTTTGTGGTTGGAATGTCCGACCGTGTGTACGGGGCATAATACAAAAACTCAAATGGATGAATATATACAAAATAAGTGCAGCGCTAATGGAATTAAAACATTGCAAAATTTGCAAATAAAGAAAAAGAAAAACTAAAACAAAGTTCCAGTGAAAATTCCAGTCCATAAATAAAGGGTTAAACAAACACCCATCCGTGTAAGGTATCAGTGGCAGATTGCAAAGGTGGAAACTGTGAAAGATCCTTCAAAGAATGTGCATCCAGCTCCACACCCAAGTGAGTAAAAGCCTGCTTACCAGCTTATCCTTGACCACTGAAATAGTAGTCTCACTCAGCTTAGGGAAAAATCTGTCTCCCCAGGACCCTTAATGGTGTCTGGAACCACAGCTAGGACGATAACACTCAAAAGATATAAAAGAAAAATACTTCCATTGTGCAGTACTTTCCAATTGGCCATGTACTACATGTCATCTATCATAAGTCCACAGAAAGACCTAGCTCCTAGGTCTTTCTGTACTTATTTTGTATTTATTGCCACATGATTATAAACGATTAATATCAAAAACGATACCTACTGACAGATATCGATTGAATCATAGGGGCACGGCATATAATAGCTCTATGCATTTCGTGGATCGATCCACTCTTCAGGAGCATGCGCGGGAGTTCAATAAAATATAAAAGAAGGAGTTGCCGTATGGTCTGATCCTTCCCAAGGAAAAAAGAAAAACCATAAAAAAATAAATAAAATCAAACCAAGTATAATAACCCACTCTTTACCATACTTACAAGGTTGACTATATGATAAAGGTGTGGCCATGGGCGTCAACAGAACTTTTTTCAGGGGGGGGGGGGGGGGGGCACATCATTTTAAGGTCACCCATGCTCTGAACCTTTTCGACAATGTCATTATCACATTATCACGGTCAGAGACTGCAGACGTAGTACAGGTGATGGTCAGAGACTGCGGACATGGCCCAAGAGCATGTCAGAGACTGCGGACATCACACTCACGGAGCTCGTGGCAGGGTCGCCGGCGCGCACGTGACCACGCGCCAGCAAATTTAAAGGAACGTAACCTGAACGCCCATTTGCCTGTCTGTGCCATTCTGCCGACGTAAATGTACATACGGCGGTCGGCAAGCAGTTAAGAGCAATGATATGGGGATGGGTGGTGGCCATCTTCCCGTCACTCATCTCTATACCCAACAAGAATGAAGATCCGATCACCTCTGCCGCTGCCGACGGGTCCGGTAAGCGGTGGAGGGCACCGGAGCGTGGCGGGAAGGGGGCCCCCTCTCCCGCCGCTGATAAAAGTGATCTCACGGCAAATCCGCCACAGAGACCACTGTTACAGGAAAGCTGACCGCCGGCCGAAGAAGAGGATACCAGGGTTATGGTAGCTAGCTGCTGCCATAACAACGATATTCCTCTTCAAAGTCAGGACGTATATCAGCGCGTGGCGGTCAGGAAGTGGTTATACAATAAAAGGAATTCTTTATACCTTATATACTCGAGTATAAGCCGAGTTTTTCAGCACTTTTTTTGTGCTGAAAATGTCCCCCCTCGGCTTATATTTGAGTCAAGCATTTTTCTGCAGCAGAGAATGACATTTTCCGAACCGACTTTGGGGCCCCGTATCTCGGGGCCACTTGGTGCTAGGAACCCAGTGGAACTAGCAGTACAACATATCCAAAGCTGGGGTTCCTAGAACTGAGATACGGGGCCCCAAAGTCGGTTCGGAAAATGTCATTCTCTGCTGCAGAAAAGTGCTTGACATTTTCCGAACCGAATATGGGCCCTCGTATCTCGGGGCCACTTGGTGCTAGGAACCCCAGCGTTGCATATGTTCTAGGGTCATCTAGGAACCCTTAACGACTGCGTTGGAAGTTGGGGGGAACCTATGGCTGCAAATGGGCACAGTGAGGCATGCAAATGGGCACAGTGAGGCTGCAAATGGGCATTGTTGACCCTCTTTTCCACTTACAGTAGCTGCGCATTTCTCACCCTAGGCTTATACTTGAGTCAATAAGTTTTCCCAGTTTTTTGTGGTAAAAGTAGGTGCCTCGGCTTATATTCGGGTTGGCTTATATGCGAGAATATACGGTACCTACCTGTACGTGCTTCATTCAAAGTCCCAAACCCCTTTCCTCTCTTTTTTTGACATATGTATGTATATAGATAGATACAGTATATAGTTATATCCTTTATTGCATCAAATAGAAAAAAAATACAGTTTTTGTATATATGTTGTTTCTTTTTTTAATGTTGAAAATTAAAAAAATTAAAAAAATTAAAAAAATCTCATATAATTAACAAAAGTTCTCAGCAGATGTATACATGCCTTGTTTTAGCTGTTCTGTAAAAAAAAAAATATATATTGTCAGAACAACTCAAGATTCCCTGTATGACTGGATTGATTGGAAACAATGTGTTGATTGGAAACTGGACAGAGACAGAAAAAAAAATCACAGCTATCAATTAGAGATGAGCTAGGATGCCCACCATACTCATCTCCATCTGAACATCCGTGGGTTAAAGATATGATAAATATGATACTAAAACCTTATTACAATCAAACAATTAGGTGAAAAACTAGTCAAGTAGTGTAAAATTGATAGTCCATACAGATTGATAGTTGTTATCCACTTGTGCAAGTATCACACAAAAAAACACCCAGGAATGGTGATAAAGGAAAAAGATCCGCCTTCCACCTCCACAAAAACTGCGGCTTACATACTCCTGTGGATCTCTTAATTATAGGAGATCATGCACGCCTGTGGCTTGATACCTGGCTATCGGTAACAGCCCGTGGTCCGGGACTTCCGTGTATCGCAGGGACATCAGCACGCTGATCCTCCTACGCGTTTCGTCACACCTGACGTCATCCTGGGGCACTTATTGCTCCAGAATAGTGCAGTAATTATAAACTATATACTCATCTCTATCTGAACCTTGGTTTTGTGTTACTTTATAATCCATTCCCCTCCCTTCAGCACATATAATTAAAGGGACGGGATGCTGGTGATGTCAGTGGACACTTTCCCATTGTTGGTTAATGTAATTGACTAAATATGGCCACGTGGTGACAATGACATCACCATTATCTGGCCAGTTTACGTGCTCTGCCCAGCCTGCAGCTCATTGGATAAGAAAATAGTGCAAAGACACCAAGGTTTGGATAGAGATGAGTTTAGAAATCACCAAAGCTCAACTCTTGTGTCAATCATAGAGACAGTACCGTGTTGGCAGACATGTAAATACAACAAAATCAGTATGAAAAGGCTCTACTAGAAGACAATTTTTTATTTGTAGATTAAGGCACTATCAGAAAAACACTGCAATGGTAAGGATTTTGCTAAGTAAAATAAATTGAAGGTGTCTGGAGTTTAGGTTTTATTGCAGCTGTGCCAGTCTCTCGTCATCCCTATGAATGAACAGCGCTCACATTTAGACATATAAAGGGTTTATGCAAGGCCAAGGACAGAAAGACAATACACTTCTGTGCATACGGTGCCTACGGAAAAGTAGTCACTGCGCTTCACTATTTGCACAATTAATATGTAACAGCCTTATTCCAAATTGATTAAATTCATTATTTTCCTCAAAATTCTACTAACAATACCCCATAATGACAACGTGAAAGAAGTTTGTTTGAAATCTTTGCAAATTCATTAAAAATAAAAAAACGAAAAAATCCAATGTACATACTGTAAGTATTCTCAGCCTTTGCTCACTACTTTGTGGAAGCACCTTTGGCACCAATTACAGCCTCATCCCCATTGCATGATGCTGCCACCACCATGCTTCACTGTAGGGATGGTATTAGCCAGGGGATGAGTGGTGCCTGGTTTCCTCCAGACATGACGCTTGACATTTAGGACAAAGAGTTCAATCTTTGTTTCATCAGACCAGAGATGAAAGGTTTCTCATGGTCTGATCCTGCGTACACACGATCGGAATTTCGGCCAGCAAAAGACCAATGAGAGCTTTTCATCGGAAAATGCGAGTGTAGGCTCCATCGGAATTTTGCTGGCCGAATTTCCGCCAGCAAAAATTTGAGAGCATGTTCACAATTTTTCAGACGGAAAAGGTTTCTATCCGAAATTCCGATCGTCTGTAGCAATTCCGACGCGCAAAATTCCTACGCATGCTCGGAAACAATTTGACGCATGCTCGGAAGCATTAAACTTAATTTTTTCTCGGCTCGTCGTAGTGTCGTACATCGCTGCGTTCTTGACGGTCGGAATTTGGTGTGACCGTGTGTAGGCAACACAGTTTGAGGTGAATTCCGTCAGGAAAACCATCAGAGCTTTTTCCGACGAGAATTTTGATCGCGTGTATGCGGCATTAGAGTCCTTTAGATGCCTTTTGGCAAACTCCAAGCGGGGCTGTCATGTGCCTGTTACTAAGGTAGTGGCTGCTGTCTGGCCACTCTACCATGCAGGCCTGGTTGGTGGAGTGTTGCAGAGATGGTTATTCTTCTGAAAGGTTCTCCTCTCTCCACAAAGAAACACTGGAGCTCTGTCAGAGATCGGGTCTTGGTCACCTCCTTAACTAAGGCCCTTTTTCCCCTGATTGCTCAGTTTGACTGGGCAGCACACTCTAGGAAGAGTCCTAGTGGTTACAAATAGGGATGAGCTTCGTGTTCGAGTCAAACTTATGTTCAACTCGAACATTGGCTGTTCGGCCGTTCACCGAATTTCGAAAATTATAGGCCATTGCCATTGGCATCGCAGTGCATTGCTGGCTGATGATTGGCCAAGCATGCACTATGACCCGCATGCTTTGTGCCAATCACAGTGCCATCAGCACAGAGAGCCATAATTGGCCAAAGGAAGGGTGCCTTTGGCCAATCATGGATCAGGGGAGTAGGTACATGCCCCACACTATATAAGGCCGCCTGCGTGTCGGCCTTGTGTAGTGTGTTGCAACGTGTGAGAGAGATAGAGAGGGTTAGAGTGTCATTAAATTTCAGTTAGATAGAGCAGGCATGCGATTCAGGTAGCTGCAGTCAGTGTATTTATTATATATATATATGCATCCCAGGAGTTGTGTGTGTATATATATATATATATATATATATATATATATATATATACTGTATTCAGTTTAGCTAGATCTCACTTCAGAGTGTTCCTGTTATTCTCGCTGCAGTTTATTAAGTCAGTGTACTATATACTGGGCTCAGTGTGCACATAAAGCTGACTGCAGACCATCCCTGTTCTCTTCCTAATAATATAGGCTGGCAGTTGATTGAGCTTAGCTGCAGGTTATTAAGTCAGTGTACTGTATACTGGGCACAGTGTGCAGCTAAAGCTGACTGCAGACAATTCCTTATGTACATATTCCAATACATCAAATACAGTATGTCTGGAAGGCCAACAAGGAGAGGCAGACACACACAGGCCAATAAAAGAGGGCAAGCAGGCTCTGTGTCTAGAGGCAACAGTGCTGGTCGTGGACACGGTGGATCCTCATCAGCACTTGGCCGTGGTGCACGCTTGTCCTTTTTTTCGGCAGCTGGCCGTGTTGAGCCGCAACATGCAGAAGACTTGGTATAGTGGATGACCAAGCTGTCCTCATCCTCCTCATCCTCTCTGACCCAGGGTCAGGGTACTTTGTCTGCCAAAGCAGCTGCCAAAGCGGCCTCTTCCCTTGGCATCAGTCACTCCTTCCCTAGCCCCACCATGTCCTGAGGAGTCCCCTGAACTGTATGACCACATTGTTGGGTACATGCTGCATGGCCAGCGTTTTGAGGGCTCCGATGATGGGACCCAGCTTGAGGAAGGCAGTTACGTGAGCCTAGAGAGAAGAGGGGGTGCCCAAGAAGGACAGCAAACTGGCAGTCATGTTCCCCCAGCTGCAGCATACTGCCAGGTTTGCTCCAGTGACAAGGAGGGAGGGGACGATGAGCTCACTGACTCTACATGGGTACCTGATAGGAGAGAGGAGGAGGCACATCTCCAACGAGGCAGGATGCCCTCCAGGGGCCAGCTTAAGGGCAGCCAACTGACTGCATCACACTGCAGAGCTCCGCATGTGCAGGGCGCTGCTATCTCTGCGCGTTATTCCAAACGTTTTTGGTGTGGGCCTTTTTTGAGACGTGTGCAGCAGATCGCACCGTTGCTATTTGCAACATATGTCTGAAGCGTATCTCACGTGGCCAAAACAGCAGCTGCTTGGGCACCACATGCTTGACCAGACATATGTCGACCTGCCATGCAGTCCGTTGGCAAGCATACATAAAAGACCCACACCAAAGAACAAAGCGGACCTCTCCTATCTCCTCATCAGCTGGGATCTCCAACCCCACTATAGCTTCTGTCCTCTCAGAAACCTGCACTGAGAGGAATGAAGGTGTAGAATTAGGTGTGTCACTGCCAAGTACTTGCAGGCACTCTGCTAGCCCTACACCGACGTCCGATTGTACCAGGCAAATTTCCCTGCCCCAGCTGCTGGACCGCCGAAAGAAGTTCGCTCCCAGACATCCACATGCCCAGCGGTTGAATGCTAGCTTGGCTAAATTGCTAGCAGTTCTACTGCTGCCTTTTCAGTTGGTAGACTCGGCCCCCTTCCGTAAGTTTGTGGAATGTGCGCTTCCTCAGTGGCAGTTTCCCAAACGCCACTTTTCTTCACAGAAGGCGATTCCGGCTCTCTACCGGCATGTAGAAGGCCATGTCTTGGCTTCGCTGGACAGGGCGGTCAGCGGTAAGGTGCATATTACTGCTGACTCATGGTCCAGCAGGCATGGACAGGGACATTACTTATATTTCATGGCCCACTGGGTGACTCTGCTGGCAGCCGGGAATTATGCAGGACAGGGTGCAGTATACATTATACAAAAAAATTCGGGATAACTTTACTGTTTTGTTTTTTTTAATTCATGAAAGTGTCCCTTTTCCCAAAAAGTTGCGTTTAAAACACCACTGCACAAATACTGTATGACATAAAATATTGCAACAATCGCCATTTTATTCTCTAGATTCTCTGCTAAAAAAATACACACGATCGGAAATTCGGCCAGCAAAAGTCCGATGTGAGCTTTTGGTCAGAAATTCCGAGCGTGTGTATGCTCCATCAGACTTTTTCTGGTGGAATTCCCGGAATTATCGGAATTTCCGATCGTCTGTAGCAATTTCGACGCGCAAAATTCCTAGGCATGCTCGGAAACAATTTGACGCATGCTCGGAAGCATTGAACTTCATTTTCTCGGCTTGTCGTATTGTTGTACGTCACCGCGTTCTTGGCGGTCGAAAGTTCAGAGAACTTTTGTGTGACCGTGTGTATGCAAGCCAAGCTTGAGCGGAATTCCGTCGGAAAAACCATCCAAGATTTTTCCGACGGAAAATCCGCTCGTGTGTACATCAATGAAAGTAGTGTGTAGTCATGAAAGGGTTAATATGTGGCACAAATGCAGTACCCCAGCCAGTGTATATTTTCTCTCAAGGGAAGAAAAAGAATATATGGCAGAAATCCAGTAGACTGATCTCATTGGGATATGGAATCCATATCACACCCTAATGGGAGCAAGGTTCACCGGGAAGTTTATGACTTTCTTTTCAATGTTATACAACCACCACTCTTTTCTTCCTCCTCATCCATCTGCATTCCGGAGCTGAACCACCAGGTAAGAAAGGATATCACTTTTCTGCTATACAAAGTATTATTTTATATGATAAATGGTGGGGGGCTGTGCTGTATGACGGGGATCCCAAATGTGATGCCTCCCTCCTTTGTCTTCTAAGCAACTGTTTCCCATCATCCATCACTGATACTTCCCACCTTGTACTTACATTTAATACTCAGGATTACCAGCGACTGTTATATTTTATCCAATTTCATGTTCTCTGGAGGGGATTTGGGCTATTTTATTCAATTAAAGAAATGTATATCAAACTATTATCAGTCCACATAAAAACAATATTTCAGTTTTTGCCGGTGGAGTCTGGTAAATGACATCCACCCTAATTCCTGATATGTCCTGGATACCTGTATTTTTACCTGTCCACCTGTTTGTCATGGCTTCTCCTGTTACATGTACACTAATACCTCGGCTTATGAGTAACGCGGTTAAAGAGTGTTTCGCAATACGAGCTATTTTTTTTTTAATGCTGACTTGGTTTGCGAAGCGCTGTCTCGCAAAACGAGCAGGATTCAAGCCTCTGCAGTGTGCAGTACCGCATTTGGTCAGAGGTTCCGGGGCGCCAGTGGCACTCAGAGCTGCTCATATGCACTCGGAGCCTCTTGGAAAGTGATTTTCCCCATAGAAGTCAATGGAAACTCAGATAATTAGTTCCACAGTGACTTCTATTGTATGCAGTACCGCATGTGGCCAGAGGTGGGGGAGTGCCGGAGACACTCGCAAACCCTCGGAAACCGCTCAGACCCGCTCGGATGCACTCGGAAACACTCGGAGAGGCTTGGAAACACTCGGGAATGGAGTGTTTCCAAACCTCTCTGAGTGTTTCCAAGTGCATCCGAGCCTCTCCGATCGATTTCCGAGTGTTTCTGAGTGTCTCCGGCACTCCTCCACCTCTGGCCACATGCGGTACTGCATACAATAGAAGTCACTGTGGAACTAATTATCTGAGTTTCCATTGACTTCCATGGGGAAACTCACTTTGATACGAGTGCTTTGGATTATAAGCATTCTTCTGGAACGAATTATACTCATAATCCAAGGTACCACTGTAATATGGAAAGGTGCAAACCCCTCATAATGGGCACAGCAGGTGTACAGACCCAGGAACTCAGCACAGGGATGGTGGGAACCCCTCATAATGGGCTCAGCAAGTAAACAGACCCGGGAACTCAGCACAGGGATGGTGGGAACCCCTCATAATGAGCACAGCAGGTGTACAGACCCGGGAACTCAGCACAGGGATGGTGGTAACCCCCCATAATGAGCACAGCAGGTGTATAGACCTGGGAACTCAGCACAGGGATGGTGGTAACCCCTCATAATGAGCACAGCAGGTGTACAGACCCGGGAACTCAGCACAGGGATAGTGGGAACCCCTCATAATGAGCACAGCAGGTGTACAGACCTGGGAACTCAGCACAGGGATGGTGGGAACCCCTCATAATGAGCACAGCAGGTGTACAGACCCGGGAACTCAGCACAGGGATGGTGGGAACCCTATATATATAATATATAATCAATTGTTTTATAGTGTGAGGAAGATAAGGAAGTGTTATATCCCATCATTTATTTTTTTTGCTATCTGTGTCCCCTTCGGGAGATTTCCCTTCACTTCCTGTCCCATAGCCAAAACAGAAAGAGAGAAAATCCCTGCAAATTAAAGGAATCCCTTGGAGTCACCAGAACTAGTGTCCCCACTGGAAATGTTCCCATCTGTTACTTTTCTTGTACTTTCGCTTTTGATGGTAATGGTAAATAGGAGAAACAGAGAGGGTGAATCTCCCTAACAGGGGCACAGACAGCTTTAAAAACTGACAGGGGGTCTAATCCACATCCACTCTATACAAAAATAAAAAAAAGTTTTGCCTTTCATTCTACTTTAACCACTTCCGCCCCGGGAAGGATTTACCCCCTTGATGACCAGGCCATTTTTTTGTGATTCGGCACTGCGTTATTTTAACTGACAATTGCGCGGTAGTGCGACGTTGTACCCAAACAAAATTGATGTCCTTTTTTTCCCACAAATAGAGCTTTCTTTTGGTGGTATTTGATAACCTCTGCGGTTTTTATTTTTTGCGCTATAAATAAAAAAAGACTGACAATTTTGAAAAAAAGCAATATTTTTTTTATTTTTTGCTATAATAAATATCCAAAAAAATGTAAAACAAAAAAACAAATTTCTTCGGTTTAGGCTGATACGTATTCTTCTATGTGTTGATTTTTCCATATACAAAAAGGAAAAGCCATAAAAACATTCAATCTACATCTATATCAAACACACCCAATTTCCCTTCCTATTTTCCCCACCCTCTGCCCTCCGTTCTCCCCTTTTGGTTTGTCCTCCCCCATCTCTCTTATTTCAGTTTCTACTGGCCTCCTCCTTCATCCCTACCACAAATTTCCCAGATAACTTAAATATGTACCATCTTTCCCAGGTCCTATTAAATCTTTCTTCCTGTCCCACATCTCTGCTACTGAGGTACTCCATTTTACCGATATACTCTACTCTTTCCAACCACTCTTTTATACTTGGTTTTTCCACACATAACCATTTTTTTGGTATGTCCCATTGCGGCATTTAGTTATGGGGTCAGTGTATTTCTATAGTGCTTTTCTGTATCCTTTGTGCCATGAAATAAACAAGTCCATGGGTTATTTTGTATCTTTTCGCCTGTTATTTCTCCTATATATTCTTGTATTTCCTGTCAGTATTCTTTTATTTTTGGGCAATCCCAACAAATGTGTGTCATTGTACCAATTTGTTTACATTCCCTCCAACATTGTGGGGATTTGTCTTGTTGAAATGTGTGGATTTTCTCTGGTGTTAGATACCATCTCACCAAACACTTATAATTCACTTCTATTGTATTTATATCTGTTGCATAGTTATGTACAGCTCCTATCATTCTCTCTACTTGTGTTTCTTCCACTTTTATACCCATTTCCTGTTCCCATTTTCCTATAGAAGGTAGAGGCCCCTGTCCTTCTAGGTCTGTCAGGATTCCATATACTTGGGATATCCCATGTTTTAATGGTGTTTGTATACCACAAAGTTTTTCCAATGGATTCAACTTCTTTCCATCCCTAATTTGTTGGGGAAGTGTATTTATAAAATGTTTTAACTGTAGATATTCCCATTCACTAGTCTTCTTCCACCCATGTATCTGTTTTATTTCTTGGAGTGTCCTTATTTTCCACTGTTCAGTCACATCTTTTAAAGTGGAAGTAAACCCCCCTATCGTTTTCAGCCAAGGAAGCTGCCATCTTTGCCTCTGTTTAATCTTCAACTGCCACAGTGCTGCACATGTGATCTGTTATGACACCAGCCATTGGATGGTTTGACTGTTTGGTTGAGAGCACAGCCAATGTGCAGTTAGCATTCCCGGCATGCCTTTTTTTTTTAAACTGTTAAATTGATGGGTTTACTTCCGCTTTAATTGTGCATTTCCCATTCTACTACCAAAAAGTGTCTCTTTCCCTGGTATAAAAAAATATGTGCCTTTAAGTGAAATTAATGGTGAATTGTATTTCCATTTCCCCTGACAGTATACTAAATCCCATATCTTAAAAACATTCTTATGCCCCGTACACACGGTCGGAAATTCCGACGGAAAATGTCCGATTGGACCATGTTGTTGGAAAATCCGCCCGTGTGTGGGCTCCATCGGACTTTTTCCGTCGGAATTTCCGATGGAAAAAATTTGAGATCATGCTCTCAAATTTTCTGACAACAAAATCCGATCTGACTTTTTCCGATCGTGTGTAGAGAATTCCGACGGACAAAGCTATTGGCTACTAGCCTCTACGTAGTTCCGTTGTATGCAAAGAACGTCACCACGTTCAGAATGATCAAATTTTCCGACAACTTTGTCCGACCATGTGTATGCAACACCAGTGTAGGACAAAATCCGTCGGATTTTGTGGTCGGAATTTCCAACTGTGTGTACGGGGGCTAAGTCAAATTATGTGCTTCTGAATCAATTGTTCTAAATTTCCATGGTATCCAAATATTCTTTTGTAGAAGTGTCGTGCTTAAAGTATTTTCCATCTTGACCCACCTCTTTTCACTTTTTACATTTGCCCATTCCACCATCCGTGCTATAATAACTGCTTTATAGTATCTTTTTATGTACGGTGCTGCTAAACCTCCATGTTTTTTATTTATACTACCGTATATACTCGAGTATAAGCCGACCCGAATATAAGCCGAGGCACCTAATTTTACCACAAAAAACTGGGAAAACTTATTGACTCGAGTATAAGCCTAGGGTGAGAAATGCTCAGCTACTGTAAGTGGAAAAGAGGGTCAACAATGCCCATTTGCTGCTTCACTGTGCCCATTTGCATGCCTCACTGTGCCCATTTGCATGCCTCACTGTGCCCATTTGCAGCCATAGGTCCCCCGAACTTCAAACTTGGTAGTTAATGGTTTCTAGATGCCCCCTAGCTGCAGCCAAAATTGTGGGGTCTCTGAACCCAAGGGGTCCAGAAATGACATGACAATGGCTGCAGATGGACATAGTTGACCGAATTTGGGGCCCTGTATCTCGGGGCCACTTGGGGTTCATAGCACCAAGTGGCCCCGAGATACGAGGCCCCCAAAGTCGGGTCAGAAAATGTCAAGCACTTTTCTGCAGCAGAGAATGACATTTTCCCAACCGACTTTGGGGCCCCGTATCTCGGGGTCACTTGGGGCTAGGAACTCAAAATTGATATGTTGTAGTGTTAGTTCCACTGGATTGCACACCAAATTTGGGGTTCCTAGCACTAAGTGACCCCGAGATACGGCGCTGCAAAGTCGGGTCGGAAATATATTTTTTTTTCTGCAGAAAAGTGCTTGACTCGAGTATAAGCCAAGGGGGGCACTTTCAGCACAAAAAAATGTGCTGAAAAACTCGACTTATACTCGAGTATTTACGGTAATTAAAGTATATTTTATTCTGGGTTTTTTATCCTGCCATATATATTTTAACATCTTTGTATTTATTGTATTAAAAAAAACGTTGTGGTATTGCTTGCAGGATCATTTGGAACTTGTATAAAATTTTGGTAATATCACCATTTTTAAAATGTTAATCCTATCCATCCATGACAGAGGTCTCATCAAGATTTTCCTTATCTCTATTTTAATTTCATTAAGTAGTGGGGTGTAGTTAGCCTGATATAATCTCTCTAGAGTGGGGGTCAGTTTAATTCCTAAGCATGTTAATTCCTTTCCTACCCACGTAAATGGGAATTCCCTTTGTAACGCTCTTTTTTGTCTACCCCCATATTTAATATTTCTGTTTTTATTAGGTTAATCTTGAAGTTCGTTAGTTCCCCGTATATTTTTAATTCTCTCATTATATTGGGCAACATCAGCCTTGGTTTGGTTACATATAATAGAATATCATCTGCATATGCCACCACCTTGTGTTCCTCTACGCCCACTTTCACCCCTCCTATATCCACGCTATTTTGTAGAGTTGCCAGCAGTGTTCCAATGACAACACATATAGAAGTGGGAGAGCAGGCACCCCTGTCTTGTTCCGTTAAACATTTCAAAGGGCGGCAATAAACTTGCATCCACTTTTACCATTGCCGTGGGATGATTATATAGGTTTTTAATCCATACCTAAGAGTTGAAGTGTATCCATCATAAACCCCCAGTCTACCCTGTCAAATGCTTTTTCCGCATCGATTGACAGGAGTAGCACTGGGGGCCCCCTGTTTTTCCCTTTCCGCATCATTAACAATGATCTTATGCTATTATCTCAGCCCTCTCTACCCCGTATAAACCCTGTTTGGTCTGCATTTACCAATTCTGGCATCATTTACTCTGGTCGCAAAAATATTTGCATATAGCTTTATATCTGCATTCAGTAATGCTATCGGCCTATAACTGGAACATATGGTTCTTTCTTTTCCCTCTTTAGGTATTATTGTAATGTGAGCCAACAGTGACTCTCTTCCTATTTCTTCATTCTCCCCTAATATATTCAGGTAATCACATATTTTTGGGATTAATTGTTCTTTACATTTTTTTATAATATTTTATCGTATAGCCATCTGGACCTGGGCTTTTCCCTGAGGATGTTTCCTTCAATGCTATTCTAATTTCATCTTGTGTGATTGGTTCGTCTAAGGCTTTCGATCTTTCTGCTGAGATTTTTGATAACTTGGCATCAACACTAAATATTCTTGTGTTTTTAATTTTCTTATTTCAACTTCCTTTCATGTCTCTTTGTTTCTGACCACATATAGGGCACTATTATATGTTTGAAAGGCCTTTGCAATATCCGTTGTTTTATATGATATCGCTCCTTTCTCGATTTTTATCTTTTCTATATAGTTTTTTTTAGTTCTTAAAGTTTTTGCAAGATATTTCCCCGGCTTATTAAATACTTTTTTCGTTTCCTGTTCCATTAGATCCGCAATTTCAGCCTCAAATTGCATTTTGTGCCTTTGTTCTAGTTCGTATATTTATTTTATAAGTTTTTCCCTCGTATTTGCTCTCTCCTTCTTCTTTTTTCCAGCCCCAATAGAAATCAGTTTGAACACTGAGTGCAATCTTAAAGTATTTCTTGACAACTAAATCTCAATTCTAGGATTAAAATGATTTGAATGTTCAACAATTATGCATCTTGCTCTTTAAATTAGACTCAATAACATTTTTCTTTTCTTTTTTTTTTTTTCTGTCTAAATTCCATTCTGTTAACCTTTTGCCTTTCTTCTGGTTTATTTTATTTCTTTATTGCTCTATTTCATTATTAACATTATCACGTCATTCAATCCGGGAATGGAACCCACACACAAGCCGTAATACCGTCAAAGAGACCTTTGAATTAGGCCGGCCCCTTCTCTGGCTTAAAGAACAAACCTGACACCACAAATAGAACTGCAATAGTACTGCTTCGCAAAACCTTATCTATAGCAGCGTTCTAAGTTAATAACCTTGTTGGAATGAAACACAGCTTTTTAGCCATCATCCGACAGAGTGAATTAATGGTTCAATGAACCTCAGCTCTACTGAGACAACGTAACAGTTATGCCGCGTACACACGAGCGGACTTTTCGACGGACTAGGTCCGACGGTCTTCCCGACTGACTTTCGGTGGAGTTCCAACGGACTTTCCGAACGAACGGACTTGGCCACACACAAGCACACCAAAGTCCGACGGATTTGACTGTGATGACGTATGACCGGACTAGAATAAAGAAGTTCATAGCTAGTAGCCAATAGCTGCCCTAGCGTCGGTTTTTGGCCGTCGGACTTGCATACAGACGAACTGATTTTTCGACCGGACTCGAGTCCATCGGAAAAATTTTAAACATGTTTTATTTCTAAAGTCTGTCAGATTTTTGGACAGCTAAGGTCCGATGGAGCCCACACACAAAACTTTTTGCGTCAGAAAAATTGAGAACATGCTCACAAAATTTTGCTGGCGGAAATTTGGAAAAAATTCCGATGGAGCATACACATGGTCGCATTATCCGTCGAAAACCTCTCATCGGTCTTTTGCTGGCCGAAATTCTTATTGTGTGTATGCGGCATAAGGGTTTACAACCACCTTAATGTAACGAATGAATGTTAGTAATCTAATCTAATGTTAGTACTCCTTTTAATTGTGACTAACTGAATTCACAGTCACATTTAACCATGTATATATGGGAAAGAAAGTTGCGCTATCCGGGTATGTAAAGCTGCTGCTCAAAATGTTATACTACATAAATCAAAATTGCGTGTGGAAAGGAGCTGCGCTAAATAATGAAATACACCCAAAATGGTGTATGTGCTATCTCACACAAAAAGAATATAAGTAAAAAAATAACCTGTGTGGCTAGTGCTATTCTCTTATGTGCATATACGACAGAAACTCTATGAAGACAGCCTCTGTTGGTATAACTAGTGAAAAAATTAAATAAACACCCGGCAGGGCTATTCAAGTTTCGTGGAAAGTGTACATATATCGCAAGAGACTCTATGAAAGCAGCCTCTATTAATATAGTTTTTTAAAAAAAAGGGGATTGTATATGCAAAATAAGTATAAACAAATTTGTGAAATTAGTAAACAACCTACAGAGCATATGGTGACATACTATCAAAAATTAAGCAATATAGGTGTAAAAAACTTTGTGAGAATTAGTAAACACCCTAATAAACACCCGGCAGGGCTGTTCAAGTTACGTGGAAAGTGTACATATATTGCAAGAGACTCTATGTATGCAGCCTCTATTGGTATAGCTTTTGGGAAAAAGAAATTGTATATGCAAAATAAATATATAAACAAATTTGTGAAATTAATAAACGACCTACAGAGCATTTGGTGACATGCTATAATATATTATGCAATATAGGTGTAAAAAACTTTGTGAAAATTAGTAAACCCTACAGAGCATTTGGTAACATATTATACCCGTTCCGCCTATTGGGTGTAAAATAAGTGCAAACTATATACCATAAGATATAAAATAAGTGCAAACTATATAGCATAAGATATAGTCAGTGGACCTTGGTGACAAAAATACAGAAAAAACAATATTCTTTCAAACGATAAACACCCAACTGAGCTTCCGGTGTTACACCGGTGACAGAATATATGTATAGTCCTCGGAGTATAGATTAAAACAATCCCTATAGGGTTATATTGCGACTATTTCACCGAGAATAAATGGTTAATTACAGATGAAATTTTGAATAAAAGTGCGTCTTGAAATGCACAATGCAGCAAATAAGTCCCGTGCTATAAACAGTCTCTATGGCAACTCCAGATATTTTTGGATAAAAGTGACTTGTATAACACCGAGAAAAAGTGTGAAGACCTCCACCATAGGGCAAACTTGTCTCCTTACCGGAACTGAATGGTCCCTTTTTTAGGGGGACCGTTCAAGCAGGTGGCTCTCAACCCTAGCCAGGGGTGGACTGTGGGGAACGTCCGGTATCCTACCGATCAGGATGGCTCGTCCAAAGTAGCTCCCAACCCAGGATCCTTCTCAGATGTCAGCTCGGGGTCAATCTGCTCACACTGTCAGTGTCCTCTGTCTGGTGTACAATGAGGAGGGGCTCTGCTGCCCTCTCCCCAGAGCTCAGTTGGGTGTTTATCGTTTGAAAGAATATTGTTTTTTCTGTATTTTTGTCACCAAGGTCCACTGACTATATCTTATGCTATATAGTTTGCACTTATTTTATATCTTATGGTATATAGTTTGCACTTATTTTACACCCAATAGGCGGAACGGGTATAATATGTTACCAAATGCTCTGTAGGGTGTTTACTAATTTTCACAAAGTTTTTTACACCTATATTGCATAATATATTATAGCATGTCACCAAATGCTCTGTAGGTCGTTTATTAATTTCACAAATTTGTTTATATATTTATTTTGCATATACAATTCCTTTTTCCCAAAAGCTATACCAATAGAGGCTGCATACATAGAGTCTCTTGCAATATATGTACACTTTCCACGTAACTTGAACAGCCCTGCCGGGTGTTTATTAGGGTGTTTACTAATTCTCACAAAGTTTTTTACACCTATATTGCTTAATTTTTGATAGTATGTCACCATATGCTCTGTAGGTTGTTTACTAATTTCACAAATTTGTTTATACTTATTTTGCATATACAATCCCCTTTTTTTTAAAAAACTATATTAATAGAGGCTGCTTTCATAGAGTCTCTTGCGATATATGTACACTTTCCACGAAACTTGAATAGCCCTGCCGGGTGTTTATTTAATTTTTTCACTAGTTATACCAACAGAGGCTGTCTTCATAGAGTTTCTGTCGTATATGCACATAAGAGAATAGCACTAGCCACACAGGTTATTTTTTCACTTATATTCTTTTTGTGTGAGATAGCACATACACCATTTTGGGTGTATTTCATTATTTAGCGCAGCTCCTTTCCACACACACATTTAACCATGTGATGGTACCAAGCTGTTTCATTATATGGGAGAACATCCATAAACGTCTCTAATTACATTTCCTTGAAGACACAGAGATATGACTCAGACTTTGATCTTACACTTACAAGAAAATACACTGATTGGGGCTAATGCACTGTAAGGCATGTATTGAATGTGTCTTGTTTCATATATTTTAAAGGAGCGAGAAAGAGAAGGAAAGTTTTGCATTTTCTATTTGCTTGATGTTCTTGTTTAGTAAATAAGAACACCCCCTAACCACCCAGCCCAATTCTGACATTTCTGTCTTGCATGTAAAAATCTGCATATTTTTGATTACTTAGAACCCCAAGCATTATATACACTATATTGCCAAACCTAAACCTTGTGGACAACCTTCCAAGAAGAGTTATAGCTGCAAAGGGTGGGCCAACCCAATATTGAACCCTACGGACTTAAGCCTTGTACACACGATCGGATTTTCCGCAGACAAAACCTCCGACTTTTCTCTGAAGGATTTTGTCTTGCATACAAATAGAAAGGAATTGTCGGCCAACAAACATGACAGTAGTGACGTACTATGTGTTTTTTTTCAGCTCTTTAGCGCCACCCTTTGGGCTCCTTCTGCTAATTTCGGGTTAGTAGAAGTTTGGTGAGTGTTGATCCGCAATTTTCATTCCATGCTTTTCAGTTTGCGCTTTTCATTTCATGCTTTTCAGTTCGTTTCTGAGCGGCCGTTCTTCGTCAACCAGCCATGTTGCCGAATCGGAGGAGATAATGTATTATTTATTATTGGCCTTGGAGTTATTGCTTTGATCCAAGTGACCCTGGCCGCGGGACCAGCGGAACCGATCGCCGCTGGTGTCCCGCGATTAGGTTACGGAGCTGAAGAACGGGGAGAGATTTGTGTAAACAAACCTCTCCCCGCGCTTCCTACGCTGCCTGTCATTGATTGGCTGTTCCTGGTCATCTGGAAAGCCAATCAATGACGTCAGACGTCAGCCCCGCCCCCTCATGTAAAAAAACACACACGTCAGAGCCCATAACCCCTCCCCTCCCCCTAGTGGTTAACTCTTTCACTACAACTGTCATTTATACAGGAATCCATGCATTTAAATAGCATTGATTGCTGTATAAATGACAATGGTCCCAAAAATGTGTCAAAAATGTCCAATGTGTCCGCCGTAATGTCGCAGTCACAATAAAAAATCGCTGATCGCCGCCATTACTAGTAAAAAAAAAATATTAATAAAAATGCTATAAAACTATCCCTTATATTGTAAACGCTATAACTTTTGCGCAAACCAATCAATAATCGCTAATTGCGATTTTTTTTTACCAAAAATATGTAGAAGAATACGTATCGGCCTAAACTGAGGAAAAAACTGTTTTTTTATATATTTTTTGGGGGATATTTATTATAGCAAAAAGCAAAAAATATTGCATTTTTTTCAAAATTGTCGCTCTATTTTTGTTTATAGCGCAAAAAATAAAAACCGCAGGGGGCGATCAAATACCACCAAAAGAAAGCTCTATTTGTGGGAAAAAAGGACACCAATTTTGTTTTGGAGCCACGTCGTACGACCGCGCAATTGTCAGTTAAAGCGACGCAGTGCCGAATCGCAAAAAGGGGCCTGGTCCTTTGGCTGCCAATTGGTCCGGGGCTGAAGTGGTTAATACTTGGTTGCAAATCCTTTGCAGTCAATTACAGCCTGAAGTCTGGAATGCATAAACATCACCAGACGCTGGGTTTCATCCCTGATGAGGCCTCTACTGCAACTGTCTTCAGTTCCTGCTTGTTCTTGGGGCATTTTCCCTTCAGTTTTGTCTTCAGCAAGTGAAATGAATGCTCAATCGGATTCAGGTCAGGCGATTGACTTGGCCATTGCATAACATTCCACTTCTTTCCCTTAAAAAACTCTTTGGTTGCTTTCGCAGTATGCTTCGGGTCATTGTCCATCTGCACTGTGAAGCGCTGTCCAATGAGTTCTGAAGCATTTTGCTGAATATGAGCAGATAATATTGCCCGAAAGACTTCAGAATTCATTCTGCTGCTTTTGTCAGCAGTCACATCCTCAATAAATACAAGAGAACCAGTTCCATTGGCAGTCATACATGCCCACACCATGACACTACCACCCTGCTTCACTGATGAGATGGTATGCTTTGGATCATGAGCAGTTCCTTTCCTTCTCTATACTTATCTCTTCCCATCACTCTGGTACAAGTTGATCTTGGTCTCATCTGTCCATAGGATGTTTTTCTAGAACTGTGAAGGCTTTAGATGTTGTTTGGCAAACACTAATCTGGCCTTCCTGTTTTTGAGCATCACCAATGGTTTACATCTTGTGGTGAACCCTCTGTATTCACTCTGGTGGAGTCTTCTCTTGATTGTTGACTTTGACACACATACACCGACCTCCTGGAGAGTGTTCTTGATCTGGCCAAATGTTGTGAAGGGTGTTTTCTTCACCAGGGAAAGAATTCTTTGGTCATCCACCACAGTTGTTCTCCGTGGTCTTCCAGGTCTTTTCGTGTTGCTGAGCTCACCGATGCATTCTTTCTTTTTAAGGATGTTCCAAACAGTTGATTTGGCCACACCTAATGTTTTTGCTATCTCTCTGATGGGTTTATTTTGTTTTTTAAGCCTAATGATGGCTTCCTTCACTGATAGTGACAGCTCTTATTGAGAGTTGACAGCAACAGATTCCCAATGCAAATAGCATAACTCTGGACCTTTTATCTGCTCCTTGTAAATGGGATAGTGAGGGAATAACACACACCTGGCCATGGAACAGCTGAGCAGCCAATTGTCCCATTACTTTTGGTCCCTTAAAAAGTGGGAGGCACATATTCAAACTGTTGTAATTCCTACACCGTTCACCTGAGTTGGATGTAAATACCTTCAAATTAAAGCTGAAATTCTGCAGTTAAAGCAAATCTTGTTTGTTTCATTTCAAATCCATTGTGGTGGTGTATAGAGCCAAAAAGATTAGAATTGTGTCGATGTCCCAATATTTATGGACCTGACTGTAAATAAAATTCCATAAAGATGTCAGTGCCGAGCAGCAAATGAAGTTTCAGACTTCTTTCTTTTTTCAGGGGGATCTGGACAACCTAGTAGCCCTTAATCACAATGGATCTGTGTGTCTACGTGTTCCACGCCATGATTGGGATTCGTCTGTAAAACAAACAAAGAGCAAAAAGATGGAGAAGAGAGAGAGAAGAGCCTTCAAAAATGTGTTGGAGAGCCAGAGAAGAGTCCTCATTCACGGTAATCAGAGATCAGTCACAGCTTGTCTTTTATAGATATGATCAGTTTTGACAAAAAAAAAGTAATCCATTGATATATATATGACGACTTTTCATAAATGATATCTAGATGAGTGCAGCCGTGTTTTTTCATTATATACCCCATCGGCCATAACTTTATGACCACTGACAGGTAAAGTGAATAACAGAAATTTCATTTTGCTGCGTTACTGTAATAAAGATCTGAAAGATGCGCTACTTTACAGGCAGACAAAGGGGACCACCATACACAATGTTTAAAGGAATATTTGATTTTTATTGTTTCACTTTAAGCATTATTAAAATCACTGCTCCCGAAAAAAACTGTTGTTTTTAAAACTTTTATTTTGCATTGATCCATGTCCCCTGGGGCAGGACCCGGGTCCCCAAACCCTTTTTATGGCAATAACTTGCATACTGTATAAGCCTTTAAAATGAGCACTTTTGATTTTTCATGTTCGTGTCCCATAGACTTTAACGGTGTTCGCACACATTTTTTGTCTGTTTGCATGTTGTGGTGCAAACCGAACTGTGGGTGTTCGGCTCATCCCTACTGTAGAGGTTGAAGGGGTGGGGGGTCAGCCTGTCAGTGCTCAGACCATACGCCGCACACTGCATCAAATTGGTCAGCATGGCTGTCATCCCAGAAGATGATGCACAAGAAAGCCCGCAAACAGTTTGCTGAAGACAAGCAGACTAAGGACATGGATTACTGGAACCATGTCCTGTGGTCTGATGAGACCAAAATAAACTTATTTGGTTCAAATGGTGACAAGCGTGTGTGGGGGCAACCAGGTGAGGAGTACAAAGACAAGTATGTCTTGCCTACAGTCAAGCATGGTGGTGGGAGTGTCATGGTCTGGGGCTGCATGAGTGCTTCCGGCACTGGGGAGCTACAGATCATTGAGGGAACCATGAATGCCAACATATACTGTGACATACTTAAGCAGAGCATGACCCCCTCACTTCAGAGACTGGGCCGCAGGACAGTATTCCAACATAACGACCCCAAACATACCTCCAAGATGACCACTGCCTTGCTAAAGAATCTGAGGGTAAAGGTGATGGACTGGCCAACCATATCTTCAGACCTAAACCCTGTTGAGAATCTGTGGGGCATCCTCAAAGGGAAGGCAGAGGAGTGCAAGGTCTCTAACATCCACCAGCTCCATGATGTCATCATGGAGGAGTGGACGAGGACTCATGTGGCAACCTGTGAAGCTCTGGTGAACTCCATGCCCAAGAGGGTTAAAGCAGTGCTGGAAAATAATGGTGGCCACACAAAATATTGACACTTTGGGCCCGATTTGGACATTTTGACTTAGGGGTGTACTCACTTTTGTTGTCAGTGGCTTATACATTAATGGCTGTGTGTTGAGTTATTTTGAGGGGACAGCAAATTTACACTGTTATACAAGCTGTACACTCACTAATTTACATTGTAGCGAAGTGTCAGAGGGGCGTACTGTGGGTATGTGTGTGTATGTGTAGATATATATACATATACACCCACACTATATTACCAAAAGTGTTAGGACACCTGTCTTTCCACGCACATGAACTTTAATGACATCGTAGTCCTACTTCACAGGGTTCAATATAGAGTTGGCCTACCCTTTGCAGCTTTAACAGCTTCAAATCTTCTGGGGAGGCTGTCCACAAGAAATGTGTTTATGGGATTGTTTACCATTCTTAAGCCCCATACACACGGTCGGACAATCCGCGGACCAGGTCCGTCGGATCATGTCCGTCGTACTTTGTCCGATGTTGGTTTTGCGTACACACGGTACAAAGTTGTCGGAAAATCCGATCATTCTGAACGTGGTGACGTTTGTTGCCTACGACGGGACAACGTAGAGGCTAGTAGCCAATAGCTTTGGTCTTGTAATGTGATCTGAGCATGCGTAGCACTTTGTCCGGTCGGACAACCGTACACACGATCGGGTTTGGTGTGATCGGACCGGGTTGACGGCAAATCTTTCCAGCAGGAGATAAGACTTTGTCCGTCGGACAAACCGACGAACACTGTCCGATGGTGCATACACACGGTCTGATTTTTCAACAACATTGTCCGATCGGACAGAATCCATGAAAAAGTCCGACCGTGTGTATGGGGCTTTACAGAAATGCATTTGTGAGGTAAGGCACTGATGTTGGATGAGAAGGCCTGGCTTGCAGTCTCCACTCTAATTCATGCCAAAGGTGTTTGATTGGGTTGAGGCAAGCCAGTCAAGTCCCTCCACCCCAAACTCGCTCATCCTTGTCTATAAACCTTGCTTTGTGTGGACTGGTCCAAATAATTTGGTGGAGGGGGAATTATGGTGTGGGGTTGTTTTTCAGGGGTTGGGCTTGGCCACTTAGTTTCAGTGAAGGGAAATCCTAAGGTATTAACATACAAAGACATTTTGGACAATTTCATGCTCCCAACTTTGTGAGAACAGTTTGGGGATGGCCCCTTCCTGTTCCAACATGACTGCCCACCAGTGAACAAAGCAAGGTCCATAAAGACACAGATACATACTGTTTATTTTTTATTTTTTTTACACACACATGTTGCACCCTCTAGCTTAGTGTGCTAGATTTAGTGTACATAGCTGTAGGGTAGGTAAACTAGTCTGGCTGAGAGCCAGACTGGGTTGAATCTGGGTCAGGGTTAACTAACTCAGGGAGGCTGGATGAGATGACTCAGCAATCAGCACTTCTGGTACCTCCTCTCACTTGCTGGAACCTTGGAGAAGCTTCCAGAAGAATGGGTGGGAGGTTAGGAGGGGCTGCTTCAAATATTGATGAAGGCCGCAGCCAATCTCTGGTCAAGTGGGCTGGCGGTGGACAGGCACCTCGTATATACTCTATAGTCATGCCAACAGGGGCAGTCAGGTGGAAGATGGAGAAGGAGTGCTGAGGAGGCTGTCAGTTTCCCTTGAGATTACCCCCTAGTCTGGGGGGTGACCTCTGGCCTGGGGCTCAGGTGCTGGATGGATCCTCTACAACACACAGTGGACTCCTGTCCCTTTTGCACGGGAGCAGGTGTGAGGACAATGGGAGAGAGTCATCTAATCCAGGAGTTCTCCAGAAGAAGACAGCCAGGTGGGCTGGTGAGTGTGCAGTCTTGTAGGACTGTTGAGAAATAGCCAGGTGGGCTAGTGAAAGGGGCATCTGAAGCCAAGCGGGCTGCCAGTGCCTGAAGAGGTGGTGCTGGGATAAGTAGCCACAGGAATGTACACTGGACACTGTACTTTGCTACACAACCAAAGGGGCAAGTGTGCTGGAGGAAGCAGTGGAGTTTATATAGACTGTATGTAGCACCCTCTAGTGTGCTAGAAGAGTAGTGTCGTTTTTTTTAGAACAGGTACATTTCCAGTGTGTTTTTGTGATCTGGGTTGGGAGTGACCTAAAATAGAGCTGGGTGACTCACGGGGGGTGTCACTAAGACCTTCCACTTATTTCCAAAATCTTCTGGTACTTTCTGGAAAGAGGTGGAGAGGGGAGGTGGAGTCACCTGGGGTATTCTGAGGAGCCCTGACCAATCCCCCATCTGGATTGGCAGGGGGCAGGCCTCCTTAAATACCCAGGGTCAGCCCAGCTGCCGAGGAGTTGAACGGGTGGAAGATGGAGATGGAGTGTTAGGCTGTCGGTGCCTTTGAGGGAGCTCCCCATGGGGTGGTGAACTTGGGCCTGGGCACGGGTGTGCCTGGGACCCTATTACAACCCACAGAGGTGTCCTAGCCAGGAGGCACAGGAGGAGCAAGAGAGGACAGTGGTATAACACTGCCAGGCAAGTCTCCAAGAGTTCCACAGAGGCAGCCAAGAGGGTTGATGAGTGTTCACAACGTCGGGAGGACTGGGAGGCAGCAGTCGAAGATGGGCGCAGAGCCAGTCTGGACAATGGTGGTGGCATGGGCAGTGGAAAGGGGCAGCTGCAGCCAGGAGGGCTGGCAGTGCCTTCAGAATTGGTACTTGGAGCAGTAGCCACAGGGACAGCGAGCACTGGAATTTTCTATTTTGCTACACCATAGGGGCCCACGGTCCCTGCCTTTAAAGGGCATCTGATTCATACCTGGCTGAGCTAGTCCAGGAAATGCAGCAAGTGATGTGCTGGAATAGTGAGGAGTGATAATCTGCAAGTAAGGAAGTGCAGGAGGAGAAGAGGAGATTGTATATACCACGGTGTACTGTATATAGTAGTCTCAAATTTGACTGTTGGTTACTTGGGCATCTCATAAATTTCCCAACCCCCCCCCCCCCCCCATCCAAGTTAAATTCCCCTCATTAAAACTTAAAAAAACAAGTGCAAGGACTGCTTTCATGTCTCTGTGTGTGCCTGGCTGGGCAGGGTGACAGACGGACTGCTACATTCAGCAGCCCCTACGGGGGTACCACTATATAGGAGAGTTGTCCCTGAAGGGTTTTTCTGAAGTCAAAGTGGGCAATGGGCATGCCATAATATCCCTACTCCCCATCCAAGTTCTAATCCCTCAATAGAACACAAAAACAAAGTGCTGGACTGTTTTAAGACTCATGAATTCATTGTGCCTGAGTGTGGAGGGTGGGGGATCCCATTTCACTTGCAGCTCCTTCATGGGGTACACTACATGCACATTTAAAAAAAAATAAGTTATTTATATCAGTGATCACATATCCTCTGTTCTCAGCTGCATAAGGGAGAGTGGGGGTGGAGAAACAGCAGCACAATGATCATCCCAGAAAATGGCTGTGCAAGGGAGTGTGTCAGCACAAGCCTGATCATTGGAGGACATGTATACTGTTTTCCCAGCACACCTACAAAACTGACCACACCAGAAAGGTCTCATGCCTAGAGTGGCAATATTGAAATAGGAAAGCAGGGGGACTGGCAGGATCACCAGGTATTTCAAATAAAGGAAGCGATACAAAGAGAACACAAGTACATGGTACAATGACACATGTAATGCCGCGTACACACGATCAGACTTTTTTTAATCAATAGATTTTTATTGAAGAAATTTTTGAACAGTACAACAAAGAAAGGAGTATTACATATCGAATTGCAAATATGCGTAGTTTACAAACCATGTGCTGAAAATTCACAACATTAATAATATATAAGCCGATAATGACCAATATGTATATCTTTAGTCAGAATATGCACATTCAATAATACCATCTCATTAAATGTGATCAGTAGGTGGGTACTCTGGATTGCCCGCCCCCAGGTGCGCCCCATTCGGGATCATGCTGCGCCTCGAGGGGTAGCAACCCATAGCCCCTCTGTGTCTATCTATAGCCTTGTTTTAAGGCATGTAGCGTTCTAGTGATATATTGAAATATCAGAAGGTTTCCTGAGAATACATATCTCTAACTGGGAAATCGATATGTAAAGGGGAGGAAAATGTAATTCAACTGGGGAGGATAGAAAGGGGGAAGGGGAGGGGGAGAGCCTATACTAAGGCTCAGATTGGCAGGAAGATCGTTAATAAGGAGGGAGTGAACTCCTATATTTATTGAGTCTCAGTTACACGTGATCATTTGTGAAGTCATTTTGCTATTACTTATAGGATTTATACCAGTCTATCCATGGTTGCCAGTTATTCAGAAATACAGTGTGTTTCCCCGCTATAGATGCTAGTATGGATTCATAGGTGTAATGAGTGGAAAGGGTCTGTATAACATTGTGTACTTCTGGGGTATCATGCGATTTCCAGATTCTGAGTATGACTAATTTCGCTGCTAAAAATAGGTGGGTAGTAAATTGACGTAGTGTTGGGGGAATATCTTCTATGCCTATATTTAGTAGAGCAAGGGAAGGGGAGATTGGAATATTCAAACCTGTTATTTGTCGATAGATTGTAAATATCGTTGACCAAAATTTAGCAAGTTTACTACAAGACCACAGTATATGGAAGATATTACCTACTTGGGAGCATTGCCTCCAGCAGAGAGGGGAAGCTGTAGAACTAAATTTGGCGATTTTGAATGGTGTCAAGTACCATCTTTGCGTGATCTTATGGGATAGTTCCCAGAGGGAAGTACTTTTTGTAGCTGAGTATGTGTGGTGAATTGCTTTACTCCATTGTTCTATCGAGAAGCTAGTATCTAAGTCCCTTTCCCAGGCTAGCATAGAGTTAGATTTAATCAGTACCGATTTGTTATTTAAAATGTTGTAGAATAGGGAGATTCCGCCTCTACGACATTCGTTGGAGGTTAGGTATTTTTTAATTTGCCAATGTACTTCATACGGTGGGATAAAGGTGCATGTGGTGTAGGATTTTAGTCGGGCGTAAGTGAAGTATTCTAGATGTGGTAAATTGTATTCCTTTTGGAGAGATACAAAAGGTTTGAGCTTAGAACCGTTATATAAATCTTGTAACCATGTGATTCCTTTTTTGGTCCATTCACTTAGGGATAGTTCAGGAATTACAAGTGGTAAAATGGATAAAGGTATTGGGATTTAAATAGTTGGGCAACTAGAAGCGCGTTGTACAGATAGGGTTTTCCAGGATTGTAGGGTTGCTAGGACAGGTAGAGGTAAATGTTTGGGGATCTGTTTAAGGTATGGAAAGGCTAATGTATATGAGTATAAATTACCTCCTGGGATGACAGATTGTTCTATTTCTTTCCATAGGGAAGTGGATTGGTCAGAAAACCATCCTTTAAGTTGAGCTAAGATAGCAGAACTATGGTAGTCTGCCAGTATGGGTAGACCTAAGCCCCCGGCTTTTCTAGTTTTGCTCAGTTTAGCGAATGCGCTTCTGGCTTTTCTACCTTCCCATAAAAATTTGGAAATCATTGATTGCGATTTTTTAAAGAATTGTTTGCTCACCGGTATTGGGACAGAGCGATAGATGTACAACAGTTGAGGCAGTATTTGCATTTTAAAAGCTGCCAGGCGGCCTGACCATGATAGAATGTGTCTGCTTAAGGCTAAAAGATTTGTACGTAGTTT
The DNA here is from genome assembly GCA_028564925.1 of Lithobates sylvaticus. NCBI lineage: Eukaryota > Metazoa > Chordata > Amphibia > Anura > Ranidae > Lithobates > Lithobates sylvaticus. The sequence continues at coordinate 865,241 of CM053038.1, forward strand.
GGATTCTAGTGGGAGATAGTTGGCTTTAAATAGTTGTTCCGGGTGGGAAGTGAGTGTGATTCCTAAATATGTGATACCCGAGTCTTGCCATGTGAATGGGAATTTATTCTGAAGATATGTTCTTTCCTGCAATGGGAGCCCTAGGTCAAGGACATAGGATTTAGTGTTGTTAACTTTGTAGTAAGAGATTGCGCTATACTGTTCCAATAGATCTGTTGCATGTGCTAATGACGTTGATGGTTTTGTAAGCATTAGTATTACGTCATCAGCGAAAAGACTGATGACATGTTTACGATTATTTATGACAAAGCCATGAATATTAGGGTTATTCCTGAAGCTCGAGGCTAGGGGTTCCATTAACATGTTAAAGATTAGTGGCGATAATGGGCACCCCTGCCGAGTACCATTTGTGATGCTAAAAGGTTTAGATAACATACCTGAGGTAAATACCCTAGCGGATGGGGAGGTGTAAAGGGCTAAAATGGCTGAAAGTATGTGGCCAGTAAAGCCGAACTTTGTGAGCACCCTTGAAAGATAGATCCAGTGTACTCGGTCGAACGCCTTCTCTGCATCCAAGGCTAGGAGCAGAGAAGGCGTTCGAGATTTCCTTGCTATAGTTATAATGTTTATAACTCTTCTTGTTGCGTCTGAGGTCTGCCTACCTTTTGTGAATCCCGATTGGTCAGGATTGATTATTGTTGGTAATATGTCTACCAGTCTTAGTGCTAAGATTTTTGCGTACAATTTTAAGTCATTGTTCAATAATGATATAGGCCTGAAATTTTGGGGCACATCAGGGCTCTTACCAGGCTTAGGAAGGGTTACAATAGTGGCCTCCAGCATTTCAGGCGGGAAAGAGGCAGAAGCAGCTGCAGCATTAAACACTCCAAGGATGTGAGGACTTAATATTGTCTTGAAAGCTTTGTAATATTCGCCTGTTAGCCCGTCAGGACCAGGAGATTTGTTATTAGGCAATATATCTATAGCTTTAAGTATTTCAAGAATTGTAAAGGGTGCATTTAAGTTGTTAAGTTGATCGGCGTTTAGTTTAGGAATGTCAACTCTTGATAAAAACTCATCTATATTGGCCATTGAGGGCTGTGGGGTTGAAATATCATTTTTAAGGTTATACAGGGATTCGTAATAGTCGCTGAAAGAATCAGCGATTTTTTGTGGGTCCATTTCTTTTTTATTGGTTTTGGGGTTTATCATGTATGGGATTTTGGTTTTGAAACGTTGTCCTTGTATTTTACGCGCCAGAGCTTTCCCTGCTTTATTGCTGGTAGAATAAAAGGACAGTTTCATTTTCCTTTCTGTTTGTTCATATTTGTGTAATAAAATGAGTCTGAGTTCATGTCTCAGGTTTGCTAGTTTCGTGTGGAGGGACGGAGTTGTTTGGGTTTTGTTTTGGACTTCTAATGCTCCAATCTCTTTCAGTAGCGTATCAATCTGCAGCTGCCTCTGCTTCCTCAACCTTGCTCCTTGTTGGATAAACATTCCACGGATAAATGCTTTATGAGCATTCCATACAGAAAATGAGGAAATATCAGGGGTAGAATTGATCCGGAAATATTCAGAGAGATGGTCCTCTAATATAGTTTTAGTAGTTAGGTTATAGATTAGTTGAGCGTTGGAACGCCACATATATGCGTTGTTAGCTGGAGTATCGTCTGCAATAGTGAGAAGGACAGAGGCATGGTCAGACCATGTAATCGAGTTGATTTTAGTATGCAAGATTTTTTGGAGGAGCCATCTGTCCGATAGATACAGATCAATTCTACTATATGAACGGTGCCTATGGGAATAAAAAGAGTAATCCCTTTCGTTAGAGTGTCTACATCTCCACACATCATAAATGTCATGGTGTCGAAGAAAGTTGCTCAAGGATAAGGGTTTTCTAGCTGGGGTCGCAGTAGAGTCTAATGTTGGATCAGAGGTGATATTGAAGTCGCCGCATAATAGCAGCAGTCCTTGTTGGACTCTTCTGATCTTTTTCATTAGATTGTTCAGAAAGTTAATCTGTCGTCTGTTTGGGACATATACATTAACCAATGTGTAACAGATATTGTTGATGTCACAAATTAAGATGATGTAGCGGCCTTTGTCATCAGTGATTTCTTGTCGTAGTTTAAATGAAATGGAGTCTTTGATCGCAATCATAACTCCTTTCTTTTTTTCTTGCGCATTAGAGGTAAAGTAGTGCTGGAATCCTTTAAATGTGCATTTAGGAGGGGCATCTTTATGGAAGTGAGTCTCCTGGACACACAATACATCGCAGTGTGAATTTTGAGCCTCTTTTCCCAAAGAAAATCTCTTAGCCGGATGATTAAGTCCGTGAGCATTTATTGTTAATATATTAATTGGCATTGTCCTTGTGTGGTAGTGTGCTTACAATATTTGTTGGAATGTACTCACTGGTATGGGCTTCCTGGAGTAAGTTCTTGGCGAAGTGAAGCTGATGAGCAGAATTGAGGTTTTCTTTTTTAGTGAGAGTCCTTGGTAGCTGGTATGATAGCTGGTATCGTGAGGTAGAGTGGAGCTCATCTGAAAGAGAAGGCGGTGAAGACATTTCCTGCGGGGGAGACAATTGGGGAAATAAGAAAGAAACAAAACATTCAACAATTAAAAGGAGGGTCATTATAACCCGTGTGCAGATCAAGTCTGCTCAGGTAGTGGGGGCTAGATGCCCATGGTGATGCTCCTGTGGACGGGGCCTGCGATTCAGGCTATTGTATCAAGCGGCTTGGGATCTAATAGTAGTTAAAGAAAAGGATGCAAGTGTCAGTCAGTTGAGAATCAGGTGTGACGTCCTTGCTGCCATTCTGATGGAAGTCTGTGCGGGCTGCCATTAGCTGGTGAGGGATGCGGTTCGTCAGGGAGGATCTTCCATGTTTTAAGAAGCTGAAAACCTTTGTTAGGAGATGAAATCACATGGTTGGTGCCTTCTTTGGTCACAATCAGTTTGGTTGGAAACCCCCACTTGTAGCTGATGCTGTGGTTTCTCAGTACTTTGGTTATGTTATTTAGGTTTTTGCGCAGTTGTAAGGTATGTTGTGACAAGTCCGCATAAAACTGCAGCTCGGAATATTCTGTGCCATGATGTTCCCCCTTTCTGGTGATTTGCATCAGTCGTTCTTTGGACTGATAGAAATGCATGCGAAAGAGCACATCTCTGGGGACATGATCTGGTATGAAGCTGGGTTTTGGAATGCGATGTATCCTGTCAATGGAAATTTCCAAAGGAAGGAGATCCGGCATGAGTGTGGAAAGCATTTTTGTGGCGTAGGGACGCAGGTCTGCTGGGCTTACTGCTTCAGGAACACCTCTCAGCTTCACGTTGTTCCTCCTGGCCCTATCTTCTAAGTCTGCCAGCTTCGCTTTCATCCAGGTCTGTTCTTCCTCTACGGTGTCATGGGCATCTATTAAGTCATTAATCGTGGTGGCATATTCCCCCATTTTAACTTCCATGTGATCTACTCTATCTCCTACTGCAGCAAGTTCAGAGCCAAATCTTCGCATACATGTCATCATATCTGAGTGAATGGTGCTACGTAGGGAGATAAGCATGTCTTTAAGAGTAGTATCAAGAACAGGCTGATTTGTTGTGGGGAATGTGTTAATGGAGTCATGCAGCTCCCTGGTGTCATCTTGTGAATCTTCACATGATCTCACCTCATGTTGTTGTGCACTGCCATCCTCCAGTCTGCTCTTTGCCTTTGCTGGGCTTCTTCCTAGGGGGGTTGATGCTTGTGAGTGGCCTGGAGAGTGCTGGGCATTGTTGTTTTGCCGCTCTGTGTACCGCTCCGGAGACCTGGAGAAGGAGAGAGGTGTGGAGGAAGAAGCGCTGGCGCCAGTTTTGCCATGTTGCGGCGGAGGAGGCTTGAAGTACGCCGTTAGTCTTTTGGGCCCCTGTTCGGGTCTTTTCCTCCTGGACATGTTGGCAGGGTTTTTGGGGATCAAGCTGCTGGTTGATTGTGCTTGTGGTTGTGGAGTGTTAAGTGCGCCGCTGTGCTCTGTGAGCCGCTACGTTATCCCGTCCTATGCAGGAGCTCCGGGTCTAAGCCTTCATCTTGGCTGAGGGCAGGCCATGCCCCTTTCCTGTAGGCTTTTGAGGGGCAGGGGTCTGTGGGTAAACACCAATAGGGGACACCAGATGTTGTAAATGTTGGGGATTAGCCAGGGGGGCCCGAGTTGTAGCCGTATTCCGTGGCTGGGTGTAGCAAGATGGCCGCCGCTTCCGAGGCTAGGCCGGAGCCGCGGCCTATCCTACAGGCGGCCGCGTGTGTGGTGTCCGCACCGCTCGTGCACCTCCCGGGGCTAATCCTCCTTGGTGTGTGTGGGTGGGTGGGTGGAACGTTCGATCCCCGTTCCGCCGAGTGCGGAACTAAAGCCCGGGGACGCTGGAGGTCTTACAGGCCGCAAGATGGCGGCGGCCTTCTGCTGTATGGGGCAGGCCGCGCTCCGGATTAAGGCCTAATCGGCCGGTCGGGCTTCCCAATTTCCCCTGGGTCTGATGGAGAGGGGGTGTAGCAGCAGCCAGGGTAAGTTTTGAGGCTCACCTTGATCTCTATGTGGTAGGATTATGAAGGATTTCACTCGGGGCAGCAGAGCTCTTCAATAACGCGTCTGTTCCCCTCAGCTTCCGGACACGCCCCCCACGATCAGACTTTTTGACGGACTTGGTCCGACAGTCTTTCTGACGAACTTTGCAGCGGAGGTCCGCCGGACTTTCAAATGAACGGACTTGCCCACACACGATCACTCCAAAAGTCCGTGATGACGTACGACGGGACTAGACTCAAGTCCATCAGAAAGATTTGAAACATGTTCTAAATCTAAAGTCCGTTGGATTTTTTCGACAGCAAAGGTCCGATGAAGCCCACACATGGTCGAATTGTCCAACGGATTCGTTCCGTCAGACCTAGTCCGTCGAAAAGTCCGCTCGTGTGTACGCGGCATTAGAAATATGAAATGTTGGGGTAAAGTTTTCTTTAAGTATTGTAGCCAGAAGAGTTTATTATTATCTTAACTGTATGCATTTTTTAAACCTTTTTTTTTAATGAATCCGTAGTTGGACTTTGGTTGACTACAGCTCTCAGTAAGGATTCATAGATAGTTAGCTTGGGATGTACAAATATAAATCCTCAATCACAGGGCAATTCATGTTATGGTCCTTATAGATATTCCCACCTCCATTGCTTCTTATAGAAATGTCATTTGTTACATACCCACCACTTTCAGAAGATTGATCCAGCATTGAGATAAAAGTTTGTGGTGAAAGTTAATTCACATAATTTATAAAGCTGGTTTTAGGAAGGCCACAAAATGTATTTCTGTGTGTTTTTCTAGATGGCATTGAGAGGTTCCACCATCAGCTGTCTGCGTATTCCGATTCATCACTGAGGAGGATATACGAGTATTACAGAGATGATCTGGCCTACATCCTGGAGAACTTGAACCCTCATTCCATCCTGGTAGAACTAAAATCTCGGAAGGTTTTAAACACAGATGTAAGTTACTTTCAAATTTCCTACAGCAACATATGTATGGTAACTATGTTTCAAAAAATATGTAGAACTAAATGGGACTTTAATTGTGCCTCTGAGAAGTATAAACAAATAGGATACAATTTATGAAAAAAATAGACAATTTTATTATTAAAAAAACAATTGAGAATACATTACAGTTTGTACAATAAATTTTGAATTCAGGGTGTGCAGATCCCCAATAATGAGCAAAAGTGTGTCCTACACGTTTCGCGGACAGTACCAATTCCTCAGGGCCTTGAAGATAGCACAAAATTACGTTGTGTGAATTCTACAAATAAAACATTTATTAATACTATATAAATCATATAAATTATGTAAATAAAAATTAATTTAGATATATAATATATAAAAAAATGTTAATACATATTTTTTTGTATATGTATATATTAATGGCATATCATTAGAAATATATGTTGAAAAAGTCTAGATATCTATGTTTATGAAACATTTATAAAACATTAAATGTATAAATACAGTTGCATATTCAACTCCTTAACAGATCTAGTGGTGCTTCTCTTACGGAGAGATAAGACAGGTGATTGATTACATGTTGTTGGTTATCCAGATGTATAACATTAGAACATTAACACTCAGTGGTGTACCCCAAGGTTCAGTGCTGGGACCCTTACTTTTTAATATCTTTATAAATGATATTGGGTCTGGGATCAAAAGTAACATTTCTGTCTGCAGATGACACCAAGCTATGCAGTGGAATAACGTCCTTACAGGATGTCTCCAATTTACATGCCAACATCAATGCTCTGTCTAATTGGGCGACTATGTGGCAGATGAGGTTTAATGTTGATAAATGTAAAGTTATGCACTTGGGGGCTAAGAATATGCATCATACATACTAGGGGGAGTACAACTGGGGGGATCCGTAGTGGAGAAGGATCTGGGGGTTTTGGTAGATCATAAGCTCAATAATAACATGCAATGCCAAGCCATGGTTTCCAAAGTGAGCAAAGTCCTTTCTTGTATTAAGAGGGGTATGGACTCCAGAGAGAGAGATATAATTTCACCCCTGTTCAAATCATTAGTAAGACCTCATCTGGAATATGCAGTTCAGTTTTGGGCACCAGTTCTCAAAAAGGATATCAGGGAACTGGAGAAAGTGCAGAGAAGGGCAACCAAACTGATAAGAGGCATGGAGGAGCTCAGCTATGAGGAAAGATTAGAGGAACTGAATTTATTCACTCTTGAGAAGAGGAGAATAAGGGGGGATATGATCAACATGTACAAATATATAAGGGGTCCATATAGTGAACTTGGTGTTGAGTTATTCACTTTACGGTCAACACAGAGGACAATGGGGCACTCTTTACGTCTAGACGAAAAGAGATTTCATTTCCAAATACGGAAAGGTTTCTTCACAGTAAGAGCTGTGAAAATGTGGAATAGACTCCCTCCAGAGGTGGTTCTGGTCAGCTCAGAAGATTGCTTTAAGAAAGGCCTGGATACTTTCCTAAATGTAAATAATATAACTGGGTACTATCATTTATAGGTAAAGTTGATCTAGGGAAAATCTGATTGCCTCTCGGGGGATCAGGAAGGAATTTTTTCCCCTGCTGTAGTAAATTGGAGCATGCTCTGCTTGGGTTTTTTTGCTTTCCTCTGGATCAACTGTGGGTATATTGGATTGTACGATATTTTTTATTGTATTTATTTATTTTTTATGGTTGAACTGGATGGACTTGTGTCTTTTATCAACCTAACTAATTATTTAACTATGAATGTATAAATATATGAAAAAGTATATAAGCCAACATATTTCATAAACATGTATTTATCGCTCACCAAAAGACTGTAATCAAAAGGCACCAACTCAGTAGAACAGTATGAGGCCTGTGAGCCCGTGGGAATGCTCCACCCCACCTCAGCCCAGATAAAATGACTGAATCCCTATGTATGCAAATAATAAGGTGAAATGAGCCAGGTGATTTAATGAAGGTCAAAGAAATCAAAAAAAGAAGGGGAGCTCCATATAAAACACTGTAAATCTGTATTACCCAAATCACCCCCTGCACACCCACTGATATTTCAGATCAGGCTGACAGTGGGAGTGTCTGCACTGGATGCTAACAGTGTAAAAAATGAAGCTGCGATGAACGGTACAAATCCTGTCCACTATCACTCACTTAATGTAGCTCTGATAATGTCCTATTGTATTAAATGGTGTTGAGAGGAGCCATTTTGCAAAAGCATGCAAAGGTCAGGCAGAGTCCAGGCAGTATAACGTCATTATGACAGGATTTACTTTTCTGTATGAAGTGTTCAAAGCAACCAAAATCATTTGTATGTTTTACCTAAAAAAAATTTTTTTTGAAGTTACATTTTTAACTGTAATAATAGAATAATAATATATATTTTCCAGAAATACGAATCAATGGCAAAAGACCCGTCTTCCTTCTCTCACACCTTGTTACAAGATATTCGGGATCGGGGAAGAGAAGCTGTGATTGGACTCTGGGAATGTCTCTATGCGCTACAGAAAGATCATCCTCATCCTAATGTATTGGCCATTCTGGATGAGATCACACAGACAGGTAAAAGGGATTTGTGTTTTTACAATGTGACAAAATAATGATTGACACCTGAAGGCACCCAAACGCCTCATTAACTGATGTTAGGACACCAGCGGCAGGCCCACATGATGCCCAAGGTTGTAATGCTGCACAATGAACTTTGTGTAACAAAAAAAAGGTGGGATTGATCTATTCTCTGGCTTTTGGAAAATTTTTGTAAATTTAGGGGAATTTTTAGACATTTTGCCAAGGCACCCCTGAAGAGCTCAGATAGCTCCCCGATGTGCTTTGGCACCCTGTTTGAATACGGCTGGTATAGACAGAATTTCTACTAATAATGTAGAATGTAAACCGTGTGACAAGAACACTGACATAGTTACATAGTAGGTGAGGCTGAAAAAAGACCATCAAGTCCAACCTATGTGTGTGATTATATGTCAGTATTACATTGTATATCCCTGTATGTTGCGGTCGTTCAGGTGCTTATCTAATAGTTTTTTGAAACTATCGATGCTGAGACCACCGCCTGTGGAAGGGAATTCCACATCATCATTGTGCTGCAGCCTGTGTAGAGAACAGAGCTCTGGGGGGACCTAACTGGGCCCCACCCACTACAGGCTTCCTGAAGAAAACTACAGGAGGCGGCGGAGTCAAACCCAGTCACCCTGCACAAGGAGAAAGAGAGCAGCAGTGACCGGTTTTATGTCAAATTCTCCAACCCATCAGAAACTCCAACTACTTACTTTCCAGTTTCTTTAAACTAGCAGTAACTGCAATTTTTGATGAATTGGTGGTTGGACAAAACACCGGCCACCGAATATAGTCTGAGCAGGATATTATGAGCGAAGATTCTTACTCAGCTCCGATACTGGCCAACAAAATGGCGGCGACAACTTTGTCCTCATTAGCCCCTGTGCTGTCAAAACAGCTCAATCTTCCTGTACCAGACTCTATTCAGTTGCCGGTGGGGTGTCCAACCACCAGTTCGTCAAAATCTCGAATTTCTAGGGGTTTAAATAAAGCGGAAATTACGTGGTTTGGAGAAATTGAGAGAACAAGTTCCTGCATAGAAGCAAAGTATCACACTAATTACTGCATAGATCTGGAAAAAATACACAAACCACACCAAGATCCAAGTAAGAATGCACATTATGAAAGATTTAGACAATATTTGCTTATCCCACGGTTCAGTTTTAGGTTACAGCGGAACCTCAGATTACGAGCATAATCCGTTCCAGGAGAATGCACGTAATCCAAAGTACTCGCATATCAAAGCGAGTTTCCCCATTGAAGTCAATGGAAACAAAAATAATTTGTTCTGCATTGACTTCATTGGCATGCAATACCGCATGCGGCCAGAGAGCATCGGAAACGGCCGGAAAGGCCAGAGGACAACCTCAGAAAGACTCTGTTGCCGAGGTGAGCCGAGCTGTCCTTGGGCCTTTCCGTGCTTTTCCGAACGGCGCCGATCTGTGGCGCTTGGCTCCGACACCCCTACCTCAGGCCAAATGCGGTACTGCACACGCTTTGGCATGAATCATGCTAGTTTTGCGAGAAAACACTCGCAAACCGAGTTACGATTTTTAAAAATACAGTGCTCGTATTGCGAAATGCTCATTAACCGCGTTACTCGCAATCCGAGGTTCCACTGTATATCCTTTTGTTTAGATCTCAATCTAATGTGTAGTTTGGTGTATGTGAAAGGTCAGCTTCAATCATACATGACTCATACCTAGCATTATTTCTCTATAGGTGAGGGTCTGGTGGATCAGATTCTGCTGGATGAACTCGGACACTGCCTGACTCCGGAGCTGAGAGGTAAAAAACAAAACACGTAATATATCTGATAAAACACAAGACTCAATTTGTATAAAGTGAGCTGATGATATGTTTGCACCAAATACGCCGGCTTCCGGGTCTGTCTTTTGGCTTTACCAGGATGAGAATTCTTGAACATCACATTTTATTTCAAGTCCAGGAGCTCAATGCAGTGAAATGGATCTAATGAAACTGGATCTCATCAATATACAAATGCAAAGAGAAACACAGGCTCCTCTAGGTTAGAACTGTAAACATTTTATTGAGATACAGGTGCATTACCAACTTACAGTGCCTTGCAAAAATATTCACCCCCCTTGGCATTTATTCATGTTTTGTTGCCTCTCAACCTGGAATTAACATGGATTGTTTGAGGATTTGCATCATTTAATTTACAGAACATGCCCACAACTTTGAAGATGTTTTTTTTTATTGTGAAGCAAACAACAAATAGGACAAAATAACAGAAAAAGTCAATGTGCATAACTATTCAACCCCCTAAAGTCAATACTTTGTAGAGCCACCTTTTGCAGCTATCACAGCTCCAAGTCGCTTTGTATAAGTCTCTATGAGTCGTGCCACATCTTACCACTGGGATTTTTGCCCATTCCTCCTTGCAAAACTGCTCCAGCTCCTTCAAGTTGGATGGTTTTGTGCTTGTGAACATCAATCTTCAAGTCTGACCACAGATTTTCAATTGGATTGAGGTCTGGGCTTTGACTAGGCCATTCCAACACATTTACATGTTTCCCCTTAAACCACTCAAGTGTTGGTTTAGCAGTGTGTTTGGGGTCACTGTCCTGCTGGAAGGTGAACCTCCGTCCTAGCCTCAAATCACACACAGTGTGCTACAGGTTTTGCTCAAGAATATCCCTGTATTTAGCACCATCCATCTTTCCCTCAACTCTGACCAGTTTCCCAGTCCCGACTGCTGAAAAACATCCCCAGCATGATGCTGCCACCACCATGTTTCTCTGTGAGGAAGGTGTTCTTTGGGTGATGTGATGTGTTGGGTTTGCGCCAGACATAGCGTTTTCTTTGATGGCCAAAATTTTCAATTTTAGTCTCATCAGACCAGAGCACTTCTCTCCATACATTTTGGGAGTCTCCCACATGCCTTTTCGCAAACTCAAAACGTGCCATTTTGTTTTTTGCTGAAAGTAATGTCTTTCTTCTGACCACTCTGCCATAAAGCCCAACTCTATGGAGCGTACGGCTTATTGTCGTCCTATGTACAGATACTCCAGTCTCTGCTGTGGAACTCTTCAGCTCCTCCAGGGTACCCTTAGGTCTCTGTGCTGCCTCTCTGATTAATGCCCTCCTTGCCCGGTCCGTGAGTTTTGGTGTACGGCCGTCTCTTGGCAGGTTTGCTATTGTGCCATGTTCTTTCCATTTGTCTCCCCATCCAACCTGATGGAACTTGAGAGGTTCTGCGAAAAAGAATGGGAGAAACTGCCCAAAATTCAGAGCAGATTTTCCACTCTTATGTAGGCTGTGAATTCTTGCTACAAAAAAAAAGGTTTTGGGTGTGTGGCTATCATCATTGTCACTACCGATTCACAAACATTTCAATTTTAGAGTAGCCTGAATTTGAGATTTAATGTTACAATCTGTAATAATAATTAAAAAAAATACTTAAATTGGTTGCTATGAGAAAACACTTTCCAATAAGACACCATTGTTCAACAGGACAAAAGGCACAGCACAAGTAAAAATACAAATTTAGATAAAAAATACAATGCACATCCTAAGGATAAGACTGACCATGCCTAGCATGGTCAGTTTGAAATAGAAAAGCAGAGTGACTGGTAAGATCACCAGGGATTTCACACAAAGGAAACAATACAAAGAGAACAGGAGACTTTTTTTATACAAGTACATGGTACAGCAGACACATATCAGAAATATGAAATGTTAGGTGTACAGTATGTTACCCAAAAAAAATAAAAAATAAATAAACACTCTCCTAAGACCACAGATTTTTCCCCATACCTTTTTAACCCTTTAACACCAGCTCTTTATGGGGTTCTAAATGACAGGAGGCAGAGGTAGATCTCCTGATAATGTGACCACTCTGATTAGCTGCTGTGACAGTCACATGATTAGGAGCACCCAGCACCTCCTATTTGTAATTAGTGACCGAAAGCTGTCAGTGACAAAGAGGTGCACCATAAATGCATATGTGTGACATGTGGACATTAAGGCCTACCCACCTTGCTGCCATAGATGTGCATTAAGTAGTCAGAAAGTGGTTAACATTGCCCGCTTTTAATATTTTATATTCATTGAAATTCTTAGTCAAAGATAGACTTAGTCAACGATAGATGGGTACATCAATGCAATGTATTCACATGCTATTTTATTCATTTTAATTAGGGCTGTGGAAATTAAAGATTAATTCCTCGATTAATCTTTAATTCTTTTGATCGGTACTCGCCTCTCCGCCGGCTTCCGGGCCTTCAGGGAGCTCCGTCGGAGATCCGGTGACGTCACGGACATCGATGTCACCGGACTCCTCCGCCTTCCCCAAGTGCCTCCTTCTGCTAACGAAGGGAAGGGGGGAGGAGTCCGGTGACGTCGAAGTTCTGATTGAATGTAACGGGTATGGGGGAGGAGCTATGCATGATGTCACTCGCTGCTGCCCTACGGAACTAACATGATTGTCGGCTTTACATGCTGTGTTTTTATCATCTTTATGTGAGTAGTTTGTGTTTGAACACAAAAATTAAATCTTATAATTAAGCGGTGAGCACTTAGATCTTTCCTTTCTACCCATGACCTGGCATCCTTGCTGAGATCTAAGGAGACGTGAGAGAAGTTTATGGTCTGTGTTAACCCTTTTGATACCGGCTTGCATGACCACCTGCTTGCACAGGGGTCCATGCCATAAGGTGAGGGTGATTAGTTAGACCGGAGGTGGAGGGATTGTCACACTACTGTGGAAAAAAAAATTACTTACGTCAGTGAAACGTATTTGTGTGAACTGTGAAGGTAAGTCATGGATTGTGGAAACGAACTAGTGTCGGGTGATTGTATATAGTGTATACCACATTTACCACTGACTAATGCAGAGTTGCAATGCAAGGAGATCAGCTAAAAGTAGTTGGATCTGTATGTGCGTTATAATTAATTGAAATTAGTCGATTAATCGATTAAAAAAAATTGATTAATCGAACACGAAAATTTTAATCAGTAACAGCCCTAATTTTAATTTTATTGAGGTTTCAGTAGAGGATGGCTGTGTGCGCTTTTTTGTATTTCTCCAAGCATACAAAGTGTGCTTTTATGGTTGGTTGGCACAGTGAAAGGTTCCTAAACTAACTGACTTTCTGCAACACAACTTTTCAGCTTCCAGCATCATCTTCCATTGAAGCTTTTGGTATTCAAACATGACACCTCAAAGCTGCAAAAAGAATTCTACTTAGCTGCAGGTATGATTTTGATTGATGTCTGCATAGTAAAGTATCTCCAGTCAGGTGTGAGCTCATCTGAGCCATCTCGGAGCCCATCAGGTCACTTTTGATCACAGTGACATGTTTGATAACCAGCTTTTTGGTGAAAGTGTTGCTGGACATATATTGTGAGAGGACATGCTGCCTGGCAGGCTGGAATGTTTGTTTGGATGGCTGGGGGCTGAAGGACACAACAGTGAATGCCGGAGATGCCAACACTTGGCACAGAGTTTAGCAGAGGCAGCTCTGCATGGGGTACTTATTGGGAATATGTGGTAAGGAGACCAAAAGAACACATTGAACTTTGAAGGGGGTAGAGACAGTCCCTGACAGCTCCCCTCGCACTGAGAGTACTGCTTATACATTCTCAATTACTGTCTTAACCTGAGTCATAAAACAGCTTTATTGTATTTCAGATTTTCAGGAAAAGCACAAAGAACATCTGATGGAGAAGACTGAGATGCTAGAGGAGCATAAACCCCCAGGAACTACCCTGCAACCACAAAGATTCCTCATCAATGAGCGTTATGTGAAGCTGATTGTAGTCTCCACTGACCAGTTCAGGCAGCGTCCCCAGAATGAGCTAATACAGACTGGGGTAAAACATGAGAAATGCTTGAAAAAAACTAAAACTGGACTGGAACACATTTCTCTCAACAAGCTCTTCCGATGGAACCCCCAGTCACATAGTGTACCACATGCAGTAATGGTGAGCGGAGTGCCAGGAATAGGGAAGACCACAATGATGCAGAAGTTTGTCTATGACTGGGTGACCGGCAAACACTACCAGATATTTGCCTTTGTCTTCTTCTTCAGATTCCGGGACCTTAATAGACTGGAAGAGGTCAGCTTGGAGGAGATGATTCTTCATCAATATCCATATCTGGAGAGTCAAATTGGAGATATTTTACAAGATCCAGAGAGACTTCTGTTTATATTTGATGGCTTAGATGAAAATATTCACCAAATGGATTTCAGATCAAGTAAACTGTCCAATCCAAAACAGAGAACACATTTTGGCGAGGTCGTGGTCAGTTTGGTGAGGCAGAGCCTTCTTAAGGGTTGCTCTGTACTGATAACCAGCCGTCCAACCAGACTGGTATCAGTTGATACCAGTGTTTTCCAGAGAATAGCTGAGATCATGGGATTTCTCCATGGAGACAGACTGATCTTCTTCAATAATTTTTTTGGAAATGAGGAATTGTCAGAGAAGGCTTTTCATTATGTGCAGGAGAATGACACACTGTACACTTTCTGTTATATCCCATCATACTGCTGGATCATCTGTACAGTGTTATCAATGTGCTTCAGAGCCCAACCAACAATCACTAATCAGCTGATGACATCATTACCGAAAACAGTGACACAACTTTTTGTGACTTTTGTCTCCAACATTCTGGCCAATCACAGTCTGAATAAAGATGGTTGTCCCACTGCCTGGGAACAGTTTACATCTTTTGGGTGGATGGCAGAACATGGAGTCATGAATCACATGATTGTGTTTGATGAGCGTCATCTGGAGTCATTCAGTGTGAGAAATGATAATCATCTCTTTTCATGTTTCATGATGGAATCTGGTCAGCCTCCTGATGTAGATTACACTTTCTTGCATCTCACTGTTCAGGAGTTTTTTGCTGCTTTGGTTCATTTTTTTAACTATAATTCTGACAGATTGCAGGAAACACTTGATGCGGCTGAATCTTACAAAGATGGCCGTGCTGAAATACTCCTACGTTTCCTCTGCGGTCTCTCAGACTCTTCTACTAGATCCATGTTAAAGTCTCATATGGGAGAATTGTCTACTCAGGCTGCCAGACATGTCATCACCTGGATCCAGAACAAAATAGTAAAAGAACAGGTAACTGAGCAATCCAGAGAACACAAGAGAGATCTTCTTAATGTATTCTACTATCTCCATGAGAGCAGGAATAAGGCTCTGGTGTCACAATGTATTGGATCATATAAAGCTGACTTTTCTGATGTCCCCCTCAGCCCTCTGGACTGCTCTGTGCTGTCTTTTTTCCTTCAATCCTGCAGAGAGACAGAAGAAGTAAATCTAAATTCATGTAAAATTCAGAGTGAAGGATTGAAAAAACTTCTACCGGTTCTACACAACATCAAGAGTTTGAGGTAAAGATTAACTGTGAATACTAAAATGTTCAGAAATTTCTCCAGAGAAATTACAAATTGTTGGTGTTTCTTGTTTTCTATTATATGAGGACTCCATAGGTATCTATGTGAATGCATTGGATGATTGCATATAATTGTAGCAAAGCCCCGGGCCTCTTTTGGCCTATTGGTTACCTCCAAAGTTAGGGAGAACTGACATCCTTCAGTGTAGAGTGGATTACAAGGCATGGTGGGTGTAATGCAAGATGAACAGGTGGGCGCCAGACACTTTTTGAATGCAAAGAGATTTATTGTCTCTTAAACAGAACTGTGGGAGAGAGGGTTAGGACCAGGACACCCTTAGGTAGATGATAAAATAATTATTAGACTCTGAGACTTAGGTAGACCACTTTACAGGTGAAGGCCTCCAGCCGGACACCAATTCTGTATAGGTAGGACCGGTGTCTCCTATGGCAACAATCTTGCAGCTATTACTAATGGTAAAGGTATTCAACTATCTGCAACACGAACAGTTCTCTTTACCCCACACTCACTCAGATCCACTAGCCACTGGATCCCCTGAGCTCTTTCACTGTAGCACTCAGTATCTTCCTCAAACATCACCCCCGCCTCACTGCTGGATCCCTAGCTTGGCACTCACAGATAGTCTTCAAGCTTCACCCCTGCTGGCACGTTAGGTCCCTAGCTTGGCACTCCAAAAGTGGCACCTCTGTTTTCTGTTTTCCCGATGGGTCCCTGACTTGGCATTGCTAAAGTTTTCCCACTTTTTCACTGTCCCCGGTTGGCGAGAAGTCAGCTCTGGTACTGGCCTCAGCTTACTCACAGTGATCTCCGGTAACAAGGTGGATGGGCCCTTAGTGGCGACAGCTTCCCCTCTTCCTCCGACCACAACTAGTTCCCCGGCTGGCGGAACCATTACTTCTGGTTGGACTACAAGCCCACAGTTCCAACCCTACGCTGCTTTCCTGCTTCTGGATAGGCCCTCAGACAGCTTAGCAGCCAGATGTCCCCAGGATAGGCCATAGGGTTCTGGCCTAGCAGCCCAGGGCAATACGACACATGTCCACCCAGACAGCCATCCAGGTGACACAGAACCACGATCACCTGACTCCACCCAAATAAATAGGCTCACCCAGCAGGTCAAGGGACCAAATAAAATTCCTACCCATTGGCTGAGATACCCCATTCATTCATAATCTGTCCTTGCTATACCTTTGTCTTATCCAATGTCACCAGCTGCCCGGCCACCTAGTGACAGAAGAGAGTGCAGCAATTCCAGAATTGGGGGAAATCAATTGATCTCCTAACAATTGGCCAAGGCAACTATCACGTGGCAACTAAATTTATTAGCAGCCCTGCCTAAACATCAGGGTGCTACATGTTTTATAGCAGAAAGTAATAAAATATATATTTTTCCAAATTGTTTTCATTTTTTATATTACAATAAATAAAAAACCTAGTGGTGATCAAATACCACTAAAAGAAAGATCTATTTGTGGGAAAATATTATATAAATTTTATTTGGTTACAGTGTTGCATGACCGCGCAACAATGCAGTGGTAAATAGTAAAAAAATTGCATGGGGATGAAGGGGGGGAAATCTGGAGCTGAAGTGGTTAAATTCCATAAGTTTTTTTTTGTATTTTGTGTATTTTATTGTAGATTTTGTTTTAGTTTGTTTTACGCTCTAGATCACATAACTGTAGATAAACATGTTATCATGATTTAAAGAAGTTCCTGAAAGTTAAAAATTGGTAACTGTGCCATGAATTCATGTTCACTGAAATGCTTATCCCAGTGATCAGAAATGTATTAGATAGTTTTGGATGTGATTGGACAGTGCATCTCCATATGTCATTGGGCATCAGCTGCCATCAAATCAAACGGTCATAGCCCCCCCACCCTTTGTCCAATTTCTTTGTACTGCAACCCCTTCAATACAAAGTCTATTGGAAATTTCGTCACCTGTGTTGCCCCAGAGTGACAAATATTCATCCACAATTTATTTTTTTGTCGCTATTTTATTGTTCTCTGTATTCATATCATTTATATAATGGAAAATTTACTATCAATAACTTGCCATAATTTTCCTTTCCTGATGGAATAAATGGCAGCATACGTTTGGGTAGCCCCACCCTTGCTCCTACCCCATAGGGCCCCACTCCCATAAATTTTCAGGCTGAGCCAGAGGCTGCATTCCGTAACTAGCCTACTCATGACTCATGCTGCCATGGAGTCCATCAGGAAAGGAAAATTACGGTAAGTATTTGATAGTAAATTTTCCATTTTCCTGACAGACTTCCATGGCAGCATACGTTTGGTAACTAACTAGCCTAAAAAACAAGGGTGGTATGTCGGAAAAGTAGGGTTTCAACCATAGCCAACTAAAAAATCCGTGGATAGCCAGAACAGCTTTAATGGAAGACATGTCATCCTCCTACAACTATTCCTGGTTCCCTTTCACAGGAAACCCACAAAGCCTACACACTTCTGGATGAGTGTGTGGTGACTGTTTCCATAGAAACCTAGACCTAAGCTTTATAAGCCTAATGGCTAGCTGGAATGCAGCGGGGGGGTCACACAGCATGAATGAACACTGACTAAAGGAGCTCCTGCTGCCCGAGTGTCCTAGGAGTGAAAAAGTCCCGTGCTGGGACCAAAAAATGTCCAGATTGAACAAGAGGGGGACGCCAAACCGATCCCTTCACTCTTCAGCCATTCCAAAGGCAAGCACTTTCCTGCAATCCTCAACAAGTACAGATACAGCGGCAGCGGTGGGGGAGGCAAGATGGCGCTGACTCACAAAACAACAGGTGAGGTGGAAAAGGGAAGTTGATGAGAGGATTCAGCAAGAGGTAAAGATTTCACAGATCATCCCCTGACCTTTGCTGACATGACATAGATTGCAGCAGACATCAAAAATGTCCTATCAGCTGCTATCACAGACTTAAAAACTGATCTTTGAAGGCTCACTGGTCAAATGGCACTTAATAAGAGAGCGGGGACACAGAGGGACAGAGCCCTGCTAAGCATGGATGATGGTACAGCCACACATTCACAGCACCTGATAGACAAGAATAGGCAGATCGAAGACCTGCACAATAGAGAGAGAAGGAATAACATCAGAGTAAGGAGGATATCTGATGCTGTGACCCCTGACCAAATCAAACCTGCCCTATCGTCCATCCTTAATAGCCTCATGGAAAGACCTGAGGATTCACTGATAGAATATGACAGAGCACACAGTGCTCTCAGACCCAGAGCCCCAGATAATGCTCTCCCAAGAGACATTATTTGCTGCCTCTCTAACTTTTGCCTTAAGGAAGAAATCCTCCAAAAAGCAAGATCAAATGAACAAGTCACATTTAATGGTGAAAATGTCTCGCTCTTCCAGGACCTGTCTCCAATCACACTTAAAAATAGAAGGGCTTTGAGACCCCTACTGGAAGTCCTAAAAGAAAAAGGCATTACTTATAGATGGAAGTTTTCCTTTGCACTGCAGGCCAACTTTAATGGCAAACAAATGTATTATGTGTATACAGATTGCCCCGGTCGAATTGCAAGATTGGTACGCAGAATTCCGCCTACCACCAGCCATTAATAACACACCCTCCACGCCAGGTCCCTTGCCTGCTAAATTTCCTTTCCAACTAGGAAAGCAATGTAGAAACGTGAACCGCAGCAACTACAACTCCCCAGCTGCTAAAAATCCCAGCACAAGGGAGTTAAGATAAATCTACTGGATGCATTCCCTCTGCATGTAACAAATTAATAGCTGTGCAACCTATACAAACTTTTCATCATTATACTCTGAACAGTTTCTAAAAAGCAAATGGGTGATTCTCCTTTACACTTCTCATGTGCTGGAAAAGTTACCATTCCAAGATTTGCCCACTAAATGGCATCCCTTTATAATGTAATGGTTAATGGTTAAACAGAAAATAAACCACAGCTTCTGCCTTCACAGAGTTCAACATGGCAATGCCAGCTCTGCAATAACATCTGTGTTTCCTTGAAATGGCTGTACTCTAACAAGTAAGAAGAACCATTGCTCTTTGCAAGGCTGAGGTACTTTTGTTTTTTAATTTCCACAAGTTATTACTAACATTCAGCTCAGTTTGTCTTACCTTACTTGGACCTGCTCACAGAAGATTCTCTGCTACACACCATCCCACCGCTAGATGTGAAAGCTACAACTCAAATCCAAGGGACAAATATCATCCAGGTGACTCACCCGAGGACATTCCTGCAAAGGGTAAGCTAAAGACAGCCTCACCACTAGCTGGAAATGCAAAATTGCTTTCCTCAAACTTTACACAACTCCTATACAACTCCCACAAGAGGAACATGCTTAAAATTCCTTACAAGGGAAAAGGATTTAACCAGAGCCCCTTGATTCACACAAAAATCCCTTGAATATCATCACATCTGACATTTAAGCAACCGCCCTTATGACAATTCAAGGAACGTTCTTATACACCATAAATCCTAAAATAAGGAGAATGAAAGAAGAAGTGGTCCTACTGACCTCTCCTTGCAAGAACTGGGACTGATTCTATCTTTTCCACCTCGGGACAGCAAAGATCACCACAACGTTTATTCAAAGAAGTGCAGGAACTGAACCTGAATCAAATACCCACTTCCTGAATAAGAAAGCTGGGCTCAAAGATAGAAATACCCGAAGGTAATGTTGACATAAGTCTCTTTATATATATATATATATATATATATATATATATATAAATAAATAAAGTGTGTATAACCTTCTCTAAAGGAGATCCACACTCTACTTAACTCTCTTTAAATAAGACTGTTTTGATAACTCCTCCAAATTAAAAGGACAATGAGTGTTGGCACGGGCATCCGCAAAACTTTTTTCAGGGGAGGGCATCATTTTAAGGTCACCCATGCTCTGACCCTTTTCGACAATATCATTATCAAATTATTACGGTAAGAGACTGCAGACTTAGTACAGGAGATGGTCAGAGACTGCGGACATGGCACAAGAGACTGTCAGAGACTGCGGACATGGCACAAGAGACTGTCAGAGACTGCGGAAATGGCACAAGAGTCTGTGAGTGACTGCATACATGGCCCAAGAGACTGTCAGAGACTGCGGACATGGCACAAGAGACTGTCAGAGACTGGATACATGGCCCAAGAGACTGTCAGTGACTGCATACATGGCTCAAGAGACAATAAGAGACTGCGGACATGGCATAAGAGACTCTATAAGACTGCATACATGTGGGGGGTGACAGAGAGAGACGGGGGGTGAGAGAGAGTGGGTGACAGAAAGAGAGAGAGGGGGTGACAGAAAGAGAGAGAGGGGGTGACAAAAAGAGACAAAGGGGGTGACAGAGAGAGACAGAGGGGGTGACAGAGAGAAAGGGGGTGACAGAGAGAGATGAGGTGAAAAATACAGAGGGGTGACAGAGAGAGGGGGTGACAGAGAGGAGTATGGGGGTAAAGAGAGGGACCCCCAAGCCCTGTCTGCAGTCCCTCAAGTGCCCCTATGTCTCAGTGGTGTGTGTCAGAGCTTACTGTCATCTGACATGACCATCCACTATTCAGTGTCAGGAGATCTCCCTATTACTTCCTAGGAGTACAGAGCTCTTATCATTCCTCCAATCACTAGCAATGTTCATTCCGGTCTCACACTGTCTGCTGATACCATTCATGCTCCATACACAAGGAGATTATAGCACAATATGAGTCATGTCAGTG
The DNA here is from genome assembly GCA_028564925.1 of Lithobates sylvaticus. Classification (NCBI taxonomy): domain Eukaryota; kingdom Metazoa; phylum Chordata; class Amphibia; order Anura; family Ranidae; genus Lithobates; species Lithobates sylvaticus. Next base: position 886,442 of record CM053038.1, read on the forward strand.
GTATTCTGTGCTCATCCTGTGTATGAAGATATCACCGTCTCAACACATGGAGGACAATATTGGGGGGTCTACTCCATTATGACATTTTCTTATAAAATTCTAAAAAAATTCTATAAATGATTCCAATAAAGAGAAATTAGTTCCATTCTTGTAGAGAATAGTTACATTCATTCCTGGGGGAGAAATTAATTTTCTTCTGGTAACATTCTTCTTTTCTTCTGCAGAATGGAGAGAAATCAGCTGACAGACAGTTCCTGTCCCCACCTGGCATCTGGAATAAGAAATAACCAGACACTGAGGACACTGGACCTAGCACATAACAATCTGGAGGGTCCTCATTTCATGGATCTGATGAAAGCTCTGATAACAAGCCGGATAGAGGAATTACAGTGAGTATAACAGGACTGACTGAGACAATAATATCATGGGACTATTTATATCCAAAAATAAAAAAGGTGCCATCGTTATCAAAATGGCTCCTTGGAGTCTATAAATAGCTGATAACTGAAAGTTGACTTGTTATTGGAAGTTAATAACACCATGAAATAGTATTTTCCTAATATCTGCTTACAATTGTCTAATCAGTTTATCTGGTAAAATAAATAAGACTATAGGAGGTTATACACAGGGAATTTCATTTTACTGCAATTAGCAATTAGAGCCTCATACATATTTTTTGGGGGCTAGGTTCACAATGTTGCATTCCAAATATAATCTGACTTCCAGTGTTATTATGTAGTGTAACTTGGATTCAACTTAGATATAGTTTGCATATTCTATTGGGCTAATGTAATTGCACCAAAGTAATACAGGAACCTTTTCCATGTGCTGATCTGTATTGATGTGAAAAGGGCACCATTGAAAACAATGTAATTTCCATTGTAATGTGATCCTGTGCAACTCAAGTTGCATCTGACATTTCAGTAGTGTGAATGGAGCTTTACTTCATATAATCATCTGCTGTTCATTGTCAGAAATGTCCCCATTAATTCCTATGAGTACAGAGCTCTTATCAGCAGATGTAAAAATAATATTAGATAAAAATCATCCCATCCAATCACTAGTGTAGCAAGGTCCCAGGCCTCCTTTGATCTAATGAGAACCTCCAGGGCCAGGAAAAGCTGACATCCTTCTGTATGTTGTGGGTTGTGAGGCATGGTGGGTGCAGAATAATTAAAGTTATTGGGCGCCAGACACTTCTTGAATGCAAAAGAACGTTTATTTCTCTTGGCAAACCTTTTTTGTGGGAGAGAGGGTTAGGGGCAGGACACCCTTAAGTTTAAAGTTAGCCCAATTCTTTTGTATAATGTGAAAGATTATGTTACACCAAGTAAATTGATAGCTAGCATGTCACGCATCAAAATTGTGCACACTTGTGGAATGGCACCAAACTTCGGTACTTGAAAATCTCCATAGGCAATGCTTTAATTTTTTTTTACAGGTTACATGTTTAGAATTAAAGAGGAGGTCTAGTGTTAGAATTACTCTCACTCTAACATTTGCGGTGATACCTCACATGTGTGGTTTTAACCCCGTTTACATATGTGGGCGAGACTTACGTATGCGTTCGCTTCTGCGAGCGAGCAAGCACGTGAGGACAAGGGCGCTTTACATTTTTTATTTTATTTTTTACTTAACAGTTTCTAGTTTGATGCTTTCGTTTTACATTTTTTTTGATCACTTTTATTCCTATTACAAGGAATGTAAACATCCCTTGTAATAGGAATATGGCATGACAGGTCCTCTTTACATTGAGATATAGGGGCAATAAGTCTCCACATCTCACCTCTAGGCTGGGAAACCTGAAATAAAATACTATGGGTGGAAGCAAGTGGAATACTGGGGATGGCATGGGTGGATTCTATAAGGGGTGGTGCTTATGAGACTTGGAAGGGGTCAAAAGGGAAGGTCTGGCCTAAAATGTCACCAGCCACCACTGCTCCATACACAAGGAGATTATAGCACAATATGAGTCATGTCAGTGGTATTCTGTGCTCATCCTATGTATGGAGATATCACTGTCTCTATACATAGAGGACAATATTGGGGGACCTACTCCATTATATCATGTAGAGAATAGTTACATTCATTCCTGGGGAGAAATTTATTTTCTTCTGGTAACATTCTTCTCTTATTCTACAGTTTAATGAATAATAACCTGACAGACAGAGCATGCCCCCACCTGGCATCTGGAATAAGAAATAACCAGACACTGAGGACACTGAACCTGTCTGAGAACAATCTGGAGGGTCCTCATTTCAGGGATCTGATGGAAGCTCTGACAACAAGCCTGATAGAGGAATTACAGTGAGTATAACAGCACTGACTGAGACAATAATATTCTTGGACTGTTTAACTATAAAAAAATTCTGATATTGTAAACATAATTGATCTAATTTTTGGAATCCCTAAGCAGCTAATATGAGACTATTGTCTAAATCTTAGAATGTTATTTAACTCTTTTATCAGCGCTAAAAAAATTGTATACATTTAAAAATTACATTTAGTCTAGTATTTATTAAAATAGATAAGATTATAGGAGGTCATGAATACATGAATCTAATCCTAATATAGCAAGCAGCAAAAGCTTCATATAGATTTTGGGGGGATGGCAAACTGATAGTGGATTGAGACTCTTTCTCTCTTAGCTCCCTGCCTCAGACAGATAGACCAGCTGCTTCTTTTACCCTACTATGGGGAACAAGATACCTCCCAGGTCTGATAATCACCTGAAATGGGGTCCTGCCTAGCAATTTCAAGCCTTTTTTCTGCAGAATCGGCCTCCTCTAACTCTGCATCTCCGGGACCTCATGATCAGCCACTATGAGCCGACTTTACTCTGCAGTTGCTGGAGACAGATAAAGACCTCCATATCCAGGGCTGAACTTGGACAAATATTTGGCCCTGGACTTTATCCAGACCGGCCCACTTTAATTTTGCAAACACGCACAAAAACAGTATATGAACTATACGCAATTGCGCAAAAAAATAAGTTAAAACATTCCACTATTGGGCACAGGACAGGGCATAGCCACACCAGTGTCCATTAATGCAGCCTGATCAGTGCCCATCAGTGCAGCCACACCAGTTTCCATTAATGCAGCCTGATCAGTGCCCACCAGCGCAGCCACACCAGTGCCCATTAATGCAGCCACACCAGTTCCCATTAATGCAGCCTGATTAGTGCCCATCAGCGCAGCCACACCAGTGCCCATTAATGCAGTCACACCAGTTCCCATTAATGCAGCCTGATTAGTGCCCATCAGCGCAGCCACACCAGTGCCCATTAATGCAGCCACACCAGTGCCCATTCATGCAGCCACACCAGTGCCCATTATTGCTGCCTGATCAGTGCCCACCAGTGCAGCCTGATCAATGCCCATTAATGCAGCCAGACCAGTGCCCATTAATGCAGCCACACCAGTGCCCATCATCGCATCCTCACCAGTGCCCATGAATGTAGCCTCACCAGTGCCCATGAATGTAGCCTCACCAGTGCCCATGAATGTAGCCTCACCAGTGCGCATGAATGCAGGCTCACCAGTGCCCATCAGCGCAGCCTCACCAGTGCCCATTAATGCTGCCTGATCAGTGCCCATTAATGCAGCCACACCAGTGCACATTATGGCAGCCACACCAGTGCCCATTAATGCAGTCTGATCAGTGCGCAGCCCATCAATGTTAGTCCCCCCAGTACATCAGGTGTTCGCCCATTTGCTGAATTTAAAATATTATGAGGCATTCGCAGGAAATTTGAGCGCCCGCGGAATGCCCCATAATGCACTGCAAGACCGTCAATGCACTGCGAGATCGCAGGGCATTGACAGCTGTTGATTGGCCAAAGCATGCTTTGGCAAATAACTGTGCACTATGCTATGAGAGCCATGATTGGCTCAGGGGGCTAAGTCATGGCTCAGGGGGCTAAGTCCATGCCCCACACTATGTACAGCTGCTTACACAGCGACCGTACATAGTGAAATGAATGAGAGCAGCAAAATTACATTTCTAAAGGAAAAAATGTAATTTAAAACTGCTTGCGGCTGTAATGCATTGCCGGATCCCAGAAATATACATAAAAATCATTGAAAAAAATGGCATGAGTTCCCCCTAGTCCATTACCAGGCCCTTTGTGTCTGTATGGATATTAAGGGGAACCATGCGCCAAAATTTAAAAAGAAAATAGCGTGGAGGTCCCCTCTAAAATCCATACCAGGCCCTTATCCGAGCATGCAACCTGGCAGGCCGCAGAAAAAGAAGGGACAAGAGAGAGCCCCCCTTCTGATCTGTACCAGGCCACATGCCCTCAACATGGGGGGGTGCTTTGGGGTCCCACCCAAAACCCCTTGTCCCCACATTGATGGGGACAAGGGCCTCTTCCCCACAACCCTTGCCTGGTGGTTGTAGGGGTCTGCGGGCTTATCGGAATCTGGAAGCCCCCAGATTTAACAAGCGGGCCCCCAGATCCTGCCCCCCTATGTGAATGGATATCGGGTACATTGTACCCCTACACATTCACCAAAAAAAGTGTTAAAAAAGTAAAAATGACAGGAGACAATTCCTTTATTAAAAAAAAAAAAAATAAAACTGTCTCGCGATCTTCAATCACAGTGCCGGAGACCCATAAAAAAAAAACGAAAAGCTCTGCCTCGATGGGAGGCGTCCCGCGACTGCCATCTTTTCAGGATGACAGCTGTTATATAGCTGAGGGCGGGGCCAGCTGATGGCGTAAATGGGTTACCCCGCCCCCTCTGACATCACGTGACATAACATGACATCAGAAGGGGGCGGGTCACCCAGTTATGTCACGAGTGGCCCCGCCGTCAGCTATATAAGAGCTGTCATCGTGAAAAGGCTGCATTTGTGGAACGCCTCCCATCAAGGCAGAGTTTTTCCATTTTTTTTTTCTCGGGTCATCTACACTGTGATTGAAGATGAATGGGCTTTATCTCTTTGTTCTGTCTCTCCTGGAAGCTTCCCTTATTGCCTGGTCATTGATGTAATGACATTATCCATTTGTTCCTTTGATGCGAAGAGTCTTGACCACCCTGGCAAATGCTGTCAAATTCTTTATCATTTCCACATGAAACTTGAAACTTGACATTGTTTTATTACCCATTTTATACAGGACAACAAGTTAGATGAGACGGCATCCTCCACTAAGTGGGATTCCCTTAAGTGTGTCTTATACAGTATTTTTTTTTTTGCATGACGCCAGATTAGAAATGCAGAACTCTCGGGCCTTCTTAGCAAGATTTTGAACTTTGACTTAATACACAAATGTGCTAATGCTGATATTGTTAGGATTAACCTTGCTAATGCCACATCCCAATTTCTAAATCTTCTGGATCAAAACTCTCTTTCCGACTCTTGAGATCTTTGTATGAATATAGCAATAAATGCGTCTCATTAATATCATGCTCATTGCATCCCCACTCCTCATCCTCGGACATTCTCTCATCTTCCTCTCATCATGGCCTTGTCTGCACTAATTTAGACATTCTAGAGACGATCCGTGAATACTACTCTTCTCTACACAATATCCGATGGGCTTCACCTGATTCCCCCTTGTCTCTTGCAGAGGCAGATGATGACTTAAATTCCTATTTGGCTGATGCGGCTTTGCCATGTTTGGATTCTTCCACTAGCTCAGCTCTCAATGCCCCTTTCACTTGATGATTTGCTTTGTGCCATCCGGTCTAATAAGACTGGGAAGGCCACCGGACCAAATGGCTTCTCTAATAAATGTTACAAATCTTTTGCTTCTGACCTGGCCCCCTTCTATTGAAGACTTTTAATTCTATTTTGGCTGCTCATCCCTTCCCCTCACAATCTCTGAAGACTCATATCTTTGTAATTTTAAAGCCCGGTAAAGAAGAGACTAATCCCAGCAGTTATCGTCCATTATATCATTACTGAGCGGTGATCAAACTCCAGCTGGTACTGCTGAGCTTAATCCATATGGATGAGGTTGGTTTCATTAGCTCTCAGCAGGCCTGGAATAATACCAGTAAGGTCATCTCTTTGACTTCCCTGGCACAGAAACAATAAGATTCCTCCTGCCTACTTGTGATCAATGCCAAAAAGGCATTTGATCACCTCAGCTGGAAATTCCTATATCACTTTCTCTGTGAAATTTAATCTCGGTGACAACCTGCTTCACAAAATAATGGCCCTGTACACAAAGCCCTCTGCTCAGGTATGCACTAATGGCTCCCTTTTGGATCTACAATAGCATCCACCAGGATTGCCCTCTCCCCCAACTTTTATAAATGCTCACCTTGGAACATTTGACAAGGTCAATATGCAACAATCCCTCTATTCACAGCATCACTCTCCACGGTGTGGAATATAAGACTGACCAGTATGCAGATAATTTCCCATTTACATTACCTCTCTTAAGACTAGTATCCCTTCCCTTCTTAAGGAGTTTGATATCTTTGGCCACCTTAGTGACTTTAAAGTCAATCTGACAAATTCCAAAATGTTGAACATATCTTTATCCCAGGCTGACATCTTGGATCTCAAGTCTGCTTTTCCGTTCCATTGGTAACCAGTAGCCATAAAGTACTTGTGAGTTAGGCGTCTCACTAAGCTCACTTCTCTCTTCAGTTTAAATTCTTCCCCCCTTCTACTAACTGTCTAAATCTGACCTATCACCTTGGGAATCCCTCCCGTTGTCCTGGTTTGGCCATATAAAATGGATAACCTTCTTAAATTCTTCCCCAATTTCAAATGTATTTGTATCAAACGCTCCCTATTAAACTACCTCAGTTCTTCTTTAATAAATTAGCCAGTCTTATTTTGTGATTTATTTGGAAATATTTTCACCTCGCTTGAGTCGGAAGATCCCCTGCTGCCTGAAGGCTCTCGGGGTACCGGTTTGCCAGACTTCAAGCCATCTATAAAGCTGTGCTATTCTCTCAAATACTGGATTGGTTTCACCAACCATCTAATAAACAATGGGTACAGCTAGAAGTGGATTCCTCTCCGATACACCCTAAAGCCGCTCTGGGGACCTATCCGTCTGCTCATGGGCTACGCTCTCATTAGCCATACTTCCCCAACATCCTGCTGGATTATTGGCATAGACACCTTTTTTCTTACTCCCTATTGCCATTGTCCAGCCCCCTTACCCCCTTGCTAGATAACCCTTCTTTTCCCATTGGTCTTCATGCATATGCTTTCTTGTGTTGGGATAGATCCTTCTGGCTGCAAGTTCATTATGTCCTTGAGAATGACTCTTTACTTTCAGCCATGCATGGTCCTCAACGGGGTCTCTGGTTTTCTTTTCTCCAGTTACAGTTGCAGTTAAAAGCTTTAAATCTCCTTAATTCCACAATCTGCTATTCATTGTTTTCTTACCTTATTTGAACAACTGCACATTGCATTCTCGCCTCTGACTCACACTATTGTCAAAGTTTACACTCTCCTGTTGCACTTGTTTTCTTCTAATCTCCCCCTATACAACTAAGTGATCTTCTAAGCTTGGATGTTCCCTTTCCAAAAGCAATTTGGGCTAGATTTTTGTTAATACTAGTACACTTTCCATGGCTTGTGCTACCCAAGAATGCAACTTTAAATTGCTTTCCAGGTGGTACTTTATCCCAGCTAAATTGCATTGCATTTCCCCTTATCAGTCACATTCTTGCTTGTGTTTTCATGCCTCTTCAGGAACTTTCCTTCATATTTGGAGGGCATGCCCACTTATTCGGCGACTATGGACCTAGTGCTTAATCTTTATCATCTATATGCCAAAGTATCTATCTCTAACTCTTCGGAACTAGCACTTCTTACTCTTCAGCCTCAGTCACTGTCTCAAGCCAAAACTTCTCTACTACAGTTATTTATTTTTGCGGTTAGACAACTGATACCAAAGAAACTCCTGGCACACCCTCTTTCCCTGAATGGCTTGAGACTCTCAAAGACACAGAGGAATTAGTAGTTGAGAACAACAATTCTCATAAGAAATTAAAACAGGTCTGATTGGCTGGATAATGTTTAAAGATTCTCCTCAATTTCCTGCTTTCCTGATTAACCTTTGCTAGATACTATAATACCTGTTTAGTATTGGATATTACCCGTTCAGGGTTTTCTCCCAACATTTGCCTTACAGTGCAGTATCCACTACCTTCTTAGCCCTTTACCTTTTATTTCTAATACTTTACTTCCTTTCCCTCTTTCTCCCTTATGTTTATGTTTGGTCTGCCCAACTCATCCAGCCTTGTGGTTTGTTTCTTTTTTGCCATCACAGAGTGCTCTGGTTTGTCTGTACCCTGCCTTTTATCCGGGCTTATCCCCAGTCGTTTGGTTACCTACTGAACAACTCTGTATGTGGTTTGTACCTGGAGTTTACCCTTTTGGGCATTATGGTCATGTCTTTTTGTTAATGTCTACCTTGTTTACTCTTGATAGTCAATAAACATATATTTGTCTAAAAGCCTCATACAGATATCAGTGTCAGGGGAGCTCTCTGTTGTTTCCTATGAGTACAGAGCTCTTATCAGCAGAGATAAATGGAATATCAGATAAAAATCATCCCATCCAATCACTAGCCATGCGGATTCCAGCCTCACACTGTCTGCTGATACCATTCATGCTCCATACACAAGGAAATTATAGCACAATAGGATATCAGTGGTATTCTTTGGTTTTCATGTGTATGGAGATATTACCATCTGTACATATGGAGGACAATATTGGGGGGTCTACTCCATTATAACATTTGTCTTAAAATATGTTTACTGGAGTTGTATAAAGTGATCTAATATAAATAATTCCAATAAAGAGAAATTAGTTCCATTCATGTAGAGAATAGTTACATTCATTCCTGGGGGAGAAATTAATTTTCTTCTGGTAATTTTCTTCTCTTTTTCTACAGCTTGGATATGAATCACCTGACAGACAGTTCCTGCCCCCACCTGGCATCTGGAATACGAAATAACCAGACACTGAGGACACTGGACCTGGTTGGGAACAATCTGGAAGGTCCTCATTTCAGGGATTTGATGGAAGCTCTGACAACAAGCCAGATAGAGAAATTATTGTGAGTATAACAGGACTGACCGAGACAATAATATTCTGGGATAGTTTTATATCCAAATGATGGGGACAAAGGCCTCTTCCCCACAACCCTGGGCGGTGGCTGTGGGAGTCTGTGGGCTGGGGGGCTTATCAGAATCGAAAAGACCCCTTTAACAAGGGGCCCCCAGATCCCAGCCCCCCATGTGAATCAGTATCGGGTACATGGTATCCCTACCCATTCACCAAAAAAAGTGTAAAAAGTGAGTAAATACACAACACAAGTTTTTGGCAAGTCCTTTATTTAAAAAAAAAAGTCCCCCCCGATGCAGATCCATCACCAATCACAACGGCCGCTGCACAGATACTCACTCACATGGGGGCCAGGATCTGGAAGCCTCTTTGTTAAAGGGGGCTTCCAGATTACAATAAGCCTCCCACCCACAGACCCCCACAATCACTGCCCAGGGTTGTGGGAAACAGGCCTTTGTCCCCATTAACATGGGCATGTGGCATGTTGAGGGCTTGAGGCCTGGTATGATTCAGGAGGGGGGCACTCACTTATTCCCTACCTTTCATGACCTGCTGGGCCACATGCTTGGATAAGGGCTTGGTATGGATTGGGGGAACCCCACAATGTTTTTTTTCCTGAATTTTTCATTGCCGGCATTCTTTTGTTTACATTTAAGCTGTCAGTGGTCAGCTGATGAGTAATCGGTTGTTAAGGACGCAATGGCCGGCTTCCCAGCCCACTCCTTAACAACCAGCTATTTTTCACACAGAATTTGAGTCGGTCCAAAAATTTGGAATTCGTTAGAAAATGAATATACAGGATTAAACAGCTTCTATAAAATGTGTTACTATTTCTTACGAGATTCGGATACATCCAAATCTCCGAACAACCAAAATTTTGTCTGAATTTTTATTCGGACCAAAACAAATTGCACATGTCTAATAGCACAATTTGAGTCATGTCAGTGGTATTCTTCATATTGTTTCCTATGTGTACAGAGCTCTTATCAGCAGAGATAAATAGAATATCAGATGAAAATTATCCTGTCCAATCACTAGCAATGCTGCGTCTTTTCTCACACTGTCTGCTGATACCATTCATGCTCCATACACAAGGAGATTATAGCACAATATGAGTCATGTCAGTGGTATTCTGTGGTCATGTGTATGGAGATATCACCGCCTCTACACATGGATGACAATATTGGGGGTCTACTCCATTATAACATTTTTCTTAAAAATATATATTTACTGGAGTTTTATAAAGTGATTGAATATAAATGCTTCCAATAAAGAGAAATGACTTGCATTCATGTAGAGAATAGTTACATTCATTACTGGAGGAGAAATTAATTTTCTTCTGGTAACATTATTTTCTTCTACAGATTGGATAATAATCACCTGACAGACAGTTCCTGCCCCCACCTGGCATCTGGGATAAGAAATAACCAGACACTGAGGAGACTGGACCTCTCTGATAACAACCTGGAAGGTCCTTATTCCAGGGATCTGATGGAAGCTCTGATAACAAGCCGGATAGAGGAATTACAGTGAGTATAACAGCACTGACTGAGACAATAATATTCTGGGACAGTTTTACATTAAGTTTTTTAAATCTTAGGATCTTATCTAATTTTGTTATCAGCAATAAATTAGACTTTTCCTAAAGCTGGCCATAAATGGATCAAATATCGACTGCTTCAGTTGGGACCAGCTGAGATTTGGTCCATCTATAGGCAGGCTGGTTGTACTGAAGTTTATCTATCAATTGACTTCAGTTCAACCAGCCTCTCAGATCTTTTGCATGCAATCACTGCCGGCGCGGTCTATAGCAGTTTGGTTTAATGTTGTAAAAGAGCGTAATATTAGATTGTAACATATATGGTGACTCTATAAGCTTTAAAATGTAAACATTATATTTATTTTGGTATCTATATAAACAGATGACATAGATATTCATATACTGTATATGGGAATCTGATCTTAATGCAATGAGTGTTCAGAGCCTCATACAATATTTTGTCATACGAAATGACCATCTACTATTCAGTGCTTGAAGACTTCCCCATTACTGAACATTTATTTTTTAGTGCCATTACTTCCTATGAGTACAGAGCTCTTATCAGCAGAGATAAATTGAATTTTAGATAAAAATCATCCCATCCAATCACTAGCAATGCTGATTCCGGCCTCACACTGCTGATACCATTCATGCTCCATACACAAGGAGATTATAGCACAATATAAGTCATGTCAGTGGTATTCTGTGCTCATCCTGTGTATGGAGGTATCACCGTCTCTACACATGGAGGACAATATTGGGGGGTCTACTCCATTATAGTTTTTTTTTTATAAAATTAAATTTCCTGGAGTTTTATAAAGTGATCTAATATAAATAATTCCAATAAAGAGAAATGAGTTTCATTCATGTAGAGAATAGTTACATTCATTCCTGGGGGATAAATTAATTTTCTTCTGGGAACATTCTTCTCTTCTTCTACAGATTGTATAGAATTCCCCTGACAGACAGTTCCTGCCCCCATCTGGCATCTGGAATAAGAAATAACCAGACACTGAGGAGACTGAACCTGTCTGGGAACAATCTGGAGGGTCCTCATTTCAGGGATCTGATGGAAGTTCTGACAACAAGCCAGATAGAGGAATTACAGTGAGTATAACAGGACTGACTGATACAATAATGTACTGGGACAGATTAATATTCAGTTTTATGAGTCTAAGAAACTTATTTAGCCCTGCTATCAGCTATAAGTAGTCTTTTTTAAAGTCTGGTACACACTTTTTTCAGCCCGCAAAAAAAACTGAGATTGCTTTATTAACACAAGCAATGTTAAACTGTGATGTTGTTTTCTGCAAGTGGGACTCCTCCCTCTCAGAAACAGCTTGGGTCATAGAGGATGAGGATGGTTTAGTAAGCCAGTCCACCACCTCCTCTGCATGCTTTGGCTGGATAGGATGGGCAACATCAATAAACAGAGATGAAGGTGCTCTGCCTGAGGACTGACCACGTCCACCTTTGCCTGTGGACAGAGACGCTACTGGCCCCCTCATAGTGGCATTGGAACATCTGCCTTGTTGGCCTCCCAGACATGATAGATACTAGGAAATGTGTAATTGGATGCACTTTATTCAATGAAAAGTGAAGTGTGAATGAAAAGTGGTGTTTGGTGGACACTGACAGAAATGTAAAAATGATTTAGAAAAATAAAAAATAAGAAAGGGGGAACACCAGTGTTGCAGTCAGAAAAACTGTGGCTGACAATTTAAAAAAAGGGGCAGGCAGTGAACAAAAAACAAAACCAAAAAAATCATGCAGCAACCAAAAAAGGGGTATACAGCACTAAAAACACTAACACACTACACTGCCACACTAATCTTATACAACATACTTACACTAAACTTACTCTACACTCAGAATCATGATAAGTAAACACACTAACTGCTAGTAGCATACTGAGCTCTGCTCTATCTCCACTCCAACACACTACAAGAGATTTCTATGGGAAGCTACATTTTAAAGTGTGGGGTGGGGCTATGAGCACTGAGCTATGATTGGAGAAAGCAATCATCACTTTGTCCAATCAGGGTTCAGACAGTGCTACTTGGTAAAGCCTTGCATCTGACCAGCGGTCAGCTTCAAGGCTTTATCCAATTAGGGCCCTAGAATGCACTGGGAAGTGTGCAGTGCATAGTAAGGCACGTTTGGCAGGTGAACATCTCACTGAACTAACTGCAAATATGGGTATTCGCCGAACGGGCGAACAGATGAAGTCTGGGCCGAACTTTTGCTCATCTCTATACTTTATTAAAACATCTTTCTTTTTTATAACAACTTTTGCCCAGCTCTATACTTTATTATAACATCTTTCTTATAGAATTCTATTTGCTGGAGTTTTATAAAGTGATCTAATATAAATGACCCAAATAAAGATAAATGAGTTCCATTCATGTAGAGAATAGTTACATTCATTCCTGGGGGAGAAATCCATTTTCTTCTGGTAACATTCGTCTCTTCTTCTACAGATTGGATAATAATCACCTGACAGACAGTTCCTGCCCCCACCTGGCATCTGGAATAACAAATAACCAGACACTGAGGACACTGAACCTGTCTGGGAACAATCTGGAGGGTCCTCATTTCAGGGATCTGATGGAAGCTCTGACAACAACCCGGATAGAGCAATTAGAGTGAGTATAACAGGACTGACTGAGACAATAACATTTTGGGACAGCTTAACATTCAGTTTTTTAAATCTTGGAATCTTATCTAACTCTGTTATCATCTATAAATTAGACTTTTTCTAAAGCTGGCCATAAATGGATCAAATCTAAACCAGTTCAGCAGGGAACAGCCGAGATTTGATCCATCTGTGTGTAGGCTTATTGTACCGAAGTTGATTTATTTGAATTCACTACAACCAGCCTCTCAGATTTTTTGCATGCAATCCCTGGTGGCGGTCTATAGCAGCTAGCATTGATCATTGTGTTCTGCTGGCCTGAAAGGCCCCTTGTTAGCAGAACACAATAGCACTGCAGAAGTAATTTCCCCATCAATTCTGATTGTGTTGATGGGGAAATTGAGCAATTTTCTTTCCTTCCACCTGCAGTGGAAGGAAAGAATATTGTATAATCTGTGGCTTTCTTAACCATTTTTCACCCATGCTATAGCCATCAGATGGCTACAGCATTAGCTTACTTTGCCAGTAGGCTTTCCATGGACGTCCTCCTGTGATCGTGCTGCCCATGTGCCCCCTGCAGCATGCAAGGGGCTCGCTCTGTGATTGCTGTGTCCTTCAGGCACAGCTGATCACAGATCGGGGTAATCACAGAACCCCTGACAGCTGAACAAAATGTAAACACAAGTCAGTTATCGGCATTCCTTTCCTCATGCTGACAGCGTGATGCGAGGAGAAGAGAGCAGATAACCAGCTTGTGTAAAAGGGAAATCTACACTTATAATCAGGGCACTAATTATCAGTGTGCTGATTATCAGTGAAGTCCCAGCAGTACCCCCCAATGCTGCCTATCAGTGCACATCAGTGCTGCCAATCAGTACTCATCAGTGCTGGCAAACAGTATCCATTAGTGCTTCCAATCAGTGCCTATCAATGCTGCCAATCAATGCTCATCAGTGCCTTCTCTTCAGTGTCACCTATCTGCACCCATCAGTGCCTCTTACCAGTGCCCATCTGTGCCTCTTACCAGTGCCACTTATGAGTGCCCATCTGTACCACCTATCAGTGCCGCCTAGCAGTGCCCATCAGTGGCAACTATCGGTGCCCACCAGTGCTGCCTCATCAGTGCCCTTCAGTGCAGCCTATCAATGGTATCAGTGCCTCCTCATAAGTGCAGACTATCAATGCCTATCAGTGCAGCCTCATCAGCGCATCAATGAAGAAGAAAAATTACTATACTTTTTTCTAAATTTTAAACAAACTATATTTTAAACAAACTATACTTTTTTCAAAATGTTCCATCTTTTTTTGTTTGTTTAACAAAAAATTAAAAACCCAGTGGTGATTAAATACCACCAAAAGAAAACTCTATTTGTGTGAAAAAAAAATTATTAAAATCTCATATGGGTACAGTTTAGCATACCCACGCAATTGTCATTCAAAGTGTGACAGCGCTGAAAGCTGAAAATTGGCCTGGAGAGGAGGGGGGGGGGGGGTAAAAGTGCTCAGTGGGCAAGTGGTAAAAGCTGACCACACACTATATAGTCTGATTTTATAATCTTCTTTATCTCTCCTATCAACTAAGAAGTGCAAAAGCTTGCCTAATTGGATACAAATTGACTGCATACATTGGGTAGGTACTCATATGATTTAAAGTTGTATAAATAGCATAATTTTCGATTGTAACATGCATGGTGAGCCTTTAAGCTTTAAAATGTAAACATTACATTTATTTTGGTATCTATATAAATAGATAGGATTATGTTCATACATGGGAAAATCTGATCTTACTGCGTTGAGTGATCAAAGCCTCATACATTTTTTTTCATCTGGCGTGACCATACGATATTCAGTGCTGGAAGATCTCTCCACTACTGAACATTTGTTATTTAGTGATAATACTTCCTATGAGTATAGAGATCTTATCAGCAGAGATAAACAGAATATCAGATGTAGCAAGTTCCCAGGCCTCTTTTGGTCTAATGAGGACGTCCAGGGTCAGGGATAGCCAACATCCTTCTGTATGTAGTGGGTTGTGAGGCATGGTGGGTGCAGAGCAGTTATAGTTATTGGGCGCCTCTTAACAATATTTTTGGGGGGAAAAGGGTTAGGGCCAGGACACCCTCTTGCAAGATTAGTTGGCAGACTCCGAGACTTCGATAGGAGGACAGCCATGCAGTCAAAGGCATCCAGCAAGATGCTACATCTGCATGTGCAGGAATGCTGTCTCCTATGGCAAGAGTATTTAACAGTTCGTAACTCAAACATAACAGTTCCTTTCTCTTTCACTACAATCACTCCTTGTAGTTCTTCAGCCCACTGAGCTCCCGGTCTTTCACTAGACCCACTGATTCCCTGCTACTGAATCCCTTGAGCTCCTCCAATCTTTACGGTGGTATCTTCTTCAAGGTTCACCCCCGCTTCTGCTGGGTCCCTAGCTTGGCACACAAGATACCTCTCAAGCTTCACCCCTGCTGGCCTGCTCAGTCCCTGGCTTGACAAACAAGGCTGCTCTGCAAGAGTCACCTCCGCTGGCTGGGTCCCTGGCTTGATCCCCTCTGAAGTTTCCAGATTCTTCACCATCCCCGGTTGGTGAGAATGCTGCTCCGGTACTTGTTTCGGTTACTTACTGTGGTCCCTGGTAATAAGGCAGACAGTCCCTTACTGGCGACAGCTTCCCCTCTACCTCTGACCATGACAGGTTCTCCGGCCAACAGAACCGTCACTTCTGGTTGTTCTGCAAGCCTACTGTCCTGCTTCTGGATAGGCCCTCAGACAGCCTAGCAGCCAGATGTGCCCGGGATAGGCCAATCTCCGGCCTAGCAGCCAGGGCAGTACAACACACATCCACCCAGACAGCCGTCCAGGTGGCACAGAACACCGATCAACTGACTCCACCCAAATATATAGGCTCTCCCAGCAGGCCAAGGGGTTTAAGAAAACCCCTGCCCATTGGCTGAGATACCCCATATACCTATAATCTGACCTTGCAGTACCCTTCTCATATCTAATGTCACCAAGTACCCGGCCACCTAGTGGCAGAAGAGAGAAGTGCAGCAAGTACAGACTTAGCATGAAATCAATTGATCACTAACAATAGACCAAGGTAACTACACCTGGCAGGTAAATTTAGGAGCAACCCTGCCTAAACATCAGGGAGCTACACAGATACAAGTCATGCCGTCCTAAGATCACTACACCTAGCAATGTTGATTTCAATCTCACACTGTCTGCTGATACCATTCATGCTCCATACACAAGGAGATTATAGCACAATATGAGTCATGTCAGTGGTTTTCTGTGCTCATCCTGTGTATGGAGATATTACCGTCTCTACACATGGAGAACAATATTGGGGGGTCTACTCCATTATAATTTTTTTTATATATATAAAACATTATATTTATAGACTTTTCCTAAAGCTGGCCATAAATGGATCAAATATCGACCGCTTCAGTTGGGACCAGCTGAGATTTGGTCCATCTATAGGCAGGCTGGTTGTACTGAAGTTTATCTATCAATTGACTTCAGTTCAACCAGCCTCTTAGATCTTTTGCATGCAATCACTGCCGGCGGTCTATAGCAGTTTGGTTTAATGTTGTAAAAGAGCGTAATATTGGATTGTAACATATATGGTGACCCTATAAGCTTTAAAATGTAAACATTATATTTATTTTGGTATCTATATAAACAGATGACATAGATATTTATATACTGTATATGGGAATCTGGTCCTAATGCAATGAGTGTTCAGAGCTTCATACAATGTTTTGTCATACAAAATTACCATCTACTATTCAGTACTTGAAGACTTCCCCATTACTGAACATTTATTTTTTAGTGCCATTACTTCCTATGAGTACAGAGTACTCTTATAAGCAAGGATAAATAGAATTTTAGATAAAAATCATCCCGTCCAATCACTAGCCTCACACTGTCTGCTGATACCATTCATGCTCCATACACAAGGGAATTATAGCACAATACGAGCCATGTCAGTGGTATTCTGTGCTCATCCTGTGTATGGAGATATCACTGTCTCTACATATGGAGGACAATATTGGGGGGTCTACTC
The DNA here is from genome assembly GCA_028564925.1 of Lithobates sylvaticus. NCBI lineage: Eukaryota > Metazoa > Chordata > Amphibia > Anura > Ranidae > Lithobates > Lithobates sylvaticus. Next base: position 903,740 of record CM053038.1, read on the forward strand.
CATTATATATATATTTTTTTATAAAATTCAATTTCCTGGAGTTTTATAAAGTGGTCTAATATACATGATTCCAATAAAGAGAAATGAGTTCCATTCATGTAGAGAATAGTTACATTCATTCCTGGGGGAGATAATACTTTTCTTCTGGTAACATTCTTCTCTTCTTCTACAGTTTGTCCTATAATCATCTGACAGACAGTTCCTGTCCCCATCTGGCATCTGGAATAAGAAATAACCAGACACTGAGGACACTAAACCTGTCTAAGAACAATCTGAAGGGTCCTCATTTCAAGGATCTGATGGCAGTTCTAACAACAAGCCGGATAGAGGAATTACAGTGAGTATAACAGGACTGAGTGAGACAATAATATTCTGAGACAAAAATATATAAATAAATCCTCCGTGCTATCCCTTTAGCTAAATCTGAGACAAACCTGCTTAAAAATTAAATAATATGGGAGGCAGCTGACATCAGTCTGCATCTAACCATCTGTGCAAACGCAATAAATATATACTACCTTCAAGGGTGTATGTGTAAAAACTATAATATATATAAATCAATCAGAGTCAGTTCATCTTTCACTAAGACCCCTTTCACACTGGGGCGTTTTTCAGGCGTTTTTCAGGCGCTTTAGCGTTAAAAAAAGCATCTGTAAAGCGCTTGAAAGAAGCCTCATCTACAATCCCAATGTGAAAACCCAAGTGCTTTAACAGCCCTTTCACACTGCCAGCGCCCAAAAAACGCTCGTAAAGCTCCGCTTAAACTAGCGGTGCTTTACCATAATTTTTTGAACGTTAATGGGGCACTTTTAACCCCTGCTAGTGGCCAAATAAAGGGTTAAAACGCCCACAAAGCGCCGCTGCTAAAAGTGCTTTGCATGCGCTTTTCAGGTGCTTTTCAGTCGCTTTTCAGGCATGTTTCAGGCACTTCCCATTGATTTCAATGGGAAGGGGCTCTTTAGGAGCGGTGTATTCACTGCTCCAAAAGCGCTGCAAAGAAGCTGTTTTTGATGCCCTGCCAGCGCAGCGCCTCAGTGTGAAAGCACTCTGGCTTTCACATTGGGAATGCAGTTGCGGCTTCTTTCAGGCGATTTACAGGCACTTTTTTAACGCTAAAGCACCTGAAAAATGCCTGAAATACGCCCAAGTGTGAAAGGGGTCTTAAAGATGTGTGTGTGTGTGTATATATATATATATGTATATATATATATATATATATATATGTATATATTTGTGAATCGTGTAATACCATACACCACAATCTTTGTCAATCTTTGTTCACCACGGTGCCCTTCACCCCTCCTAAGGGTGTCTTCTCACCTGCTTGGATGGAACTCACTACCTAAAGTAAGTCAATATTCGCTTTTGCATTATAAGAGTGGCACTGCTTCCACTGACAGATCAAATCCAGTTTACAGTTCTTAATGTAGTGGTTTTAGTAGTGCAGTTGTCCACAGAGTAGAGCATTGGTCCAGACAACAGGCAGGGACGTGGTCAGCAACAGGAATTGTCCAGGCAGCATGCAGGAATACTGTCTATAGTCAGTACAGGCAGCAGACAGAGATATTGTCAGCACAGCCAAAGCAAAGCATTGGTCCAGGCAGTAGGCAGTGATGTGGTCAGCAACAACCAAACTAATTGTCCATACAGTAGCCAAGACACGGTCAGCACAGCCAAAGTATTGGTCCTGGCAGTAGGCAGGAACATGGTCCATACGTGGGCAGTACAGGTAGCAGGCAGAGGCATGGATGATTAACAGGCCAGTGTCAGATGGAAGCAGGCAGAAACATCAGGCTTAGGGGCTCGGTCAGGTAAGACCTGGGCACAGGGGTAGAGGTTTCTTCCCCCCCATATCTCTTCAAATCCTCTGGGTCTGCAAACCCTAATCCGAGAATTACAAAACCTGGAGAAAGCCAAAAAACTTCTTTGTTTGGACTCACTTCTCCTCAGAATCCTTTGACGAGCCACTGCTTTCCACTGGCTCATACTCACTATCTGAGTCTGATGGAGATAATTCCCTGCTACTCTTGTCCGACATACTCTGGAGTATCTGGAAAGCCTCCTCACTGCTGAATCATTTTTAGGCATGGTGACTCTGCACCGGGGATATTGCTGATGTTGAACCCTGGTACAGATGTGGATTTGACACTGGTACCATGTGACAGATGTTGGTCACTGGGACAGATGTGTTGGTACTGTGTGACAGATGTTGATCCCTCGGACAGATATGCAGATATTGATCCCTGGTACAGGTGTACAATTGTTGACCACTGGGGCAGATGTGCAGATGTTGATCATTGGGTTTGTCACTATGAGAGATGTGTTTTTACTGTGTGACAGATGTTGATCACTCGGACAGATGTACACAGATGTTGATCACTGGGCCAGATGTGTGCAGATGTTGATCACCATGACAGATGTGCACAGATGCTGATCACTGGGACAGATGTTTTACTGTGTGACAGATATTGATCGCTATTACAGGACACTGTGACAGGATTCTGCGTGGGGACATTAGCTGGGTGATCAGTGTGTGTAAAGCAGTAAAAGTGCTGTAAACTCAATGATCCCTGGCTGGCAATAAAGATTGGCTCTCCTTCTCACTGACGGGCTCTATGTGAGGAGAAGCAGAGCTGATCAACTGACAACCAGCTCTGTTTACATTACATGATGGCTGTGATTGGACACAGCCATCATGTGATCAGAAGAGCCAATCACATGGCCCTTCTGCCAAGCAGTGAAGTGCTGTCTCCAGGGGACACAGGCATACCGGGATCACGCAGCTGTGTAGCCTTATTCTGAGGGACATTCCTGTACATCTACTCAGAAAGACAAAGCTCCGACCTGGCTGTTTAAGTGCAGTGGCCAGATGGGAAGCGGTTAAATGCACTGTGAACTGCAGTGGAATTATCCACAAAATGACCCAATTTTGGAAATAAAACACCACAATGTATATTCTATGAGGCATGGGCTTCTGGGGTGTAATTCCAAGTATGCATATGCTGTGTGTGAGAAATAACTTTTTATTATGACAATTTTGTTTAAAAAAATAAATAAAAATTTCCCAAGAATTCCCAAAAATTTAACTTCAAAAACTCACCATGCCTCTTACTAAATACCTTAAACTGTCTACTTTTCAAAAAGGGGTAATTTGTTGGGTATTTGTGCTGACACTTCAGGGCCTAAAGAAATGAGATGGGCAGCCCATGCCTCATAGAGATGGGCTGCAGATAGGAAATCGTGTACTCTGATGAGCTGGAGACAGGTACTCTGATGGGCTGCAGGAGGGAGGGAGTGTTCCTGCTGGTGTCATTTTGCAATGCGTCAGTAGGGGAGTGGTTAAAATCCATACCAGGCCATACAACATTTTTCCAGCAATTTTTTTTCATAATTATTTTTTTCAATTTATCTCTCAGCAGGGAAGCCTTAACAACCTATTGACTGTGCATTCGGCGGGTGAACATCCCACTAAGTGCCCAGAAACTTAGGGTGTTAGGCGAGTACCTGAATGGGCGATGTTCACGCTAAGCTTATGCTCGGCCCAAACAGTTTGTCCATCCCTAGTGGTGCCTGAACATTGTAACCCCTCACAGTTGCTCTTACTGGGCGCAGTAACGGGCCTTCTGTTAAAAATGTGCAAAAAAAATTGAAATTACATGCACCTGTCAAACAGGAGCAGAAAAATTGGGCCTTGGGTGTTGGTGGTGCCTGAACACTGTAACCTTTCACAGTTACTCTTGCTGGGTACAGGAAAGTGCCCTGCTGTTAAGAATTAGAAAACATTATTGAAATGACATGCACCTGTCAAAAAAGTTACGAATGTACGAATTTTTTCGTTCAATCTATTCGAAGCACGTTAAGCAGCACCATTGTAAGGGACACGGAAAATTACCAATTCAACACAAAAAAAAAAGTTACGAATGTACGAATTTTTTCGTTCATTTTCATTTTCGTTTTTCGGATTTTCTTCATTTGTACATTCGTTGTTTCTAATTAGTTTTTTTCGGATTTTTGTTGTTTTTCGGATTCGTTCGATTCGAACGATTTGTTAATCGGATTCGTTTGTTTCGAATGATTCGTTATTCGTTAAAATTTTTACCGAATCGTTCGTTCATTCGTACGAAAATGAACGAACGAAAATAACGAAGAAAAACGAAAATAAACGAAACGAATTGCACATGTCTACCAGCCAGTAAAGATACCTCTCCTTGATACCACAAATCCTTGGGTCTTTTCGCAGGCTTTGCAGAATCAGGTAGCCCATGCAGGAAGACTAGAGGGCTAGGGTCACTGTTGCATGCATCGTCATGGGTCACAATCCTTGTGGACTCCTCAAATGGTGACAGGACAGTCCATGCATCCTTTATCAGCAGCCACTGTCACTTTATCAGCAGCCACAGTGAGCCTGTCCTTGTTCCATACTCATACAGGTACTCATTGATGGCCCTCTGCTGCATGTGCAGCCACTGCAGCATTGCCTATGTTGAGTTCCACCTGTTGGGCATGTCACAAATGAGGCGGTTGGTGGGAAGACTGAATTCTCGTTGCACTGCCATTGTATGACCACTGGAAATGGCCACAAACTTTTCTGGCCTGCCGCAGAAGATCTTGTAAGGCTGGATACCTGTTCAAGAAATGCTGAACCACCAAATTCAGGACATGTGCCAAGCATGGAACATGTGTCAAGTGTCTCTGTCTGAGGGCGGAGAGAAGGTTGGTGCCATTGTCGCATACAACCATTCCTGGCTCAAGCTGCCATGGTGTCAACCACCTCTGAGCCTGCCCCTGCAGAGCTGACAGAATCTCTGCCCCAGTTTGGCTCCTCTCGCCTAGACAGACCAACTGAAGCACCGCGTGGCATCTTTTAGTCTGACTGCTTGCATAGCCCCTTGAATGCTTAGGGAGCACTGCTGGTTCAATTCAGCAGAAGAAGCCATACAGGAAGAAGAGGAGGTGGTGGAGCAGACAGATGTGGCAGAATCACCACCAGCTTTTTGGAGGCGTGGTGGCAGAACAAGCTCAAGCACTGAACCCTGTCTTGCATTCTTCCCAGCTGCCAGCAGAGTTACCCAGTACGCCATGAAAGAAATGTAATTTCCCTGACCATGCCTGCTGGACCATGGGTCAGCGGTAATATGAACCTTGCTACTGACCGCCCTGTCCAGTGAGGCCAAAACATTATGGTACAGAGCTGGAATGGCCTTACGTGAAAATAAATTTATTTTTGGAACCTGCCACTGTGGTACTGCACATTCTGCAAATTCATGAAAGGGGCAGATTCTACCAGGTGAAAAGGCAGCGGTTTGTAGTGCTAGCACTTTGGCCAAGCTAGCATTTAGACGCTGAGCATGTGGGTGGCTGGGACAGTATTTTTTTTTTTTTTACGGTTCAGCAACTGGGGTAGCAAAATTTGCCTGGTGAAATCAACAGATGTGTACTGCTAGCAGATTGGGTACAAGTACCTCTGGCACCCATTGCTATACCATCATTCCTCTCAGTGGAGGTTTTTGAGAAGACTTGAGGTATAGTAGGGTTAGAGATCCCAGATGATGAGCAAGGAGAAGTCTGCAGTTTTTTATGATGTGGGTCTTTCAGGTGCTGTTGTCAATGGACTGCATGGCAGGTCATCATATGTCTTGTCAAGTATGTGGTGCCCAAGCAGCTGGTGTTTTGGCCACACTTGATCCGCTTCAGACAGAGATTGCAAACAGCAACGCTGCACATGTTGAAAAAAGCCCACACCAACAAACTTTTGGAAGTCAGCGCGGAGTTAGCAGTGCCCTGCACATGTGGAGCTCTATGGTGTGAGGCAATAGAGAGGTTGCCCTTAAGCCGGGCCCTGGAGGACATCCTGCCTCCTTGGAGTTGTGCCTCTCGGAAAACTCGGAAATACTCAGTTCCGAAGTTTTTCCAAGGCTTTCCGAGTTCAACCGAGCTATCCCCAAGCATTTCTGAGGCTCTCTGGTGCCCCAGCCACCTCTGGCCACATGCAGTATTGCATGCAATAGAAGTCAATGCGGAACAAATGATCTTTGTTTCCATTGACTTCTATGGGGAAACTCGATTTGATATGTGAGTGCTTCAGATTACAAGCATTCTCCTGGAACGGATTATGCTCATAATCCAAGGTTCCACTGTATTCACTAAACTTCTCTGTGTTCAGTGTCTGCTTTACATTATATTGACTCACCATAGCAGCAGGAAAGGCAAAGTCTGAATGGCTGCTGAAGGATTTACAGAAAGTTATAAAGTCATTTTTCAGGAGGTCCTTTATCAGTAAATAGGCCTGTGAATAATAATAATAATAATATAAATTATTATACAGGATTTATATGGCGCCAACAGTTTATAAAAGGAGACAAAACAGTTACACTACAATAAAATACAAGAGGATTAAGAGGACCCTGCTCAGAAGAGCTTACAATCTAATAGGGTGGGGCAGGTGGTACAAAAGGTTGTAACTGTGGGGAATGAGCTGATGGAAGTGGTAGGAGATTAGTTGGAGACATGATAGGCTTCCCTGAAGAGATGAGTTTTCAGGGATCGCTTGAAGGTAGCAAGAGTAGGGGATAGCCGGACCAGTGGAGGTAGCGAGTTCCAGAGGATGGGAGAGAATCTGGAGAAATCCTGGAGACGAGCATGGAAGGAGGAGACGAGAGAGCTTGAGAGTAGGAGGTCTTGAGAAGAGCGGAGGGGACTATTTGGGTGATATTTAGAGACAAGATTTGTGATGTAGCTCAGGGCAAAGTTGTGAGTGGCTTTGTATGTTGTGGTTAGTATTTTGAATTTAATTCATATATTCATATTCATATTAATTCATGTTATTCATATAAATAACAACAATAATCATACATTTCCCTTATTATTGCACCTCAGAGAATAAAGGATATTAGATTGATCTGCTGAGATCTGATGACCATTTCTATCCTCTCTTTTAGGATCAGGAACAATCGATTGTCATATGAAGCTTATAGAGAACTGAAAAGTCTGGAATCCCACCAGCCAGGACTGAAAGTTTTCACATGGTGACCCCAAAAGGAAGAAGCTCTGCTACAGCTGTGAATGGAGTGGGACATTGTTCTGGATGATGAGGAGAATGAGATTTAGAGAAGACAAACCCGACCCAAGAGGAGAATGAATCATAATAGATGAACTAATACAGACAGGACAGGATGGAGGGATTCTTTAATATTTTTATATTCTTCAATATTTCTGAGCATGAAGGGGTGAATGGCACACTGCCGTCAAGCATGGTCATTTTCCCCATAAAGTGACTTGGCCTGTTCAGCTAATTGTCATCCCAGTATTTGTCTTACACAGCTGGCTGTCCTCTCACTCATCCGCTATGACAGAAAATATGGAATAGACTCCCTCCAGAGGTGGTTCTGGTCAGCTCAGTAGATTGCTTTAAGAAAGGCCTGGATACTTTCCTAAATGTACATAATATAACTGGGTACTGACATTTATAGGTAAGGTTGATCCAGGGAAAATCCGATTGCCTCTCGGGGGGATCAGGAAGGAATTTTTTCCCCTGCTGTAGCAAATTGGATCATACTTTTCTTGGGGGGGGGGGGGGGGCGCTTTTCTCTGGATAAACTGTGGGTATATGGAATTGTATGATATTTTTTATTTTTATTTTTTAGTTATTTTTTATGGTTGAACTAGATGGACTTGTGTCTTTTTTCAACCTGACTGACTATGTAAATAATAAAAATAAAACGTTTTTATTACTATTGTTATATATTATTATTAATTTGTTACGTTCCATTCATTTAGATACGGCATTTGTTATTTTGGATAATTCATAATTACAGATAAATTTGTATTAGTTACATCCACTAACAACCAAATTATGAAAGGAAATTCCAATATCTATAATGTAATGCGGCGTACACACGGTCGGAATTTCCGATGGAAACAGTCCGACCGTGTGTATGCCCATCGGTCTTTTTCTGTCGGAATTTCCGACGGACTTTGGATTGAGAGCCTGTTCTCAAGTTTTCCAACGGAAAACCTTTCTATCGGATTTTCCGATCGTGTGTATGCAATTCCGACACGTAAAATTCTGACGCATGCTCGGAAACAATTCGACGCATGCTCAGAAGCATTAAACTTCCCTTCTATAGTGCTGTCGAACGTGTTTTATGCCGCTGTGTTACAGACCGTCGGAATTTGGTGTGACCGTGTGTAGGCAAGACAGTTTGAGCGAAATTCCGTCGGAATCCCGACGGGAAAACCATCAGAGCTTTTTCCAACGAGAATTCCGACCGTGTGTACGCGGCATAATAGTTGGTATTAGTAAAGTTATTATTAGTTATTATTTCAGATTTTCAAATTTTCGGGTTTTCAAATTTAGAATTTTCAAATTTACAAATTTTCGAATATTCAAATATACAAATATTTGGGAAAAGTTGTTAAACGGGTTAAATGTGTCAAAATTTGTTAAAAAAAAACTATTTGGAACTAAACTAATTGCACATGTCTACTCATTACAAGCTCTGCTTCTGAAACTGACCTTTACAACTGATATAGCTAGGTCTCCATATGTGCATTTGGAGCCCGGGCACAAAAATGTTCCTTTAAAGCAGTAGTAAACCATAGCTGGTTAAAAAAACAAACCACCTGTAAGGCAATTGCATAATGTGCTAGTATGCACCGCATACTATCATATTATGGAATACTTACCTTGGAACGAAGCCTTCAAGCAGTGCACTGTCACCTCTGGCAGGGCTTCCATCTTCACCCGGTCATTCTTCTGGGTTTGCGTGCTCCGGCTATGTGATTGGCTGGAGCCAAGATGACATCACTTCCGGGTATGTGCACGGGAGCCCTCAGTTCCAGAATGAAGCTCTGAAGGTCTGGCAAGGTATGCCAGACCTTCAGAGAGCATCCAGGATGAATATCTCCTAAACGTTACAAGTTTAGAAGATATTAATTTTACCTGCAGGTAATACTTCCTATAGGTAAGAGCCACACAGAATATAACTCCATGTTGTGTGCACCAAATGCTTTTGCAAACCTAGATATTATCTTGTAAAATGAATAGTGATATCCTGTGCAGAGAGCTGTGGGAGGGGCCAAAAGGCTCCACCCACTGCAGGCTGCCTGCATAAAAAAACAACAGGAGGGGGTGACGACAAGACCAGCAGTGACCCCACCAATGTTCAGGGTCTCCTAAGCAAAAGGTGGGTGGTACATTTTTCAGCCAAAGCTCCTCCTGCTACCTCAGCTGAGCTATGGCATGGAGTATTTGGCATCATTGGTTCTCATAGTAAGGACCTCTCTCCCTGCAGCCTAGCTCTGTACATTGATGGTCATTCTGACAGCTGACATTTGTTCCAAACCTTAGTCCTCGGTCACGCCGGTGCGACTTGTCATGTGATTTGATAGTTTCAAATTACAAGACAAGTCGCACCCTATATGGAAGCATTCAAATAAGTACGACTCTGATGCCATCCAAGTCGCACCAATTTTGAAAGTGGCCCCTGCACTACTTTTTGCAAGTTCAGGTGTGACTAAAGTCTCGTACACACAATCGGACTTTAAAGACTTTAAACAAACTTTTCCGTGGATTTCTGTCCAAAGGGCGTTGGCCGTGAACTTGTATTCCATACACACGATCAGAATTTTTCAGCCAACTTTCACCAAATCATGTGGTTTTTCTGATCTTTACCGCCACCCTTTGGTCAACTTCTGTATTGTCTGATCTTTTGCATTGGTTCTGAGGATGCGTGTTTGTACTTTGGACTAACGTCCGATGGTTTTTCTGTACACATTATCGGACTTTTGTTGCCGAAAAGTTTGTCTGTTTGCAGAGCGATCTTTTGCCCGATGAAAAACAAAAAAGTTTGTCCGATGGAGTGTACACACGAAAGGGGAACAAGGGGGTTTAGCCAGCCTGACGGACTCTCTCTAGTGTACACACGATCGGATGTTGCCTTAAAACAGCTAAATTGCATGTTTGTTGTCAAAAAGTCAGATCGTGTGTATGGGCCTTTACATAGACATCTGTGCAAAAAGTCACACAAACGTCTTCCAAGTCACATCTGAAGTTGCGCTGACATGCAACTTTTAAATTGTGTGGCTTCGAGTGAAGTCACATCATTTCAAAGCCTGATTCAGAGTGACCGAAGACTTATACACACGGTCAGACTTAAGCCTCATACACACGATCGGACCGTGGACCAACTTTCCCGTCGATTTTTGTCCAAAGGGCGTTGGCCCCAAGTTGGTATTGCATACACACGGTCGGACTTTTTAGGCAACCAACACGAACGTAGTGACGTTTCAACGTACTGACGACACTTCAAAAGAGGACGTTTGAATACTCCAGCGCTACCTTTGGTCAACTTCTATATTGTTGTCTGATCTTTTGCATTGGTTCTGAGCATGCGTGTTTGTACTTTTGACAAAAGTCCGATGGTTTTGTGTACACACGGTCGGACTTTGGTCCATTGGACTTTTGTTGGCAGAAAGTTGGTCCGTTCGCACAGCCAACAAAAGTCCGATGAAACCTGGAAAAAGTTGGAGCGTACACACGGTCGGATGTTGGTCCAAACCAGCTAATTTGCATGTTGGTTGTCAAAAAGTCAGATCGTGTGTACGGGCCTTTACCGACAACAAATGTTGGATGTGAGCTTGTTGTCGGAAAGTCCGACTGTGTGTAGGCTCCATCGGACATTTGCTGTCGGACTTTCAGTTTCCGACAACAAATGTTTGAGAGCTGGTTCTCAAGTTTTGTTGTCGGAAATTCCGATCGCGTGTACATAAGTCCGACGCACAAAATTCCACGCATGCTCGGAATCAAGCAGAAGAGCAGCACTGGCTATTGAATTTTACTTTTCTCGGTTTGTCGTACGCATTGTACGTCACTGTGTTCTTGACGTTCGGAATTTCCGACAAGATTTGTGTGACCGTTTGTATGCAAGACAAGTTTGAGCCAACATTTTGTTGTCGGAAAGTCCGATTGTCTGTACGGGGCATTACCCATATCCACTCTATTCAAGAGAAAAGTTTTGGCTTCAGTTCCACACAAACAATAGGAAAGATAAATTCCTATAGAAAGCAAAAAAAAAGGGAAAGAGAAGGGAGGACTAGAAGAGAATTATATCTTTGCCTTCTGCTGTCAACGTTAAAGTGGTTCTAAGGTCTGAAGGTTCTTTAACTTTATGTATTCTATGAAAAAACCTTCAGTGTGCAGCTCCCCCCCCCCCCCAATACTTACCTGAACCTCTCCTGGCTCTCTCCCTCCTCATTGGCTCAGAGTCAGCACTGGGAACCATTGGCTCCCACTACTGTCAATCACAGCCAATGAGGAGGGAGCAGAGGGGTGGGGCTGAGCTGCACTCTGTGTGAATGGACACACAAAGTCAGCTTGGAACTGAGCATGCATGAGTGCCCCCAATGCTATAGGGGGGGGGGGGGAGCCAGGAGCACCAGCATTGGACCCGAGAAGAGGAGGATTGGGGCTGCTCTGTGCAAAACCATTACACAGAGCAGGTGAGTCTAACGATTGTTATTTATTTATTAGTTAGTTCTTTTTTTTTTTTTTTTTTTAACTTTTACTTTTACAATAACTTCTGCTTCATTGGCAGTTCATTCTTTCTACAGAGAGATACAGTTCAAATAGATATTTACTTAGTGCTAAGAAAAGTATAACACATTCCATGCAGTTTCAGCTTATCAGTGATGATCTGAAGAGCAATTTATACATCAAGTGTTATCAGCCAGCAACCTTTGTACATTCATTTCTCTTTACCTCAATCATTAACAGCTTTATTTTTTTATAAGAAAAGAAAAAAAGGCTGCGCTGGAAATTAAAACATGTGAAAATTCTATCACCTGAATGAATATTGTGGTGCATAAAAAATTCGATCCAGCCCTAAGCTGGCAGTGTTACACGTGAAATGCACTACAACCGGCATCCGCTGGACGCAGTCCTGAACACACCGTTCTAATATAATTCAAAATGATATAATCAAACAGTGAAATGAAAAGAATGACATAAACAATATGTAATAAATTGAAGTGATTTCAGACATCCGTGATCCAATATATTGGCATAGTGAACAACAGAGGACAAGGATAGGACATCACTTGTTGGAAAGTTCAAAGCATGCAAAAGTCCACCATATAGGTTTAGGGTTCTGTGGTTGTTGATTCACAGTGCTATAGCTTTTAACACCCACAAAACCAGTGATTGGATAGCCAGATAAGAGTCCTCCACCAAATAAAAAATTAGCAGCTTACCAGCTGTTCTGATCCCTGTGTCAAAGAGATCAGATAAGCCTGTGGCATGAACCCCTTCCTGGGTCTCTCTCCAAGGTCTCCCAAATGGCACTCTAGTATCCAAATCTCTCCTGGGTCCTCCTTGCTTTCCTCCAAACCATTTACATGGAAGAAAAAGGGACACCCATAGCACAATACCGTTTTTGACCTTTTATTAAAAAACTCTCTTAGGTAGTACACTTACATTTAAAATGCATCAAATAGGCAAATGTGTTGTTTAAAAAGAAAAACTGTCGAGCCGGCCGGCTCTCTTACTCGCTGCCCGTCGCTTCCTGGATGGACGGGGAATGGAGGTGACGTCAGCACGCCGCTTACCCTACGCCGTTTCGCACTGCCCCAGGAAGACGTTATCTTTTAACAAAACGGCGTAGGGTAAGCGGCGTGCTGACGTCACCTCCATTCCCCGTCCATCCAGGAAGCGACGGGCAGCGAGTAAGAGAGCCGGCCGGCTCGACAGTTTTTCTTTTTAAACAACACATTTGCCTATTTGATGCATTTTAAATGTAAGTGTACTACCTAAGAGAGTTTTTTAATAAAAGGTCAAAAACGGTATTGTGCTATGGGTGTCCCTTTTTCTTCCATGTAAATGGTTTGGAGGAAAGCAAGGAGGACCCAGGAGAGATTTGGATACTAGAGTGCCATTTGGGAGACCTTGGAGAGAGACCCAGGAAGGGGTTCATGCCACAGGCTTATCTGATCTCTTTGACACAGGGATCAGAACAGCTGGTAAGCTGCTAATTTTTTATTTGGTGGAGGACTCTTATCTGGCTATCCAATCACTGGTTTCGTGGGTGTTAAAAGCTGTAGCACTGTGAATCAACAACCACAGAACCCTAAACCTATATGGTGGACTTTTGCATGCTTTGAACTTTCCAACAAGTGATGTCCTATCCTTGTCCTCTGTTGTTCACTATGCCACTATATTGGATCACGGATGTCTGAAATCACTTCAATTTATTGCATATTGGTTATGTCATTCTTTTCATTTCACTGTTTGATTATATCATTTTGAATTATATTAGAACGGTGTGTTCAGGACTGCGTCCAGCGGATGCCGGTTGTAGTGCATTTCACGTGTAACACTGCCAGCTTAGGGCTGGATTGAATCTTTTAGGCACCACAATATTCATTCAGGTGATAGAATTTTCACATGTTTTAATTTCCAGCGCAGCCTTTTTTTCTTTTCTTGCATTTTGTTGTGTGTATCTCACATAAGGTTGCAGCAGGAACTTATATTATTTATTTAATATTTCAGGTTTTTCACATAGCTTGTTGGATTTATTTAGAACAAGTATTGAATCGTATATTTTTTAATAGACAGCGCTGTTACTCCAACATATATATTTATTTTTTTATAAGGCAATAAAGATTCTACTCTTTAACCACTTGCCGACCAGCCGCCGCAGTTGTACTGTGTCAGAATGGCACGACTAGGCGAAACAATGTTATGTAATGTCGCTTCGGCCGTGTGGCCACTAGGGGGCGCGCTCGCACCCCCTGCTCACCCACGGAGCCGATGCGAGTGCCCGTTGGGCTCCCGCGATTGCTCGGGGCACACAGAGAACCGCGGATCTGTGTGTGTAACGATTTCGGTTCTCTGAGGGGAGAAGAGACTGATCGTGTGTTCATACAAAGTATGAACAGCGATCTGTCATCTCCCCTATACAGTCCCCTCCCTTCTCCAGTTAGAACACACACTAGGGAACACATGTAACCCCTTGATCGCCCCCTAGTGTTAACCCCTTCCCTGCCAGTGACACTTTTACAGTAATCAGTGCATTTTTATAGCATTGATCGCTGTATAAATGACAATGGTCCCAAAAATGTGTCAAAAAATTGTCCGATGTGTCCGATATAATGTCACAGTCCTGATAAAAATCACTGATTGCCACCATTACTAGTTAAAAAAAAAAAATGTATGATAAAAATGCTATAAATCTATCCCCTATTTTGTAGACACTAACTTTTGCGCAAACCAATCAATAGATGCTTATTGCGATTTTTTTAACCAAGAATATGTAGAAGAATATGTATTGGCCTAAACTGAGGGAAAAAAATATATTTTTTAAATTATTTTGGGGGATATTTATTATAGCAAAAAGTAAAAAAAAGTGTTTTTTTTTTTCAAAATTGTCGCTTTTTTTTTGTTCATAGCGCAAAAAATAAAAACCGCAGCGGTGATCAAATACCACCAAAAGAAAGCTCTATTTTTGGGGGAAAAAAAGGACATAAATTTTGTTTGGGTGCAACGCCATACGACCACGCAAGGGACACAGTGCCGAATCGCAAAAAGTGCTCTGGTCAGGAAGGGGTAAAATCTTCCGGGGCTGAAGCGGTTAATTGCCACTGACCGTCTATCTATCAGTATTTATAATGATAACAGCCCATCAACTGAAATTCTAAATGGAGTTCCAGGTAGGGCAATGCGTACACCATGTGGTCATGTAGTCACATTGGTCCAATTTGGATAACATAACGATGTATACACCATACCTGCGGTATCCCTGTGAATTACTGTAGTAAACACAGCTACTACAGTCATCTTTACCAACCTTTGTGAGTGGCTGCCTTACAGCACTGTGAACACTGGAGGTCAGTCATTTGGTGCCATTTGGAGAGCTCTTTGTATTTTCTCATTGAATGCAATGTTTTCTCTGATTGGATGAGGTGGGGAAAGCCTGACATCATCATCCCAACTCTCCATCTCATCCAATAAGAGAACACTTTACATTCACTGAGAAAATACAAAGTGTTTCCTGAATGGCACCCGTGCCCCCCGTGTACAGTACAAGAGGGCAGGGGCTTGACACAGGACCTGGAAGATGGGGGAAAGCGAACATGTTGTTACACCCACCGGGGTTTTGCATTTTACATGTATTTATAACAGTAAAGTGTGTTTATATAGTGAAATACAGTACTTAGAACTCCGTCTGACATCTTAGATTTTGAATTTTAAAATTCAAGATCTAACTAGTCAGACTTCTAAATACTGTATTTCACTATATAAACACACTTTACTGTTATAAATAAGTGTAAAATGTAAAACTCCAGTGGGTGTAACAAGACAGGGACGGTGCTACCACTAGGCAAACTAGGCAGCCGCCTAGGGCGCCATGATGCCTAGGGGGTGCCCGGCCACTGGTTTTCCTACTCTCTTCTCTCTGCAGCAAGCAACTAAGTCTCAGCATCAGCAGGCAGCCGTCCTTCCGTTCACAGATAGTGTCAGAGGTGCTGCGGCAGTGAAGGACTGTGTCTGTGTCCCAACTCCTAAATGAATGGAAGCAAGCAAACATTCATTGATGGGTCCTGGTGAGGCTGCATTGATGGGCGCTGGTGAGGCTGCATTTGATGGGCGCTGGTGAGGCTGCATTTGATGGGCGCTGGTGAGGCTGCATTTGATGGGCGCTGGTGAGGCTGCATTTGATGGGCGCTGGTGAGGCTGCATTTGATGGGCGCTGGTGAGGCTGCATTTGATGGGCGCTGGTGAGGCTGCATTTGATGGGCGCTGGTAGGCTGCATTTGATGGGCGCTGGTAGGCTGCATTGATGGGCGCTGGTAGGCTGCATTTGATGGGTGCTGGTAGGTTGCATTTTATGGGCGCTTCGTTAAAAAGGTGGGGTTTACATGGGCACGGAAAAGGGGGTGGGGTCAGGGGTGGAGTGAAGGGGGGCGGCAAAATTAGGTTTCGCCTAGGGTGTCAAAAATCAGCACTCACAACATGAAAGTTGATTTTTTTAAGTAATCTTATATTGGATTGTGAATTATCTTGAGAAAGGGGAAATTATTTATATAGCATTTACTTCCTGGAATCCATCTCCCCTAGCTCGGACATGCAGGCAGGAGGGTGTGCTTAGCTGAGAAAGCCCCTCCTCCCATGAAGACTCCTGGGATGTATGAGATCATTTTGGCCTAGGCCAGAAACCAGGAAAATAATAAATGTTCCCCACAGCCAAAATCTTCCAGTGGTGAGGGGGTGCCAAGCACCTTGTCATGGCCACTCCTCAAGAGTGCCAACTGTGCCTACCCTTTCTGTCCCCTCCTCCATTCACAGCAGCTTTACTATTGCTTTCACCAGTGAAAAGTGTTCTATAAATGGAAGAGGTAGACCTTTCATACATCGACCTGTCCTCCATTCATAGATCTATTTTCATTGATTGAAGCTACACTATACATTCTGTGAATGGAAGATGTGGGTGGAAAGGACTGGCATACTCAGCACTCTTGACAAGTGCCTATGACAGGTCCCTTTGCTTGTATTAACCCCCCCCCCCCCCCACCACCAAAAGATTACTGCTGCAGGGGATGGGGGAATCAGAGGACTAAAGATTTTGGCCTCATTCACATCAGAGGCTGCACTAGGGAGAGTCAGGTGGGAGCTATGCTGACATGCTGATCTCATTGTATCAATAGAATCTATATCTCACTCTTAGGGAGCAAGGTTCACACTGTAGGCAGTTTATGGACTTTGTCTTCCTTGGTACACAGTCACTGCATTCTTACTTCTCTTCCGGCTACACCCCAGAGCTGATCCACCAGGTAGGAAAGGTTCTCGCTATTCTGTATTATTATATATATATATATATACATGGGCGTCCGCAGGTAGGGGCAAGGGGGAGCAAGTGCCCCCCCTTGGAATCAGGGATTGGATCAGGAGTTTGTTCCCCACTCTATCTTTATCCTAGCGATGACGGCCGTCCCTCTCCTCACCCAGAATGAAAACGGGTTTTGCCAGCTGCTGGCCATAATGGACATCCTACTGGCATGCAAGGTACCGTACTGAGCATTACAAACACCACTGGGACATAGGGGCACTTGGGGGACTGCAGACAGGGCTAGGGGGTCCCTCTCTCTGACCCCCTAATCACCCCTCTCTGTCACCCCCTCTCTCTCTCTGTCACCCCTCTGTCTTTTCCACCCCCTCTCTCTGTGACCCCACCCCTCTGTCTCTCTCTTTCACACTCCTCTCTCTCTGTCACCCCCTCTGTCTCTTTCTGTCAATCCCTCTTTTTGTCACCCCTTCCTATCTGTCACCCCCTCTGTCTCTCTCTGTCATCCCCTGTCTCTTTCTGTCACCCCCTATGTCTCTTTCTGTCACCCCCTCTCTCTGTCACCCCCCTCTCTCTCTGTCACCCCCCTCTCTCTGTCACCCCCCACATGTATGCAGTCTCTTGTGCCATGTCCGCAGTCTCTTATAGTCTCTTGAGCCATGTATGCAGTTTCTGACAGTCTCTTGGGCCATGTATACAGTCTCTGGTCATCTTTTGTGCCATGTCCGCAGTCTCTTATAGTCTCTTGAGCCATGTATGCAGTTTCTGACAGTCTCTTGGGCCATGTATGCAGTCTCTGATGGTCTCTTGTGCCATGTCTGCAGTCTCTGACCATCTCCTGTACTACGTCTGCAGCAGTGGCGGTGCGTGCATAGAGGGCGCAGGAGCGCCGCCCCCCCTCTCCTGCACCGCTCTATCACCAATAGATAGATTCATGCATTGCATGAATCTATCTATTGTCACCGCTGCCGCCCCCTATTCAGGTGTCCGGCCCCTGATCGGGCGCCGGGCATCTGAATTACAGTGGGGGGGGGGTGTTTCTGGAAGCGCCCCTATTAGAGCTGTAAGCTCTAATAGGGGACCTGATTAAAGCGGTGGGCTCTAATAGGCTTCCCTAAGTGTACTGCTGTGCGTTCGCTGATTACACAGTATTGTGTTAGAGAAGCGAATACATCGCTTCCCTAACACAGACCCGCCTCTCAGCCAATCAGGTTGCCAGGTCTGTTACCTGTCACCTGATTGGCTGAAGTCACAGGCGCTGTGATTGGACGCTAGGCGTCCAATCATAGCAGAAGACAGGAGCGCGGGAGAAGACATCCGACGGAGACACCGCTCGTCGCCTGACGCTGTCACCAGCTGCACACCGGGACAAGGTAAGTGCAGAGGGCAGGCAGGGGGCACAGTGGCAGCACTTGAGGGGCACAGTGGCAGCACTTAAGGGGCACAGTGGCAGCACTTAAGGGGTACAGTGGCAGCACTTAAGGGGCACAGTGGCAGCGTTTGGAGCACAGTAGCAGCACTTGGGGCACAATGGCAGAACTTGGGGCACAATGGCAGAACTTGGGGCACAATGGCAGCACTTGGGGCACAATGGCAGCACTTGGGGCACAATGGCAGAACTTGGGGCACAATGGCAGCACTTGGGGCACAGTGGCAGCACTTGGGGCACAGTGGCAGCACTTGGGGCACTGTGGCAGCGTTTGATGGGCACAGTGGCAGCACTTGGGGCACAGTGGCAGCGTTTGATGGGCACAGTGGCAGCGTTTAATGGACACAGTGGCAGCGTTTGATGGCACAGTGAGGCTGTTTGTTTGCGCCCCCCCAAAAATTTTGAGCACCAGCCGCCACTGGTCTGCAGTATCTGACCATGATAATGACATTGTCAAAAAGGGTCAGAGCATGGGTGACCTTAAAATTATGCCCCTCCCTGAAAATATTTCTGCGGACGCCCATGTATATATATATGATAAATGGAGGGCTGTGCTGTATGATGGAGATTCTACACATCGCGTCTCCCTCCTTTATCTTTTGAAAGTTTTCCATCATCCAACACTAGCACTTTCCACCTGGTGGTCACATGTAAAGCTGGCCATACACCTATAGATTATCTGCAGATTTTCTATGGTTAGATGAAAAAAGTGCAACAGATGTCTCCATGTTCGCTAAACTGTGTGGCTGGAGGAATCTCCCACTTTTTCCATCTAACCATAGAAAATCTGCAGATAATCTATAGGTGTATGGCCAGCTTAAGGCTCTGCTTGTAAAGATTTTTATATTTGGTCTACATTTCATGTTCTCTGGATGGGAGTTTCACATATACAAATTTATCTCAAACTATTATCAGTCCACCTAAAAATCATATTTTACTTTTAGTAGGTGGAGTCTGGTGAACTACATCCACCCCAATTGCTGATATGTCTTCTATACTTGTCTTTTTTTGTTCCACCCAAAATTGTTGACTGTTTATACCCACATGTCTGTGTCACTGCTCCTCCTGTTACATCCAATATAAAATAAATACAAATTCAGGAAGGACAGTGGGAATCCCTCATGTGGGCACAGCAGGTGTACACACCCAGGAACTCAACACAGGAAGGGTGGGAACCCCTCATAATGGGCACAGAAGGTGTACAGACCCGGGAACTCAGCTGAGGGATGGCTGGAACCCCTCATAATGGGAACAGCAGGTGTAGAGACCCGGGAACTCAGCACAGGGATGGTGGGAACCCCTCACAATGGGCACAGCAGGTGTACAGACCCGGGAAATCAGCACAGGGATAGTGGGGACCCCTCATAATGGACACAGCAGGTGTACAGACCCTGGAACTCAGCACAGGGATGGCGGGAACCCCTGATAATGGGCATGACAGGTGTACAAGCTCAGGAACTCAGCACAGGAAGGGTGGGAACCCCTCATAATGGGCACAGCAGGTGTACAGACCGGGAACTCAGCACAGGGATGGTGGGAACCCCTCATAATGGGCACAGCAGGTATACAGACCCGGGAACTCAACACAGGGATGGCAGGAACCCCTCATATTGGGCACAGCAGGTGTACAGACCCAGGAACTCAGCACAGGGATGGTGAGAACCCCTCATAATGGGCACAGCAGGTGTACAGACCCGGGAACTCAACACAGGGATGGCGGGAACCCCTCATAATGGGCACAGCAAGGGTACAGACCCGGGAACTCAGCACAGGAATGGCGGGAACCCCTCATAATGGGCACAGCAGGTGTACAGACCCGGTAACTCAACACAGGGATGGTGGGATCCCCTCATAATGGGCACAGCTGGTGTACAGACCCGGGAACTCAGTACAGGGATGGTGGGAACCTCTCATAATGGGCACAGCAGGTGTACAGACCCAGGAACTAAGCACAGGGATGGTGGGAACCCCTCATAATGGGCACAGCAGGTGTGTACAGACCTGGGAACTCAGCACAGGGATAGTGGGAACCCCTCATAATGGACACAGCAGGTGTACAGACCCGGGAACTCAGCACAGGGATGGCGGTAACCCCTGATAATGGGCATGACAGGTGTACAAGCTCAGGAACTCAGCACAGGAAGGGTGGGAACCCCTCATAATGGGCACAGCAGGTGTACAGACCCGGGAACTCAGCACAGGGATGGTGGGAACCTCTCATAATGGGCACAGCAGGTGTACAGACCCAGGAACTCAGCACAGGGATGGTGAGAACCCCTCATAATGGGCACAGCAGGTGTACAGACCCGGGAACTCAACACAGGGATGGCGGGAACCCCTCATAATGGGCACAGCAGGTGTAAAGACTCGGGAACTCAACACAGGGATGGTGGGAACCCCTCATAATGGGCACAGCAGGGGTACAGACCCGGGAACTCAGCACAGGGATGGCGGGAACCCCTCATAATGGGCACAGCAGGTGTACAGACCCAGGAACTCAGCACAGGGATGGTGGGAACACCTCATAATGGGCACAGCTGGTGTACAGACCCGGGAACTCAGTACAGGGATGGTGGGAACCTCTCATAATGGGCACAGCAGGTGTACACACCCAGGAACTCAGCACAGGGATGGTGGGAACCCCTCATAATGGGCACACTAGTGACAGGACTAGTAGAGCACCTATGAGAAGACAGAGAAGACATTGTGGATAATGAAGGTAAATATCAGGATCTGTAGGAGGATATTTATATTGTGAAATGTTTAGAAGAAATTAAATAGACCTGAATGGAGAAGGTTCATCTCTGTGGAGATCAGAATCCTCTCTGTGATTCTGGAATGATCCTGCGCTGGGCTTTCCTGTGATTGGTAGTTGTTGAGACTCAGCCAATCAGAGGAGAGTATATAGAAGGCGGGAACACTGGAGGTGGGAGTTGGGGCTGTGAGGCAAGTGATAGATTGCCTTCAGCCAATCAGAGGAGAGGTAATTCCTGAGAGACAGAGCTGGGAGTGGCTTCTGTGAGGTGAGCTGAGTGTTGCAATGTTTCGTCAGATTAGGCGACCCATCAGAATGTGTAACGGAAGTGATGTTCCGTCAACGCCATCTTGCTACACCCCATACTTAGATCTGAATGTTTAGATGTTGAATTTTAAAAGCAGCGAACTTCTGTCAGATTAGCAAACCTGTGAGATGAGAAGGCTCGCCGCTGCTTTGAAAATTCAACATCTAACCAGTCAGATGGAGTTCTAAGTACTGTGTTTCACTATATAACCTCAGTTTACTGTTACTTGAGTTGTAACCGGAGTCACCGGAGAGAGTCGGTAATACTTCTGGGGATGTACAATACCATACACCGCCTACCATCTTGTCCTTGAGTTCCTCTGGATATCCAGTAAAGATCTTGTCTGCTGTTGCCTGGGCTGGGAGCTGTCCCTATCGATGTAGTTGACACCATCAAGCGTTTGCGACTCATACGGTGTAAACCTATCTGAGTCCACAACATTTGGTAAGCCTTATTCCAACTGGTGACGGACCCATTCAGACAAGCTGCACAAGTCACTTATATATTGTTTTAACACACTTATTTTTATCACGAGTTTGGTGTATTTGTTTACAGTCTCAAATTCACTCTGTATTTTTATATGATCAACTAATATATATATATCTGTGTTTCAACAGAGATGTATATATGAAATCATGTTTTTTAGTTTGAAATAGAGATTTCATTGATTCAGTTGTTGTCACATCACTTATCCATGGGTATATTTGTTTTTTATTATGGTCACAGTGTGAGGTTTATTTAGCGATTTATATCTACTTTACAGTCACCATACACTTGAGTGTGTATTACGTACACATTGGTCACAAGATTGTGTTTGCACGTACTCACTTGCACATTTTCTTATGTGAATGTTCAATAATTAATCCTTGGACATTTAGAGCACCGCTCTTTTTTATTTCCATTGCTTTCACATAACACATATTTTCTTGTGCAGGCTGCTATATATTTTTCCTTTATAAAGATAGCACGTTTTTTCTTCCATTCTCCTTTCGTGAAGGCCCCTTTCACACTGGGGCTTAGTGTACACCGCCTGTACACCGCCTGAAAAAAAACGGCCCCATTCACTCCAGTGTGAAAGCCGGCGGGCTTTCACACTGGAGCGGTGCGCTAGCAGGACGGCAAAAAAAAGTCCTGCTAGCAGCATCTTTGGAGCGGTATAGGAGCGGTGTATTCACCGCTCCTACCCATTGATTTCAATGGGACACCGCGGTAATACAGCGGCAAAATACCGCCGCAAAGCACCGCTATGGGAGGTGGATTTTAACCCTTTTTAGGCCACTAGCGGGAGTTAAACCCGCACCGCTAGCGGCCGAATACCGCGGCTAAAACGACAGTAAAGCAGCGCTAAATATAGCGCTGCTTTACCGTCGCCGCGGCTCCCGCCCCAGTGTGAAAGGGGCCTTACTGTTAAAAAGAAGTGTAAAATACGAAACTCCGGTGGGTGTAACAAGATGTCCGCTTTCCCCCTTCTCAGTGTATCCTTACTATGGAGAAGTGTGGGGTGTAGCAAAATGGCGGCAATGGAACGCCACTTCCATTACACATGTTAGGAATGTCCCTCAGAAGGAGGGGGATTGCGCGCGCTCAGGCACGGTCCCGATGTGCTTGTGTCACCCGGACATGGCGCATCTCCGATCAGTAGGAGGGCTCTGTGATTGGCCCTCCTGATCACATGATGGCCATGTCCAATCATAGCCATCATGTGATGTAAACACAGAGCCGGTTGCTAGGCAATCAGCTCTCCTCTCCTCACACAGAAGTTGTCGTGAGGAGAGAAGAAGGGACCGCTGCAGCTGGCTGGTGATCAGTGAGTATGAGCTGTTTTTTACAGCTTTTTACTTACTGATCACCAACCTAGTGTCACCACACAATGTAAAACACACATGTGCCCACACAATGTCCCCAAAATACACGTCCCCAAAACACATTTCCCCAAAACACAAATATCCCCAAAACACATGTCCCCAAAACACATGTCCCCAAATAAAATGTCCCCCACATATGTCCCACTAAAATCACATGTCCCAATGATTATCTGCACACATATGTCCGTGATCACCTGCGCACATCTGTACATGATCATTTGCGTACATCTGTCCGTGATCACACAAACCAATAATTATACACTTAACAGAATTTTTTACCAAAAACATGTAGTAGAATACATTTTGGCTTAATTTTATCGCATTTGCGGGCATGATCCCACGGCGTGCGGTGGGCACACGCACCGATAGGTGGCAAATTTAAAGGGATGTACAGGTACACCCATTTGCCTGCCTGTGCCATTCTGCCGACGTATATGTGTGCGGCGGTCGGCAAGTGGTGAAGGGGGTAAAATCTTCTGGGCTGAAGGTTTGGCTCCCCCTCTAGGCCAATCAACGTGCGTGCACACCTCTGGCGGCACACGTGCACCCGCTTTCTATTGCACGAAATGACGTACAGGTGTTGTGTGTCATTTCAGGCAATAGCAATAAACGAGCTGCTGCAGTTTATCTGCGGTGGGCGGTCTTTAAGTGGTTAAAGCCCACCTGCCAAGAGGCTGAATACATGCGTACGGCTTGTGGGAACAGGTTCATTTACATCAAAGTTAGGGCTGTTACTGATTAAAATTTTCGTGTTCGATTAATCGATTTTTTTTTTAAATCGATTAATCGACTAATTTTCGATTAATTATAACGCACTTACAGATCCAACTACTTTTAGCTGATATACTTCATTGCAACTCTGCATTAGTCAGTGGTGAATGTGGTATACACTATATACAATCACCCGACACTAGTTAGCTTCCACAATCCATGACTTAACTTCACAGTTCACACAAATACGTTTTAAATTCAAACTGTAGCACTGACGTAAGTCATTTTTTTCCACAGTAGCGTGACAATCCCTCCACCTCCGGTCTAACTAATCACTCTCACCTCATGGCATGGACCCCTGTGCAAACAGGTGGTCATGCAAGCGGGTATCAAAAGGGTTAACACGGACCATAAACTTCTCTCACATTTCCTTAGATTTCAGCAAGGACGCCAGGTCATGGGTAGAAAGAAAAGATCTAAGTGCTCACCGCTTAAGTATAAGATTTAATTTTTGTATTCAAACACAAACTACTCACATAAAGATAATAAAAACACAGCATGTAAAGCCAACAATCGTGTTAGTTCCGTAGGGCAGCATCCGGTGACGTCATGCGTAGCTCCTCCCCCTTACGCGTTACGTTCAATCAGAACTTCGATGTCACCGGACTCCTCCCCCTTCCCTGCGTTAGCAGACGGAGGCTCTTGGGGAAGGGGGGAGGAGTCCGTTGATGTCCGTGATGTCACCGGATCTCCGACAAAACTCCCTTAAGACCTGGAAGCTGGCGGAGAGGTGAGTTAATTTTTTTGATCGATCAAATTTCTTTTGACAGCCCTAATCAAATTATATCTGCCTGGAGTTCAGTAAAAGCTGTTTATCTGTCTGATTTTTAGTTTTAGATATAGATTTATAAAAAAATAAAATAATGTTTCATAAAAATTTCACTCTGCAAATTTCGCTTTACTTCTTCAGGGGATTCACCTAGTAACCATTAATCACAATCGGTCTATATGTGTTTAGGTGTTCCACACCAGGACTGGAATTGGGCTGTAAAACAAATTAAAAGCTAGCAAAAAAAAGATGGAGAAGAGTTGCAGAAGAGTCTTCAAAAAAGTGCTGGAGGGCCAGAGAAGAGTCATCATTCCCGGTAATCAAACGGCTTGTCTTTTATATATACTATATATTATCAATTTTGACTAAATATATGAATGTACTGTATTTTTATTAATAACTTACATCTTTGAAAAGTAATCCATTGCTATATATAACAGTTTACATAAATTATATCTACATGGGTACAGCTGTGACGTGTAAAGTTGATTTATTGAAAGCAAAATAAAATCGGGCAAGATTAACCACTTGCTTACCGGGCACCTAAACCCCCCTCTTGCCCAGACCAATTTTCAGCTTTTAGCGCTGTCAGTCTTTTTAAATTTGTGTGCACCCGTGAAAATGGTGAAATAAATGATGTGGTGGAAGTTAATTCACATCATTTATAAAACTGTTTTTTTTTTTTGGAAGACCACAAAATGTATTTCTGTGTGTTTTTCTAGATGACATCAAGAGGTTCCTCCACCAGCTGTCTGAATATTCCGATTCATCACTGAGGAGGATATACGAGTATTACAGAGATGATCTGACCCACATCCTGGAGAACCTGGACACCGGGGACCTCCTGAAAGAGCTACAATCTCGGAATGTTTTAAACACAGACGTAAGATAAATATCCTAGAGCAAAATATGTATGATAAGGAGAACTCCAAGCAAATAGTTGTAAACATGGATCACCCCAATCCTATATAATTGTACATCATATCACTTCATACTGATCATAAATAGCTGAAAGTACATTAACCACTTCAGCCCTGGAAGGATTTACCCCCTTTCCAGACCAGAGTACTTTTTGCGATTCGGCACTGCGTTGCTTTAACTTACAATTGCGCAGTCTTGCGACGTTGCACCCAAACAAAACTGCATCCTTTTTATCCCAAAAATAGAGTTTTCTTTTGGTGGTATTTGATCACCTCTGCGGTTTTTATGTTTTGTGCTATGAACAAAAAAAGAGCGACAATTTTGAAAAAAACACATTATTTTTTTTACTTTGTGCTTAAATAAATATCTTCTTAATATAGGGGGTCAACAATGCCAAGAGTTGGTGAAAGCAGGTGTCCGGCATCCAGAAATAATTGCAAAAAACTTCCGGATTATTCTCCTGGAGCTCCCACAGCAAAGGCATATGACATAATTGGTCACCATTAATAAATAATGACACCAAGGCCAATAATAAATAACACGTTATCTCCTCTGATTCCACAACCTGTCTGGTCGATGAACGGCTGTTCAGAAATGAACTGAAAAGCGCAAAATGAAAAGCGCTAAATGAAAAGCGAGAATCAACACTCACCAAACTTCTACTAACACTAAATTAGCAGAAGGAGCCCAAAGGGTGGCGCTAAAGAGCTAAAAAAACACATAGTACTTCACTACGTTCGTGTTTGTTGGCCGACAATTCCTTTCCGTTTGTATGCAAGGCAAAATCCAGGCACACGCCTTCAGACAAAAGTCAGAGGTTTTGTCTGCGAAAAATCTGATTGTGTGTACGAGGCTTAAGTGATCTCTGGGATTTAAAAACTTTCTATTAAATGTTGTATATCAATAAAATAATAAATCCTAGTTCATTTTTGTTTATAAAGCACTTCCAGCCCCCACACAACAATCTTTCTTTGGCCATTAGTCAGCAGAAAAGGACCCCTGTGATCTTTGTGGTAGCAGCAGTCTCTCTGCAGAGGTCAGAAAAATGCCTTTTCCTAAGTCAAAGCTAGAACTCTCCAATCAGCAAAGCTCACACTCCCTGATTAGGGAGATCTAGTTCTGAGGCAAAGGGGGAGGATTTCACACCACTTTTTGAAGTCATCACCCCCTGCACACCTATTGATATTTTAGATAAGGCTGGCAGTGGGAGTGTCTTCACTGGATGCTAAAAATGTAAAGAATGGAGGTGTGGTGATACAAATCCCATCCGCCATCACTCTCTTGTCTGCAGCTCTGGTAATGTCAATGTAATATTACATTGACTGGTGCTGGGAGGGGCCATTCTGCAAAAGCACACAAAGGTCAGGCAGAGTTCAGTCAGTATAACTTCATTATGACAGGATTTCGTTTTCTGTATGGAGTGTTCAGAGCAACCAGAATCATTATGCTTTACCTAAAAAAAAAAAAATTATGAAGTTACATTTCTAACAGTAAAAATGGAACAATAATAAGATATTTTCCCCAGAAATACCGATCAATGGAAAAAGACCCGTCTTTCTTCTCTCACACCTTGTTACAAGATATTCGGGATCGGGGAAGAGAAGCCGTGATTGGACTCTGGGAATGTCTCTGTGCGCTACAGGAAGATCATCCTCATCCTAATTTATTGGCGGTTCTGGATGAGATCACACAGAGAGGTAACAGGACTTTGTGTTTTCACTCAACATTGTGATAAAATAATGATTAACACCAATTATTCCAAAATAATGATTGACACCAATTCTCCCAAAATAAAGATTGATACCAATAATCACAAAATAATGATTAACACCAATTCTACCAAAATAATGATTCATAGAAATCCAACCAAGAAGACCTACAGGTTGCCAAAATCCCAATTTAGACAATATTATATGTGGAGAACACCCCCAAGGAAATACTAAGGGACTTTAGAGGCAACTGATCAGCAGAATCTTAGAAAATGAAAATGTATTGTTTATAAAATATATGGTACATACATCACCATTTAGCAATTGCATAAAAAGACAAGAACAGAATCATATATCATATATATGTAGCCCACTACTCCCTTGGGAGCTGCTGGTTAGTTCATTACAGTACTGCTAGTTTACCTCCATTCTTCTACCCCACCCGATTCACAACAGACACAGTCAATAAACGATTTAACAGTTAACTTTTATTCTTCTTCTGGTGGTAGTCCATGTGTAATGGTGTCTGAGGGAAATATGAGCTGCCTCTTCCTTCTGATTCCCTTTTTGAGGTCCCTTTCCCTTAATGAACTGACCAGTGTCAGTAATCAGCAATTAGAAAAATGCCTCACGCTGATAGACGACTGGATGACCACTAGCTCCCTTAAACTCAACGAATCGAAAACAGAACTTCTTATTCTACACGCAAACCAAAACTCTCGAACCAAGATCGATTGGACACCACCCACCATCTTTGGACAGACCATCTCCCCAAGGCCAAGAGTCTCAGAGTCATTTTTGACTCCGAAATGTCAATGGATGCACAAATAGGAGCAGTAGTCAGTGGTTCTCACCATCT
Source organism: Lithobates sylvaticus (assembly GCA_028564925.1). Lineage (NCBI taxonomy): Eukaryota > Metazoa > Chordata > Amphibia > Anura > Ranidae > Lithobates > Lithobates sylvaticus. Next base: position 931,960 of record CM053038.1, read on the forward strand.
GCTCCGCTTGCTACGCAGACTCATCCCCTTCATTCCAAATGAGGACAAAGCAGTGGTGGTGGGAACAGTCATTAATTCACGACTTGACTACGCAAATTCCCTTTACATAGGATTACCCCAATATCAACTTGCGCGCTTACAACTCATCCAAAACACGGCGGCAAGGCAAAAACCTTGGGAATCCATCTCCCCTTCCCTGAGGAACCTACATTGGCTAAACATAAGGAATCGGGTCACATTAAAGACCCTCTGCCTCACCCACAAATGCGCCCATGGAGACGCTCCACAATACCTTTGCGAGAACATAACACACTACACACCCAATCGCAGTCTTCGATCGTCTAACCAAAACCTCCTCCTCATTCCCAAATCCCGCTACAAAGCAAAAGGGGAACGGAGATTCGCTGCTCAAGGACCACGGCTATGGAACGCTCTACCAACTGACATCCGCATGGAAGAAAACCATCAGGCCTTTAGGAAAAAACTCAAGACCTACCTCTTCTAAGAAGGGTGACAACAAAGCACCAATACAGCGCATTGAGGCGATTCAGTTCGCATTGTAGCGCTATAAAAATCATTCATTCATTCATTCATTCAGTGTCCCTCTGAAAAACAATATAAATGCAAATCCTTCAATGTTAATCCCGACGTGTTTCTGGACGTATGTAGAGTTCTTTTCTTCAGGGGCATTTCATGCGAAGTAGTGCTGCTATAGTGCTGCTATATTGATATTCTATAATAAGACCAATTCACACATCATAATCAGCATCGGGGTCAGAAAATGATGATTGACACCAATTGTCCCAAAATAATGATTGACACCAATTGTCCCAAAAGAATGATTGACACCAATTATCTTAAGTGTAAGTCCATTGTTAGTAATAAACACAGTACAGGTATACCACACCACTATCATCGTTCTCCTCTCTTTTTCTCTTTGGTAGATTTTCTCTTGTATCTCAGTCAGCAACCCCCCCCACACACACACACACACACACTTACCCAAGCAGGATAGGGGGCGGCACCTGTGCGCCCACAATGGTAGGGACTGCCCCTGATATATACCAAACTGCATATATAGCCAAATTCACAGTAGCGCAACTATAACACCTAATTAATTCAGTGTTCAATACAAAAAATTTAATGATTGAATGTATATAATATTCCATGTATAAAGAAAATATAAAAAATATTAAAGATAATAAAATTAAAATGTCATAAAGATAAAAACAAAACAAGATTCCAATGGCAGTCCTCTTTAAACAACAAAAAAATTTGATGATATTCCAAATGATGTCCTAATTAAGAAAAAAACACAGTAAGGTATTCACCGCCGTATGGGTCACATTAGATGGAAACTCACCAAATTTATTTGCCTACCACTCTCATGGTTAGGCTAGTAAGCCATAAGAATCCGTTGTTCAAACATTCCTTAATAAGCCAATCCACTTCTCCACAGTTCCTTGTAGAAAAGGTGCATATCAATGGGTACATGAAAAAAGGCTCCACTAGTACAATATTCTAAAGCTCAATCTTTAATCTAAAAACAATACCCAGTACACTCACATTTAAAACATCTTGTATCAAACATTGTATACATCATGACATAATCAAGCGATCCCCTTCAGTCTCACCCCTCCACACTGGCTACCGACTATCCAGGGAAATGCCAATTGCTTTCACAATGTTACTGCGATGATAATGGTTGCTGTCCAGTCACACCCCAACGTACGCTGCGCCCCCCAGATGGCCAGGAAGCCCAGGACATCATATGATGCCCGCTTAGAATGGGAGATCCCTCTTGCGGACCTCATATGACTATTGCTGGGATGGGAAGTGGTTAAATATACTCCTTCATAACAAAAAAGGATATAAATCCAATATGTGTGCTCCAAATGCCTTTGCAAACCTAGATATTGAACAATACAGAAACAATGTCATCATCATCATTATGTTACACATAGCCAGTTCAGAGAGCAGAGCTGTGGGAGGGACCCAACAGGCTCCACCCAGTACAGACTGCCTGCAGAAAACTACAGGAGGGGGCGGAGACAAGACCAAACAACAAGGACAGAAAGTAGCAGTGATTGGTCTTTATTACAGGAAGCTCCTGCAGAGAGGTGAAGTCTAACACTGGATTACTGCACAGATCTGGAAGAAATACACAAAGCACACCAAGATTTAAGAAGAATGCATATGCCTATCCTATTGAGATAATATTTATTTATCCCTTCGTTCAGTTAGGCCCCTTTCACACTGGGGCGGGGAGCCGCGGTGACGGTAAAGCAGCGCTATATTTACCGCGGTATTCGGTCGCTCGCGGTGCGGTTTTACCCCCCGCGAGCGGACGAAAAAGGGTTAAACACCCCCCGCAGAGCACCGCCGTAGCGGCGCTTTGCGGCGGTATTGCCACGGTTTTACCGCGGTGTCCCATTCTAATCAATGGGAAGGAGCGGTATAGGAGCGGTGAACACACCGCTCCTATACCGCTCCAAAGATGCTGCTAGCAGGCTTTCACACTGGAGTTAAAGGGGCCGGATTTTTTCAGGCGGTGAACAGGCGCTATTTTTAGCGCTGCACCGCATGAAAAACGCCCCGGTGTGAAAGGGGCCTTATATTCTTTTGTTTGGACAAAAAATCCAATGTGTAGTTTGATGTATGTGAAAGATCAGCTTCAATCATACATGACTCAGACCCATCATCTTCTATTCCTCTCTATAGGTGAGGGTCTGGTGGATCAGATCCTGCTGGATGAACTCGGACACTCACTGACTAAAAAGCTGAAAGGTTTGTACAGCACATTTTAACTGATAAAATACAGGACTCGCTTTGTGTAAAGTACAGGGATGGTGTTGGAATATTTACACTTCATTTGGACCATCTACTCCACTGAGGGCTGATAAGGAGGCACCAAATACACCAGATCCTGGGTCTGTCTTTTTACAATACCAGGATCAGAAATTTTGACCATCTTATTTTATTTCAAGTAGAGGAGTAGTAGTTAACTGAGCAGAATCCCTTTAGTAGGAGATTATCTGGACAAAGCTCCTCAGGACACCAGCCAGTGTCCCCTTTAAATAGACCTACAGCTGACTATGTAGCACCAGAGGGGTGGCAACAGAACTAAGGTCCCCAAGATTTTTAGGAATTTTCAAGGACAACTGGTAGCCTCCTCACAACTTCCAAGCAATACCCTTTAGCAGTTGCCCATCGGTCAGCTCTCTTTAGTTCCAAGGTCTCAGCATCCAGGCCCTCAGGTCACCCATCCGAGGCCTCGTGGCAGCAGACAAAACAGTACTTGCCTTAAAAGGGCAGTGTGCCCTCCAAGCTGGACTAATCCTCTCCAGGAAAAGAGCTGGAGCTCAATGTTCTCAAAGAATATATACAGTTACCCAGCATGCCATCAGAGCCTACCTTTCTATGATTGGCGGAGGCTGCATCAATATTTATACCGCCATCTGCGTAGCTCCACACGTATCATCCAGAAACTTTTCAAGCTGTGTGGATACAGAGGGAGCTATCCAGCAGACTGGCAGCAGCTGAGCACACTGAGCATACCTGACTAGCAGATTACAGATTCATTGAGAACTGTGAGGAAACTATGCTTTTACCTAACAAACATTAACAGCCACACTGACTACAGTGCGGCTACTAAATTTACCTATTAAAACACACACTAATCCTAACTATCTAAACCTAGCACCTCTCCAGATTTGGCATACCCTACAGGCCCAGGAAGTGACACCTCTGTCCATATCTTTCTCCCCAATGATACAAAATCTTAACCAGGCCATTTCACGCAGGAGATTGATCTCTAACATATATTCTGTACTAATGTCTACCATCCAGAATGCCTATTTACTTAAAAGTAGGTCCTCATGAGTTGTGGATATATATGATGACCAATGAGATATGGCATTGGAATCCCTCCCAGTGATTTTGGTTTCTGCCTCCCAGAAACTCTTGCAGCTCTTTATTCTCCATAGGTCCTACTGTACCCCAGCCAAATTGTGCGCATGTGGCAGACGAGACTCCCCTCTGTGTCCAAAGTGTGCAGTCCATACAGGTGACTTCATTCATATGACCTGGAGATGCCCCAAGCTAGCGAGATACTGGACTGAGGTTGTCCGAACTCCCTATCCCCTTTACCCCGCTGGTATGCCTGTTGCAGGCAATAGATGAGGAGATGTACCCTAGGGGTATTTGTCTTATGGTTTCAAGCTTGTTGTATTTAGCCAGGTGGTTGCAAGATTATGGATGCCTCATGCAGCGCCTATTAATGCCCAATGGATACAGAATGTCAACACCATCCTCCTCAGAGAGCAACTAGCATATCGTCACCCCAATGCGGCTAGGAAATTTGATCTTATTTGGCAGAACTGGTTGGTTAATACTTCTGTGGCTCCGGCACAGCTGGTTAGAGATAGACTGCTGCTATTTAAGCCCTAGTGGAAATACCGTAGAGGGCTACCCGAGTTTAGGGCATCAACCATTTGATACATATGTGCGTTGAGGAAAGAGTTACCCTAACAAGCCCACTTATAAACTTAGGTGGACTTTCTGGTTCACTCAACTTATAACTTATTTGTAGTTGGCCCCAGGGGCGGGGGAAGAGGAAAGGAAAACGCATGTATTTGATGTTATGTTTTATTTCTCTTGTTTTATATGCCGCTAGCCTCGATATATATCTCATTAATTGAATTTATACAATGCGTGTCAACCTGTATTACTGGAAATCTCACTTTGCAATGTTGTATACACGGATATGACTAATGCACTTATTGTATTCTTGTCTGCCGGCAATAAAAACATTTTGATTTAAAAATAACAAAAAACCTAGCACCTATCTAGGAGGGTATTTCTCAGAGATCTATGCAGAGGGCTGTAATAAATGTCTTTAATAACAAGGGTCTTTAAAGGAGAAGTCCAGCCTGAGCTCATTTGGCTGGGCTTCTGGTTCACAGGAGTGCAATTTGGGGAGAATCGTTCAGACACCTCTTCAGTGGATCATAGATCCAACAAAGTGCTTTGTGACCACCCTGAGTAAGGGAGGTCGCTGGCTTTCTGGTAAGCCTTTATTTTATCTATGGTGATGGGCATCATGCTGCCATGCATCTGATCAATGTTCCACCTTTTCTTCTGATGAAAATCAGCCATATATGAACTTTTTTTGCACTTTATATGTGATATAATATTGCACATATGTCATAGTTGATTATTTCACATTTGCACTTTACAGTTAGCCAGATAGACAATGTGCTTGAGTCCAAAAGCCATTCTTGTACTCAAGGTTAATGTCCTTAGGAGTATGATTGAGGAGTGGGTCATTCTCATACCCCTCTTTGAGGAGACTTAAGATGGTCTTGGGGTGGGATGGCCTTCCCAGATCCCCTCCACTATTATCAAGCTGTCCACCTTGATAGGGCACTTGCCTGGTGCAGGGACAATGGCCACAAACAGAGGTTTGATCTAGAACTATCTTGTACTAATATTCCTCTACAATGTCTTCTATAGCTCGAACCTCCCCTTTCTACATACCCGTATAAGTTATCTTTTTATAGGAGTTACTATTGGGGTATCGCAGCAACACTGGGGAACTATTGGTTTTACTGCACCCCCCAACCTCACGTAGACAAGCCCTAATAGTACAGCCAGTCACAATGTCTCTTATCTCCACCACAGCAGTCACAGTGTTGCCAGACAAGTGTAATCATAAACAGTGTTCCTGATTGCCACCACACCAGAACAGTGCACCCAGCAACAGTTTTCCTGATCAATGCCACACTAGTCCCAGTGTCACCAGACCAGTGTGTGTCTGATTCTAGTTTTGCAATGCATTGGAGAAAAGAGGCTGTTTGGTGTTGTATCCTTAATGCCGCGTACACGTGGTCGGAATTCTCGTCGGAAAAAGCTCTGATGGTTTTCCTTTTGGAATTCCGACGGAATTTCACTCAAACTGTCTTGCCTACACACGGTCACAGAAAAATTCCGACGATCAATAACACCACGCCTTAAAAAACGCCTTCCGAGCATGCATCGGAATTTTGCGTGTCGGAATTGCATACACACGATCGGAAAATCCGATAGAAAGGTTTTCCGTCTGAAAAATCAAGAACAGGTTCTCAATCCAAAGTCCGTTGGAAATTCCGAGAGAAAAAGACCGATGAGCATACACACGGTCGGAAAATCCGATGAAAAGCTCCCATCGGACTGTTTCCATCGGAAATTCTGACCGTGTGTAAGCGGCATTAGTCTTGTTCAGGGTTTAATGAATAGGCCTCAGACAAGATATGAGTTTTTCATAAAATAGTGGGGTTTGCGTTGAGAGTGGCTGAACTTCTTAAAGAAGTTAGTAAGCTCTTTGGTTATTTGTGTGTCGATTGTCATGATTTTTTGCTGTAGATTTAAAAATTTTATTGAGATTTGGATGGCCGATGGAGGAGTGTTTAGAAAGGGGTGCCTTTTTTTTGTCTTTCCCCTACTACTATACAAAGTTGGCAATTGTGGTTAGTTGGCATGGTGAAATGGTGTGACATTTCAGAGTGGCAAAAAAAGTTGTAACTATCTGCAGGTCCTATTCTGATGTCTGCATAGTAACCTATTTCCAGACAGGTGAGCCCTCCTAAAGTCCATCAGGCCACTCCCAATTACAGTGACAAATTTGAGTAACTTCTTGGTGGAAATGCTGCTGGACATACATTGTGGGAGGGCGTGCCAGCTGGCAGATGTCTACTTGGATGGCTGGAGGTAAAGGACACAAAAGTGGCAGCCAGAGATGCCAATGCTTAGCACAGTGTATTGCAGAGGCAGTGGGAATATAGATTTGGGCAGAGTGTGGGCCTTCTCTGCATGGGTAACTTACTGGAAATGTGTAGGGAGGAGACACAGAAGACCAAGAATACACATTGCGCCTTGAAGGGAGCTACAGGCAGACCCTGAGAGCACACCGTACGCTGCGGGGAGTGTTTGTACCTTCCTATTGCAACCCTGGTCCTGTACACCCTGACTGTGCTACCTCAAGGTGTCCATTCATCCTTACTATAGCAAAGTGGTAAGTTATCCTGACTGGGCATCATATGACATCCAGCAGGATAAGCCGTTTGCGTGAAGTTTATCGGCTTTTCCTCTGCTAGTGCTGACGAGGTGAGTAGAGGAGAGCCGATCAGTGGCTCTCCTGACAGGGGGGTCTGTACTGATATTTAATGCATTAATTATCAGTGCAGACCCACCAGGGATGCCTACTAGAGCCCACCAGGCATGCCAATCGGTGCCCTTTAGGCATGCCAATCAGTGCCCATCAGTTATGCCTGTCAGTGCCTCCCCATCAGTGCTACCTATAAGTGCCCATCAGTGTTGCATATAAGTGCCTCCTCATCAGTACCCATCAGTGCAGCCTCATCAGTGCCCGTCATGAAGGAGAAAACATACTTATTTACAAAATGTTATAACAGAAAATTATATTGTAATTATAATAACTATTATAATAAGAGAAGTTATTTGTTATCAAAAAATTAAAAAGAAACTGTGGTGATCAAATACCACAAAAGGAAAGCTATATTTGTGGGAACAAAATGATAAAAAGTTTGCTTGGGTACAGTGGGCAATTGCCATTCAAAGTGTGACAGCACTGACAGCTGGAAATTGGCATGGGCAGGGAGGGGGTGAAAGTGTCCTGTATGGAAGTGTTTAACAATATTAACCACTTGCTTACTGGGCACTTAAACACCCTTCCTGCCCAGACCAATTTTCAGCTTTCGGTGCTCTCACACTTTGAATGACAATTACTCAGTCATGCAACACGGAACCCAAATGATTTTTTTGTCCTTTTTTTTCCCACAAATAGAGCTTTCATTTGGTGGTATTTGATCACCTCTGGGTTTTTTATTTTTTGCGCTATAAAGGAAAAAAAGACCGAAAATTTTGAAAAAAAAAAACAAATTTTTCTTTGTTTCTGTGATAAAATTTAGCAAATTATTAATTTTTCTTCATAAATTTTGGCCACAATTTATACTGCCACATATCTTTGGTAAAAATAACCCATATTAGTGGAAATTATTTGGTCTTTGTGAAAGGTACAGACTCTACAAACTGTGGTGCAAATCATACAAAATTGATCACATCTGTTGGACCTATCTCATTTCTTGTGACCCGAACAAGCCAGGAAAGTACAAATAGCCCCCAAATGACCCCTTTTTTGAAAGTAGACATTCCAAGGTATTTAGTAAGAGGCATGGTGAGCTTTTTGATGTTGTCGTATGAGTATTACGTATGAGTATTACGATACCACATGTGTGGGACTTTTACACAGCCTGGCCACTTAGAGAGGCCCAAAATGCAGGGAGCACCATCACGTGTTCTAGGAGCATAAATTACACATCTAAATTGTTGACTACCTAGTACACTTTTGAAGGCCCTGGAGCACCAGGACAATGACACGTGACACTGACGTGGCACTGATGACAGGTGGCACTGATGATACGTGACACTGATGTGGCACTGATGACAGATGGGCTAATACGGGGCACTGATGACACGTGACACTGATGACAGATGGCACTAATACGGGGGCACTGATGACACGTGACACTGACAGATGGCACTAATATGTGGCACTGCTGACAGATGGCACTTATACATGGCACTGATATCATGTGGCACTAATACGTGGCACTGATGAGAGATGGCACTAATACGTGGCACTGATGAGAGATGGCACTAATACGTGGCACTGATGACAGATGGCACCGATACATGGCACTGATGACACGTGACACTGACGACAGATGGCACGTGACACTGACAGGTGGCACTTTTGACAGATGGCACTGATACGTGGCACTGATGACAGATGGCACTGACGTGGCACTGATGACAGGTGGCACTAATATGGCACTGATGACAGATGGCACTGACGTGGCACTGACGACAGATGGCACTGGGGACAGGTGGCACTGGCAGATGGCACGGATTGCACTAGGGACAGGTGGCACTGGCAGATGGCACGGATGGCACTGGGGACAGGTGGTACTGGGGACAGGTGGCACTGGCAGATGGCCCGGGTGGCACTCTGGGGACAGGTGGTACTGGGGACAGGTGGTACTGATGAGAGATGATGATGACGGCGCTGAGAGATGATCTCATATGTTTACATATGCAAACATATGAGATCATCTCTCATTGGACAGACCAATCTCGCTGCAAACGGCCGCTGTGATTGGCCGTTTACAGTGATCTGTGACAGGCTGTGTCCGACGGACACGGCCAGCACAGAACTTCCCTGATGCGCGCTCTTAGGAGCGCGCATTAGGGAAGTAAACAGGAGGACGTCCAGGGACGTCCTCCCAGCATCTTTCGGCTATAGCGCGGGCGCGTAGTGGTTAAAATTACAAAAGAATATAATAATATCAACATTAAAAATGTCTGCTTTAGGCCATAAAATATTTTCATTATATCCCCAGATATTCAGGAAAAACACAAACAACATTTGATGGAGAAGACTGAGACTTTAGTGGAGCATAGACCCCCAGGAACTACCCTGGAACCACAAAGATTCCTCATCAATGAGCGTTTTGTGAACCTGATTGTAGTCTCCACTGATCAGTTCAGGCAGCGTCCCCAGAATGAGCTAATACAGACTGGGGTAAAACATGAGGAATGCTTGAAGAAAACACAAAGTGGACTGGAACACATTTCCCCCAACAAACTGTTCCGATGGAACCACCAGTCACATTGTGTACCACATGCAGTAATGGTGAGCGGAGTGCCAGGAATAGGGAAGTCCACACTGATGCAGAAGTTTGTCTATGGCTGGGTGACCGGAAAACACTACCAGAGATTTGCTTTTATCTTCTTCTTCAGATTCCGGGACCTTAATAGACTGGAAGAGGTCAGCTTGGAGGAGTTGATTCTTCATCAATATCCACATCTGGAGGGTCAGATTGGAGACATTTTACAAGACCCAGAGAGACTTCTGTTTATATTTGATGGACTAGATGAAAGTATTCACCAAATGGATTTCAAATCAAGTAAACTCTTTGCCTATAGGACTAATTGTGGTAATATTGTGGTCAGTTTGGTGAGGCAGAGTCTTCTTAGGGGTTGCTCTGTACTGATAACCAGCCGCCCAACCAGACTGGCATCAGTTGATACCGGTGTTTTCCAGAGAATAGCTGAGATCATGGGATTTCTCCATGAAGACAGACTGATTTTCTTTAATAATTTCTTTGGAAATGAGGAATTGTCAGAGAAGGCTTTTCATTATGTGCAGGAGAATGACACACTGTACACTTTCTGTTATATCCCATCATACTGCTGGATAATCTGTACAGTGTTATCAATGTGCTTCAGATCCCAACCAACAATCTCTGATCAGCTGATGACATCATTACCCAAAACCGTGACACAACTCTTTGTGACTTTTGTCTCCAACATTCTGGCCAATCACAGCCAAATTAAAGATGGTTACACTGCCCGGGAACTGCTGACCTCTATTGGGTGGATGGCAGAACATGGAGTCATGAATCACATGATTGTATTTGATGAGCGTCATCTGGAGTCATTCAGTGTGAGAAATGATAATCATCTCTTTTCATCTTTCATGATGGAATCTGGTCAGCCTCCTGATGTGGATTACACCTTCTTACATCTCACTCTTCAGGAGTTTTTTGCTGCTTTAGTCCATTTTATTAACTATAATCCTGAAAGATTACAGAAAACACTTGATGAGGCTGAATCTTACAAAGATGGCCGTGCTGAGATACTCCTCCGTTTCATCTGCGGGCTCTCAGACTCTTCTACTAGATCCATGTTAAAGTCACATGTGGGAGAATTGTCTACTCAGGCTGCTAGACATGTCATCACCTGGATCCAGAAGAAAATCACAGAACAAAGACTTGACAAATGCATAAGAGGAAACAAAGATCTTCTTAATGTGTTCTACTATTTCTTTGAAAGCAGAAATAGGGTTCAAGTGTCACAATGTATTGGATCAAAAAAATTGTACTTTTCTAATGTCCCCCTCAGCCCTCTGGACTGCTCTGTGCTGTCTTTTATTCTTCAATCCTGCAGAGAGACAGAAGAAGTAAATCTACATGCATGTAATATTCAGAGTGAAGGATTGAAAAAACTTATACCGGCTCTACACAACATCAAGAGTTTGAGGTAAATATTAGTTTTAAATAATCACATTTCTGTGTTGAATTGGAATGATCAGCAACTTGTGGCGGCACAGTGGGCAGTGGGTAGCACTCTCGCCTAGCAGTAAAAAGGATTGCTGGTTCAAATCCCAACCATGACACTACCTTCCTGGAGTTTGCATGTTCTCCCTGTGCCTGCGTGGGTTTCCTCCAGGTACTCCAGTTTTCTCCCACACTCTAAAGACATGCTGGTAGGTTAATTGGCTTCTGTCAAAATTGTCCATAATATATGCATGGGGACCTTGGATTGTGGGCTCCTTTAGGGTAGGAACTGAGTGTGCAATGTACAGGGTTAGGGACAATTGTAGACACTCACACAGGATGGACTGGTGTCTTTATTCAACCTTACTAACTATGTAACTTCACCAGATGTGAATGACCAAATGACTGATTATTGGTGTTGCTTGTTTTCTATTACAGTGCCTTAAAAAAGTATTCATACTGCTTGAAATTGTCCACATTGTCATGTTACAACCAAAAATGTAAATGTATTCTATTGGGATTTTATGTGATAGACCAACACAAAGTGGCACATAATTGTGAAGTGGAAGGAAAATGATAAATGGTTTTCAATTATTTTTTACAAAAAAATATCTGAAAAGTGTGGCGTGCATTTATATTCAGGCCCTTTACTCTGATACCCCTAACTAAATTCTAGTGGAACCAATTGCCTTCAGAAGTCACCTGATTAGTAAATAGAGTCCACCTGTATTTAAATTAATCTCAGTATAAATACAGCTGTTCTGTGAATCCCTCAGAGGTTTGTTAGATAACCTTAGCATCATGAAGGCCAAGGAACACACCAGACTGGTCAGGGATAAAGTTGTGGAGAAGTTTAAAGCAGGGTTAGGATATATAAAAATATCCCAAGCTTTGAACATCTCATGGAGCACTGTTCAATCCTACATCCGAAAGTGAGAGTATGGCACAACTGCAAACCTACCAAGACATGGCCGTCCACCTAAACTGACAGGCCGGGCAAGGAGAGCATTCATCAGAGAAGCAGCCAAGAGGCCCATGGTAACTCTGGAGGAGCTGCAGAGATCCACAGCTCAGGTGGGAGAATCTGTCCACAGCACAACTATTAGTCATGCTCTCCACAAATCTGGCCTTTATGGAAGAGTGGCCATTGTTGAAAGAAAGCCATAAGAAGTCCCATCGGGAGTTTGCGAGAAGCCATGTGGGGGACACAGCAAACATGTAGAAGAGGGGGCTCTGGTCAGATGAGACCAAAATTTTAGTTTTTGGCCTAAAAGCGAAATGCTTGAGTGGCAGAAAACAAACACTGCACATCACTCAGAACACACCATCGTCACTGTCACGTGACTTCTTCGGTGATGCCGAACATGACAGGGACGATACGCGTTAGACACAGGACACCGGAAGTGACGTTTTTACCATCCGAGCTTGCTGCTCGTTTGTATACAATGCACTGTTGCTAGTTTTAAATGTGAGTACCCTATTTTTTGCTTTATGTTGAATAAACTTACATCGAGTGTTAAACATACTACACCAGAGAGCCTCTCCTATGTTTCTCTACTTTACCTGCTTGACATACTGGGAGCAAACCACTCTGCTGAGTACCTGTCCCTGGAAACAAGCTGTGACCCTTTAGGTGATCTACAACTGAGAAGAAAGGAAAGAGGCTCCTTCCCCTCTGCCCCAGAGTGACCCACTGGCTTTACTATATGCTGCTTACCTTGCAGCTGTAAGGTAATTAATTAGTACACCTGCGGGTGACATTTCTTACCAAAGATTCACCTAAAGTCACTGTGTCACCTTACTGATACTACCCCAAATCCTGGACCTTGCACTTTAATACTAAGTGGAATCTATACCACTTGTTGCACCTTTGCACATTTGGATATTCTGAAGCTTCGGGTTATTTATGGTGTGATTATTATTGTTTTATGAGTTGTAAAGGACTGTCAGCCACTTTATTTTGATTGCTTGCACCTTAATTTGTTTGCACTTTGCACTTTGTCGCACATTTCGACATTCTGAAGCTTTATTGCTATATTTATGCCAATTTTCTTTTATTTATTTTTTTTCATTGTATTTATGCTAGCTGTTAAGTACTCTTTATCTATTGTACTTAGCCTATTTCACTCATATTTTGCACATTATTGATCACGGTTTTTATTATTTTACCTATATATATTTATTTTTTTTGACCCATATCCTTGTCCACGTTGTAAGTGGGTATTTATATTATCACAGTTCACATTGGAGCGCAACACCATCACTTGATTGTTTTTGCATATATTTTTTTGGGTAGTGTTTGGCCCATACAGTGGTTGCAGCACCATTGATCATTATTTATTCCTGTTCCATTGGAGCGCAGGAATAATTATTCTATTTAACTATTGTGCATATACCATCATGCATCAATACAATGTCTATTTATGTGTTCTAATATGTGCTTTTTTATATGGCAGCTGGTTTTTATGACTCTTTTGCGATTCATTACCAGGTCTTGTGTTTTTCTGTGATTATGTAGATCTATTCTTGGATTGTAATAAACTTTCTATACCATTTACTTCATGTAATTTTGACTCCAGGTTGTGACATGCCTTTTTTTTTAAGTCCCATGACCACTGTTTCCTTTTACATACAAGGTTCTACAAAGTATTGACTCCGGGGCTGAATACAAATGTCCCCCACACTTTTCAGATATTTGTAAAAAATTTGAAAACCATTTATCATTTTCCTTCCACTTCATAATTATTTGCCACTTTGTGTTGGTCTATCACATAAAATCCCAATAAAATACATTTATGTTTTCATATTTCAAGGGGTATGAATTACTTTTTCAAGGCACTGTATATGTGGACTTCGTACTTCGTGACCACATTAGATAGGTGCACACAATGAACAGATAAGTAGAGGCAGCAGAATCCGATGTATGGGATGTCTGTCAGATGGCAATGACAAGATTGGTCCAATGTCTGTGGGATCTCAGGTCTGACCTTACAGAGCTACAAGGAGGTTGCTTTTGCCTAAATATGCAGCCCATCCCCTAAAAGTTCCCTGTACTGGTGGCTAAAAATGTTAGCATTGCTTCACCAAAACAAATTAAATTGCAATGTAGGCAATGAGGAAGAGCAAAATAAAGTTGAACTTCAGCCTAGCCTTTAGTGTTCCACACCTCTGGGGCCTGCAGTACCCCTTTGTAGCAGCAACCAGATTTACTTTAGAAGAATAAATGGTGACGGAATACTAATCCCAGCACGTCTGACCTGCAAATCCTGCCCGTCCTCAAGGCTGCCACACAGACAGTCTCTCTCTTTGGCTCTACATCCAGCTCCCCTGGCATGTCTCTTGCAGATCTCTCCACTGTGCTTTCCACTCACCGACACCTGCCCTGGATTCTTCCTGAATGATTCACTCTGAACGTGTGGCCCAACTGTCTCCTCCAGCTCCTGTTTCAGGACACCTCTCCATGACCGTGTAAGGAGAGGCTCCCTCCCAGCTCCCGTGCTCCCTGCCTGAGGTACACCCCCCAGAAAGGAGTTCCCTCAGGCACAACAGTCTAACACTCCATCATCCAGTTCACCCAGCCAACAACTCCTCCCCCAGCAAGCTGACCATAGGTATATGTAGGAGGCCTGCCCCCTGCCAATCCTAGTTGAGGATTGGTCAGAGCTCCTTACATGCACCCCATGTCACTCCAGCTATCAGCCATACCCCTTTTCCAGAACATTCTTCCTGGATACAGAGGAGGTGCTGAAGAGCTGAAGTACATGTCAGTCACCTAGTACTACACTAAACCACTCCCCTGCCCCCAGATCAAAACAAACAGGCCTAGATTTCAGCATAGGCCTGCTTAAATTTACCTGCACTGGCAGCTTACACAAAATCCCTTACACTTAGTGCCTACCTAAGGTATGCAGCTAACAAAGGAAGGGGTGCCCTTTTGTGGTCATCCACTGCACAGACTGACTTTGGCAAGCTAAGGATTCTTTTCACAATATTGGTACATCCCAATCCTGAACTACCTTTTATTGTGGAAGTGGATGCTTCAGACTCAGCAGTGGGAGCTATCCTTTCTTAGCAAAGAGGGGGAAAAAGACATTCTTGAGTCTCTTTGAAGAGGGGTATGAGAATGACCCACTCCTCAATCATCATCCTAAGGACATTAACCTTGAGCATAAGAATGGCTTTTGGACTCGAGCACATTGCCTTTATGTAACTGAATCTGCTCAGGTTGAGGCCCTCAGGTTGGTTTATGACTTCAAACTTGCTGGGCATTTTGGGGCTGCTAAGACATAAGAACGTTTATCATAATCCTTTTAGGTGGCCTGGTTACAAAAGCTATATAGACTTGTGCCTGATTTGTGCATGCAATAAGACACCCAAGCTTTTTCTTTTGGGGGTTGTTCCAACCACTCCCTGTTCCATCAAGACCATGGGGGTCAATTTCTATGGACTTTTGTGGTCGATCTCCCTCCCTCAAAAGAAATAACCACTATCCTGGTAGTCATCATCTGCCTTACTAAGATGGCTCAAAACTGCAGAACTGATTGTTCAGGAATGTTTTAAACTACATGGAATCCCTGAGAATGTAGTGTCGGACAGAGGAGTACCATTTACTTCAGAAATTTGGAAAGCTTTTGCTCAGCTTTAGGTGTAACAATTAATCTGTCCTCCTGCTTATCATCCTCAGTCGCATGGTCAGACTGAGAGGACCATTCACACTTTGGAGCAATACCTCCAATGTTTTGTTAGTTATCTTCAGGATGAGTGGGTGGACCCTCTTCCTATGGCAGAGTTTGCTTATAACAATTTTAAACATAGTTCTACTTTTTAGTAGTCCTTTTTTTGTAAATACCAGGTATCATCCAGTTTTCATTCCTGATCCCCCTATCTCAACTGCAATTCCTGCTGTTACTAACAGATGAACTATTTAATATTAACTATTTCAGGATAAATTGATACTTTGAAGGAGGCATAAGAATGTTACAAAATGGCTGCTGACAGACATCCCATGTCACTTGTCACATTTCATATAGACATGTGCATTCATTTTCGTCCGAATGCATTTTCGTCCGAATTTCAGGTATTTTCGTTATCGTTTTAACAAACGATAACGAAAGTGCAGAATCCGAAAAACGAAAGATCCGACATAAACAAATGCTTTATTTTCGTTGTGACAACAGTTCGATATAGATAGGAGATTCGACGCTGACAATAACAATCTGTGTCCATTGAACCTGTGGTCGAATGTGCCTAACCTTAACTCTATTAGTCCAAGATTATTCTACATAGAGAGAAAAGATTTGACGTAGAAAGGAAAAATTCGACGTAGAAAGGAAAGATTTGACGTAGAGAGGAAAGATTCGACGTAGAGAGGAAAGATTGCTGCTGGAATTGGGTGGAATTTCAGCTAAACTATACAGTCATACAGTTTAGCTGCTTCGTCGAATCTTCTTTGAACTTTCGACAGACACCATGAGCCTTCAATGACAGATTCGACCTTAATTCATTTGGATTTTCGGACGAATGCAATTTTTAACGAAAAACGAAATAAATAAAAACGAATTTCGGGAGTAACTAAATAAATAAATTTTTCGGACGAAAGTGAAATTCCAAAACGAAATATTTCAGTTTGCACATGTCTAATTTCATATGGGTGAAAAAGTTTGGTTATCTACCGAAAATTTGAAGGTCCATGTTCCATCTGCTAAATTAGGCCAAATATTTGTAGGACCTTTCCTTATTTCTGCTCAAATCAACCTGGTCACCTTTCACTTAAAACTTCCTGACAGGATGAATATTCAGCCTGTTTTTCACATATCACTACTCCAACTATATTGTAAAAATCCTCTTTTTCTGTATGAATTCTTCTATCTCCTCCACCTGTTGAGGTACAGGGTGAGGAAGAATTTGTGGTGGAGAAAAAGTTTCTTGATTCCAGAATCTTTAGGAACAAATTACAACATCTGGTCAGATGGAAAGGATGTGGGCCAGAAGTAAATTCTTGGGAGCCTGAGCAGAACGTTTATGATCATAGATTAACAAGAGTATTCCACCAGAGGTTTCCTCACAAATCTGGACCTAAGATGTCAAGGACATCCTGGGAGGAGGGTAGTACTGTCAGGGCCAGGGACTAAACCTGCAACCTCTGCTGTTACTGGCGATATCTGTTCTCGCTGAACCACCTGGAATGCTGGGCAGCTCCCTGGAAAATTAGTTGAATAATCCTGCCTTGAACCTTGTTTGTCTTGAACGTTGAATTCCCATGAACTTCCTATTTAAGGCATATCTTTGCACTTGTTTGCCAGATTATTGTGCTCTCTCCAGCCAATATCTCACTCTTGTCTCTTCTTTTTGTCTACAGATTGTCCTATAATCACCTGACAGACAGTTCCTGCCCCCTCCTGGCATCTGGAATAAGAAATAACCAGACACTGAGGACACTGAACCTGGATGAGAACAATCTGGAGGGTCCTCATTTCAGGGATCTGATGGAAGCTCTGACAACAAGCCGGATAGAGGAATTACAGTGAGTATAACAGGACTGACTGAGACAATAATATTCTGGGTCAGTTTACATTCAAAACTTTCTTTGAACTCCATAAATGGTTAATAGATCTGAAACAATATAAAGCAAGAGAGAGCGCACGCCAACCCTGGTGTATTAACATTTTAATATGAAGTTCAATTTTATAAAATACGAGGATTGCACTCACAGATTATTGATATAAAAAACAGCATAATCAGCTCCACAACAGCCTCCTCTCCTGGTCTGTATGTTTTCCAGAGACTTGCAGCAAGGTACAGGGAACACTGCAGGCATAGACCGCCTGCTATCTAATATCCTCCACTGCGTGGCCTCCTTCTTCAGGTCTGAATAAGAAGGCCACGCCTCCGAAACATGTTGTCCTAGCAATTGTTGTTTGCATACTAGAGGAGTCAGCACTTTAACAGTGCCTTTCCTCCGCTGGCCATGAGTGATGACACAAAGAGCCGGCTGGTCCGTGCTAATGTTGTGAGCAGTGGAGGATATTAGATAGCAGGCGGTCTATGCCTGCAGTGTTCCCTGTACCTTGTTGAAAGTCTCTGGAAAACATACAGACCAGGAGAGGAGGCTGTTGTGGAGCTGATTATGCTGTTTTTTAGATCAACAATCTGTGAGTGCAATCCTCGTATTTTATAAAATTGAACTTCATATTAAAACGTTAATACACCAGGGTTGGCATGCGCTCTCTCTTGCTTTATATTATTTCAGGTATGTGATTCTGCAGGTCCGCGCCTGGGGCCGTGCACGCATGTGTCCAATCACAGTGGGAGCCAATCAGCGGGTCCACAGGCACCCGGAAATTGTTTGGGCGGTCTGACTATGCAAACAAGGCAGATCACCATTCTGTTAGTTGGGGAGGTAGCGATCCTGTGTTTCTGCTAAGCAAGAACACGGATATCTGCCTTCTCACTGCAAAAACACCTTCCCCATAGTTAGTAATCACTCCCTAGGAATACATTTAACCTATTTATCGCCCCTGATGTTAACCCTTTCCTGCCAGTGTCATTAGTACAGTGACAATGAATTTAATTTAATGCACTGATCACTGTATTGGTGTCACTGGTCCCCAAGAAAGTGTAAATTACTTTTGTACATGTGATTTCTTTTAATTTTTTAATTTTTAATCCATTTTCCAAGAATTTAACCACTTTCAGACCGGACCAATTTGCAGCCAAAGGAGCAGGCCCCTTTTTGCGATTCGGCACTGCGTCGCTTTAACTGACAATTGCACGGTCATGCGACGTGGCTCCCAAACAAAATTGACGTCCTTTTTTTCCCACAAATAGAGATTTCTTTTGGTGGTATTTGATCGCCCCTGCGGTTTTTATTTTTTGCGCTATAAACAAAAAAGAGCGACAATTTTGAAAAAAAACGCATTCTTTTTTTTTTTTCTATAATAAATATCCCCCAAAAATATATAAAAAAAACATTTTTTTTCCTCAGCTTAGGCCGATACATATTATTCTACATATTTTTGGTAAAAAAATTGCAATAAGCGATTATTGATTGGTTTGCTCAGAAGTTATAGCGTTTACAAGATAGGGGTAGTTTTATAGCATTTTTATTAATATTTTTTTTTATTAGTAATGGCGGCGATCAGCGATTTTTATTGTGACTGCGACATTATGGCGGACACATTGGACATTTTTGACACATTTTTGGGACCATTGTCATTTATACAGCAATCAATGCTATTTAAATGCATTGATTCCTGTGTAAATGACACTGGCAGTGAAGGGGTTAACCACTAGGTGGCAGTGTAGGGGTTAAGTATGCCTAGAGGTGTGTTTCTTACTGTGGGGGGGTGTTGCTGTCAGTTAGTGAATGCTGATTTCTGCTCCAATCACAGGGAGCAGAGATCAGCATCACTAGTTGCTAGGCAGAACGGGGAGATGCTGTTTATTTCCGCATCTCCCCGTTCAGCCTTCCTGTGAGATGATCGCGGGTGTCCCTGCAGCGATTGAGTCCGCGGGACCCGCGACCGGCCTCACGGGGGTCCCGACCGGCGGCATCTTAAAGGGGACGTATATATACGCCCTTATGCCTGTCCGTGCCATTCTGTCGACGTATATCGTCGTGCGCCGGTCGGGAAGCGGTTAAACAAACTTCTTTCACATTGACATGATGGGGTGTTATTTGTAGAACTTTGGGGAAAATAATGAGTTTAGTCCATTTTGGAATAAGGCTTTAACATAACAAAATGTGGAAAAAGTAAAGCGCTGTGAATACTTTCTGTATGCACTGTAGAGCATACATCTAGTGGTTGGGCAGCCTTTAAGTAGGAATGAGTCATGCCAGCAGGGGAGTCGGGTGGAAGATCAAGATGCAGTGCTGAAGGAACTGTCGTGGCCCTTGGGAGACCCCTGCTGGGAAGTGGCTCTATCTCGGGCCGGGGCTCAGGCACTGGCCTGGAAGGATCCTAACACAGGAAAAATTGAAAAGAGGTTTTCCTGAGTGGGAGCAATGAGAGGACAGTGTGATACTATAGCATGGTGCAGGTACTTACAAGGTGAGAGACTGCCACATGTAGCAAGTCTCTCTGGAAGATAGAGGTGTGCTTAAATCTTCCCTACCTTGCCCTGGGAGATCTCCAGAGAGTCAGTTGGGTAGGCTGGTAAAGAGGATCAGTCAGGTAGACTGGTGAAAAAACAACCAGGTGGGCTGGCGGAAGAGCAGCCAGGTGGGTAGAGCTGGGACCAGCATCTTCAAGGGAGTTGGGGGTACTCCAGGAGGCAGGTTACAACACTTTGTGCTACTTTGTAAAGGGTCTGAGAGTTTCTAGCCTGTAAGGGGCTTTTTCTTTTCTAACAGAGACTGTTAGCTGCCAAGAGAGGAATCAATCCAAGCTGTATATAGGGAGAAAGTTGTCCCTACATTTGTTACTACCAAGTTGGGCATCCCATAATTCCCTTACCCATCCAAGTTAATACACCAATAAAAACACAAAACAAAGCTCAAGGATTGTTCAATGTGTTCAGATGAAAGCTAAAGCTGGCTGTGCAGCAGTGGGGAACCCTGACATCTGCAACCACTATTGGTGCAATTGGTTGTTAGAACTGGCCTGTGCCCTAGCAACCAATCACTTGTTTGCTAACTTCAAAAGTTAACTCAGGCAGCACCCAGTCCTGCCCTCCCTGAATGATCTGTCCTGCTTCCCACTCTCCATCTTCTGTGAGAATGACTGTACCGGAGGCTGGGGGAAAGAACCGGCTTCTAAATGGCATGACAGCAGTAGTCCGGACTGGGGTCCGCTATTTAGTGATGTCTGATGTACAGAATAGTTACAATCATTCTTGTGGGAGAAATTCATTTTCTTCTGGTAACATTCTTCTTTCCTTCTACAGATTGTATAAAAATCACCTGAGCAACCATTCCTGCCCCCACCTGGCATCAGGAATAAGAAATAACCAGACACTGAGGACACTGAACCTATCCTGGAACAATCTGGAGGGTCCACATTTCAGGGATCTGATGGAAGCTCTGACAACAACCCGGATAGAGGAATTACTGTGAGTATAACAGGACTGACTGAGACAATAATATTCTGGGAGGGTTTAAATCCAAAATGTTAAAACTTACATTGTCATCAAAATGGATCTTTGGACACCATAAATAGCTGATTATAGAAAGTTGCCTTCTTCTTGGAAGTTAATAACACCACAAAATAGTATTTTCCTAATATTGTGTTTAAGTCTTATAATCAGTTTATTTGGATATGTGGAAAAATAGATGAGATTAAGGCCCCTTTCACACATTTCACCAGTTGTCACATTTTTTCAAAGAATAAATGGATGAAGTTTACATCAGTTTTTCATCCATTTTTCATCAGTTTTTTTCATCCGCCAGCTAGAGTCCTTAAAGTGTAACACAATTCCCCCTCCTTGCCCCCCCCATTGGTCCCGCTGACCTGTACCGCTGCAATCCCTGGTTCTAAGCCCTGGTACATCCGCGCCAGGGGCACGGGGCTTAGAAATCCTCTCTCCTACCTTACTGTCAGGTCTTCTGCATAGCTGACAGGACAGGCTATGTGGCGGTTGATTGGTCGGCGCAGCCCATGTGACGGCGCTGACCAATTAGAATGCTCCCCCTGATGATGGACATTTTGGACATTCAGCTCAGGAGGATTTTTAAGCCCCGGCCACCTGGCGTGGATATACCAGGGCTTAGAACCAGAGATTGCGGTGGTATAGGTCAGCGGGGCCGGGGGTGGGGTGAGGAGGGGGATCTGTGTAAGTTCACCTTACAGAGTTTTTTGTAAAGGTGAACTTTAATCGCTTCACTCCCAGAGCCAATTTTTCATGCAAAAACAAGCCGTTTATCTGTAGAGATGCATTGATGTCTGTTTTTCATCCATCAACGGATAGATGAAAGGGGCCTAAAGAAGGTCATACACAGGGAATTTCATTTTACTGCAGTGAGCATTTAGAGCCTCATACACAATTTATTTTGCTTGATATGACCATCCCCTGTTACTTGTCAGAAATCTCCCCATTACAGAGTACAGAGCTCTTATCAGCAGACATAAATAAAATACCAGATAAAAATCATCCCGTCCAATCACTAGCAATGCTGATTCCAGCCTAACACTGCTGATATGATTCATGCTCCTTTTTTTGAGCTCATCCTGTGTATGGAGATATCACCATCTCTACACATAGAAGACAATCAGGGCTTTTTGTCAGCTGGAACTTACCTCTGGCTCAGGTCCTCTGCTCCCTGCTCACCACTATCACTTGTAAACAGAAGTCTGGCTTCTGTGTTTACAGGTAACAGCTTGTCTCCCAACAGCTCCCAAAGATCTGATCTCCTGAGTGGCTCCCACAGAGTGCAGGATGGGGACAAGGGATATGAAGGTGCCCAGGGTGCAGTGCAGATTCCAAACCCCCACTGCATGATCTCCCTGCAAGTGAGAGAGGCCTTATTATAAGCTTATCTGTAGGTACAAGATTTGAAATTTGACCACACCATTTAATGCGGTTTTGAGGGTGTGTGTGAGGGGGGTTTTGTACAGTGTTAATTTTGGCAGCAAATTTTGATTTAGTCTTAGGACTAAAATGGCATTTTAGTCTTCTGCAATTGCTTTAGTTTTAGTCGTATTTAGTCGACTAAATCTCTAGTACATTTTAGTCGAATAAATCTCCAGTACATTTTAGTCAAACAAAATATCCTACATTTTAGTTGTCTACAATCTAATGTGGTTAGTTAAATAATGCATTATTTAAACATTTCTCTAGAATTAATAAAAAAATAATATGTTATTATTTATGGTTTTAACAAACTATACAGACATAGATTTAGCCGTTGAATGAATAAATGATTTGTATAGCGCTGAAAATGCGTACTAAATCGCCTCAAGGCGCTTGTCTGCCCTTGTTGTCCTGCTATATTAGAAGAGGTGGGTCTTGAGTTTTTTCCTGAAGGCCTGATGGTTTTCTTCCAAGCGGATGTTGTTTGGTAGGGCATTCCATAGCCGAGGTCCCTGTACTGCGAATCTTCGATTTGTAGCGGGCTTTGGGGATGAGAAGGCGGTTTTGGTTTGTTGAGCGAAGGCTGCGATTTGGTATGTATTTTTCTATTTTCTCACAAAGGTATACAGTGCCTTGCAAAATTATTCACCCCCTTGGCATTTTTCGTGTATTGTTGCCTCACAACCTGCAATTAACATGAATTGTTTGAGGATTTGCATCATTTAATTTACAGAACATGCCCACAACTTTGAAGATGTTTTTTCTTATTGTGAAGCAAAAAAATAGGACAAAATAACAAAAAAAGTCAATGTGCATAACTATTCACCCCCCTAAAGTCAATACTTTGTAGAGCCACCTTTTGCGGCTATCACAGCTCCAAGTCGCTTTGGATAAGTCTCTATGAGCTTGCCACAACTTACCACTGGGATTTTTGCCCATTTCTCCTGCAAAACTGCTCCAGCTTCTTCAAGTTGGATGGTTTGTGCTTGTAAACAGCAATCTTTAAGTCTGACCGCAAATTTTCAATTGGATTGAGGTCTGGGCTTTGACTCAGCCATTTCAACACATTTTAACACATTTACATGTTTACCCTTAAACCACTCAAGTGTTGCTTTAGCAGTGTGTTTGGGGTTATTGTCCTGCTGGAAGGTGAACCTCCATCCTAGCCTCAAATCATACACAGAGTGGTACAGGTTTTGCTCAAGAATATCCCTGTATTTAGCACCATCCATCTTTCCCTCAACTCTGACCAGTTTCCCAGTCCTGACTGCTGAAAAACATCCCCACAGCATGCTGCCATCACCATGTTTCACTGTGGGGATGGTGTTCTTTGGGTGATGTGTTGGGTTTGAGCCAGACATAGCGTTTTCTTTGATGGCCAAAAAGTTAAATTTTAGTCTCATCAGACCAGAGCATCTTGATATATAACAAAATAGGTAAAAAAGCCAGGGGGGGGGGGTGAATACTTTTGCAAGGCACTGTATAACGCCTTTTTTCTGTAAAACCAAGTTTTGTTACAAAAATATTGCTTTTTTGAGCCACAGCTTCATTCCTTGTGTAGCGATGGTCCCTTATGTGTTACAGCATCCACACATTTCACCCTGCTGCTCAGACATCCATTAGACACACTTCCTCAGGTAATGAACAGTCTCTTGCTTGTTTTTGTTGTTTTTATTAGGGGATTAAACTTGATTGGGGAAAAGGGACACGGGATACCCATAGGATGAATAGTACATAGTAGATTAAAAGTAGCTGCATTAACACTTCTCAGCAGAACAAGAAAAAGATGAAAAACAGACAAATGGTCCGCATGTGTGAAAGGGGCCTAAAGAAGGTCATACACAGGGAATTTCATTTTACTGCAGTGATAAAACAGTTCTCAACAAAAGTGGAGTTAAGTGTACTATGCTTAGATTTGTATGCATTTCAGGATGATTTTTCTGAAATGTCCGCAAATGATGCTTCAAGTTTGTTGTATTTTTACCAGCGAGTGTTGCGCCACATGGTTTGGTGTCCTTAACATCACAGCTCTGGACGGTCAGAGGACAGTGGGGAGGCCTGTAATGCTGCATATTGCTGCCCTTGACAGTGGTCTGAGGAGGCCTGTAATGCTGCATTGTGCTCTGGACGATGGACTGAGGAGGCCTGTAATGCTGCATTGTGCTCTGGACGATGGACTGAGGAGGCCTGTAATGCCGCAGACACCGCAGAGTGCTCTAGACGATAGTCTGAGGAGGCCTGCAATGCTGCAGAGTGCTCTGGATAGTGCTCTCAGGCAGGTCTGAGGGATGGCCTGTAATGCACAGTGCCCTGGATGCCACTGCCAGTGATCAAAGGAGGGCTGTAATGCTGCACAGTGCTGGATGGTGGTCATCTGAGGGATGGCCTGTAATACACAATGCCCTGGATGCCACTGACAGTGGTAGGAGGAGGCCTGTAATGCTGCACAGTGCTGGATAATGGTCTGAGGGATGGCCTGTAATCCACAGTGCCCTGGATGCCACTGACAGTGGTCAGAGGAGGCCTGTAATGCTGCACAGTGCTGGATAGTGGTCTGAGGGCCTGTAAATCACAGTGACATGGATGCCACTGCCAGTGGTCAGAAGAGGCCTGTAATGCACACAGTGCTTTGGATGGTGGTCTGAGGGGAGGCCTCAGGCCTGCTGTAATTGTAATGTACTACACAACTGTTACTGTACACACTCACAGTCTGCTCTGCTCTCTGTCTGCTGTGGGGGCCTAGCGGTGGAATTATCTTGTGAGTCGAGACTTGGGAGTGGGACAGACTCAGTCTTGTCCTGTATTGCACAGTGCTGCTCTCTCTGGTCTCTGGCATTCATCACGGTGCAGTCAAATGCCCCTACTTGCTGGGAGTGGATTGCAGAAGCAAGCGGTGCTCCATGAAAATCCGGAAGTTAGTTCACGAGGGTAAACGTCCTTGTTTCAAGTTTTCATCCTGTTTTCATTTAACGAAAACAGATTTGATTTTCGTCATAGTTTTCGTCAGTGGAGGAAAATGTGCTGTACTTTTCCTTTCGTTTTCATCACTGTAAAAATGATGCTGACGAAAAAGTTTTAGTTGATGAAATTAACACTGGTTTTGGAGGGTCGTGGTTGAGTTCCTGCACCTATTTTCTGAGGAAAAAAATATTGGGGATCACATAGATGGAGACAGCTGATATCCTCATTGCAACACAAGACTATTTTCTGATTGGAGCTACCTAGAACCAGTACAGAAGCAACTGCCTCCTGTTCTCAAACAGATGCATGCAGGCTGCATCCTTCTTGTAAACCTGGATTTAGGCACAACAGACAGATACACATTGAATTCCCATAAGGAACATATAAATCGCATCTCTCTATGACATATAGAGCGCTGGGATGTGGACAAACTTAGAGCTTAGGAGAACTCATCACTTACCATGTGACATTCCTCCCAACTAGTCACTCTCCTTTATGTCGGTCCACAATATTTTACAGACCTTTCTTGTCATTCTACAAGGCTCTGATGAAGAGGGTTTCCCTCGAAACCCTTCAGCCAAATTTAGCACTTGCTAATTCTGATTCTAATTAACTTGCTAACTCTAATTCCTAATTTTAATGTGTATATTTGTAACCTAGTTTTTATGAACACGTAGATACTTTTTTGTATGGATTCATCTTTTTTGTATATGAATAAGCTGTAACATCTTGATCAATGCGTTAGATCATGCGCCTTCCATCTCTTTCTTACACTTGACAATATTGGGGGTTTACTCCATTAAAACATTTTTTAAATAAAATTATTTTTCCTGGACTTTCAGAAAGTGATCTAATATAAATGATTCCAAGAAAGAGAAATGAGTTCTATTCATGTAAAGAATAGTTACATTCATTCCTGGGGGGAGAAATGAATTTTCTTCTGGTAACATTTTTCTATTCTTCTACAGATTGTCTCATAATAACCTGACAGACAGTTCCTGCCCCCACCTGGCATCTGGAATAAGAAATAACCAGAGACTGAGGACACTGGATCTGACTGATAACAATCTGGAGGGTCCTCATTTCAGGGATCTGATGGAAGCTCTGACAACAACCAGGATAGAGGAATTACAGTGAGTATAACAGGACTGACTGAGACAATAATATTCTGAGAGAGATTAACATTCAGTTTTATAAATCTTGGGCTCCTATCTAACTCTGTTATCAGCTATAAATTTAACTTTTTCTAAATCTCATCACACACTACAGTCTGGTTGTACAATCTTCTGTATATTTACTAACAACTATGTAGTGCACAAGCCTACCTAATTGGATAGATTGGGTAGGTCCACATATTACATAGTTTTAATATATATAAAGTTATACAAAGGTTGTATTGTCAGATTTTTGCATGTATGGTGACCCTATAAGCTTTAAAAATTAAACAATAAATTAAGAAAAGTCCCTATTTTCTAAAAAAATGTTTACTAATTACATTTAGGTTGCAGTATCAGTGGTGTACAAGTTATATCCAAAATTATTCTAAACAGCTGTATGTCCTGTTTCCCCTTTCTCCTTTACCCGCCCTTCCAAATAGGTCCCACTGTGTAGAGACAAGACAGCCACCCAATGGTTAAATAAATCTAAAGGGATTATGTAATGAACACTACTGCTGACATAAGTCCAACGCTTGTTGTATAATGCCTATGTGTATTCCATGACAGTCCACCGGTTGACGCCATTAGGGTTAATAATCCCAGCACCACCCACACCAAATAAAAGGACCTCTGGGAGAGCAGTGGACAGACCTGAAGAAGGAGGCCACGTCCTCTGAAACACGTTGCCTTAGCAACTATCAGAGCGTCCCTTGTCAGCTGGGCTGACACGGCTCCGAGTCATGTGATTGTGGAAGCGGGACTAGCCTCATTGAGGATTGGAACTCTATGGCCGGAAGGAGCGGTTTGCTCGCAGCTTGTCTGCTGCTGCAAGTTGCATCCCTTTTCATCTTAGCCCCTGCTCTCCCACTGTCTGGAGGACTACTGTCCTATTATCCACAGGAATGCTCTGTTTCATACAACCTTTGTGAGTGAAAATTTTTAAGATTTTTGTCCAGTTACTCGATAAACTGTATTGCACAAGGAGCCGCTGCACTCTGCCTCTCCTTTATGTTTTTACAATAAATTAAAGCCAGACATTCATCAATTGAAGTTTGGCCAGTTTAGCAGGGAGTGGATGAATTTCGATCCATGTATGGGCACCCGGGTTGTACACAAGTCGATCTATCAATCAGCTTGTGTACAACAAGCCTGTGTCTGGTATCTATATAAATTGATGAGATTATAGATGTTCATACATATGGGAATCTGATCATACTGCAATGAGCAAACAGAGCATCAGAAAAAAACTTTTCATCTGACATGAACATCTGATATTCGGTGCTGGACCATCTCCTTATTACTGAACATCTGCTATTCAGTGGCAGATGCCTCCCCATTACGCCCTATGACTAGAGAGCTCTTATTAACAGAGAAATAGAATATCAGATAAAAATCATCCCATCCAATCACTAGACCTGCTGATTCCGGCCTCACACTGGCTGCTGATACCATTCATGCTCCATACACAAGAAGATTATAGCACCACAATACGAGTCATGTCAGGGGTGCTGTCATACACATGAATGACAATATTGGGGTGTCTACTCCATTATAACATTTTTATTTTATTCCATTCATGTAGAGCACCAGTTCCCAAGCTCCCCAGCACCAGCCGCGTGGAAGTCAATCCCCCCTCAAAGGGTGGAGGTTGCAGCCTGTCACCTCAGGGGGGAGGGGGGTTTGGCAGTTCAGCTTGTCATCTTGGGGGTGCAGCCTCAATTTCACCAGTGTTCTATATGAGATCCTGTCCTCAGCCCTGCTCTCCATTTTCTTCTTTGTGACCACAGAGAGAGAAGGAAGTAGTGGTGCTAGGAGAAGGGGCGCATGCACCCTCTGGTGGTCAGTGGATGGCAGTGCAGGTTGTTGCTGGCTCTCTCTGCCTGCCACTAACCCCTGCCATGTGGCCCGGCTCCCTGCAGGCCATGGACCAGCACTGCTCCATGGGCCATGGTTTGGGGACCCTGATGTAGAGAATAGCTACATTTATTCCTGGGGAGAAATTAATTTAATTCTGATAACATTCTTTTCTTCTACAGTTTGCGTTATACTCACCTGACAGATAGTTCCTGCCCCCACCTGGCATCTGGAATAAGAAATAACCAGACACTGAGGCTACTGAACCTGACTATGAACAATCTGGAGGGTCTTCATTTTAAGGATATGATGGCAGCTCTGACAACAAGCCGGGTAGAGAGATTAGAGTGAGTACAATAGGACTGACTGAGGCAATAGTAAATATTCTGGGACACATTAACCACTTGCCTACTGGGCACTTTCACCCCCTTCTTGCACGGGCCAATTTTCAGCTGTCAGCGCTGTCGCACTTCGAATGACAATTGCATGGTCATGCAACACTGTATCCATATAAAAATTTTAATCACTTTTTTGAGCCAGAGCTTTCTTTTGGTGGAATTTAATCACTGCTGGGGTTTTTATTGTTTGTTAAACAAGTAAAAGAAGACCAAAATTTTGGGGAAAAAAAAAACGTTTTCTTTGTTTCTTTTATAAAATTTAGCAAATAAGTAATTTTTCTCCTTCAACGATGTGTTGATGAGGCTGTACTGGTGGGCACTGATTGGCACTGATTATAAGTGCCCTGATTATCAGTGTAAATGCATGCTGTCACAGAAAACCCGGTTATCAGCTTTCCTTTCCTAACACAGTGACAGTCCTGAGGAAAGAAAATGTTGATAACTGCCATTTTTTTTACAAGGGACCAGCTTTAACTGAACACAGCTGATCACATAATAAATAGCCAATGTCATTGGCTCTTTACCCTGATCGTTGATGTGCTGTGTCTGAGGGACATGTGGCACCACTGATCACCGTGCTGCACACCCCTAGGGGTGAGCACGAGCAATGTGACATGAGGATGTCATATGATGTCCACCCGGAAGGAGGAGAGTCCTGCCCAGCCATCAATCTGCCATATGCTGGGCGGGAACTCGTTAACATTCCAACAACCAAAAAAAACATATTGTAAACAAAATAGATCTTATTTTTTGACTGCGTAAGTATTTATTGATATATTGAAATTCAGCCAATTTAGCAAGGACCATCCGAATTTTAATCAGTGTGTGTCCATCCTTATTTAGCAGAAGTCAATCATTAGGTCAATTTTTGTTGAATGGATAAGTTTGAAAACTTTTGCCAATCAGTGGCTGTAACTGATGATCAATGTATTCTGACAGTGCTAGGTCCTACTGTCAGAGTACAATCTCCCAGCAACACAAACCATCCTGCGCACAAGTGAGTTACTAGGTGAACTAAAAGTTCATGCTGGAAGATGCTTCAGACCTTTCTGCCCTCAAGGATAGGGAAGTCCTAGTGGTCAGAAAAAAAAGAAGAAAAAGAGGGCGCACCAGCCTTGTGCATTATCCTTTAAAAGTATTTTATTAATAAAAATAAGGTCATAAACATGTGGAAAAAAGTTCACAAATACAAATGATCTCCAGATGACCACAATTGGTTGACTGACAGACTCCAGATGGTACACAGGAGATTTCAAGGGCCACTGCCGGCTGACGCGTTTCAAAGGGGTACCTTCTTCCTCAGAGCCTGGCAGTGTTATCCCCTCCAGCTTCCCATATACACATGTACACACACAGCAATGAGCATTTGGGGAGGCTCCTCCCAGAGGGCCCAAAAAAGCACCACCCATATGGGTGGGTGGGTCACAGCAGAAGGCACACGCCTATTAAGCGATACATTCACTTAATACAGTAAATACATAAGGCGAGTGATGCCCACCTGTCCATGTATACACTAAGGGGCCGTAGCCAGTAGTTCTAAAAAAACATAACCAAAATAGTAATAGATGATCAATAGATAGATTAGAGGGCCCGATGGGAACACTAATGATTTGTATAAAACATCTGCAGCCTCAGCAAGGGATCACAGACTCACCCAGTCCTTGGCCAAGGAGGTGATGCCTCCATCCACCTGATTTCTGAGACACGTCAAGTTTGCCTTACTAGACACAAATTGATTGGCTAGATTGGGTAGATCCTCATATTACATAGTTTTGGTAGATTTAAATTGTGCATAGATTATACAGTATGATTGTAAATTATATTGTGATCCTAAAAGCTTTAAAAAAGCTTTACAAAATAAACATTACATTTAGTATCTATACAAATAGATAGGATTATGGAAGGTATCGCCGTCTGTACACATGATGACAATATTGGGGTGTCTACCCCATTATAAAAAATGTCTTATACAATTTTATTTCCTGGAGTTTTATAAAGTGATCTAGTATAAATTACTCTAATAAAGAGAAATGTAGAGAATAGTTACATTCATTCCTGGGGGAGAAACTCATTTTCTTCTGGTAACATTCTTCTCTTCTTTTACAGTTTGTCCTCTAATCACCTGACAGACAGTTCCTGCCCCCACCTGGCATCTGGAATAAGAAATAACCAGACACTGAGGACACTGAACCTGGCAAAGAACAATCTGGAGGGTCCTAATTTCAGGAATCTGAT
The DNA here is from genome assembly GCA_028564925.1 of Lithobates sylvaticus. Taxonomy (NCBI): domain Eukaryota; kingdom Metazoa; phylum Chordata; class Amphibia; order Anura; family Ranidae; genus Lithobates; species Lithobates sylvaticus. Next base: position 963,250 of record CM053038.1, read on the forward strand.
GGAAGCTCTGACAACACAGATAGAGGAATTACAGTGAGTATAACAGGACTGAGACAATAATATTCTGTGACAGTTTCACATTCAAAACTTGTAAAAATTCTGACTCCAGTCATTGTAATGAGTACTTTTTTGTTCCTGAGGTCTCTATATATAGTTACATAGTAGGTAAGGCTGAATAAAGACAATAGTTCATCCAGTTCAACCTGTGTAGGTGTATGTGTGTCAGTGTCGTGACGTGGAATTTTCTCTATACGATACGTGTAATCCATGTCTCCTGCTCTAAATAAGCACCCTTTCAGACTTTTAGTATAATGCATCTGTGTACACCCGTATCTTCCCAAGTAACACAGAAATAACCACTGCCCTCACATCCTTAGCTCCACAGCTCAACTTCCCTCTGGAGCCTGTCTTTTGTTTATTTAGAGTACTTAACAATTGAGCTTGATGGCTTCACAATCAGCCAATCAAGCACAGGCAAACAGGAGGAGTTATACAAATCTCATATTGAGGAGTGCCTGTCACAAATGCTTATATCACATAAAAGTTTATTTTTTATTTTTTATTGGCCAAGAGCATCAACTACAGCCAACATGTTTGGGGGGTAAGGTCTCCTTTTTCAGGGCATGAGCATTGGATGTTAGAATCACAATGAGATGCAATAGCAGACCTATGTTAGGGTTTGATAAAAATTGCCATCTCGTATCTCCATTATGAGGCAGGCAACTGAGTTAAAAATGCACCTCAAGTTCCTGGGATTGTATGATATAATTTTTTTATTTATTTTTATGGTTAAACTGGATGGACTTGTGTCTTTTTTCAACCTGATTAACTATGTTACTATGTAAGAACCCCTAATGGCCCCTAATGGTACTCAAGGCCAGTACCCAATCAATGCCCTGTTGAAGAAAGGCCAAAACAACAAGACCCTGAGAGGGAATGCGAGATCGATCAACAACTTCACTCCACAAAATATACGCTCTCCAAGTACTGCCATAAATCGTCCAAGAGCTGGACATTCAACATGGTGGGAATCATAGAACCTGACAATCCCCTGTCTCTCAGAACCAAGGTTACTATGGCCAAGCAGTTAAGCCAGTGATTGTAAAACAGTGTGAAAGATTGTACTGTAGGGCAGAAGATCTTCCCACAGGGCAGCCACAGCCAGTCGCACCCTGTTGGCAAACCAGGGATGCCAGGGCCAGTCTTAAACTACTAGAATGACCGGAATCAACCCGACCCTTATCCTGTGCAGCAGGCCAAGAAGAAGAGGGCAAATGAGTAGATGAGTTGATAACAGCCCCACTGCAGGATATACAAGAAAAATTGAGCGTTGGACTTTATAGGCACAACAATACACAAATTAGTAAAATATCATATCTTTAATATAAAAAGAAAAAAAAATGATGATAACAATAAAGTTTAAAATTCACACTTATGGTTTATACATAGTGTAGACATCTCTAGCATCGACCTACTGCACTACACAGAATAAAGAAGGATATCTAAAGTGTTGTAAATTCCGGAGTGCTGCTTATGATGTAGAGTGATGTCATAACTTGCTCTTGCTCTACATGTTATGCGGCGAGCGCTTCTTTAGGAGCTTTAGGCAAACTATTATGCGTGAAAAAAAAACATACAAATAACATCAATCTTTAAACATATACACAAATTCTGATTGAGCATAACATATAAAAACATTCCAATTATCTATCTCCAAAGTGGTCATACAGTAAGTACTGAGTAATGATGGCGTAGGCAAACCAACAACTATGGGGGGATAAATAACATAATATTATTAGAGTAATATGTATGTAAATGTGAACAGTCACTAAATTATAATAGAATATACCTACTAACACAGAGATACCTGATCAATAGGCATCCTTTAAAAGGGCAAACCTAAAATCAATGCACTAACTATACAAAGTATATGTATGATAAAAAGCCTGAAGATGGAACAAGAGTTATGTCACAGGCAAACTTACTGTGTAGTGAAGATGTCAGCAGTCAGACTGAAAACATCAGCAGGGTGGCTGCTTGAGAAGGTTTTTTTATTTTTTTTTAAAATAAAAATCTTCCTTGTCAATATTTTTTATTGGTCATAGAGAAAGACAAAATTACATGATTGTCAGAGTTATGCCCCGTACACACGGTCGGAATTTCAAACGGAAAATGTCCTATCAGACCATGTTGTCGGAAAATCCGACCGTGTGTGGGCTCCATCTAACTTTTTCCGTCTTTTTCCTGCTCTCAAATTTTCCGACAACAAAGTCCGATCAGACTTTTTCCGATCGTGTGTAGCGAATTCCGATGGACAAAGTGCCACACATGCTCAGATCACATTACAAGACCAAAGCTATTGGCTACTAGCCTCTACGTAGTTCCGTCGCATGCAAAGAACGTCACCACGCTCAGAATGATCGCATTTTCCAACAAATTTCTCCGACCGTGTGTATGCAACACCAGTGTCGGACAAAATCCGTCGGAAAAAGTCCAATGGATTTTGTGGTCGGAATTTCCGACCGTGTGTACGGGGCATAACTGACATGTTTACATACATCAATTGACATTTATAAAAATCTTCATGCACTGCGCCCCGTGCCCACCCAGTTGTGTGACATTAGCGACTTAATATTCGCTAATGTCTTCCTGTTTCTCCTCCCAGTCCTAAGTCCTGATTTGCCAGGAGGAGAAGCGACTGCTGGGCCTTGGGAGGTGACATGGGGGGAAGTCACCGAAGATGCAAACTGGATGGGGTAAGTGCGGGGATGGCAGGGTGCCTGATGGGCGAGCAATTTGGCGATTGAGCGACGATGGATTGATCGAGCGCCGGGGGTGGGGGTTGATTGGGGGCTGCCCCCCCACAGGAAAATTTAGCATCAGCTGCCACTGGCCATGACATGCATGCACAGTAATTCCGCGTACACACGGTCGGAATTCTCGTCGGAAAAAGCTCTGATGGTTTTCCCGTCGGAATTCCGACGGAATTTTGCTCAAACTGTCTTGCCTACACACGGTCACACCAAATTCCGACAGTCTGTAACACAGCGGCATAAAACATGTTTGACAGCACTATAAAAAGGGAAGTTTAATGCTTCCGAGCATGCGTCGAATTGTTTCCGAGCATGCGTCGGAATTTTGCGTGTCGGAATTGCCTACACACGATCGTAAAATCCGATAGAAAGGTTTTCCGTCGGAAAAATTGAGAACAGGTTCTCAATCCAAAGTCCATCGGAAATTCCGACAGAAAAAGACCATTGGGCATACACACGGTCAGAAAATCAGATGAAAAGCTCCCATCGGACTGTTTCCATCGTAAATTTGGACCGTGTGTATGCCGCATAAGAAGAGGACCTGTCCTCCATTTTTCTTAGTAGCCCTCCTCTCCTCCAGATCATATCTTCTGCTTTAAATTCACACACTGACTTCCTTCACACTGATTCCTGATTCTTTTCTTTCCAATCATGGGGCTATTCACTGTTGACACTTCAGTCTCATGTTCATATCTCTGATGAAAACAGGGATCAGTGTTTTAACCATGTCATTCTGTGTCTCTGTCCATCAGTCTGTGTGGGTTTTGGTGTATTATAAAGCATAAAATACAATCTTAATGCAAAGGATTCTGAATAGAGGGATATAATTCAGTGTTCAGGCTCTGCTTTACATTGACTGATTCCCCATAGAAGTAGAAAAGACAGAGCCTGATTGGCTGCTGAAAGATTTACAGATAAGAGAATAAAGGAAATGAGATTGATCTTGTGAGATCTGATGACCATTTCTATCCTCTCTTCTAGGATTGGGAACAATGACTTGTCAAATGAAACTAAAAGAGAACTGAAAAAGTTGGAATCCCTCCGGCCAGGACTGAAGGTTATCATATGATGACCCCAGAGGAAGAATCTCTACTACAGCTATGAATGGAGATGGATCCTCAAAACTTCTGGATGGATTGAGGGGTGAAGGACACACTTTGGGCAACCATGAACATTTTCTCCATAAAGTGACTTGGGCTGTTCAGATGATTGTTTCTAATTGTCATCCCGGTATTTGTCTTACACAGCTTGCTGTCCTCTCACTAATCCTCTATGACTGATAGAATTCTTATTTTCTGAGAGGAGCTGAGACTCATCCAGAGATAATACAGCCAGTGTGATGAAGAGATGGCACAGAGGAGGAGGATCTTTAATAAATACAATGTACAACCTATATCCCTTCATACATTGACATTGCTAGACCTGGGAACCTGTTCCAACAAACCACCACCACCACCACTATCTTCATTATATCTGCCAACAATTACCACCTCATTATTGCCATTCAGCAGCAGTGAGGAGCAGAGTGTGACCTATAGGGGCGGCCCCTTAATTTTCCTAGAAGGGGATAGGTCTCTGCACTTGCGGATTCTGTTTGGTTAAAGCAGAGCTCCACCCTAAAGTGGAACTTCCGCTTATTGGATTCCTCCCCCCCTCCGGTGCCACAATTGGCACCTTTCAGGGGGGAGGGGGGTGCAGATACCTGTATAATACAGGTATCTGCACCCACTTCCGGGACGCATTATCTGAGAGGCCCCGCCTCTATCCGAGAATGCCCCGTTGTGTCTTGGGAAACACAGTTCCCAGGACACAGCGGGGACCAATACAGACGTGCAGCGCGACTCGCACATGCGCAGTAGGGAACCGGGCAGGGAAGACGTTGCGTCTTCACTTCCTGATTCCCTGACAGAGGATGGCGGCGGGGGCAGCGAGAGACGAGCGCTCGCTCGTCATCTTCTGCCGACACCGCTGGAACCAGGACCAGGTAAGTGTCCATTTATTAAAAGTCAGCAGCTGCACTATTTGTAGCAGCTGACTTTAAAAAAAAAAATTTCAGACAGAACGCAGCTCTTCACATGGACAGAGAATCAAATTGTTGCTGCTCTCTTGTATTGTATTGGGTGGTAAAACTACTAGTGCGTAACCTTTTTTTTTTGGAAAACATATTTATGTGTTTTTTTACATAAAATAAAAGATTTTATATGAATAAAAAAATAATTATTGTAGACAATCCCCTATAGTTCTGTGTGTGGTGAATGCTAGCCTGTCTAGTAAGAGAACCCAGCACTAGTTCTGTAATTAGGAAGAGGAAAGAAAAGTCTCATGTGCTTGAGTGTGGTGCTTAACTACTTCAATACCGGGCACTTTTACCCCTTTCCTGCCCAGAACAATTTTCAGCTTTCAGAGCTGTCGATCTTTGAATGACCATTGTGCAGAGATGCAACACTGTACCCAAACTACATTTTTATAATTTTGTTCACACAAATAGAGCTTTTTTTTGGTGGTAAGTATGTAATCACCACAGTTTTATTTTTTTTTGCTAATTAAACACTAAAAAGGACCAAAAATTTGTAAGAAAATAACAAATTTTTCTTTGTATCTGTTATAAAATTTTGCAAATAAATAATTGTTCTTCATAAATTTAGGTCAAAATGTATTTTGCTACATTTTTGGGTGAAAATAACCCAAACCAGTTTATATTATTTAGTCTGTAGAAAAGTCATAAGGTCCACAAACTATGGTATATATATATATGAAAATCAATCAATCCTGATCAATCTCACTTCTTGAGGTCTGAAAACGCTGGAACACTACAAATCCCTCCAAAAATGACCTATCTTTTGAAAAGTAGACAGTCCAATGAGTTGAGTAAGAGGCACCATTCAAATTTCCAGCCCACGCATCCCTTTCCCCAAGCATTGAACGCCATGGAATGGAGTGTGGGTGGGCAGACACAGGGGTAAGGGCAGAAGGAGCAAGAGGAAATCAAGCCCTCGCTCCTCTCCTGTTCATGTATGGGGGTGGGGCTGTGTGCAGTCCCAATTGTTGTACTCAGTTACTTGGGGAACTGCAGTTCATTATCAATAAGGTGTCTGGGTTTCAGGAGGTCTGAAACCCGGACACATGATTCCAAACCCGGACTGTCCAGGTGAATCCCGGACGGGTGGCAACCCTATCCGGCTTGCTATACCAGATTATCGCAATCCCCCACTGTCAGGCACTGAAAATCTGCTTCACCGGTCTGAGGATTTGAAATCTTGTGGTTTACTCTCCTCTCCTTTCCTAGCAGTTCTGACAGTACAAGCTAGATGGCTTCTGATTGGTTAGCACCATCCATGTAATGGTGCTGACCAGTTAAAATCCCTGTAATTCATACTGACTTATGCAATCCCAAACCATATAAACTTCCAACTCAGTGTAAAAAGGGGAAGTGAAAGACAACTAGCTTATGAATATCGCACAGAATGTCCTGCCACCCCCTTTAGGACTATGGGTATCCTATGTACTGGAAAACAACAACAAAAAAAGAGGGCACATTGACCTAGCGCATGTATCAAATGAATAAGACAAGTATTATACTTCCTATTTTTTACAATTAAAGAGTTAAAAAAGGGATATACATCACTTAAGATACATAAATTAAGTACATGGCCAACTCACCCAAATAACAGGTGGGGTTTTTCTGAGCCGAGGCAATCAATGTGCAAAAAGATATAACGAGCTCAAAAAGGAACTGAAGTTAAAAAAGGGGCTCCATATAGAAACTCACTGCAGCAGATGGTGACAGCGGGCAAGTAAAATCGCCTGGTTGCATCCAGGATGGCAAATATGTGTGTCCCAGATTCAGGCACTATGCAGATTTGTACCACTAGGGGGAAGTGCTGAGAGTCCTGCAGGGGTAGAGGTAATGAGCCCAGCTGAATTAGGATGGCTCATTAAAGCGGTATTCCGTAAAAAAAAAAAAAGAAAAGTTAGCAGCTACAAATACTGTAGCTGCTGACTTTTAATAATTGGACAATTACCTGTCCCAGGGTCCAGCGATGTGGGGGAACGAAGCTCCGATCATCTACCCCTCCTCTCTGCGGCGCCAGCATTGTCACTGTGGGCGCCCGGCTGTGGCTTCACTTGCGCGAGCCGCGCCACGCCCCGTGACAGGTCGGGTAATCATCTGTGACCTGTGATGTGTCCCAGATGATTGCCTAGAGGGAGGGGTGATCTCTCTTCCGGCGCTGCGGAGCGCCAGGAGGAAGTGGGAGCTGGGACCCTCCAAAAAGAGGGTACCGCCCCCACCCCAAAAAAAAATGACATGCCAAATGTGGCATGTCAGGGGTTCACCTCCCTTAAAGCGGAAGTTTAGTTTTTGGGTGGAACTCCACTTTAAGGCCTATACAAAAACTCCCAGCATGTTTTGTGCCTGTCTAGACTGGGGAGTGTGATACCTGTCTGTGCGGTGAGACAACACCTGTGTGGCAAGCCTCTGTAACAGGAAGATAGGTGCTGGGGCAGCAGAAGGCTGCACCTTGCTGATAGCCAGGGAAACCTGTGTATGTGTATGTAGTAAGTGGCCAAGTTGGCAAGGATTTATTTTCATGTTTCTTTTTGTTTTGCTGTTTTTGGAGCATTGTAAATATTGTAAATAAACCACACCTTCACTGTTGTTTGCTGTGCCTAAATTTTGTGTAGTGAACCCATCCAGGGGGGGTCACACACACACGGTGCCGAACTAACCCCCTCACAATATATACAGTCAGAGTTTATTTATTCAAAAATTCAAATATTTACCAAAAAGCAAAATCAAAACCTTCACCATACCATTAATAAAACATTCATGACAACGTTGTCAGGAACAAGTTTAACCACTTCCCACCCAGGCCAATTCTGACATTTCTCTCCTACATGTAAAATTCATAATTTTTTTGCTAGAAAATTACATAGAACCCCCAAACATTATATATGTTTTTTTTAGCAAAGACCCTAGAGAATACAATGGCAGTCGTTGCACGGTATTTGCGCAGAAATTTTTCGAACAAGTTTTTTTTCAGAAAAAAAAGAGTTTCATGCTTTTTCAGAAAAAAAAAACAGTAAAGTTAGCCCAATTTTGTTGCATAACGTGAAAGATGAAGATACGCCGAGTAAATAGATACCCAACATGCTTCAAAATTGCACGCGCTCGTGGAATGGTGCCAAACTTCGGTATTTAAAAATCTCCATAGGCGACGCTTTAAAATTTTTTACTGGTTACATATTTTGAGTTACAGAGGAGGTCTAGAACTCAAATTATTGCTCTCGCTCTAACGTTCGCGGCAATACCTCACATGTGTGGTTTGAACACCATTTTCATATGTGGGCGGGACTTACGTATGCGTCGCTTCTGCGTACGAGCTCACGGGAACAGGGGCGCTTTAAAAAAAAAATATGTATTGTTAATTTTACTTTTATTTTTTTAGTTTGACACTTTAAAAAATAAAATAAAAATTTGATTACTTTTATTCCTATTACAAGGATCCCTTGTAATAGGAATATGGCGTGATCGGACCTATTTACAGTGAGATATGGGGGTCATCTCACCCCTAGGCTGGGAAGCCTAAAATAAAATAAAAAACGATTACGGCTTCCCAGCCGAGGCAGAGCCTTTAATTGAATGCAGAGGCTGGGCGTGACGTCATAACATCGCGCCCGGCCTCCGAACGATCATAGAGACTCCGGCAACCATCCGGTCCACCGGAAATCTCTATGATCACCATCCGGGGGCCGGCGGATCCTGTGTCCGACTCACAGATGGAAGCGGTGAGTCGGTAGAAGCACCGGAGGGCAGCGGGAGGGGGGTCGTCCCCTCCCACCACCCGTAAGAACGATCAAGCAAAAGAACAGCCGCTATGATCATTCTTATGGTGCACGGAATCGCAGGCTGAAAAAGCCGATATCTGAATGATGCCTGTAGCTGCAGGCATCATTCAGATATACCCCCACAAAGCCCAGGACGTCCTATGACGTACCTTGAGCGTCAAGTGGTTAAAAAAACAGCCCGGGCTCTCAAGCACTCCTCCAATTTTACCGAGGGACTGGCAGCAAATTTCCAATGTATGGGGGGCAGAACAGCAACTCAAGAGTGGCAAACAGTGGCTGATGGACATATGGGACAGTTTCCACATTAAAGGTGAAACCAAAAAGGGGCCAAAAATGTCAAACAGTCCATAGATGGACAGACCATGAGTGGGTATTGCAATTTAATGGTGATGGTATAAAGACATTAAAGCAGTAGTGTAGTATTTTTTTTTACTTTTACCTACAGGTAAACCTATAATAAGGCTTACCTGTAGGTAAAAAGAATATCTCCTAAACCTGTACGGTTTAGGAGATATTCCCCTCGCAATGAGCCGCTGACTTCAGCAGCGCATGCGCTCCGGGGATTCTCGGCTGAAAGTCCGGCAGCCACTCACAGCGCCAGAGCCGCGATACCCGGAAGACATGCCGAGGGGAAATGTCAGCTCCCTTGGCGTGGGGAGCCGAGGGAAATACCAGCGCCTCGTTCTAAGGTAAGTATTTTATAATGAGCTAGTATGCGGTGCATACTAGCTCATTATGCCTTTTCCCTTACAGGTGTAGGGAAAAAAAAGTCAGCGGCTTTAGTACCGCGAGGTGAGTTGAAGGCGCATAGAGACACATGTGATGTGGCAATTAGCAAGCAGACGAAGAGCGTGCATGCAGTCAGGACAGTGGGAGGAAATGAGCAACAAGCAGAAAGTCCCAGGCTATTGTAGGTATCCACACAGCAATACTGGGTTCAAAAAAGTGGTATATGAATCCGGGAACATCGTCCCATGCAACAGTCTCACACATTACAGCTAAATCTGGACACTGATTAATACTTCTTCAGATTCCCGTCAGTAAGTCTCCGGCCGCTGTGGGTGTCAGAGCGCTGGCTGAGCAGATGGCATTCAGGGAATCTTTGCAGAGGCTGTCAGATCCACTTGAGACGATATGGAGCCACTCGGTGCTCCTGGCCCTTTCCTGCTGCCAAGCAGCAGATTGCTATAGGGCACCTGAGTCGAGACACAGAGCTAGAGCTCAGCCCTGTCCCCTCTCTCCCCTCATTGGCTCTCTGACTATGATTAACAACAGTGGGAGCCAATGATACCCCATGCTATGTCTCAGCCAATCAGGAGGGAGAGCATGTCCCTGATTTGGAACAATGTCCCTCTGCCCCTCATTCCTCCTCATTTGTCCCTCATTTTTGTCTGATCTATAGAGTCAGTGGCGTATCTAGGGTATGGCAGCCATGGCAAGTGCCATGGGCGCCATGGGGGGGGGGGGGCAAAAAAGCCGCCCCCGCACAATAAAAACAGTCCCACCCGTCCTCTCGCGGCCGCCTCCCGCACTAATGCAGTCCCCTGTGCCACGGCCGGCCTGCTGGAGCGCAGCGCCGGCACAGCACTTCACTAGCAAGTGAGGAGGGAAGCGACAGTCTCCCCCATCCCATGACGGCTGAGGAGTTGACTCGCCCGGGTCATCTACGTAGCCGTAGTGTAACTGGCGGAGGCGGAGCCTAATGCGGAGGCGGAGCCTAATGCTCCGCCTACCTTCATCTCTGCAGCTGCTTCAGCTTCTCCCCGGAGCGAGGTCTCCCGGGTCTGTGTGATATCACGTGGTCGGTGACGTGACCGTGAGGACTCTGGAGGCTGGAGAAGAGAACTCTAGAGAGAACACTATGTCACTAGAGAGAAGAGAAAAAATTGGAACCCCCAGGCAGCAGCACCTGGAAGGATTAGCACTGCAGCCTAGAAGCAGGTACAATTACAGAACCAGTCAGTCACTACGATCTTGAGCATCAAATATAGTGCTCAAACAATATGGATTAAATAAATATACTTAGCCATAGATATCACAAATAAAGTATAATAAAGTGATTTGTGCAAGTAGTACCTGCTTTTGCACAAATCACTTTTATTACACTTTATTTATGATATCTATGGCTAAGCATATTTATTTAATCCATATTGATCACTATATTTGATTGGCTGCTTGCTTCTGCTTGGGCCTGGCACACACGCACAATCGCACATGATGATGACTTGAAGTCATCATGTGTGATTCTGCGTGTGTGCCAAGCAGACAGGGCGAGAAATGCCCGGCTATCGAATAGTGCCCAGGTGGAACTGCGCATGCGCCGCACAGAGCTGCAGAACAGCTGAGTTTACGATCAGCTGTTGTCCCGTGTGGCCGAGGCACGTTCATGTAGGTGAGGGACGGATATTTACATGAAGGGGGCGGATATTTCAATGATGGGCAGTGCTGGGGGTGGAATTTGTATAGATGGCCAAAAAAATTTGCAAAATAAATCTTTATCTACTATTCATTTTGAACACTGCGGGGCGTGTTTAGTCAATTGAAGGGCAGATTTTTCTATATTACATAAAGGTTTCTTTACCAGATTTGTTTGTTCAGCGATAAAAATTCCGCCCCTAGCACTGGCCATCATTGAAATATCCACCCCCTTTATGTAAATATCCGTCTTCACCTACATGAACGTGCCTCGGCAACGCGAAACAGCTGATCTTAAGCTCAGCTGTTCTGAGGCTTCGTTCTGCGCACGTGCAGTTCCATCCCAGCATTTTTCTATAGGGGGTACTTCTCGACAGAACACCAGCATTACCACTAGGCAAACTAGGCAGCTGCCTAGGGCACCTGGCCACTGGTGATCCTACTCCCTCTCTACCTCTGTCCAATGTCAGAGGCGCTGGCGCAGCATTTATGGGTGCTGGTGTTACTGCATTTATGGGTGCTGATGTTACTGCATTTTTGGGTGCTGGTAAGGCCGCATTAATGGGTGCTGATGTTACTTCATTTATGGGTGCTGGTAAGGCCGCATTTATGGGTGCTGATGTTGCTGCATTTATGGGTGCTGGTAAGGGCGCATTTATGGGTGCTGGTAAGGCCGCATTTATGGGTGCTGATGCTGCATTTATGGGTGCTGATGTTACTGCATGTGCTGATGTTGCTGCATTTATGGGCGCTGGTAAGGCTGCATTTATGGGTGCTGATGTTACTGCATTTATGGGTGCTGGTAAGGCCGCATTTATGGGTGCTGGTAAGGCCGCATTTATGGGTGCTGATGCTGCATTTATGGGTGCTGATGTTGCTGCATTTATGGGTGCTGATGTTGCTGCATATATGGGTGCTGGTAAGGCCGCATTTATGGGTGCTGGTAAGGCCGCATTTATGGGTGCTGATGTTGCTGCATTTATGGGTGCTGATGTTGCTGCATTTATGGGTGCTGATGTTGCTGCATTTATGGGTGCTGGTAAGGCCGCAAATGTTTTGACAGGGGCACAGTTTCAGTGCTTGCCATAGGCGCCATTTTCACTAGATACGCCTCTGTATAGAGTTGTATATAAAATGCACTTTTTAGCTATCAAAAAGTGTTTTCCAGCACTAAACCTTTCATCTGATTTCTAAATTGCTGCATTTTGTAAATTCTAAAAGCCAATATAAAGGAATAATAGTGGTAAAAAAGCACTTGTGGGTTTAACCAATCTTGCTTTTTTTTGTACAATTCTCCTTTAACCGCCTGAGATCCGTGCCATAGCCAAATGACGGCTACAGCGCGGATCTGTTGTGCCGGGACGACGTCTATTGACGTCCTCCCGGCAACGAGCTGCCTGCGCGCCCCCTGAGGGGCGCGCGTGGCGCACTCTGTGATCCGCGAGTCTGTGAGACTCGCCGGATCACAGATCCGAGTAAGGGGTCGATCCCGTCCCCTTACCACGTGATCAGCTGTCAGCCAATGACAGCTGATCATGTGACAGTAACAGAGCCGGTAATCTGCTTTTTTTCCTGCTCGCGCTGACAGCGCGAGGAGAAAAAAAAAAAAGCCGATCACCGGCGGCAGTGAGAGGGACATCAGTCCCTCTCACTGCAATATGCCAAGGGTCCATGGTGCCCTCCTGTAAAAAATAAAAGTGCCCACAGTGCCACCTGTCAGTGCCCCCAGTGCCATCTGTTAGTGCCCCCAGTGCCATCTGTCAGTGCCCCCAGTGCCACCTGTCAGTGCCCACAGTGCCATACGTCAGTGCCCACAGTGCCATATGTCAGTGCCCACAGTGCCAGTGCTGCACATCAGTGTCCCCTACCAGTGCTCATCAGTGTCCCCTACCAGTGCCCAGTGCCACCTATCAGTGCCCATCAGTGCCACCTATCAGTGCCATCTATCAGTGCCACCTATCAGTGCCATCTATCAGTGCCCATCAGTGCCATCTATCAGTGCCATCCATCAGTGCCCATCCGTGCCACCCATCCGTGCCCATCAGTGCCATCTTTGCTGTGCCCATCAGTACCGACTTATCTGTCCCCACCAGTGCAGCCTATCAGTGCCCACCAGTGCAGCCTATCAGTGCCCACCAGTGCAGCCTATCAGTGCCCACCAGTGCCACCTATCGGTGCCCACCAGTGCCGCCTCATCATATCAATGAAGCAGAAAAATTACCTGTTTACAAAATTTTATAACAAACTATTAAACATGATTTCATTTTTTTTTTTAAATTTTCCATCTTTTTTTATTTGTTTAGCAAAAAATAAAAACCCCAGCTGTGATTAAATACCACCAAAAGAAAGCTCTATTGGTGGGGAAAAAATGGTAAAAATGTAATTTGGGTACAGTGTTGCATGACCGCGCAATTGTCATTCAAAGTGCGTCAGCGCCAAAAGCTGAAAATTGGTCTGGTCACGAGGGGGGGTTTAAGTGCAAAGTAATCAGGTGGTTAAGGGGGCGTGGCAAGGGGGTGTGTCCTATGCCTGCATACTTTTTCTGATAGGTGTCCCTCAATTCCTTCTTCTATACTGAAGCCAGCACTGGGACCCGATCATGCGACCATACCAGAGAAACTTTAGAATAGGTAAGTAAAATCATCTTTTCTTTTATGGGATAGATATAATAGGCTTAGAATAGGGGTGGGAGTAGATTTAAGCTTAGGGTTTGACTTGCCTTCGACATTAGCAGAAGACTGTGATATCTTCTCCTAGTCTGCTCTTACTTCAAAATTTTAATATGGATATAAGTGAGATTTGATAATGAAATTAAATCGGACCTTCAGTCATTTTTTCATCTTTCCATCTATTAAATCTTCTGCCCTTGTTTTAACTTGTGTAGCGCCGGCTCCTGATGAGCAGTCGCTAGTGTTTTTTCAAATTTAAGTTGTCTGACGCCGCAGTTGGGTTTCAGGCTAATTATTCTAAAGTTCTGGTTTCTGTACAAGTTCAGCTGGGTTGCACTGGTTTCTCCTTGACCACAGGTGTCGCTGTCACCACCGGTGAGTGTAGAAATGCAGTTTAGCTGGATGTATTGAATGCCACCTATCACTCGGAAATAGCCCAGTGGGAGTGTTCTTCCTGCTGTGCAATCTGGGAGATGGGATTTAAGGTACCGACGCCATTGGCGAAGGGTCTTTTTTTTTGTTTTGTTTGGATTCGTTTTGGTTCTCCTCCGGGCCCTCCTGGCCTGGGGGAGAGACGCATGTAGTAGTCTGACAACAATTGTCCGATGGAGCATACAAACGGTCGGATTGTAGGCCAACAGTCTGTCATCACACAATTCCCATTCAAAAAGCCGATCGTGTGTACAAGGCTTTAGTCGGTAGGGTTCAATATTGAGTTGGCCCACCCTTTGCAGCTATAACAACTTCAACTCTTCTGGGAAGGCTGTCCACAAGGTTTAGGTGTGTCTATGGGAATGTTTGACCATTCTTCCAGAAGAGTATTTGTGAGGTCAGGCACAGTCTCTGCTGTAATTCATCCCAAAGGTGTTCTATTGGGTTAAAGAGTGAGTAAAGCCTCCTCCCAAAAAAAAGAAAAACGGAACCTGCAAGGCAAAGGCTAGCTGATTATGAATAACTTACCTGAGAACGAAGCCCCCGAAGCGGTTCTCATCCACGACCTTCTCCGCCGCCATCAAGCCCGGAGTGACTTCCAGGTCTCGCCGCTCCAGCGCTGTCATTCGCTGGATCGGCGATGACGTCACTCCCGCGCATGCGCACGAAAGCGGCATATCGCCGTGATCTCGGCATGCACAGTGCGCCTGCGCGCCGCTGTCTATGACGCATGCGCCGTAGACAGCGATGCCTCTTTTTTCTAAATATCTCCTAAACCATGTAGGTTTAGGAGATATTTATTGGACCTACAGGTAAGCCTTAATCTAGGCTTACCTGTAGGCCAAAGTGGTTTGTAAGGGTTTACAACCACTTTAAAGTCAGGACTCTTTATGGACCTTGCTTTGTGCACTGGTTCAAAATCATTTGGTGGAGGGGGGATTATGGTGTGGGGGTTGTTTTTCAGGGGTTGGGCTTGGCCTCTTAGTTCCAGTGAAGGGAACTTTTAAGACGTCAGCATACCAAGACATTTTGGACAATTTCATGCTCCCAACTTTGTGAGAACAGTTTGGGGACGGCCCCTTCCTGTTCCAACATGACTGCCCACCAGTGCACAAAGCAAGGTCCATAAAGACATGGATGAGCGAGTTTGGGGTGGAGGAACTTGACTGGCTTGCAGAGTTCTGACCTCAACCTGATAGAACACCTGACCTCACAAATGAGCTTCTGGAAGAATAGTCAAACATCCCCACACTCCTAAACCTTGTGGACAGCCTTCCCAGAAGAGTTGAAGCTGTTATAGCTGCAAAGGGTGGGCCAACTCAATATTGAACCCTACGGACTAAGGCTGGATTCAAACCTATGCATTTTTTAGTGCTTTTTGCATTTTTTAGATTTGCACTACAGAACATGTACCATAGGAAACCATGTTAAATGGACTGTAGTGTAAATCTGCAAAATGCAAAAAGCACTAAAAATGCATAGGTGTGAATCCAGCCTAAGACTGGGATGTCATTAAGGTTCATGTGCGTGTAAAGGCGGGTGTCCCAATACTTCTGGTAATATAGTGTATCATATATTAATATGCAGCACAAACACAGTACACCAGCCAGTGTATATTTTCTTTCAAAGGAAGAAAAAGAAAATATGGTGGAAATACAGTGGACTGATCTCATTGTGAGACAGAATCCTTATCTCACCCTAATGGGAGCAAGGTTCACACTGTAGGTGGTGTATGAATTTGTTCTCCATGTTATACAGTTAATTTTAAAAAATTTTGGCCAAATTTATCTCAAACTATTATCAGTCCACCTAAAATTAATAAAAAATGTAGCAAAACACCGCGCTAGTAAATGCAAAAATATTGAAATGCCCCAATACAGCAAATATTAGGGCTAAAAAGTGACATAAAATGAAGTGTACATAGGTAGCAGCAGCAAAAAAATGTGGATACACACATAAACAAGATAAAACAGTAAATAAAGCCGCGCTAATTAAACAAATAGGTGATAGGTGACCTATACCTTGGTGTAAAATAAATCCTCAAGCAACAATGTGATAAATGCAAAGGAAAAACAACAAATTGTATATCAAACAATATGTGTGCACATTTCCCAATACACCCAAACAATAAAGTCCAGTGACATAAAAGATGAATATAAAATGAAAAAAGTGAAAAAATTTGTGATAAATAAAAAAAAAAATTTGTGATAAATAAAAAAATAGTTCATAAATGTGATGATGTGAACTTGGACTTCTGGTGACAATAAAAATCGAAAACACCGTGATCCACCACCAATATAAGATTGCGCTTACCAGAAGGCAAGCTTAAAAAAGCCTGTAGTGTGATGTAAACGGGACAGATATGGACCTTCGGACATCAGCAGCAATCTGGATCTCCTCAGACAAGTTAGACCAGGGATAGAGATTCCAATGATGTTTTACCGCTTGGATCAATCAGAAATGGACACACTCTCCAAACAAAGGCATCGACCCCAGAGTCATTCAGCAGCCAATATGGAATACAGGAAGAAAAGGGGATGCTCCCATAGTGTGATACCAAATATTACGTTTATTAAAAGAAAAAGGAATCCTACTTACACAAAACGAAAAGCATATAAGCAGGACAAGTAAAATACGCCGGCCGGCTTGCAATACACCCGCTCACAACGCGGAACGCGATGACGTCAGTGCGTCAGCCTCCCTACGTCCGTTTCGACCAATAGTCGTCTTCTGGGGAACGGGCGACGCACTGAATCATCGCAGCTATATAGACAGTGGTAAACACAACCTGGTGAGAACCTTCAATGGCGGGAAAAACTAAATTGACCTTGAGTTTAACCCTATATGTATATAATTTAAAAACTAAAAATTGCACTAAAAAAGGGCCCCATCTTGTGGACAAATAACAGAACACAGCTAGATGAACTAACCATGTGATAAGTTACAAGTGGAAAATTACCACAGCTCGCTCCACAAAATGGAGCTCTAACAGTGGCAAATAGCCCAATGAGAATGTATATGTAATATCTCAACTGATAAATTAAAAATTAAATGATAAGCATATTGGGAGATGTAAATATGATCAAACACATTATACATCAATAGTTGCAGAAAAAGAGAAGAAAAAGACCCCAAAAAAAAAAAAAACTCTCTTTCCTTACAAAGTAAATGGGTAACAAAAACAAAAATTCAGAAAAGATCAAAAATCACAAAATGGCCATTGATGTTTCTCACCTCACATTATTATACATCACAATATATATAGTGTGAGCATAAATCGGATGTCTTAATTTTAAAATTACATCGTAAGGGTGGTACAGCAATTAAACTCCCATAATGACCATACGGGTCCCCAAATTGGAACTAGGAGACTCAGGAATTGTCAATGAAAGCGTTGACATCAATGTCAACGTTTAACCCAAACGGGGTATAACTTTTAATCTTATGTATCCATGACATCTCCAATCTGGAGATGCCGCGCACAAGAGAACCCCCTCTCCACGGTGCCGTATATTTGTCGATCCCCAGAAAGATTGTCTTTGAGGGGTTCTTCATATGGGCCTCTAAATAATGTCGGGAAACTGGATGTTTAGGGAACCCACCCAGGATATTGGTGACATGTTCGTTTAGCCTCACCTTCAGGGGGCGCTTTGTCCTACCGACATATTGGAGCCCACATGGGCACTGGAGTAGATAGACCACCCTCTCGGTGGCACAGGTGATGAAAGGTTTAATTTCGAATTCCACGCCTGTACTTGTAGAAGTGAATTTATGTGTCCTCCTATGGCTACAGCCACTAAGAGAGCAGATCCTACACTTCCTACATTGATAAAAACCCGTGAGGTTATCAAAGAAACATGTTTTAGCAGTGGGCGGATCTAAGACATTAGGTGCTATTCTGTCTTTCAGCGAAGGGACTCCCTTAAATACAATCTGAGGTGTCTGTGGAAGAACTGCATTAAGGGTAGTGTCACTGGTGAGAATGTGCCAGTGTTTTTTGATCATTTTACCTATGTTCCTATGTTGAATGGAATAGGAAGTGATAAAAGGGACCATAGCTAAACCCCTATCTTTAGCAGGCTTCTCTTTGAGTAGATCTGCTCTATCAGTACTAGACACCTCATGGAGCACAGCCATAAGGGAGGAGATGTTATAGCCCTTCTCAAGGAACCGCTTGGTAAGAATATCCGCCTGAGAAGAAAATTCAGTAGAATCTGAACAATTCCTTTTTAATCTCAGGTATTGGCTCTGGGTACGGACTTGAGCCAAGATTCATGGTGGCAACTTCCTATGGGGATGTATGAGTTGCGGTCTGTATCCTTAAAATGGGTTGCAGTGGTAATTATGCCGCTGTTAACCCTTATCACCAGATCTAAAAAGTTAATGGAGCTTTGACTGGCCTCATAATTAAGGGCAATACCCCTCTGGTTAACGTTTAACTCAGCAAGGAAGGTATCTAGATCTTCCTTGTTGCCATCCCACAGGAGGAGGATGTCGTCTATATATCTTGCCCATAGAACCACCTGTGGTCTATGTTGGGCATAGACGACATCCTCCTCCCATAGGGCCATGAAGAGATTTGCTAAGCTAGGGGCATATTTTGCCCCCATAGCAACTCCACGGTCTTGTCGATAGAAGGTACCCCCAAACCAAAAATAGCTGCTGGACGCAGCAAATTTTAGTAGTTGTAAGATAAAAAATATCTGTTCGTCAAATAAACCAGAGTCACGCCTAAGATAATGTTCCACTGCTAATATACCCAGATGATGGGGTATGACCGTATATAGTGAGGTGACGTCTGCTGTCACCAACCATATACCGGATATGGGAGTAATTGCACCCAACATGTTGATAACGGAGCGAGAATCTTTGACGTAGGATGGCATATTTTTAACAAGGGGCTGAAGAAAATAATCAATATATCTGCCCACCCGGGACGTGACAGAGTCGATGCCACTGACTATAGGGCGTCCCGGGGGGCAGGTAGGATGTTTGTGAATCTTGGGCAAATAATATATAGTGGGTGTGCGGGGAGACCTGGGAACTAAATACAGTGACTCCTTTTTGTTCAAAATCCCACATTCCAACCCACTCTGAACAAGCAACCTCAATTCAGATAGATATTGTGACTTAGGGTCACCACGAAGGGGTATGTATGTTTCAGAGTCGCCCAATATCCTATACATTTCTGCTAGGTAATCTTTCTTGTCAAGGACGATAATTCCACCACCCTTGTCTGCAGGCCTAATTATTAAGTTTTTATTTTGACATAAAGAATTTAGACCATTAACAAGCTCCTTATCAGTCTTCACCCTCTTAACCAGTATTTGGTCCAAATCAGACAACACCAAATCTCTAAAGACTTTTAGGGCTGGTGCCAAAGCACCCGGAGGATTAAAAAGTGAGGCGTTTGAAAGCCCCGAATGTTGAAAACCAGTGGTCACAATCCCATTAACACTAATCGGGTTGATGGCCATATGTCGTTTAATGTTGACTTTACGAACAAACTTATGTACATCCATATATGTTTGAAATTTGTTGAGCCCCCGAGGAGGCGCAAATTTCAAGCCTTTATTTAAAACCATTTTTTCAGAGTCATTTAAGGTAACAGAACTTAAATTAAAAATCCCGCTACCATCTAGGATCTTTTTCTTTTTAGCTCTACATTTCCTCCCCCCTCTGGTTCCTCTTTTCGGTCTATGGGCCTTTTTACCCCTTGATTGGGTCTGAAAAAACCCCAATGTTGGTTAGACGGACCAGGACTCGGGTTTGGGTATTGCATGGAATTACCCACTCCTCTAATAGTGTCCTCATAGTCTTTGGGGGGCCCTTCTAAATCCTGAAGAGGATAGAAGTTGTTGTGTGTACTCACATTGTAGCCACCATCCAACCCAGTGTTGTAGGCACTTACAGTATCGAAATGTTGAAACGCCAATGGTGGCTGCTTGTAATGGTCCATCCTATAATTCGGATTGGGACCATACCCCCCTATGGGGTTGGCATTATGGGGGGGTCCAAAATAGGGTGAATAATCTCCATATTGGTTAGACTGGCCATGGGGTCTCTGGTTAGAGGGTGGGGGAAAACCATAAGTGTTATTAATGTTACCCCGACCTCTTCCACTCCTATTCTGGATGTTAGATCCCCGAGATCGTCGTGGAAAAGATGGAATATGATTAGGTGGGAAATCATTTCTCAACTGACCACCAGATCTAGAAGGTGATTGGTAAAAACTTTGTCTCCCCGACTGAAATGAGTCTGGGGGTTTACCACCACCTCGTATGGATTTGTTCTGTGCAGGTTTGGCAGTGGTGGAAACCGGGTTATCGGTACTGGAACCCACTTCCATGTTGGTATTACCCGTATTGGCCTGCTCATTTAACAACTTTTTTTGCCATTCAAATACTATACCACCCTGATAGTCATTAAGGTCTCGATTATATTTCTTTTTCTTTTTTAGTTTTTGTTCTCTGTCTTCCTTTTCCAGGATTTTGAGTAATGTAGCGGACCTATCCTTATATTCATTCGTGTCCTTAAGGGGATTGAGTTTTTCCTTTATGCTCTTAATCTCCTCGTCCAATCTGGTAAGTTTGGACGTCTTCCTTTCAACAAGAAATTTTAAAAAACTGACACCAGCCGTATTAAAATACTTGAACCAGTCCTCGAGTTCTATATCTCCCTTCTGGGGATTGATTTCCCATCTAAGGCTTCTGGGTACCATGTTACTCCTAATGTACGTCTCTAAGTATGCAATATCCCATTGCGTATGCATCTCTGAGACAGTAAGGTTTTTTAGTCTCATAAAGAGGCCACCTAGATCCCCCTCCTCATCTTTGTATGATTCAAATACCCCCTCAACATTGACCACTCTCGTGGCCCTATAGTCGAAGATATCCATAATGAATAAACCTTCAAGATAGCCAAAAGGGTGATAAAGGGGACGGAAACCTAATGATGCAACCAATATATGCGAAGTGATATGAATCACATAAAAAAGAAGAAAGCTGCAGTGTGGGTATATCAAAGTAAACAGTAAAAAATGTAGCAAAACACCGCGCTAGTAAATGCAAAAATATTGAAATGCCCCAATACAGCAAATATTAGGGCTAAAAAGTGACATAAAATGAAGTGTACATAGGTAGCAGCAGCAAAAAAAAAATGTGGATACACACATAAACAAGATAAAACAGTAAATAAAGCCGCGCTAATTAAACAAATAGGTGATAGGTGACCTATACCTTGGTGTAAAATAAATCCTCAAGCAACAATGTGATAAATGCAAAGGAAAAACAACAAATTGTATATCAAACAATATGTGTGCACATTTCCCAATACACCCAAACAATAAAGTCCAGTGACATAAAAGATGAATATAAAATGAAAAAAGTGAAACAAATTTGTGATAAATAAAAAAAAAAAAATTTGTGATAAATAAAAAAATAGTTCATAAATGTGATGATGTGAACTTGGACTTCTGGTGACAATAAAAATCGAAAACACCGTGATCCACCACCAATATAAGATTGCGCTTACCAGAAGGCAAGCTTAAAAAAGCCTGTAGTGTGATGTAAACGGGACAGATATGGACCTTCGGACATCAGCAGCAATCTGGATCTCCTCAGACAAGTTAGACCAGGGATAGAGATTCCAATGATGTTTTACCGCTTGGATCAATCAGAAATGGACACACTCTCCAAACAAAGGCATCGACCCCAGAGTCATTCAGCAGCCAATATGGAATACAGGAAGAAAAGGGGATGCTCCCATAGTGTGATACCAAATATTACGTTTATTAAAAGAAAAAGGAATCCTACTTACACAAAACGAAAAGCATATAGGCAGGACAAGTAAAATACGCCGGCCGGCTTGCAATACACCCGCTCACAACGCGGAACACGATGACGTCAGTGCGTCAGCCTCCCTACGTCCGTTTCGACCAATAGTCGTCTTCTGGGGAACGGGCGACGCACTGAATCATCGCAGCTATATAGACAGTGGTAAACACAACCTGGTGAGAACCTTCAATGGCGGGAAAAACTAAATTGACCTTGAGTTTAACCCTATATGTATATAATTTAAAAACTAAAAATTGCACTAAAAAAGGGCCCCATCTTGTGGACAAATAACAGAACACAGCTAGATGAACTAGATGTTTAATTAGCGCGGCTTTATTTACTGTTTTATCTTGTTTATGTGTGTATCCACATTTTTTTGCTGCTGCTACCTATGTACACTTCATTTTATGTCACTTTTTAGCCCTAATATTTGCTGTATTGGGGCATTTCAATATTTTTGCATTTACTAGCGCGGTGTTTTGCTACATTTTTTACTGTTTACTTTGATATACCCACACTGCAGCTTTCTTCTTTTTTATGTGATTCATATCACTTCGCATATATTGGTTGCATCATTAGGTTTCCGTCCCCTTTATCACCCTTTTGGCTATCTTGAAGGTTTATTCATTATGGATATCTTCGACTATAGGGCCACGAGAGTGGTCAATGTTGAGGGGGTATTTGAATCATACAAAGATGAGGAGGGGGATCTAGGTGGCCTCTTTATGAGACTAAAAAACCTTACTGTCTCAGAGATGCATACGCAATGGGATATTGCATACTTAGAGACGTACATTAGGAGTAACATGGTACCCAGAAGCCTTAGATGGGAAATCAATCCCCAGAAGGGAGATATAGAACTCGAGGACTGGTTCAAGTATTTTAATATGGCTGGTGTCAGTTTTTTAAAATTTCTTGTTGAAAGGAAGACGTCCAAACTTACCAGATTGGACGAGGAGATTAAGAGCATAAAGGAAAAACTCAATCCCCTTAAGGACACGAATGAATATAAGGATAGGTCCGCTACATTACTCAAAATCCTGGAAAAGGAAGACAGAGAACAAAAACTAAAAAAGAAAAAGAAATATAATCGAGACCTTAATGACTATCAGGGTGGTATAGTATTTGAATGGCAAAAAAAGTTGTTAAATGAGCAGGCCAATACGGGTAATACCAACATGGAAGTGGGTTCCAGTACCGATAACCCGGTTTCCACCACTGCCAAACCTGCACAGAACAAATCCATACGAGGTGGTGGTAAACCCCCAGACTCATTTCAGTCGGGGAGACAAAGTTTTTACCAATCACCTTCTAGATCTGGTGGTCAGTTGAGAAATGATTTCCCACCTAATCATATTCCATCTTTTCCACGACGATCTCGGGGATCTAACATCCAGAATAGGAGTGGAAGAGGTCGGGGTAACATTAATAACACTTATGGTTTTCCCCCACCCTCTAACCAGAGACCCCATGGCCAGTCTAACCAATATGGAGATTATTCACCCTATTTTGGACCCCCCCATAATGCCAACCCCATAGGGGGGTATGGTCCCAATCCGAATTATAGGATGGACCATTACAAGCAGCCACCATTGGCGTTTCAACATTTCGATACTGTAAGTGCCTACAACACTGGGTTGGATGGTGGCTACAATGTGAGTACACACAACAACTTCTATCCTCTTCAGGATTTAGAAGGGCCCCCCAAAGACTATGAGGACACTATTAGAGGAGTGGGTAATTCCATGCAATACCCAAACCCGAGTCCTGGTCCGTCTAACCAACATTGGGGTTTTTTCAGACCCAATCAAGGGGTAAAAAGGCCCATAGACCGAAAAGAGGAACCAGAGGGGGGAGGAAATGTAGAGCTAAAAAGAAAAAGATCCTAGATGGTAGCGGGATTTTTAATTTAAGTTCTGTTACCTTAAATGACTCTGAAAAAATGGTTTTAAATAAAGGCTTGAAATTTGCGCCTCCTCGGGGGCTCAACAAATTTCAAACATATATGGATGTACATAAGTTTGTTCGTAAAGTCAACATTAAACGACATATGGCCATCAACCCGATTAGTGTTAATGGGATTGTGACCACTGGTTTTCAACATTCGGGGCTTTCAAACGCCTCACTTTTTAATCCTCCGGGTGCTTTGGCACCAGCCCTAAAAGTCTTTAGAGATTTGGTGTTGTCTGATTTGGACCAAATACTGGTTAAGAGGGTGAAGACTGATAAGGAGCTTGTTAATGGTCTAAATTCTTTATGTCAAAATAAAAACTTAATAATTAGGCCTGCAGACAAGGGTGGTGGAATTATCATCCTTGACAAGAAAGATTACCTAGCAGAAATGTATAGGATATTGGGCGACTCTGAAACATACATACCCCTTCGTGGTGACCCTAAGTCACAATATCTATCTGAATTGAGGTTGCTTGTTCAGAGTGGGTTGGAATGTGGGATTTTGAACAAAAAGGAGTCACTGTATTTAGTTCCCAGGTCTCCCCGCACACCCACTATATATTATTTGCCCAAGATTCACAAACATCCTACCTGCCCCCCGGGACGCCCTATAGTCAGTGGCATCGACTCTGTCACGTCCCGGGTGGGCAGATATATTGATTATTTTCTTCAGCCCCTTGTTAAAAATATGCCATCCTACGTCAAAGATTCTCGCTCTGTTATCAACATGTTGGGTGCAATTACTCCCATATCCGGTCTATGGTTGGTGACAGCAGACGTCACCTCACTATATACGGTCATACCCCATCATCTGGGTATATTAGCAGTGGAACATTATCTTAGGCGTGACTCTGGTTTATTTGACGAACAGATATTTTTTATCTTACAACTACTAAAATTTGCTGCGTCCAGCAGCTATTTTTGGTTTGGGGGTACCTTCTATCGACAAGACCGTGGAGTTGCTATGGGGGCAAAATATGCCCCTAGCTTAGCAAATCTCTTCATGGCCCTATGGGAGGAGGATGTCGTCTATGCCCAACATAGACCACAGGTGGTTCTATGGGCAAGATATATAGACGACATCCTCCTCCTGTGGGATGGCAACAAGGAAGATCTAGATACCTTCCTTGCTGAGTTAAACGTTAACCAGAGGGGTATTGCCCTTAATTATGAGGCCAGTCAAAGCTCCATTAACTTTTTAGATCTGGTGATAAGGGTTAACAGCGGCATAATTACCACTGCAACCCATTTTAAGGATACAGACCGCAACTCATACATCCCCATAGGAAGTTGCCACCATGAATCTTGGCTCAAGTCCGTACCCAAGAGCCAATACCTGAGATTAAAAAGGAATTGTTCAGATTCTACTGAATTTTCTTCTCAGGCGGATATTCTTACCAAGCGGTTCCTTGAGAAGGGCTATAACATCTCCTCCCTTATGGCTGTGCTCCATGAGGTGTCTAGTACTGATAGAGCAGATCTACTCAAAGAGAAGCCTGCTAAAGATAGGGGTTTAGCTATGGTCCCTTTTATCACTTCCTATTCCATTCAACATAGGAACATAGGTAAAATGATCAAAAAACACTGGCACATTCTCACCAGTGACACTACCCTTAATGCAGTTCTTCCACAGACACCTCAGATTGTATTTAAGGGAGTCCCTTCGCTGAAAGACAGAATAGCACCTAATGTCTTAGATCCGCCCACTGCTAAAACATGTTTCTTTGATAACCTCACGGGTTTTTATCAATGTAGGAAGTGTAGGATCTGCTCTCTTAGTGGCTGTAGCCATAGGAGGACACATAAATTCACTTCTACAAGTACAGGTGTGGAATTCGAAATTAAACCTTTCATCACCTGTGCCACCGAGAGGGTGGTCTATCTACTCCAGTGCCCATGTGGGCTCCAATATGTCGGTAGGACAAAGCGCCCCCTGAAGGTGAGGCTAAACGAACATGTCACCAATATCCTGGGTGGGTTCCCTAAACATCCAGTTTCCCGACATTATTTAGAGGCCCATATGAAGAACCCCTCAAAGACAATCTTTCTGGGGATCGACAAATATACGGCACCGTGGAGAGGGGGTTCTCTTGTGCGCGGCATCTCCAGATTGGAGATGTCATGGATACATAAGATTAAAAGTTATACCCCGTTTGGGTTAAACGTTGACATTGATGTCAACGCTTTCATTGACAATTCCTGAGTCTCCTAGTTCCAATTTGGGGACCCGTATGGTCATTATGGGAGTTTAATTGCTGTACCACCCTTACGATGTAATTTTAAAATTAAGACATCCGATTTATGCTCACACTATATATATTGTGATGTATAATAATGTGAGGTGAGAAACATCAATGGCCATTTTGTGATTTTTGATCTTTTCTGAATTTTTGTTTTTGTTACCCATTTACTTTGTAAGGAAAGAGAGTTTTTTTGGGGGGTCTTTTTCTTCTCTTTTTCTGCAACTATTGATGTATAATGTGTTTGATCATATTTACATCTCCCAATATGCTTATCATTTAATTTTTAATTTATCAGTTGAGATATTACATATACATTCTCATTGGGCTATTTGCCACTGTTAGAGCTCCATTTTGTGGAGCGAGCTGTGGTAATTTTCCACTTGTAACTTATCACATGGTTAGTTCATCTAGCTGTGTTCTGTTATTTGTCCACAAGATGGGGCCCTTTTTTAGTGCAATTTTTAGTTTTTAAATTATATACATATAGGGTTAAACTCAAGGTCAATTTAGTTTTTCCCGCCATTGAAGGTTCTCACCAGGTTGTGTTTACCACTGTCTATATAGCTGCGATGATTCAGTGCGTCGCCCGTTCCCCAGAAGACGACTATTGGTCGAAACGGACGTAGGGAGGCTGACGCACTGACGTCATCGTGTTCCGCGTTGTGAGCGGGTGTATTGCAAGCCGGCCGGCGTATTTTACTTGTCCTGCTTATATGCTTTTCGTTTTGTGTAAGTAGGATTCCTTTTTCTTTTAATAAACGTAATATTTGGTATCACACTATGGGAGCATCCCCTTTTCTTCCTGTATTCCATATTGGCTGCTGAATGACTCTGGGGTCGATGCCTTTGTTTGGAGAGTGTGTCCATTTCTGATTGATCCAAGCGGTAAAACATCATTGGAATCTCTATCCCTGGTCTAACTTGTCTGAGGAGATCCAGATTGCTGCTGATGTCCGAAGGTCCATATCTGTCCCGTTTACATCACACTACAGGCTTTTTTAAGCTTGCCTTCTGGTAAGCGCAATCTTATATTGGTGGTGGATCACGGTGTTTTCGATTTTTATTGTCACCAGAAGTCCAAGTTCACATCATCACATTTATGAACTATTTTTTTATTTATCACAAATTTTTTTTTTTTTTATTTATCACAAATTTGTTTCACTTTTTTCATTTTATATTCATCTTTTATGTCACTGGACTTTATTGTTTGGGTGTATTGGGAAATGTGCACACATATTGTTTGATATACAATTTGTTGTTTTTCCTTTGCATTTATCACATTGTTGCTTGAGGATTTATTTTACACCAAGGTATAGGTCACCTATCACCTATTTGTTTAATTAGCGCGGCTTTATTTACTGTTTCACCTAAAATTAATATTTTAATTTTAGTAGGTGGAGTCTGGTGAGCTACACCAATCTCAAGCCCTGATGTGTCTTATGATACCTCATAATGGACACAGCAGGTGTACAGACCCGGGAACTCAGCACAGGGATGGTGGGAACTCCTCATAATGGGCACAGCAGGTATACAGACCCGGGAACTCAGCACAGGGAGGGTGGGAACTCCTCATAATGGGCACAGCAGGTATACAGACCCGGGAACTCAGCACAGGGAGGGTGGGAACTCCTCATAATGGGTACAGCAGGTGTGCAGACCCGGGAACTCAACACAGGGATGGTGGGAACCCCTCATAATGGGCACAGCAGGTGTACAGACCCAGAAACTCAGCACAGGGATGGTGGGAACCCCTCATAATGGGCACAGCAGGTGTACAGACCCGGGAACTCACCTCAGGGATGGTGGGAACCCCTCATAATGGGCACAGCAGGTGTACATACCTGGGAACTCAGCACAGGGATGGCGGGAACCCCTCATAATGGGCACAGCGGGAGTACAGACCCGGGAACTCAGCACAGGGATGGTGGGAACCCCTCATAATGGGCACGGCAGGTGTACAGACCCGGGAACTCAGCACAGGGATGGTGGGAACCCCTCATAATGGGCACGGCAGGTGTACAGACCAGGGAACTCAGCACAGGGATGGTGGGAACCCCTCATAATGGGCACAGCAGGTGTACAGACCCGGGAACTCAACACAGGGATGGTGGGAACCCCTCATAATGGGCACAGCAGGTGTACAGACCCGGGAACTCAGCACAGGGATGGTGGGAACCCCTCATAATGGGCACGGCAGGTGTACAGACCCGGGAACTCAGCACAGGGATGGTGGGAACCCCTCATAATGGGCACGGCAGGTGTACAGACCCGGGAACTCAGCACAGGGATGGTGAATGACTCTGGGGTCGATGCCTTTGTTTGGAGATTGTGTCCATTTCTGATTGATCCAAGCGGTAAAACATCATTGGAATCTCTATCCCTGGTCTAACTTGTCTGAGGAGATCCAGATTGCTGCTGATGTCCGAAGGTCCATATCTGTCCCGTTTACATCACACTACAGGCTTTTTTAAGCTTGCCTTCTGGTAAGCGCAATCTTATATTGGTGGTGGATCACGGTGTTTTCGATTTTTATTGTCACCAGAAGTCCAAGTTCACATCATCACATTTATGAACTATTTTTTTATTTATCACAATTTTTTTTTTTTTTTTTATTTATCACAAATTTGTTTCACTTTTTTCATTTTATATTCATCTTTTATGTCACTGGACTTTATTGTTTGGGTGTATTGGGAAATGTGCACACATATTGTTTGATATACAATTTGTTGTTTTTCCTTTGCATTTATCACATTGTTGCTTGAGGATTTATTTTACACCAAGGTATAGGTCACCTATCACCTATTTGTTTAATTAGCGCGGCTTTATTTACTGTTTCACCTAAAATTAATATTTTAATTTTAGTAGGTGGAGTCTGGTGAGCTACACCAATCTCAAGCCCTGATGTGTCTTATGATACCTCATAATGGACACAGCAGGTGTACAGACCCGGGAACTCAGCACAGGGATGGTGGGAACACCTCATAATGGTCACAGCAGGTGTACAGACCCAGGAACTCAGCACAGGGAGGGTGGGAACCCCTCATAATGGGCACAGCAGGTATACAGACCCGGGAACTCAGCACAGGGAGGGTGGGAACTCCTCATAATGGGTACAGCAGGTGTGCAGACCCGGGAACTCAACACAGGGATGGTGGGAACCCCTCATAATGGGCACAGCAGGTGTACAGACCCAGAAACTCAGCACAGGGATGGTGGGAACCCCTCATAATGGGCACAGCAGGTGTACAGACCCGGGAACTCACCTCAGGGATGGTGGGAACCCCTCATAATGGGCACAGCAGGTGTACATACCTGGGAACTCAGCACAGGGATGGCGGGAACCCCTCATAATGGGCACAGCGGGAGTACAGACCCGGGAACTCAGCACAGGGATGGTGGGAACCCCTCATAATGGGCACGGCAGGTGTACAGACCCGGGAACTCAGCACAGGGATGGTGGGAACCCCTCATAATGGGCACGGCAGGTGTACAGACCAGGGAACTCAGCACAGGGATGGTGGGAACCCCTCATAATGGGCACAGCAGGTGTACAGACCCGGGAACTCAACACAGGGATGGTGGGAACCCCTCATAATGGGCACAGCAGGTGTACAGACCCGGGAACTCAGCACAGGGATGGTGGGAACCCCTCATAATGGGCACGGCAGGTGTACAGACCCGGGAACTCAGCACAGGGATGGTGGGAACCCCTCATAATGGGCACGGCAGGTGTACAGACCGGGAACTCAGCACAGGGATGGTGGAAACCCCTCATAATGGGCACAGCAGGTGTACAGACCCGGGAACTCAGCACAGGGATGGTGGGAACCCCTCATAATGGGCACAGCAGGTGTACAGACCCAGGAACTCAGCAAAGGGATGGTGGGAAACCCTCATAATGGGCACAGCAGGTGTACAGACCGGGAACTCAGCACAGGGATGGTGGGAACCCCTCATAATGGGCACAGCAGGTATACAGACCTGGGAACACAGCTCAGGGATGGTGGGAACCCCTCATGATGGGCACAGCAGGTGTACAGACCGCGAACTTAGCACAGGGATGGTGGGAACCCCTCATAATGGGCACAGCAGGTGTACAGACCGGGAACTCAGCACAGGGATGGTGGGAACCCCTCATAATGGGCACAGCAGGTGTCCAGACCAGGGAACTCAGGACAGGGATGGTGGGAACCCCTCATAATGGGCACAGCAGGTGTCCAGACCAGGGAACTCAGCACAGGGATGGTGGGAACCCCTCATAATGGGCACAGTAGTGACAGGACTAAGGATAGAGCACCTATGGGAAGACAGAGAAGACATTGTGGATAATGAAGGTAAATATCAGGATCTGTAGGAGGAGATATATAGTGTGAAATGTTTAGAAGAAATGAAATGGACCTGAATGGAGAAGTCTCATCTCTGTGGAGATCGGAGTCCTCTCTGTGATTCTGGGAAGATCCTGCGCTGGGCTTTTCTGTGATTTGTACCTGTGGAGAGAATACAGCCAGACTCAGCCAATTAGAGGAAGGATATAGAAGGTGGGAACACTGGATCTGGGAGTTTTGGCTGGAAAAGAAAGAATATATTTAAATGTATACTGATCCACCCTGAAAAAAAACACATTATAGGCGTGTGCAGGGTTTGTGCCAGGTGTACCTGGGCACCCCCTAATCACTACGTGCAGTGCTGATTCCCCCTGCTGATCCACCCCCCCGTGTTGCGCCTCCCCCTGCAGTGCTTACGGCTTCCCCTTCTCTCCTCTTCCTCCAGCTGCTGCTGGGGATGTTTCAGGATGGAGAGCAGGGAAGGGACTAGTCAATATGACATTTACCAGCGCCTTCCTTTTCTAAATGAACACGGTGAACACACTCCCTAATTGCATTCATTCATAACTGAAGCATAGTAAACTGTTTACGATGCTTCCGTTTATGAATGAACAGGAAGCCGCTCAGCACGGAGTACTTCCCATTCATTCACTGTGCAGTGCGGCTGAGGCTGCAGAGAAAGGCGTGTGTGTTTGAGCTTTGGAGTGCACACCCCATACATACCTCCCAAGATTTTTGGATGGGAATGAGGGACACCTACTAACAAATGTATGTAGTCATAGGGCACGCCCCCCTGCCACACCCCCTTAAAGGAGAATTAACCCAAAAAAAGGTTAATTAAAGGACTTTTTTTTACCACTACTATTCCTTTATATCGGCTTTTAAAATGTACAAATGCAGCAATTTAGAAATTGGATGAAAGGTTTAGACCTTTTATCTTTTGGAAGATAAAAAGTGCATTTTATATACAACTATATAGATCAGAGCAAAATGAGGGACAAATGAGGAGGAATGAGGGACAGGGACATTCCCTCCAAATCAGGGACAGTTGGGAGCTATGCCCTATGTAGTATATATAAAGTATACATAATATATACATCGCACACACGATCAGACTTTCCAATGGGAAATGTGTGATGACAACCTGTTGGTGGAAAATCCGACCATTTGTAGAACAATTGTTATCGGATTTTCCACGGACAAATGTTGGATGGCAGGTTTTTTAAATTTTCCGTGGACAAATATCTGTTGTCAGACTTTCCTATCGTGTATACACAAGTCCGTCGATCAAACGTCCAAAGTACAAACACGCATGCTCGGAAGCAAGGACGAGCCGGAAGCAGTCGGTCTTGTAAACTAGTCTTCGTAATGGAGAATTAACATTCGTGACGCGGCAAATTATGAAATCTGGAAATGCAGCGCACAATTCTCTTCTTCTTTAACGGGATAATAATGAAGCTGCTTTGCTGATGATACTGATGGAGTTATTGCAAATGGATTTTCAAAGGCTTTTTTTTTCTAGTGATATCAAGAATAATATTATTATGCTTTTTTTTTTTTTTGCGCAAGTTACCACAACACCTTTATCCCGTAGTTTTTAAGATCAAAGATACAACTATGTTGGTGTCTCTTGTTAATTTTACATTGTATTTTTTTAAATTTAACTGCCGACTCCCAAACTGTCATTTGAAGTAAAACACACAGCCAAGTATTATTCTACACATTTTTTTTATAGTTGGTGAGGTTGAAAAAAGACAAAAGTCCTTCAAGTCCAACCTATGTGTGTGATTATATGTCAGTATTACATTGTATATCCCTATATGTTGCGGTCGTTCAGGTGCTTATCGAATAGTTTCTTGAAACTATCGATGCCCCCCACTGAGACCACCGCCTGTGGATGGGAATTCCACATCCTTGCCGCTCTTACAGTAAGTGCGTGGTTTAAGGTTAAACCTCTTTTCTTCAAGTTTTAATGAGTGGCCACGAGTCTTGTTAAACTCCCTTCTGCGAAAAAGTTTTCTCCCTATTGTGGGGTCACCAGTACGGTATTTGTATATTGAAATCATATCCCCTCTCAAGCGTCTCTTCTCCAGAGAGAACAAGTTCAGTGCTCGCAACCTCTCCTCATAACTAATATCCTCCAGACCCTTTATTAGCTTTGTTGCCCTTCTTTGTACTCGCTCCATTTCTAGTGTAGACAGTTTTCACTCCATGTACTCACCCTATGGTCCATGCCAACGGACCTTATTTTGTACAGTAAACGTTTATGGGGAACTGTGTCAAATGTTTTTGCAAAATCCAGATACACCACGTCTACGGGCCTTCCCTTATCTAGATAGCAATTCACCTCCTCATAGAAGGTTAGTAGATTGGTTTGGCAAGAACGATTTTTCATGAATCCATGCTGATTACTGCTAATGATACCGTTCTCATTAAAATCTTGTATATATTGTCCCTTATCATCCCCTCAAGGAGTTTACATACTATTGATGTTAGGCTAACTGGTCTTTAAATCCCAGGGATGTATTTTGGGCCCTTTTTAAAAAATGGTGCTACATTGGCTTTTCTCCAATCAGCTGGTACCATTCCAGTCAGTAGACTGTCAGTAAAAATGAGGAACAATGGTCTGGCAATTACTTCCCTAAGTACCCTCGGGTGCAAGCCATCTGGTCCCGGTGATTTATTAATGTTAAGTTTTCCAAGTCTAATTTTAATTCTGTCCTCTGTTAACCATGGAGGTGCTTCCTGTAATGTGTCATGAGGATACACACTGCAGTTTTGGTTACTGAAGCCCCCCGAATCCCTCGTGAAGACTGAGGAGAAGAATAAATTCAATGCCTACGCCATCTCCCCATCCTTTGTAACCAAATGTCCTTCCTCATTCTTTATGGGGCCAATATGGTCTGTCCTCCCTTTTTTACTGTTTACATACTTAAATCATTTCTTGGGAATTTTTTTGCTCTCCTCTGCTATGTGTCTTTCATGTTCTATCTTAGCCGTCCTTATTGCACCCTTAAATTTCTTGTTGCATTCTTTATAAAGTCTGAATGCTGATGATGAATCCTCAGCTTTGTATTTTTTGAAGGCCTTCTCCTTTGCTTTTATATGCATTTTTACATTGGAGTTAAGCCATCCAGGACTTTTGTTCGCTCTTTTTAAATTTATTACCCAATGGGATGCATTGGCTAATGCCATTATTTAATATGCTCTTAAAGCAAACCCATCTCTCCTCTGTGTTCTTTGTTCCTAAGATTTTATCCCAATTCATTACTTTATTGTAAGGTTCGTAGTTTAAGGAAGTTGGCTCTTTTGAAATTCAGTGTCTTTGTATTCCCCTTATGTTTCCTATTTGTGTGATTTATACTGAAGCCAATTGACCTGTGATCGCTTTTACCTAAATTGCCCCATATTTCCACATCTGTGATCAGGTCTGTATTGTAGGTAATCAGTAGATCTAGTATCGCTTTATTTCTAGTTGGTGCGTCTACCATCTGACCCATGAAATTGTCCTGCAAGACATTTAGGAACTGGCGAGCCTTAAATGAATGCGTGGTTCCCTCCGCCCAGTCTATGCCTGGATAATTAAAATCCCCCATTATGATAACACTTCCCATCCTTGCTGCTAATCCAAATTAGTGATAGGAGATCTGTCTCCCCTTCCTCCCTCAGGTTAGGGGGTCTATATCATACTCCCAGTATTATTTTCCCCTTAGCTTCATCCCTTTGGAGCTCTACCCATAAGAATTCCACCTCCTCCCTAGCTCCCTTAGTGATGTCATCTCTCACATTCACTTGTACATTATTCTTGATATATAGGCATACCCCTCCCCCTTTTTATCCTCTCTATCCTTGCGATAAAGGGTATAACCTTGAATGTTTGCCAGCCAATCATGAGAGCTGTTGAACCAGGTCTCTGAAATTCCCACAAAATCCAAATCCTTCTCGTACAACAGTATCTCTAGTTCACCCATCTTGTCCGCCAGGTTCCTGGCATTGGTGAACATGCCACGTAGTTTAGACCGGTCGCATATTATCCTCTTATTTGGTCTTCCGAGATTATGCATTAAAAAAAGAAAACAAATAAAATTAGACATGCTATCTGCCAATAGAACTTAACCAAAAAGTGCATTCTATGCATCCAAAAATATAGAAAATGTAACAAATCAAATCAATATTCAACCAAAAAAATTATGTCAAAGTAATAACTCCAAGGCCAATAATAAATAACACGTTATCTCTTACAATTTCGCAACATGGCTGATTGACGAACGGCCGTTCAGAAACGAACTGAAAAGCGTGAACTTAAAAGCGCTAAATGAAAAATGTGAAAAGAAAAGCGCGAATCAACACTTGCCAAACTTCTACTAACATGAAATTAGCAGAAGGAGCCCAAAGGGTGGCGCTAAAGAGCTCAAAAAACACGTAGTACATTACTAGGTTCGTTATTGTTGGCCAACAATTGTGTGCGATGTGTATGCAAGACAAGTTTGGGCCAACGCCCTTCGGACAAAAGTCCACGGTTTTGTTGGCCAACAATCCGATTGTGTGTACGAGGTTTCATTTTAATTCATCCCAAAGGTGTTCTATCGGGTTGAGGTCAGGACTCTGTGCAGGCCAGTCAAGTTCCTCCACCCCAAACTCACTCATCCATGAATTTATGGACCTTGCCATAAAGTGACCACCCATGCGATCCGATTCTGGTGCAGACAGAAAAAGGGTCCTGCACCAGTTTGATGTGAATGCAGTGCGAATGACGTACAAATCTGTGGCTCAAATTGCACCCCAGAGACACTGTATGTAATTCGCACAGGAATGTGCTGCGATTCCAGTTTGAATTTAATGTGATGTCTTGCACTGCAGTGTGAGCCTGGGATTAATTGTGACTAACTGAAGTCACAAAGGCCCCTTTCACACCGGGGCGGTGAGCCGCGGTGACGGTAAAGCAGCGCTAAATTTAGCGCTGCTTTACCGTCGTTTTCACCGCGGTTTTCGGCCGCTCGCGGTGCGGTTTTACCCCCCGCGAGCGGCCAAAAAAGGGTTAAACACCCCCCGCAGAGCGCCGCCGTAGCCGCGGTATTGCCGCGGTAACCGCGGTATTGCCGCGGTTTTACCGCGGTCTCCCATTGTAATCAATGGGAAGGAGCGGTATAGGAGCGGTGAACACACCGCTCCTATCCCGCTCCAAAGATGCTGCTAGCAGGACTTTTTTTGCCGTCCTGCTAGCGCACCGCTCCAGTGTGAAAGCCCGCCGGCTTTCACACTGGAGTTAAAGGGGCAGGATTTTTTCATGCGGTGAACAGGCGCTATTTTTAGCGCTGCACCGCATGAAAAACGCCCCAGTGTGAAAGGGGCCTAAGTCACATCCACCAGGTGACGGAGCTAAGCTGTGTCATTATCTGGGAGAGGTCTATCAACATTTCTAATTGAGTTTCTTTGAGGACACAGAGATATGACTCAGACTTTGAACTCACACGAAATTATACTGATCAGGGCAAATGCACTGTAAGCCATGTATTGAATGCGTCTTCTGTCATATATTTTAAAGGAGCGAAAAAAGTTTAAAATGTTCTCAATGTTCTTGTTTAGTAAATAAGAACACCCCCTAACCACCCAGCTCTCTGTAGAAATCGGCACATTTTTGCAAGAAAATTACTTAGAACCCCAAGCTTTATATATATTTTTTAGCAGAGGCACTGAAGAATAAAATGGTGGGTGTTGCAATTTTTTATGTCACATGGTATTTGTGCAGTGTTTTTTTTAAAAGGGATATTTTTTGGAAAAAGTACAGTTTCATGAATTTTATTGCACAAAAACAAAATATAATATCCAATTTTTTGGTAAAATATAAAAGATTATGTTATGGCGAGTAAATAGATACAGAACATCTCCCTTTAAAATTTTGCATGCCCGTGAAACGGCAACAAACTACAGTACATTAAAGTATCCATAAGCGATGATTTAAAAGCCTTTACAGGTTACCAGATTAGAGAGTTACACAGAAGGCCTGGAGGTAGAATTATTGCTCTTGCTCTGATGTTTGCCGTGATATCTCACATGTGTCGTGTGATCACTGCTTACATATGCGTGCGGGACCAATGCCTTTGCACATAAGCATGGGGGGTTGGGGGCACTTTAAAATTCATTTTTTTTAATTTATATGTATTTTTTTTTTACATTGTCCCTTTTCATTTATTTTGTATACATCACTTGTGATAGTATAGTCCATGACAGGTTCTCTTTATGAGAGATCTGGGGGCTATTAGACCCCAGATCTCTCCTCTGGCCTCCGAACCATCTGATCAAACCGAGATCGGAAGTGACAAAATCCTTTCAGACATTGGTCTCCTTGATGAGATGGGAGCAGTGGCATCGGGAGGGGGGCTGGAGCCCCAAATGGGTCCCCAAAAAGCACTGGGCCTCAGGCATGCACAACTGTATTAGTAGCCCCGAGCGTCACCGAGTGGGGACCGATCTGATGCCGAGCGCTGCCGAGTCACATAGCAGGTCCAACCTTCTGGAACCTGCAGCGCCTATGATGGATGTCCCACTGGTCCAATGCCGGGACCGCGGGGCGTTAGCTCATTTTTTTTACTTGTTTTTGTTACCTACCTTTATTGATATCATAGCGCAGCGGAAGTGACAGGTTCTCTTTAATGAGACATCATTAATAATGTCTATTATTACATATATATGTGATTTTATGAGTTTGTAGAGTCCAGGGTTCCATGTTTTGTTTGAATTTGTACTTCCATTGCTTGCATTTAAAATAATGAGTATTAACCACCTCCATACTGGGCACTTAAACACCTTCCTGCCCAGACCAATTTTGAGCTTTCGACGCTGTCGCATTTTGAATGACAATTGCGCGGTCATACAACACTGTACCCAAATGAAATTTTTATCATTTTTTCCCCACAAATAGAGCTTTTCTTTTGGTGGTATTTGATCACCTCTACGGTTTTAATTTTTTGCTAAACAAATAAAAAAAGACCAACATTTTTGATTTGTTTCAGTATCAAAAC
This sequence comes from Lithobates sylvaticus, assembly GCA_028564925.1. Lineage (NCBI taxonomy): Eukaryota > Metazoa > Chordata > Amphibia > Anura > Ranidae > Lithobates > Lithobates sylvaticus. Next base: position 1,000,804 of record CM053038.1, read on the forward strand.
TTTGTAAATAAATAAGTTTTCTCCTTCACTGATGGGCACTGATGGGGCTGCACTGATGGGCTCTGATAGGCACAGATGAGGTGGCACCAATGAAGTAGCACTGATGAGGTGGCATTGATGGGCGACACGGATGGACACTGATAGGTGGCACAAATTGGCACTGATAGCTGGCACGGATTGGCATGGATAGGCGGCATGGATGGGCATGGATAGGCAGCACAGATGGGCATGGATAGGCAGCACAGATGGGCATGGACAGGCACTGAGAGGTGGCATGGATAGGCACTGATAGGCGGCATGGATGGGCACTGATAGGTGGCACGGATGGGCACTGATAGGCGGTATTGTATTGTATTATATTGTACTGATGGATGCCAAACAATAATGCATGCCAATCAGTGATGCCCATTGTGGGCACTGATTGGCATCCATTGTGGGCAATGATTGTCATCCATTGTGGGCACTGACTGGCATCCCTGGTGGTCTAGGGTGGCATACCTGGTGCTGGGCATCACTCTTGGTATGGTGGCGTCCCTGTTAGTCCAGTGTGGGCATCTTCGGGGGGGGGGGGCTGCACTTATAATCGATCAGCACAAACCCCCCTGTCAGAGGAGCAGCCGATCGGCTCTCCTCTACTTGCATCTGACAGACGCAAATGAGGAAAAGCCGATCAACGGCTCTTCCTATTTACACTGTGATCAGCCGTGATTGGACACGGCTGATCACGTGGTAAAGAGTCTCCGTCGGAGACTCTTTACTGAGATCGTAGTTGCGGGGGGTGTCAGACTGACACACCGCAGCAACGATCGCTGCGATGCGCGTGCACAAATTGGCACTGATAGCTGGCACGGATTGGCATGGATAGGCGGCATGGATGGGCATGGATAGGCAGCACAGATGGGCATGGATAGGCAGCACAGATGGGCATGGACAGGCACTGAGAGGTGGCATGGATAGGCACTGATAGGCGGCATGGATGGGCACTGATAGGTGGCACGGATGGGCACTGATAGGCGGCATTGTATTGTATTATATTGTACTGATGGATGCCAAACAATAATGCATGCCAATCAGTGATGCCCATTGTGGGCACTGATTGGCATCCATTGTGGGCAATGATTGGCATCCATTGTGGGCACTGACTGGCATCCCTGGTGGTCTAGGGTGGCATACCTGGTGCTGGGCATCACTCTTGGTATGGTGGCGTCCCTGTTAGTCCAGTGTGGGCATCTTCGGGGGGGGGGCTGCACTTATAATCGATCAGCACAAACCCCCCTGTCAGAGGAGCAGCCGATCGGCTCTCCTCTACTTGCATCTGACAGACGCAAATGAGGAAAAGCCGATCAACGGCTCTTCCTATTTACACTGTGATCAGCCGTGATTGGACACGGCTGATCACGTGGTAAAGAGTCTCCGTCGGAGACTCTTTACTGAGATCGTAGTTGCGGGGGGTGTCAGACTGACACACCGCAGCAACGATCGCTGCGATGCGCGCCCCCGGGGACGAGCAGCGGCTCAAAATCCTGAGGACGTCATATGACGCCCGGTCAGGTTTTTGAAACCACTTTACCGCCGCCATTTGCCTATAGGGCGGGCGGCTAATGGTTGATGACTACAGAGCTCTATTAATTAATGTCAGAGGCGGCTCTCTAATTAGGCAAATTAGGCGGCCGCCTTAGGCCTCGCACTCCCAGGGGCCTCGCAGCCGCCTAATTTGCCTGACGTGTGTGGGAGTTGGAGGGAATGTCCCCCAGTCGGTGTCCCCAGGGCCGTCTCTCTGCCCGCTACTACTTTTACCCCTGCAAGGGGCGGACTGTTCAATTCAGCACTGCCAGGGGTGATGCCCCAGGGTCAGTGGGTGGCTCCATGTACTCCCCTCTCCCGACTCCTCCCCTTCTGCCAGGCTCTGTGAATCTCCTGCCATGTGCAGAGCCCAGCTAATGCCAGCAGCGGCCGGGCAGCTCTGACTCTGCTCCACTCTCCAGGATGAATGTCTGTAATTGAGGACCTGCCAATGCCAGACCAGGCGCCCAGCGATCATCGGGGAGACTGTCTGCCGCCGAGGCTTCCAGGTACAGAATGATGATGGTCCTGCCCGATACTGACACATCCCGTGACGTCACCCCTGACCGAGGGGGCTCTGAGAATCACTACTGCCAGCCGCCCCACACACAGCCCTGATGATGTATATGCCATCTGGCATATCATGGCACCTACTGACCCCCTGTCATCACCAAAATTCTAGAAACTGTGAATTCATAGTTCATAGGATTTAAGGCTCTTAATATATGCAATTTGTACGGTTATTTTTTTATCGCTTGAATTATTTTTCCGATTTTGGGCGTGAGTGGGGCCTCGTGTTTAAGATTTGCCTAAGGCCTCACAAAGCCTAGAGCCGCCTCTGATTAATGTGTATCTATTATATCTGCCTGGAGTTCAGTAAAAGCTGTTTGTTTGTCTCTGTTTTTTTTAGTTTTGGATATATATTTATAAAATATATCTAAAAAAAAAAAAATATATAAAATAAAATAATAATAAAAAGTGTTCAGCAGAAAATGAAGTCTCAGAAATCTTTCTTCTGGGGGATCGAGACAACCTAGTAGCTAGAGCTGCACGATTCTGGGCAAAATGAGAATCACAATTATTTTGCTTAGAATAAAAAGATCACGATTCTCTCGAGATTCTCGCGGCGTAAAATCTTTCACATTATAAAAAAAAATTGGGCTAACTTTACTTTCATTAAAGTGTAATTTTTTTAACAAAAAATATTTATAATGTTTGGGGGTTCTAAGTAATTTTTTAGCAACAAAAAATATATATTTTAACTTGAAACCAACAAATGTCAGAAAAAGGCTTATGCCGTGTGCACACGACCGAACTTTCCGGCAGACTAGGTCCAGCAGTTTTTTCAGACGTACTTTCGGCGGACTTGCGACGGACATTCCGAATGAACGGACTTGTACACACACAAGAACACCAAAGTCCGACAGATTTGAATGTGATAACGTACGACCGGACTAGAATAAGGAAGTTCATAGCCAGTAGCCAATAGCTGCCCTAGCGTCGGTTTTCGTCCATCAGACTAGCACACAGACAAGCGGATTTTTCGATAGGAAAAAACTTGAAACATGTTCTATTTCTAAAGTCCGTCTGATTTTTCGACAGCAAAGGTCCGATGAAGCCCACACACGATCGAAATTGTCCGACAGATTCGTTCCGTCGGACCTTTGCTGTCAAAAAGTCCAGTCATGTGTACGCGGCATTAGTGTTTAAGTGGTTAAACTTTCCTCATTTACACACCAAAGTGCATTTTTTGAGGAGGGGTCAGGGAGTGTGTATATGAGGAGGGGGAGAGGTTCAGAGTGTGTGTATATGAGGAGGAGGAGGGGTCAGGGTGTGTGTATATGAGGAGTGGGAGGGGTCAGGGTGTCTGTATATGAGGAGATGAGGGGTCAGGGTGCCTGTATATGAGGAGAGGAGGGGTCAGGGTTTGTGTATATGAGGAGGGGGAGGGGTCAGGGTGTGTGTATATGAGCAGGGGGAGGGGTCAGGGTGTGTGTATGTGAGGAGGGGGAGGGGTGTGTGTATATGAGGAGGGGGAGGGGTTCAGAGTGTGTGTATATGAGGAGTGGGAGGGGTCAGGGTGTCTGTATATGAGGAGATGAGGGGTCAGGGTGCCTGTATATGAGGAGGGGGAGGGGTCAGGGTGTGTGTATATAAGGAGAGGAGGGGTCAGGGTTTGTGTATATGAGGAGGGGGAGGGGTCAGGGTGTGTGTATATGAGCAGGGGGAGGGGTCAGGGTGTGTGTATCTGAGGAGGGGGAGGGGGTCAGGGTGTGTGTGTATATGAGGTGGAGGAGGGGTCAGGGTGTGTGTATATGAGGAGGGAGGTGGGTCAGGGGTGTGTATATGAGGGGGAGGGGTCAGGGTGCCTGTATATGAGGAGAGGAGAGTTCAGGGTGTGTGTATATAAGAAGGGGTCAGGGTGCCTGTATATGAGGAGGGGGAGGGGTCAGGGTGTCTGTATATGACGAGAGGAGGGGTCAGGGTGTGTGTATATGAGGAGGGGTCAGGGTGTGTGCATATGAGGAGGGGGAGGGGTCAGGGTGTGTGTATATGAGGAGGGGTCAGGGTGTGTGTATATGAGGAGGGGGAGGGGGTCAGGGTGTGTGTATATGAGGAGGGGAAGGGGTCAGGGTGTGTGTATATGAGGAGGGGGAGGGGTCAGGGTGTCTGTATATGAGGGGGAGGGGTCAGGATGCCTGTATATGAGGAGAGGAGGGGTCAGGGTGTCTGTATATGAGGAGAGGAGGGGTCAGGGTGTGTGTATATGAGGAGGGGTTAGGGTGTCTGTATATGAGGAGAGGAGGGGTCAGGGTGTGTGTATATGAGGAGGGGGAGGGGTCAGGGTGTGTGTATATGAGGAGAGGAGGGGTCAGGGTGTGTGTATATGAGGAGGGGGAGGGGTGTGTGTATATGAGGAGGGGGAGGGGTTCAGGGTGTGTGTATATGAGGAGGGGGTGGGGTCAGGGTGTGTGTATAAGAGGAGGGGGAGGGGTGTCTGTATATGAGGAGACAAGGGGTCAGGGTGCCTGTATATGAGGAGGGGGAGGGGGTCAGGGTGTGCGTATATGAGGAGGAGGAGGGGTCAGGGTGTGTGTATATGAGGAGGGAGGTGGGTCAGGGGTGTGTATATGAGGGGGAGGGGTCAGGGTGCCTGTATATGAGGAGAGGAGAGTTCAGGGTGTGTGTATATAAGAAGGGGTCAGGGTGTCTGTATATGAGGAGGGGGAGGGGTCAGGGTGTGTGTATATGAGGAGAGGAGGGGTCAGGGTGTGTGTATATGAGGAGGGGGAGGGGTGTGTGTATATGAGGAGGGGGAGGGGTTCAGGGTGTGTGCATATGAGGAGGGGGTGGGGTCAGGGTGCGTGTATATGAGGAGAGGAGGGGTCAGGGTGTGTGTATATAAGGAGAGGAGGGGTCAGGGTGTGTGTATATGAGGAGGGGGAGGGGTCAGGGTGTGTGTATATGAGGAGAGGAGGGGTCAGGGTGTGTGTATATGAGGAGGGGGAGGGGTGTGTGTATATGAGGAGGGGGAGGGGTTCAGGGTGTGTGTATATGAGGAGGGGGTGGGGTCAAGGTGTGTGTATATGAGGAGGGGGAGGGGTCAGGGTGTCTGTATATAAGGAGACGAGGGGTCAGGGTGCCTGTATATGAGGAGGGGGAGGGGGTAAGGGTGTGTGTATATGAGGAGGAGGAGGGGTCAGGGTGTGTGTATATGATGAGGGAGGTGGGTCAGGGGTGTGTATATGAGGGGGAGGGGTCAGGGTGACTGTATATGAGGAGAGGAGAGTTCAGGGTGTGTGTATATAAGAAGGGGTCAGGGTGTCTGTATATGAGGAGGGGAGGGGTCAGGGTGCGTGTATATGAGGAGAGGAGGGGTCAGGGTGTGTGTATATAAGGAGAGGAGGGGTCAGGGTGTGTGTATATGAGGAGGGGAAGGGGTCAGGGTGTGTGTATATGAGGAGGGGAGGGTTCAGGGTGTGTGTATATGAGGAGGGGAGGGGTCAGGGTGTGTGTATATGAGGAGAGGAGGGGTCAGGGTATGTGTATATGAGGAGAGGAGGGGTCAGGGTGTGTGTATATGAGGAGGGGGGGTGTGTGTATATGAGGAGGAGGAGGGGCCAGGGTGTGTGTATATGAGGAGGGGGAGGGGTCAGGGTGTCTGTATATGAGGAGAGGAGGGGTCAGGGTGCCTGTATATGAGGAGGGGTCAGGATGTCTGTATATGAGGAGAGGAGGGGTCAGGGTGTGTGTATATGAGGAGGGGGAGGGGTCAGGGTGTCTGTATATGAGGAGAGGAGGGGTCAGGGTGCCTGTATATGAGGAGGGGTCAGGATGTCTGTATATGAGGAGAGGAGGGGTCAGGGTGTGTGTATATGAGGAGAGGAGGGTGCAGGGTGTGTGTATATGAGGAGAGGAGGGGGCAGGGTGTGTGTATATGATGAGGGGGTCAGGGTGTGTATTTGAGGAGGGGGAGGAGTCAAGGTGTGTGTATATGAGGAGGGGGAGGAGTCAGGGTGTGTGTATATGAGGAGGGGGAGGAGTCAGGGTGTGTGTGTGTGTATATGAGGAGGGGAGGAGTCAGGGTGTGTGTATATTAGAAGGGGAGGGGTCAGGGTGTGTGTATATGAGGAGAGGAGGGGTCAGGGTGTCTGTATATGAGGAGGGGGAGGAGTCAGGGTGTCTGTATATGAGGAGGAGAGGGGTCAGGGTGTGTGTATATGGGGAGGGGTCAGGGTGTGTGTATATGAGGAGGGGTAGGGGTGTGTGTATATGAGGAGGGGGTCAGGGTGTGTGTATATGTGAGGAGGGGAGGAGTCAGGGTGTGTGTATATGAGGAGGGGGAGGAGTCAGGGTGTGGGTATATGAGGAGGGGAGGGGTCAGGGTGTGTGTATATGAGAAGGGGAGGGGTCAGGGTGTGTGTATATGAGGAGGGGAGGGTGCAGGGTGTCTGTATATGAGGAGGGGGAGGGGGAGGGGTGTGTGTATATGAGGAGGGGAGGGGTCAGGGTGTCTGTATATGAGGAGGGGGAGGGGGAGGGGGAGGGGTGTCTGTATATGAGGAGGGGAGGGGTCAGGGTATCTGTATATGAGGAGGGAGAGGGGTCAGGGTGTGTGTATATGAGGAGGGGTGAGGGGTCAGGGAGATTTCTATATAAGGACACAGAGCACCGCCCTGAGGGAGGGGACTTATCTTCCGAGTGAGACCGCCCACTTCCCCTCACACATCCAGTCCTGTGATTGGCTGGGGAGACCTGTCACTCCCCTCACAGATATTACCTCAGGGGTTCCTGCCTCCGAGCTTCTCTCTTGTGATTGGCTGTGGAGATCTGTCACTGCCTTTACATGTCTCTATCTGTCAGATACTCTCCTGTGATTGGCTGAGGAAAGACTTTCATTCAGTTCACCTCACAGGTGTTACTTCAGGTGTTCCCACCCCTCAGCTCCTCCCCTGTGATTGGCTGAGGAGACCTGTCACTCAATGCACAGCTGTTCCTGACTCTCAGCTCCTCTCCTATGATTGGCTGTAGAAAACCTCTCACTAATAGCTGTCTCCTCAGGTGTTCCCATTTCCCAACTCCTCTTACTTTAATTAGCTGACAAAACCTGTTACTGACCTCACAGCTGTCCCCTCAGGTTTTCCCGCCTCTGAGATTCTCTCCTGTGATTGGCTGAGTTCCCCTGTCACTCACCTCACAGCTGTCCCCTCAGGTGGCTCCGCCTCCCAGCTCCTCTGAGGAAAGTCTGTCACTCCCCACACAGATGTCCCCTCAGGTTTTCCCGCCTCTCAGCTGCTTTCCTGTGATTGGCTGTGGAGGCCTCTCACTCACCTCACAGTTCTTACCTCAGCTGTTCCCTCCATTCTGCTCCTCTCCTGTGATTGGCTCACAGCTATTTCTGCCTTTCAGATACTCCTCTGTGATTGGCTGAGAAAATCACTCCCTTCCCCGACATGAGACACACATATCATCCTATGAGGAGATGTCTGTAGAGATGAATGGTCAGCTGACAGAGTGTGACATCACAGTGTCCTGTGTGAGGTAAGTTCTAAACTTTAATTTGTCTCTTAATGTGATATTAAACTATTACATTGCGGGGAGAATAGGAGGAAGTTATATTGTAATGTCGGATGTAAGTAAATGAAATTAAATGAGAAGTCAGGGAGATATCTGTTATTGTTCTCTTCAGCCTTGGACCGTCCACCTTCCCCCACCATGATGTAGAGCCAAGCTTCTCAACCACCAGAATACAGAGCACTGTCAGGCCCCGGCCTCCCTTCACCCTCCATCAGCTGTAATTCTCTTAGGGGCCCCTCATCTCTTGGGGCCCTCACACTGATGTGCTTTTGCTGCATTTTTACCTTGCTAAAAAAACAAAAGAAAATGCAATTGTCTTTTAAACCCTATGGGATTCTTCACATCAGTGCGGTGCGTTTTGATAAGTCCCGCATGCTGCAAAATACAGGTCCCCATTGAAATGAAAGGAAAACGCATCAAAATGCACTACGCTTGCTTTTTTTTTGGTGTGTTTCTTTGAGTCACATACATGTTTCACAGGTGCATGCTGGGAGTCAGGCAACCAGAAATAACACTGTAAACACAGCAAAAACGCACATGCATTTTTAATGTACTTTTCAACAGAGTAGTATGCCAGCACCCTCAACCTCTAACAGTGTCTACCAACCTCCCATAGTGGCCAACGGTGCCCCCAGACCCCCTGAGAGTCCTCAGTACCCACAGTGACCTCCAGCCTCTTACACTGCCTTCCACAGTTCCTTCAGCCTGCTGCAGAGCTTCCATCCCTCCATAGTGCCACCCAACCTCCTACAATGTCCTCCAACCTCCTACAGTGCCCCCCCCCAACCCACTACAATGTCCTCAAACCTCCTACAGTGCCCCCCTACCTCCTACAATGTCCTCCAACCTCCTACAGTGCCCCACCAACCTCCTTCAATGTCCTCCAACCTCCTACAGTGCCCCCCCAACCTCCTTCAATGTCCTCCAACCTCCTACAGTGCCCCCCCAACCTTCTTTAATGTCCTCCAACCTCCTACAGTGCCCCCCCCCCCCAACCTCCTACAATGTCCTCCAACCTCCTACAGTGCCCCCCCAACCTCCTTCAATGTCCTCCAACCTCCTACAGTGCCCCCCAACCTTCTTTAATGTCCTCCAACCTCCTACAGTGCCCCCCCCCAACCTCCTACAATGTCCTCCAACCTCCTACAGTGCCCCCCTAACCTCCTACAATGTCCTCCAACCTCCTACAGTGCCCCCCCCCCAACTTTCTACAATGTCCTCTAACCTCCTACAGTGCCCCCCCAACCTCCTACAATGTCCTCCAACCTCCTACAATGCCCCCCCAAACTCCTACAATGTCCTCCAACCTCCTACAATGTCCTCCAACCTCCTACAATGCCCCCCCAAACTCCTACAATGTCACCCAACCTCCTACAGTGCCCCCCCCCAAACCTCCTACAATGTCCTCCAACCTCCTACAGTGCCCCCAACCTCCTACAATGTCCTTCAACCTCCTACAGTGCCCCCCCCCAACCTCCTACAATGTCCTCCAACCTCCTACAATGTCCTCCAACCTCCTACAGTGCCCCCCCAAACTCCTACAATGTCATCCAACCTCCTACAGTGCCCCCCCCCAACCTCCTACAATGTCCTCCAACCTCCTACAGTGCCCCAACCTCCTACAATGTCCTTCAACCTCCTACAGTGCCCCCCACCAACCTCCTACAATGTCCTCCAACCTCCTACAGTGCCTCCAACCTCCTACAATGTCCTCCAACCTCCTACAGTGCCCCCCCCCAACCTCCTACAATGTCCTCCAACCTCCTACAATGTCCTCCAACCTCCTACAGTGCCCCCCCCCCAACCTCCTACAATGTCCTCCAACCTCCTACAGCGCCCCCAACCTCCTACAATGTCCTTCAACCTCCTACAGTGCCCCCCCCCAACCTCCTACAATGTCCTCCAACCTCCTACAGTGCCCACCAATCTCCTACAATGTCCTCCAACCTCCTACAGTCCCCCCAACCTCCTACAATGTCCTCCAACCTCCTACAGTGCCGCCCAACCTCCTACAATATCCTCCAACCTCCTACAGTGCCCCCCCAACCTCATATTGTCCTTCAACCTTCTACAATGCCCCCCAACCTCCTACAATGTCCTCCAACCTCCTACAGCGCCCCCGCCAACCTCCTACAATGTCCTCCCACCTATTACAGCCCCCCCAATCTCCTACAATGTCCTCCAACCTCCTACAGTGACCCCCCAACCTCCTACAATGTCCTCCAACCTCCTACAGTGCCCCCCCCAACCTCCTACAATGTCCTCCAACCCCCTTTATGGTGACCCCTCCCTCCTCCAATCTCCTACAATGTCCTCCAAACTCCTACAGTGCCCCCAACCTCCTACAATGTCCTCCAACCTCCTACAGTGCCCCCAACATCCTACAATGTCCTCCAACCTCCTACAGTGCCCCCAACCTCCTACAATGTCCTCCAACCTCCTACTGTGCCCCCAACCTCCTACAATGTCCTCCAACCTCCTACAGTGCCCCCTCTCCAACCTCCTACAATGTCCTCCAACCTCCTACAGTGCCCCCTCTCCAACCACCTACAATGTCCTCCAACCTCCTGCAGTTCATTTAGCCTGCTGCAGAGCCTCCAGCCCTCCATAGTGTCCCCCAACCTCCAACAGTGCCTTCCACTCTACTACAGTGCCCCTAACCTCCTACAGCATCCTACAACTGCCTACAGAGGTTGGAGGGCACTGTAGGAGGTTGAAGAGCCCTGTGTGACACTGTTGGAGGTCAGGGGCACTGTAGGAGTTTGGAGGGCACTGCGTGACACTGTTGGAGGTTGGGGGCACTATAGGAGGTTGGAGGGCACAGTTTGACACTGATGGAGGTCAGGGGCACTGCAGGAGTTTGGAGGGCACTGCGTGACACTGTTGGAGGTTGGGGGCACTATAGGAAATTGGAGGGCCCTGTGTGATACCGTTGGAGGTCAGGGGCACTGTAGGAGGTTGGAGGGCCCTGTGTGACGCTGTTGGAGGTCAGGGGCACTGTAGGAGGTTGGAGGGCACTGTGTGACACTGTTGGAGGTCGGGAGCACTGTAGGAGGTTGGAGGGCACTGTGTGACACTGTTGGAGGTTGGGGGCACTGTAGGAGGTTGGAGGGCACTGTGTGACACTGTTGGAGGTCAGGGGCACTGTAGAAGGTTGAGGGCACTGTTGGAGGGCACTATGTGACACTGTTGGAGGTTGAAGGGCACTGTGTGACACTGTTGGAGGTTGGGGGCACTGTAGGAGGTTGGAGGGCACTGTGTGACACTGTTGGAGGTTGGAGGGCACTGTGTGACACTGTAGAAGGTTGGAGGGCACTGTGTGACACTGTTGGAGGTTGGAGGGCACTGTAGGAGGTTGGAGGGCACTGTGTGGCACTGTTGGATGTCGGGGGCACTATAGGAGGTTGGAGGGCACTGTGTGACACTGTTGGAGGTTGGGAGCACTGTAGGAGGTTGGAGGGCACTGTGTGACACTGTTGGAGGTCAGGGGCACTGTAGGAGGTTGGAGGGCACTGTGTGACACTGTTGGAGGTCGGGAGCACTGTAGGAGGTTGGAGGGCACTGTGTGACACTGTTGGACGTCGGGGGCACTGTAGGAGTTTGGAGGGCACTGCGTGACACTGTTGGAGGTTGGGGGCACTATAAGAGGTTGGAAGGCCTTGTGTGACACTGTTGGAGGTCAGGGGCACTGTAGGAGTTTGGAGGGCACTGTGTGACACTGTTGGAGGTTGGGGGCACTATAGGAGGTTGGAGGGCACAGTTTGACACTGATGGAGGTCAGGGGCACTGCAGTATTTTGGAGGGCACTGCGTGACACTGTTGGAGGTTGGGGGCACTATAGGAGGTTGGAGGGCCCTGTGTGATACTGTTGGAGGTCAGGGGCACTGTAGGAGGTTGGAGGGCCCTGTGTGATGCTGTTGGAGGTCAGGGGCACTGTAGGAGGTTGGAGGGCACTGTGTGACAATGTTGGAGGTCGGGAGCACTGTAGGAGGTTGGAGGGCACTGTGTGAAACTGTTGGAGGTTGGGGGCACTGTAGGAGGTTGGAGGGCACTGTGTGACACTGTTGGAGGTCAGGGGCACTGTAGAAGGTTGGGGGCACTGTTGGAGGGCACTATGTGACACTGTTGGAGGTTGAAGGGTACTGTGTGACACTGTTGGAGGTTGGGGGCACTGTAGGAGGTTGGAGGGCACTGTGTGACACTGTTGGAGGTTGGGGGCACTGTAGGAGGTTGGAGGGCACTGTGTGACACTGTTGGAGGTTGGAGGGCACTGTGTGACACTGTAGGAGGTTGGAGGGCACTGTGTGACACTGTAGGAGGTTGGAGGGCACTGTAGGAGGTTGGAGGGCACTGTGTGGCACTGTTGGAGGTTGGGGGCACTGTAGGAGGTTGGAGAGCACTGTGTGGCACTGTTGGAGGTCGGGGGCACTGTAGGAGGTTGGAGGGCACTGTGTGACACTGTTGGAGGTTGGGGGCACTGTAGGAGGTTGGAGAGCACTGTGTGACACTGTTGGAGGTCGGGGGCACTGCAACCAATCAGTGAACAGTAGTGATCTGCTGTAATCTTTAGCAACAAATCAGTGAGTTGTAATGATGTGCTGTAACCCCTAGCAACCAAGCAGTAATTATGTGCTGTAACCTCCAGCAACCAGTCAGTTGGTGGTAATGATAGGCTGTAACCTCTGGCAACCAGTTGCAATCACTGCCTGATCTGTTGCAGTTAACAGATTTCAAGTCTACCTGCTATTTGTTTGTATGTCTCAGAATGGATGAGGGGGGCCCAAGACACACCCCATTTACACAGCACACAGGAACAATTACAGACTGTGTCCCTCCCCTGTCACCATTTATCTCTTGGTGTCATGAAACCTTGTCAGAAGTGACTCGTGCTGATAGCAGAGGAAGAAGGTTATCGACAGAAATGATACTTAGTGCTCTGGATGGAGACAAGTACACACTATATAGGACTATGCTTTGTTCATATTTCATGTCTGAGGTTTACAACCACTTTAAGGTTCCTTTGAGATCACCACAATGCAGGACTGCGTGCGCTCCCACCCGCATTCCTGCATGCTATGCAGAAGATTGCATGTTACACTATTTCGTGTGCTACAATGTTATTATTATTTATGTAAAATCGTTCTTCCAAAAGGAAAAAAAAAATGTTGCTGTATGGGCTTTTTCACACCAACCTAGTTTTCTGGGAATTTGAGAGCGGGAGGTCTTGGGAGGAGCGAAGAGAACGATTAGGTTGCTATTTTGAGACCAGGTTAGAAATTTAGGGGGGTTATTTACGAAAGGCAAATCCACTTTGCACTACAAGTGCAAAGTGCACTTGAAATTGCACCAAAAGTGCACTTGGAAGTGCAGTCACTGTAAATCTGAGGGGTAGATCTGAAATGAGGGGAAGCTCTGCTGATTTTATTATCCAATCATGTGCAAGCTAAAATGCTGTTTTTTTTTATTTTCCTTACTTTCAGTGCAATTTCAAGTGCACTTTACACTTGTAGTTTGCACTTTTAGAGCAAAGTGGAATTGCCTTTTGTAAATAACCCCCATAGTTTACTATGCTTCAGTTAAGAATGACCATAGGAGCGATCGGTACAGATCGCTCGCTGTGTCCATTTTGAAAAGGAAGGGGTCGGTAAATGAAATATTTACCGGCCCCTTCCCCCACTCTCCATCCTGAAACATGAATGAATGAATGACTTGTATAGCGCTACCTATGCGAACTGAATCGCCTCAGGGTGCTTTTTGCCACTGGTGTCCATCTGTGGTATGTGTGGGCCTTGCCCTGTGGGGTCCCAACACGCTTACAAACACATACACATATTTGGCCAATTTTTATCGACAGGATCTAATTAACCTACCTCAGCATGTCTTTGGAGTGTGGGAGGAAGCCGGAGTACCTGGAGGAAACCCACGCAGGCACAGGGAGAACATGCAAACTCCAGGCAGAAGGTGTCATGGTCGGGATTTGAACCAGCGACTCTATTACTGCTAGGTGAAAGTGCTAACCACTACACCACTGTGCTGCTGGAAACATCCCCTGCAGGAGAGGAGGGAAGCTGGCAGCACTGAGGGGGGGGGGGGGGGGGGGGGGATGACGACAGGGGGTGCCAGCAAACAGGGGGCATCGGCACAGCGTGGGGTGATTAGGGTGTGCCCAAGCACACCCGGCACACCCTGTGCGCACACCTATGCCCATCCCACTATTACATCTGCTATTCGTGCCTCTTTAATTTTTCCTCTTGCCTTACCGGGGGGGGGGGGGGTTAAATTAGTTAATTACTCCTATATCGTCTACCCAACTCAGCTAAATAAGTGCTGGAGTAAGACCCCAAATCCCGGGGGCGTTTTGCATAGCGTTAGAAATATCGCCTGCAATCCACCCTCAAACTGCTGCTCCTGAGGGCTTTCCCACTGGAGCGGCGCGCTGGCAGGACGTCAGGAAAAGTCCTGCCAGCAGCTTCTTTGGAGCGGTGAAGGAGCGGTGTGTTTACCGCTCCTCCACCGCTGCTCCCCATTGAAATCAATGGGGCAGCGCTGCAATACCGCCAGCAAAACGCCGCCATTGCTGTATTTACTCTTGTTACTTAGTGGCTAAACTGTGCTCACCTCATTTAAAGTCCCAGGGCGACTTCTTGTATATAGTTGCTATTTACTATTAGGGATGGAGGCATGTCACTGGTAATGACACCAGACCTTTTCTTTTTCTTGTGTACTTTAACCCTTTCCCGCCGAGCGTACGCAGATATGTGTACTCGGCTTTCAGGGGTTATACCGGGATGATGCCCGCAGCTGTAGGCATCATCCCGTTGTTTGGAGCGGGCGATTGGCTATCCAGGTATAACAACCGATGCGGCTAAAAGCCGCTCGGCTGTTATACCGGAGGATCGGGAGGGGACGTCCCCCACCCTCCCGCCGCTATTCCCCGCTTCTGGCGGCTAGTGACGGACTGGAATGAAGCCGGAAACAGCTTCATTCCAGTCTCCTTGATGTAAACACAGAAGCGACGTCACGACGTCACTTCCGGTTTACTCGGCTGCCGATGGCGCCAGTTTTAAAAAAAATATACAATATTCAGATACACCGTTTCGGTGATCTGAATAATTTGAAGTGCAAAGGAAGGATTTGGGGTCTTTTAGGGGGCCCCCCCCCCCCCCCCCCCCCCCCGATCCCTCCATAAAGAGTACCTGTCACCACCTATTACTGTCACAAGGGATGTTTACATTCCTTGTGACAGCAATAAAAGTGATCAAATTTAACTTACTACAATACTGAGCACTTTCACCCCCTTCCTTCCCAGCCCAATTTTTAGCTTTCAGCGCTCTCGCACTTTCAATGACAATTGCGCGGTCATGCAATGCTGCACCCAAATGAAATTTTTATCATTTTGTTCGCACAAATAGAGCTTTAGTTTGGTGGTATTTATTAACGACTCCGTTTTTTTATTTTTTGCGATATAAGCGAAAAAAAAAGGGAAATTTTGAAAAAAAACAATATTTTCTCCTTTCTTTTTAAAAAAAAAATCCAATAAAATCTAATTTTGTCATAAATTTAAGCCAAAATGTATTCTACTACATGTTTTTGGTAAAAAAAATTCCCTTAAGTGTATAATAATTGGTTCGCGTGATCATGGACATATGTACGCAAATGATCATGTACAGATCTGTACAGGTGATCACGGACATATGTGTGCAGATAATCATTGGCACATGTTATTTTACTGGGACATATGTGGGGGACATGTGTTTTTATTATTTGGGGACATGTGTTTTTATTTGGGGACATGTGTTTTTATTTGGGGACATGTGTGTTTTTGGGACATGTATGTTTTGGGGACATGTGTGTTTACTGTGTTGGTGACACTACACTGGTGATCAGTGAGTATAAAGCTGTAAAAAAACAGCTAATACTCACTGATCATAAGCCGGCTGCAGCGATCCGCTCTCCTCATCGACGACTTCCGTGTGAGGAGAGGAGAGCCGATTGCCTAGCAACCGGCTGTTTGCTTACATCACATGACAGCTGTGATTGGACACGGCCGTCATGTGATCAGGAGGGCCAATCACAGAGCCCTCCTGCCGATCCGAGATGCGCCGTGTCCGGGTGACACGAGCGCATCGGGATCGCGCCGCTGCGCGGGCTACTTCTGAAGGACGTTCCAGAATGTCCGATCAGAAGTAGACAGCTCCCACCCGGCCGTATATATACAGTGGCTGGGTGGGAAGTAGTTAAAAAAAAAAAAAAAAAATTTAATAATATAAAAATAAATAAGAAAAAAAAAATGTCAAACCACCCCCGTCACCGCGAGCTCGCGCAGCAAAGAAAACGCATACGGAAGTCGCGCCCGCATATGTAAATGGTGTTCAAATCACACATGTGAGGTATTGGCGCGATCGTCAGAGCGAGAGCAATAATTCTAGCATTAGACCTCCTCTGTAACTCTAACCTGGTAACCGTAAAAAAAAAATTTAAAGCGTCGCCTATGGAGATTTTTAGGTACCAAAGTTTGTTGCCATTTCACGAGTGCGTGCAATTATAAAGCGTGACATGTTTGGTATCTATTTACTCGGTGTGACATCATCTTTCACATTATATAAAAAAATTGGGATAACTACCGTATATACTTGAGTATAAGCCGACCTGAATATAAGCCGAGGCACCTAATTTTACCACAAAAAACTGGGGGAAACTTATTGACTCGAGTATAAGCCTTAGGGTGAGAAATGCGCAGCTACTGTAAGTGGAAAAGAGGGTCAACAATGCCCATTTGCAGCCTCACTGTGCCCATTTGCATGCCTCACTGTGCCCATTTGCAGCCATAGGTCCCCCAAACTTCAAACTTGGTAGTTAAGGGTTCCTAGATGCCCCCCTAGCTGCAGCCAAAATTTGGGGTCTCTGTTCCCAAAGGGTCCTGAAATGACATTGCTGCAGATGGACAGTTGACCGACTTTGGGGCCCCCGTCTCTCGGGGCCACTTGGTGCTAGGAACCCCAAATTGTATATGCTGTAGTACTAGTTGGGTTAGGCACTGGGTTTGCACACCAAATTTGGGGTTCCTAGCACCAAGTGGCCCCCGAGATACGGGGCCCCAAAGTCGGTTCAGAAAATGTCAAGCACTTTTCTGCAGCAGTGAATGACATTTTCTGAACCGATTTTGTGGCCCCTGTATCTCGGGCCGCTTGGTGCTAGGAGCCCCAAATAGGCTATGTTGTAGTACTAGTTGGGTTGGGCACTGGGTTTGAACAGCAAATTTGGGGTTCCTAGCACCAAGTGGCCCCGAGATACGAGGCACCAAAGTCTGGTCGGAAAATGTCATTCACTGCTGCAGAAAAGTACTTGACTCGAATATAAGCCGAGGGGGGGGCATTTTCAGCACAAAAAAAGATGTGCTGAAAAACTCGGCTTATACTCGAGTTTTTTTTAAATCCATGAAATTGTCCCTTTTCCCAAAAAGTTGCGTTTAAAACACCGCTGCACAAATACCGTGCGACATACAATATTGCAACAATCGCCATTTTATTCTCTAGATTCTCTGATAAAAAAAAAAAATATATATATATATATATATATAATGTTTGGGGGCTCTAAGTAATTTTCTAGCAAAAAAATAGGAAGTTTAACTTGTAAATGGGCTTAGTCATGAAAGGGTTAAAGGGTGCGTCATTCAACGTCGACCGAGATCTGCTTCCTGTGAAACTGAAATTAGAAAGCACATTCCGACCTTCCCTCCACCCAGTATATTCTCCATTTTGTTTCTGTGTTCAGAACTCCAACGTCATCTGTTTACGTTTGATCTTTACGGTAAGTTAAAATGTAACCCTATATAATATAAAAGAAGGAGTAGTACTTCGGGTCACTGGGATGGATCCTTCAGTGTCTATTAGGAGAGATTTGTAGGTGAATCTCTCTCTGTATTTGTCTCTGCAGACAGAACTGTTTTTTGTTTGTTCTTTGTTTTTTCACATATGGAGCAACTTTTGAATTTGAAGCCACATAAATTGTTTGTTTTACTATAATTATTGTTTTTGTACTGAGTAAAAAAAATGGAAATTTTGGATAGTAGGAAGTCAAATGATTTACATTACATATTCTTATGTGTGATTTCTAGGAGTTTTTTTTTATATAGCTATCAAATCATTTACTTTATTATATTATCTCTGTGATGTTTTATTTATTGTTGTGTGTTTTTTTTTTTTGTTTTGTTTGTTTTATTTATTTAGTCTTATTCCCATGTTTACATATAAAATGTATTTGTATTATTGGTTAAACTGTCCAGCAGTGAAAGAGTGAGCAGCCCCGACAGGAGCAGCTTTTTCTACCGAGAGTTTCTTTGAAATCCACACTTCGCGCGCGAATGAAACACTGTATGTTTTAACCATTTGACCTTCGGAAGATTTACCCCCCCCCCCCACCCCTTCATGACCAGGACATTTTTTTGCAATACGGCACTGCGTTATTTTAGCTGACAATTGCGCGGTCGTGCGACATTGTACCCAAATAAAATTTTTGTTCTTTTTTTTTTTTTTTTTACATATGGAGCAACTTTTGAATTTGAAGCCACATAAATTGTTTGTTTTACTATAATTATTGTTTTTGTACTGAGTAAAAAAATGGAAATTTTGGATAGTAGGAAGTCAAATGATTTACATTACATATTCTTATGTGTGATTTCTAGGAGGTTTTTTTTTTATAGCTATCAAATCATTTACTTTATTATATTATCTCTGTGATGTTTTATTTATTGTTGTGTGTGTTTTTTTTATATAGCTATCAAATCATTTACTTTATTATATTATCTCTGTGATGTTTTATTTATTGTTGTGTGTTTTTTTTATATAGCTATCAAATCATTTACTTTATTATATTATCTCTGTGATGTTTTATTTATTGTTGTGTGTTTTTTTTTTTTTTTGTTTTGTTTGTTTTATTTATTTAGTCTTATTCCCATGTTTACATATAAAATGTATTTGTATTATTGGTTAAAATGTCCAGCAGTGAAAGAGTGAGCAGCCCCGACAGGAGCAGCTTTTTCTACCGAGAGTTTCTTTGAAATCCACACTTCGCGCGCAAATGAAACGCTGTATGTTTTAACCATTTGACCTCCGGAAGATTTACCCCCCCCACCCATTAATGACCAGGACATTTTTTTTGCAATACGGCTCTGCATCATTTTAGCTGACAATTGCGACGTTGTACCCAAATAACATTAATAACATAACATGTCCCCCCCCCCCCACATACATTTACTGTGGCAGGGTAGTCGCTCTGCACCGGGTCATGTACCTAGTACGTCATCTGACACTTCTGGGGTCTGGGGCTGCCGGTGACCAGCTCCCGCTGTGATTGGGCACAGCAGGAGCCAATCAGCTGAATGTGGCTTTTTTATTTTTTTTTGGTGGTGGTGTTTGATCCCCTCTGTGGTTTAATTTTTTTGCTCTATAAACAAAAAAAAAAGGCTGAAAATGAAAAAAATATTTTTTACTTTCTGCTATAAAACATATGCAACAAAAAAAAATGTCTTCATCAATTTAGGCCAATATGTATTCTGCTACATATTTTTGGTAGAAAAAGTTATAGTGTTTACAAACTATGGGATATTTGTATTTACTATATTTATCGGCATATAACACGCCCATTCATTTTAAGAGGGAAGTTTCAGGAAAAAAAAAAATGTAATTTTAAAGAAGGAACTTTTAAGCAAAATAAGGGTCAGTGCCCATCTGCAGCCTCACCATTGCCATCAATGCAGTCTGATTGATGCCCATCTGCAGCCTCAAAAGTGCCATGAATGCAGCCTCATCAGTCCACATCAGTGCAGCCTCACCATTGCCATGAATGCAGCAGCCTCACCATTGCCATGAATGCAGCAGCCTCACCATTGCCATGAATGCCGAAGCCTCGCCCTTGTCATCAATGCAGCAGCCTTACCATTGCCATGAATGCAGCAGCCCTACCCTTGCCATCAATGCAGCAGCCTCACCCTTGCCATCAATGCAGCAGCCTCACCCTTGCCATCAATGCAGCAGCCTCACCCTTGCCATCAATGCAGCAGCCTCACTATTGCTATCAATGCAAAAGCCTCACCATTGCCATCAATGTAGCCTCACCATTGCCATCAATGCAGCCTGATCAGTGCCCATCTGCAGCCTCACAAGTGCCATCAATGCAGCCTCATCAGTCCACATCAATGCAGCCTCACCATTGCCATGAATGCAGCAGTCTCACCATTGCCATGAATGCAGCAGTCTCACCATTGCCATCAATGCAGCAGCCTCACCATTGCCATCAATGCAGCAGCCTCACCATTGCCATCAATGCAGCAGCCTCACCATTGCCATCAATGCAGCAGCCTCACCATTGCCATCAATGCAGCAGCCTCACCATTGCGATCAACGCAGCAGCCTCACCATTGCCATCAATGCAACAGCCTCACCATTGCGATCAACACAGCAGTCTCACCATTGCCATCAATGTAGCCTCACCATTGCCATCAATGCAGCAGCCTCACCATTGCCTTCAATGCAGCAGCCTTACTGTTGCCATCAGTGCAGTCTGATCGATGCCCATCTGCAGCCTCACAAGTGCCATGAATGCAGCCTCATCAGTCCACATCAGTGCAGCCTCACAAATGCCATCAATGCAGCCTCATCAGTCCACATCAGTGCAGCCTCACCATTGCCATGGATGCAGCCTCACCATTGCCATGAATGCAGCAGCCTCACCATTGCCATCAATGTAGAAGCCTCGCCATTGCCATTAATGCAGCCTCACCATTGCCATCAATGCAGCCTCATCAGTCCACATCAATGCAGCCTCACCATTGCCATGAATGCAGCAGCCTCACCACTGCCATCAATGCAGCAGCCTCACCATTGCCATCAATGCAGCAGCCTCACCATTGCATCAATGCAGCGGCCTCACCATTGCCATGAATGCAGCAGCCTCACCATTGCCATCAACACAGCAGCCTCACCATTGCCATCAACGCAGCAGCCTCACCATTGCCATCAACGCATCAGCCTCACCATTGCCATCAACGCATCAGTCTCACCATTGCCATCAACGCATCAGTCTCACCATTGCCATCAACGCATCAGCCTCACCATTGCCATCAATGCAGCAGCCTCACCATTGCCATCAACGCAGCAGCCTCACCATTGCCATCAACGCAGCAGCCTCACCATTGCCATCAACGCAGCAGTCTCACCATTGCCATCAACGCAGCAGCCTCACCATTGCCATCAACGCAGCAGTCTCACCATTGCCATCAACGCAGCAGCCTCACCATTGCCATCAATGCAGCAGTCTCACCATTGCCATCAATGCAGCAGTCTCACCCATGCCATCAATGCAGCAGCCTCACTATTGCCTTCAATGCAGAAGCCTCACCATTGCCTTCAATGCAGCAGCTTTACCGTTGCCATCAGTGCAGTCTGATCGATGCCCATCTGCAGCCTCACAAGTGCCATAAATGCAGCCTCATCAGTTCAGATCAGTGCAGCCTCACTATTGCCATTAATGCAGCCTCACCATTGCCTTCAATGCAGCAGCCTCACCATTGCTATCAATGCAGCAGCCTCACCATTGCCATCAATGCAGCCTCCTCACCATTGCCATCAATGCAGCCTCCTCACCATTGCCATCAATGCAGCAACCTCACCATTACCATCAATGCAGCAGCCTCACCATTGCCTTCAATGCAGCAGCCTCACCATTGCCATCAGTGCAGTCTGATTGATGCCCATCTGCACCCTAGAGGGGGCAGGGAGGGGGGGACAAGCGCCGACATATTACATACAGTGAGAATCTCCTATGATAGACAGAACAGTGGTCCAATGGTGGCCCAGGAGACAGGACTTCCTATTACAGAGGCCGCTAAGTAAACAGGAGATTCTCACTGTATGTAATCTGATGACGCTCATCCTGCCCTCCTCCCTGTCCCCTCCGAGGCATCTAAAATTGAAGTAACGGCGTGTAACACGCACATGGTATTTGCACCCGAATTTCATGGTGAAAAAGTGAGTGTTATACGCCAATAAATACAGTACTTTAATTTAATTTACAATTTTTTTTTTACTAGTAATGACGGCGATCAGCCACTTATAGCGGGGCTGCGATATCGTGGCAGACAAATCAGACACCTGACACTTTTGACACTTTTTGTTGGGACCAGTGACACCAATACAGTGATCAGTGCTATAAAAAATGCACTGTCACTGTACTAATGACCCTGGCTGGAATGGCTTAACATCAGGGGAGCGATCAAAGGGTTACCTGTGTGCCTAGCCAGTGCATTCTCACTGTGGGGGGGAGGGGCTTTAACTAAGGGAAGGCAAAGATCTGTGTTCCCGCTTTGTCGTTCTGTCAGTGGGAAAGGCTTTGATCCTGTGTTTCTGCCATCTGCCTTGTTTTACATTTACATTTGTTTGTGTCCCGAACAATCAGCGGGTCCTGCCTGATCCGCTGATTGGCTCCTGCTGTGTCCAATCATAGCGGGAGCTGGTCAACGGTGTTCTGTTCAAATGTGTCCGGCTATCATATAGTGTCCGCCCCATACTGCGCAGGCGCAGCGCTTGCGCAGTAGGGAGGAAAAAGCCATTCGGAAAATTTCGGAAGATGAATGGCGCCTGTGCTGTGAGTCAAGGTGCAAGCCCCACCATCCAAGTGGACATAAGGCTACACAAACTTAGAGGGCCCCTCGCGGGCTCGCTTCGCTTGCCACGCTTCGGGCGCGGCCTCGCTGCACTCGGCTCCTTTTTATTCTAACTCTATATCCACTTGGATGGTGGGGCTTGAACCTGGACTCACGGCGCAGGCGCCGTTCATCTCCGGCTATTTTCGGAATGTGCTTGTCCTGTGTACTGCGCATGCGCAGTACACAGCGGACAGTATGTGATGGGGGACACAATCCGACAGGACACCGGCAGCCCCAGACCCCGGAAGTGTCGGATCACGTACTAGGTACATGACCCGGTGCAGAGCGACCACCCTGCCACAGTAAATGTATGTGGGGCGGTTGCGAAGTGGCTAATATTCCTAAATTTGCTGAAAAAGGAATGGGGAAACAAAAATAAAATGTACAGTCATTTTTTTTTTTTTTTATACCGTACATCTGTGTTTGTGTCTCTCTAACATCCACTTCACAAATAGATATGCTCAAGTATTGCTAATCCTAATTTAGTTTAGTTTCTCTTGTTCAGGTTATCTTCTTGGTAGTTTTTGTTTCTTGTAAAGCACGTGATTTCTTTATTATAATTAGTTTCACTTTTGTCATAGACTGTACTTTCTGAAAGCCCCTTTAACCACTACAATACCGGGCACTTTCGCCCCCTTCCTTCCCAGACCAATTTTCAGCTTTCAGCGCTCTCGCACTTTCAATGACAATTGCGCGGTCATGCAATGCTGTACCCAAATTTCATTTTTATCATTTTGTTCGCACAAAGAGAGCTTTAGTTTGGTGGTATTTATTCACGACTCAGTTTTTAATTTTTTGCGATATAAGCGGAAATTTTGAAAAAAAACAATATTTTCTCCTTTCTTTTTTAAACGAAATCCAATAAAATCTAATTTTGTCATAAATTTAAGCCAAAATGTATTCTGCTACATGTTTTCAGTAAAAAAAAATTCCGTTAAGTGTATAATAATTGGTTCGCGTGATCACGGACATATGTACGCAAATGATCATGTACAGATGTGTGCAGGTGATCACGGACATATGCAGATAATCATTGGCACATGTGATTTTACTGGGACATATGTGGGGGACATGTGTTTTTATTATTTGAGGACATGTGTTTTTATTATTTGGGGACATGTGTTTTTATTTGGGGACATGTGTGTTTTGGGGACATGTATGTTTTGGGGACATGTGTGGGGACATGTGTGTTTTACTGTGTTGGTGACACTAGACTGGTGATCAGTGAGTAAAAAAACAGCTTATACTCACTGATAACCAGCCGGCTGCAGCGATCCGCTCTCCTCTCCTCAGCGACGACTTCCGTGTGAGGAGAGGAGAGCCGATTGCCTAGCAACCGTCTGTTTGCTTACATCACATGACGGCTGTGATTGGACACGGCCGACATGTGATCAGGAGGGCCAATCACAGAGCCCTCCTGCCGATCCGAGATGCGCCGTGTCCGGGTGACACGAGCGCATCGGGATCGCGCCGCTGCGCGGGCACGCGCGCGATCCCCCTACTTCTGATGGGCGTTCAGGAACGTCCGATCTGAAGTAGGCGGCTCCCACCCGGCCGTATATATACAGTGGCCGGGTGGGAAGTAGTTAAATATTCACACCAAAGAATAAAGATTAGATTTGCTCGGAGAGAATTTGTTGTTTTTGTGTCATTGTCTCAATGGGCTAATCTCACAGGCCTGTGGGGATTGAAAAGCACACCTTGCCAGAGATATTTAAGGGTTGAAACCACCCCTAGATAATCTATAATTTCCTTTCAGATACTAGTCAGCATAGGTGTTGGGAGGGTGGAGGGGAGATTTTTAAATTAAGACTAGTTAAAGCGGTTCAACACTGTGTTTGAAGTTTTTTTTTTTTTCGTGTAATGTGCAGTAATGTGCTTTGCATAATTATTACTCACCTGTTTGAGTTCTTGGTGTTCCTGCTGCTGTTTTTCGTCCGCAATGTGGAGTTTGAAAACCGGTTCATGACTGCTTCCATCTTCCGTGTGGGCACCTGAAACCACACAGGCCCCTTTCTTCCGGGTTGCTGGCCCACAATGCCGACATCTCGCGAGATTTCGGAAGATGTGACCGAAATCTCGCGAGATTTCGGAGGATGTGACCGAAATCTCGCGAGATTTCGGAAGATGTGACCGAAATCTCGTGAGATTTCGGAAGATGCCCGCACAGACTCCTGGGATCAATGACACCAGATCCCAGGAGACAGTGCGGCGTGACGAGGATCCCCGCACAGACCCCGCCCACCCCCGCAGAGACAGAAGACCGGAAGTCATCGATTACAGGGTAAGTGAAAAAAAACAAAAAAAAAAAACATTTAATTTAGTACTCTTTGCCTGATTTGGAAGGCAAAGAGATTTACTAAATGAAATGTGTGCAGAACCGCTTTAAGTTGAGGCTGGAATTCCACTTCAAGTACTGGGAGTGTCCAGAATGATTGGAGGTTATGTAAAGAGATTGAGTCCATAGGGTTCTGCATTCATGTCTTTCTCAATTTACTTACAGTATGTTTTCAACCAGTTGGAGTGCATAGTTCTGCTACTATCTATCTGGAAATTTACAGATGATCTACGTAGCAAAGTTGTTCAGAAGCGTATTAAAAGGAGCCACAAGTCAGGGTTCAACACAGAAGTTAAAGCCCATCTCTGGGTAGAAAAAATAATGCCTTGCAGCGGCGGGGCTGCACTTACACTGCCGGGGTAAATTGCTAATTTTGTCCAGGGGAGACGAGAAACAGTTATGCCGCGTACACACGGTCGGACTTTCCGGCAGAAAAAGTCAGATGGAATCTTTTCATCGTATATTCCGATCGTGTGTGTGGGCCTCATCTGACTTTGACTTTTTTGAAAAAAATTCTGACGGACCTAGAAATAGAACATGTTTTAAATATTTCCGACGGAACCAATTCCTATCGGGAAAACCGTTCGTCTCTATGCTGTTCCGACAGACCAAAAACTATGCATGCTCTGAAGCAAGTACGAGACGGAAGCTATTGGCTACTGGCTATTGAACTTCCTTTTTATAGTCCCGTCGTACGTGTTTTACGTCACTGCGTTCTAGACGGTCGGACTTTGGTGTGATCGTGTGTACGCGAGACAGTTTCAGCGGAACTCCGTCGGAAAAATCGGTCGTGTGTACAGGGCATAATACTTACCTGATCCTCCACTCCCCTGACAAACAGCGCTCCCCCTTGATCCAGCGATGGACTGCTCCTGGTATCCTCCTGTGGGCTATGGATGCTGCTCTGCATTTGAGGATGTTGGGACTCACAACCTCTACAGCGTGGTGGTGCAAGAGCTGCAGGGACCGGTCTACTATTGGGGAGGTCAGATCTTTTTTTTACCTTTTCCCTAGACCTAAACCAGCAATTAAAGTGGTTCTTAAGCCTAAACATTTTTTACCTTAAAGCGGAGCTCCGTCCTGGGGAAATTTATTTTTTTTTTTTAAAAGTCAGCAGCTACAAATACTGCAGCTGCTGACTTTTAAAAATCGGACACTTACCTGTCCCAGGGTCCAGCGATGCGGGGGAACGAGGCCCTCCCTCGTTCCCCGAGCTGCTCGCGGCGCCGGCATTCCTAATGTGGGAACCTGGCTGTGGCTTCACAATCGGGCACCCACTGCGCATGCGCGAGCGGCGCCGTGCGCCGTGATTTGACGCTCAGTCATCTGGGACACATGACAGGTCCCAGATGACTGTGCGGCGCCGAGGGGGAAGTGACTTTTAGCCTGGGCACTGAAGGTGGCAGACTACGAGGGACCCCCTAGCAACAGGCATTTAGAGGTGAGTAAAACATTTTTTTTTTTCCAATTATTTTTTTTTTAATTTTTTTTATGATTTTTAAGCCCCCTTTTTTTTTTTTTGACCGCAACCCCACTTTAAGGCATTCCTTGCATTAAAGTAATTGTGAAGTCTTTTTTTTCTATTAAAATAACAAACCTGTAAGGCCTCATACACACGGACATTTTAACAGCAGCTTTTTTGACCTTTTTTTTGCTGCTTAAGAACGCCACTCCATGTTATTCAATGGGCTCATACACACCATGGCGTTTTTGAGCTGTAACAGGCATGGCCGTTCTTAAGCTCCAAAAAAAAACAAGGACCAGCGCGTTCTGAGGCTCCAGCGCTAGAGCTGTTTTGACGCTAACGCCGAAAAAAGCTCAAAAACGCGCATTAGCGATATACCGAAGTTTTTTAGCGTCAGCGTTTTTAAGCTGTAAAAATGTTTATGTGGGTAATTTGGGAGTGGAAAATAGCAGAATGATGTTTTTTTAAAAAGAACATCCCTTAGCGTTAACGCTTACAAACGGCGTTAAATGCGAATTGATGCCAAATCAAAACGTTAATAAAATCGCATTCTTAACGCTGCTTTTTTTTCCAGGTGTTGTTACTAGCTTTACAGCCCGTTTTTTTAAAACGTCCGTGTGTATGAGGCCTTATCCTTACCTCCTCTTTGCAGTTGGTTTTGCACATGGCAGCCCAGATCCTCCTCTTCTCAGATCTTCTCAGATCCCTGGCTGGAGCTCCGGGCCCCTCCCTCTTGTTGAGTGCCCCCACAACAAGCAGCTTGCTATGGGGGCACCTGAGCCGAGCTTCAGCTCTGTGTATCCATTCAGACGTGTAGCTGCTGTTCGGCCCTGCCCATTCTCCTGATCGGCTAACTGAATTTGATTGACAGCAGCGGGAGCCAATGGCACCACTGCTGCCTGCCAATCAGGAGAGAGTGTCCCGGACGGCTGAGGCACTCGTGGACATCACTGGATAAAGATGGGGGGCTGAGGGGGTCTGCTGCACACAGAAGTTTTTTTTTTTTTTTTTTTTAAAAACCTGCTTTCAAAACCACTTTAACCACTTAGAGATCTCCCATCGCATATATACTGCGGCAGGGCGGCTCTATTGCGTGAAACAATGTACCAGTACGTTGTTTCGTGCACGAGATACTGTGGTCACGAGCGCGCCGCTGGATGCCTGCTGCACAGCGTGGGAGACAATCAGCAGGTCGGACAGACTCGCTGTCCGACAGCCACCCGCGATTATTCTACAGGAAGGCAAATGTAAACAAGGCAGATCCCTGTTCTGACAGGGAAGTACACAGAGATTGTCTGTTCCTAGTAATCAGGAACAGCGGAGAGCGTACCTGCAGGTCCCCGGAACTCGATGTTTGCCGGCGGCCCGCGATTGCGTTGAGGAGAGGCAGAACGGGGAGATGTCTTTTGCAAACAAGTCATTTCCCTGTTCTGCCTAGCAACATGACGGGGATCCACTGCTTCCTGTAATCGGAGCAGTGATCTCTGTCTTGTTGAAGTGAGCCCATCCCCCCCCCCCCTACAGTTGGAACACCTCCCTAGTACACACTTAACCCCTTGATCGCCCCCTAGTGTTTTTTTTTTTTTTTTTTAATCTTTATTTATAATTTTTTAACACACATATTATCAAAATACAAAACAAAATCTTCTTTCGCAACATTAACTTATCTTACCTTTTCTCCTCCCAAGCCCCCTAGTGTTTAACCCCTTCCCTGCCAGTGTCATTTATACAGTTAGGGTGGCACAGTGGTGTAGTGGGTAGCACTCTCGCCTAGCGGTAAAAAGGGTCGAATTCCAACCACAACATTACCTGCCTGGCGTTTGCATGTTCTCCCTGTGCCTGTGTGGGTTTCCTCCAGGCACTCCGGTTTCCTCCCACACTCCAAAGACATGCTGGTAGGTTAATTGGTTTCTATCCAAAATTGGCCCTAGTATATGTATGTGAGTTGGGGACCTTGGATTATGGGCTCCTTGATGGTGGGGACCGATGTGAGTGTGCGATGTATGTGTGGAGCGCAGCGTAAATTGACGGCGCTATATGGGTACCTTAAATAAATGGGGACAATTGTAGACACTCACCCAACACTCACTCAGGTTAAACCGGATAGACTGGTGTCTTTATTCAACCTTACTAACTATGTAAAAGTAATCAGTGGCTATTTGTAGCTCTGATCGCTTTATAAATAGTCCCAAAATAGTGTAAAATATGTCTGATGTGTCCGCCATAATGTCGCAGTCCCGATAAAAATCGCAGATCGACGCCATTGCTAATAATAAAAAAATAATAATAAAAATGCCATAAATCTATCTCCTATTTTGTAGACGCTATAACTTTTGCGCAAACCAATCAATATACGCTTATTGCGATTTTTTATTTTTTTACCAAAAATATGTAGAAGAATACATATCGGCCTAAACTGAGAGAGACTTTTTTTTATATATATTTTTAGGGGATATTTTATTATAGCAAAAATTAAAAAAATATTGCTTTATTTTTTCAAAATTGACAGCCTTTTTTTTGTTTATAGCGCAAAAAATTAAAACCGCAGAGGTGATCAAATACCACCAAAAGAAATCTCTATTTGTAGGAAAAAAAGGCGTTGATTTTGTTTGGGTTCAACGCTGTACGACGGCGCAAGTGTCAGCTAAAGCGACACAGTGCCGTATCGCAAAAAATGCTCTGGTCAGGAAGGGGGTAAAATCTTCTGGGGCTGAAGTTGTTAGACATGTTTGCTATTTTTTTTTTTTTAACCTTTAGGCCCCTTTCACACTGAGGCGCTTTGCAGGCACTAAAGTTCTAAAAATAGCGCCTGCAAAGCGCCTTCAAACAGCCGCTGCTGTGTCTCCAGTGTGAATGCCCAAGGGCTTTACACTGGAGCGGTGTGCTTGCAGGACGCTGAAAAATGTCCTGCAAGCGGCATCTTTGGAGCGCTGTAGGAGTGGTGTATTTACCGCTCCTAAAGCGCCCCTTCCTATAGGAAACAATGGGGCAGCGCTCCAAACCCGCCTGCAAAGCGCTGATGCAGCGGCGCTTTGCGGGCGGTTTTAACCCTTTTTTGGTTGCTAACGGGGGGTAAAACTGTCCCGCTAGCGGCCAAAAAGTGCCGCTAAAACGATGGTAAAGCGGCGCTAATTATAGCGCCGCTTTACCGCCAGCGCGCCTAGCACCTCAGTATGCAATAGCCTTACAATCGCTTTAACCACTTCCCGACCGGCGCACGACGATATACGTCGGCAGAATGACACGTACAGGCAGGAGGGCGTATATATAAGTCCCTCCTTAATGAAGGGACTTATATATATATTATTGATTGAAACCAATCAATAATCGCTAATTGCGATTTTTTTTTTTTTTTTACCAAAAATATGTAGAAGAATACGTATCGGCCTAAACTTAGGAAAAAAAATGTTTTTTATATATTTTTTGGGGATATTTATTATAGCAAAAAGCAAAAAATATAGAATTTTTTTAAAAATTTTCGCTCTATTTTTGTTTATAGCGCAAAAAAATAAAAACCGCAGGGGCGATCAAATACCACCAAAAGAAAGCTCTATTTGTGGGAAAAAAAGGACGTCAATTTTGTTTGGGAGCCACGTCGCACGACCGCGCAATTGTCAGTTAAAGCGACGCAGTGGCGAATCGCAAAAAGGGGCCTGGTCCTTTGGCTGCAAATTGGTCCGGTCTGAAAGTGGTTAACCCATGCAGTGCGGGTACAACCTCACTGCAATCGAACGTTTTGCATTTGCCCGATGTTCAGCATTACGTGTTGGATGTAGCTTCATTGTATCTGTAAACAAGGTTATTTGTTTCCCCTTTGCCTGGTGGCTTCGTGTCACATGTTGCAAAACAGGAAACTCTGGTTATGCAATTTATAGCAGAGGGAGGGAGCACCAATCGGTGAACTCCACACTCCTTGATCGTCACGAGATTGCAGCCAGGGAACTCACATGCAAGGCCTCGTTTGCACCATGTGCCGACTCAGAGACAGATGTTTCCCTGCCCCCAGTTCAGCAAGGACAAACAATTGTTTTCTATGTGTTGTGTTCGCACCACAACAATGGTGTTATCATAGCTCCCAACAGTCCCAACAGTCCCTGATTTGGAGCAATGTCCCTCTGTCCCCCATTCCTCCTCATTTGTCCCTCATTTTGGTCTGATCCATATAGCTGCATATAAAATGTACGTTTTATCTATCTATATATAAAAAATTGCTGCATTTATAAATTTTAAAAGCCAATTTACCACAGTAGTGGTAAAAAAAAAGCCCTTGTTGATTTAATTACCGTATATATTCGAGTATAAGCTGACCAAAATATAAGTCGAGGCACCTAATTTTACCACAAAAAACTGGGAAAACTTATTGACTCGAGTATAAGCCTAGGGTGAGAAATGCGCAGCTACTGTAAGTGGAAAAGAGGGTAAACAATGCCCATTTGCAGCCTCACTGTGCCCATTTTCAGCCATAGGTCCCCCGAACTTCAAACTTGGTAGTTAAGGGTTCCTAGATGCCCCCTAGCTGCAGCCAAAGTTTGGGATCTCTGGACCCAAAGGGTCCCGAAATGACATTGCTGCAGATGGACACAGTTGACCGACTTTGGGGCCCCGTATCTCGGGGCCACTTGGTGCTAGGAACCCAGTGGAACTATCACTATAACATATCCAATGATGGGGTTCCTAGCATCAAGTGGCCCCGAGATACAGGGCCCCAAAGTCGGTTCGGAAAATGTCAAGCACTTTTTTTGCAGCAGAGAATGACATTTTCTGACCCAAATTTAGGGCCCCATATCTCAGGGCCACTTGGTGCTACGAACACCATAGATATGTTGTAGTGGTAGTTCCACTGGGTTTGTACACCAAATTTGGGGTTCCTAGCACTAAGTGGCCCCGAGATACGGGGCCCCAAAGTCGGGTCGAAAAATGCCATTCTCTGCTGCAGAAAAGCGATTGACTCCAGTATAAGCCGAGGGGGGTATTTTCAGCACAAAAAAAATGTGCTGAAAAACTCGGCTTATACTCGAGTATATACAGTAACCTTTTTTTTTTCAGTTAAGTCTCCTTTAAGGGGGTGTGGCAGGGGGCGTGTCCTATGTCTACATAAGTTTGCTAGTAGGTGTCTCTCATTCCCATCTCAAAATGTTGGGAGGTGTGCGTTATGTGTGTTTCTATGCACATCTATCAAGTCAAATTTGTGCATTTTTTTTTCCCCAGTGGGTTTTATACACATATTGTGTGAACTAGGGTGACCACATTTCCAAACTGCCATTCAGGGACACACCACCCATCCCCCCCCCCCCCACTCACCGCACCCGCCCAAAAAATATGTTTTTTGATACTTTTTTTTGACAATTTTTGGGGAAAAAAAGCAAACAGTGGTAACCAGTTTAGACAGGTGGTATGGACAGCAGAACGAAGGGGGACACAAAGGAAGAACGGAGGGGGACAGCAGCAGAATGGAGGGGGACACAGAGGAAGAACGGAGGGAGACAGCAGAACGGAGGGGGACACGGAGGAAGAATGGAGGGCCTCCGTTCTTCCTCCGTGTCCCCCTCCATTCTGCTGTCCCCCTCGGTTCTTCCTCCGTGTCCCCCTCTGTTCTGCTGCTGTCCCCCTCCGTTCTGCTGTCCCCCTCCATTCTTTCTCCGTGTCCCCCTCCGTTCTGCTGTCCCCCTCTGTTCTTCCTCTGTGCCCCCCCTCTGTTCTGCTGCTGTCCCCCTCCGTTCTTCCTCTGTGTTCCCCTCCGTTCTGCTGTCCCCCTCCGTCGGTCCCCCTCCGTTCTTTCACCGTGTCCCCCTCCGTTTTGCTGTCCCCCTCCGAGGAAGAACGGAGGGGGACACGGAGGAAGAACGGAGGGGACAGCAGAACGGAGGGGGACATGGAGGAAGAATGGAGGAGGACACAGAGGGGGACAGCAGAACGGAGGGGGACACGTAGGAAGAACGGAGGGGGACAGCAGAACAGGGGGGGACACGGAGGAAAACTGGAGGGGGACAGCAGCAAAACGGAGGGGGACAAAGTGTGAGTGTAACACAGACAGTACACCAACCTGTCCTGGAAGAATGTCTGGCACTGACTGCAGGCGGCACTTGTGGACCTCGTGGGCGTAAGGAGCCTGGAGGAGGACTCAGTCAGACGAGGCTCAGGCTGGCTGGCTGCAGTGCTCAGGAGGAGAGAAGTTGAACAACTGTGGCACTGGCTCTGTCTGGTGGTGATGAGTCTGGTCACCGTCATTCAGGTCACTGGCGTCTCTCTCTCTGGACTACTGGGCGGTGGGCGCATGCGCTGCTCGCCTCTCAGTCGTAGGATGCAGGCAGGTGCACTGCCCACACTGACTGCCAGTGCCACCCACGTGTCTGTCAGCTCACCCCTCAGGCCTCAGCTGACGTCTCTGGTTACTAGACGCGGGGCGGCCCCTAGCCTAGCAACCAGCCTGGCGGACGGGTGGAGTGAGTCAGCGGAGCGGACTGGTCTGGTCAGTGGTCACTGTGTTTTTTTTTTTTTTTCATTCCGGGACACTGTATTGTCCCAGAATGAAGGTGCCTGGGACACAGGACAAAAATCTCAAGTCAGGGACAATCCCGGGCAATCCGGGACATGTGGGCACCCTAGGTGTGAACAGGTCCTAATGGGGGAAGGATTGTGGATTTACCTAAGCTGTTAGAAGGATGGCACGGTTTGATACCAGAGTCAGATTTACTTTTTTACGCATGCTCGGAAGCAATTCGACGCATGCTCAGGAGCATTAAACTTCCCTTTTATAGTGCAGTCGAACGTTTTTTAAGGCGTGGTGTTATTGACCGTCGGAATTTGGTGTGACCGTGTGTAGGCAAGACAGTTTGAGTGAAATTCCATCGGAATTCCGACGGGAAAACCATCAGAGCTTTTTCCAAGAAAATTCTGACCGTGTGTACGCAGCATTAAACATGGGTGTCAAACTCAATTTTATCGCGAGCCACATCAAAGGGCCAGTTGTATCTGTAAGATATATATTTATCCAGGGCTTTTTTTTTTTTTTTTCCCTCAGAGAATAGATGTGCAAACTCAACCATGTCTCCCCGCCCAAACTGCATCAAATGGTGGGTGTGGCCAAATTGCAGTGGAGAGTTCTTAACTGCTTGCCGACCGCCGGCTGTCAATTGACAGCCAGGCGGCACTGCTCATATGACGCCCTTGCCTTCCCGGCCCACCAGGTGGAGCTCGCTGTGTCACTGGGGACTTGATGCACGTGCCCGGTGGCCGCAATGTCCGCCGGGCACCCGCGATTGCCTGGTAACACAGCAGGACCGTGGATCACACAGATCCAGGTCCTGTCAGAGGAGAGGAGACCGATGGTGTATTCTCAGTACAGAGGAACACTGAACGGTCTCCTCCCCTTGTGAATCCCCTCCCCCCCACAGTTAGAATCACTCCCAGGGAATATATAATTAACCCCTCGATCACCCCCTAGTGTTAACCCCTTCCCTGCCAGTCACATTTATACAGTAATCAGTGCATTTTTATAGCAACGATCGCTGTATAAGACCCCTTTCACACTTAGGCGTTTTTCAGGCGCTTTAGCGTTAAAAAAAGCGTCTGTAAAGCGCTTGAAAGAAGCCTCATCTGCAATCCCAATGTGAAAACCCAAGTGCTTTAAAGTGGTTGTAAACCCTTACAAACCACTTTGACCTACAGGTAAGCCTAGATTAAGGCTTACCTGTAGGTCCAATAAATATCTCCTAAACCTACATGGTTTAGGAGATATTTATAAAAAAAACAGGCACCGCTATCTACGGCGCATGCGCCGTAGACAGTGGCGCACAGGCGCACTGAGCATGCCGAGATCACGGCGATATGCCGATTTCGTGCGCATGCGCGGGAGTGACGTCATCGCCGCTCCAGCGAATGACAGCGATGGAGCGGCGAGACCCGGAAGTCACTCCAAGAATGATGGCGACGGAGAAGGACGTGGACGAGGGTTGCTTCGGGGGCTTTGTTCTCAGGTAAGTTATTCATAATGAGCTAGTATGCTATGCATACTAGCTCATTATGCCTTTGCCTTGCAGGTTCCGTTTTTTTTTTTTTTTTTTTTTTGAGCTGAGGCTTTACTTCCTCTTTAAGAGCCCTTTCACACTACCAGCGCCCGAAAAATGCCCGTAAATCGCTGCTTAAACTAGCAGTGCTTTACCAGCGTTTTTCGAGCGCTAGTGGGGCGCTTTTAAACCCTGCTAGTGGCCAAATAAAGGGTTAAAAGTGCCCACAAAGCGCCGCTGCTAAACACGCTTTTCCAGCGCTTTTCAGGCGTTTCCCATTGATTTCAATGGGAAGGAGCTCTTTAGGATCGGTGTATTCACCGCTCCAAAAGCTCTGCAAAGAAGCTGCTTGCAGGACTTTTTTTGACGCCCTGCCAGCGCAGCGCCTCAGTGTGAAAGCACTCTGGCTTTCACATTGGGATTGCAGTTGCGGCTTCTTTTAGGCGCTTTACAGACGCTTATTTTAACGCTAAAGCGCCTGAAAAAAAGCCATAGTGTGAAAGGGGTCTCAGTGTGTAAGCAGTCGGGCTTTCACATTGGGATTGCATTTGCGGCTTCTTTCAGGCGCTTTATATGCGCTTTTTTTAAAGCTAAAGCACCTGAAAAATGCCTGAAATACGCCCCAGTAAAGGGGTCTAAATGTGAATGGTCTCAAAAATGTGTCAAAAGTGTCCGATATGTCCGCCGCAATATCGCAGTCACGATAAAAATCGCAGATCGCCGCCATTACTAGTAAAAAAAAAAAATAATAATAATAAAAATGCTATAAATCTATCCCCTATTTTGTAGACGCTATAACTTTTGCGCAAACCAATCACTATATGCTTATTTCTTATAATTTTTTTACCAAAAATATGTAGAAGAATACCTATCGGCCTAAACTGAGGAAAAAATTTGTTTAAAAAAAAAAAAAATTGGATATTTATTATAGCAAAAAGTTAAAAATATTGTGTTTTTTTCAAACTGTTCGCTCTTCTTTTGTTTATAGCACAAAAAATAAAAACCGCAGAGGTGATCAAATATCACCAAAAGAAAGCTCTATTTGTGGGTAAAAAATGATAACAATGCTATCTAGGTACAGTGTTGCCTGGCCACGCAATTGTCATTCAAAGTGTGACAGCGCTGAAAGCTGAAAAATGGCCTGGGCAGGAAGGAGGTGAAAATTCCCGGTATTGAGGTGGTTAAAGTGTTTGTAAAGACTGAAAGTTTTTACCTTCATGCATTCTATGCATGTAGGTAAAAAAAAAAAATTCTCCGGGCACCAGCCCCTCTAATACTTGAGCCCCATCTTCATTCAGCGATGTGCACAAGAGCCTCAGATTTCCAGGGACTCTCTCTCTCCTCATTGCCGCAGCCAGTGAGGCAATGAGGAGAGAGTGGGGAGACTGACACCCACTGCAGATTCAAAGGGCAGTGCGATGACAACAGGGTTTCCTGAACCCCATTCTAGTGTGGACAAGCCGCGGACAAATGTCTGTTGTTGGATTTTCATAGCGTGTGTACACAAGTCCGTTGGACAAAAGTCCAAAGTACAAACACGCATGCTCGGAAGCAAGGACGAGCCGGAAGCGGTCGGTCTTGTAAACTAGCATTCGTAATGGAGAATTAACATTCGTGACGCGGCAAATTATGAAATCTGGAAATGCAGCGCACAATTTTCTTCTTTAATGGGATAATAATGAAGCTGTTTTGCTGGTGATACTGATGGAGTTATTGCAAACAGATTTTCAAAGGATTTGTTTTCGAGTGATATCAAGAATAATATTATGTATTTTTATTTGGGCAAGTTACCACACACCATTATCCCGTAGTTTTTAAGATTAAAGATACAGCTATGTTGGTGTCCCTTGTCAATTTTACATTGTATTTTTTTAAATGTAACTGCCGACTCCCAAACTATCATTTGAAGTAAAACACATTATTCTACACAAATTTTTTATTGTGCATTAAAAAAAAGAAAACAAATAAAATGAGACATGCTATCTGCCAATAGAACTTAACCAAAAAGTGCATTCAATGCATTCAAAAATATACCAAATCAAATCATTATTATTCAACCAAAAAAATAATGTCGAAGCAATAACTCCAAGGCCAATAATAAATGACACGATTCCGCAACATGTCTGGTTGACGAACGGCCGTTCAGAAACGAACTGAAAAGCACAAAAAGAAAAGTGCGAATCAACACTCACCAAACCTCTACTAACACGAAATTAACGAAAGGAGCCCAAAGGGTGGCGCTAAAGAGCTGAAAAAACACGTAGTATATCACTACGCTCCTGTGTGGCCGTTTATATGCAAGACAAGTTTGAGCCAAAGCCCTTCAGACAAAATTCCACGGTTTTGTTGGCCAACAATCCGATCGTGTGTACGAGGCTTTATTCTATCCAATATGAATAAAACAACAACAAAAAAAAAAACATTTTGTCTATAGTTCTACTTTAACCCTCTTAATGGAAGACAAATTGCCTCCTTCAAATGCTTATTTTTTTTAAGGCCCCTCTGTGATTGCAGTCCTTCAGTTTGGGTTCACACTATAGCTTGCATCTGACTCACACAGGAACCACACTGCATTCCTGTGCAATTCACATGCGATTCTGTGCTGTGTGATTTGCGGTGGGCAAAAGCAGGTTCCAAATGCACTGTGTTTTGTGGTCTGCTGCGTGTGCCAATTCAAAGTTAATGACACCCCAATAGCAGGTCTCAAGTGCAGTGAGTTTGCCCGTACCAGATTGCGAGGTACAAAATGACCACGCGATCCGGTTCCAATGCGGCTCAAAAAAAAAAGGTGCCAGCACACTTTTTGTGCTATGCGGTGCGCATACAGTGTGCTGACAACTTTTTTTTTTTTTAAGCCGCATTGGAATCGGATCGCGTGGTCATTTTGTACCATGCGATCTGGTACGGGCAAACTCACTGCACTTGCGACCTGCTTTTGGGGTGTCATTAACTTTGAACTGGCACACGCAGCAGACCACAAAACACAGTGCATTTGCAATATGGTGCAGGAAACGCACAGGGATCACAGTGTTTCCTACACCACGTGGTGTGTGAACCAGGGCAAACTATACAGGCAGATACTTATCCATCATGCCATACCATCAGGGAGGTGTGTGATTAGCCCCAAATTTATTCTGCAGCAGAACAACCACCCCAAACAGACAGCCAATGTCATTGGGACTATCTGTTAGACATGTGCAATTTGTTTCGTTTTTTTTCGTTTTTTCTTTCGTTATTTTCGTTCGTTCGTTTTCGCACGAATGAACGAATCGTTCG
This sequence comes from Lithobates sylvaticus, assembly GCA_028564925.1. Lineage (NCBI taxonomy): Eukaryota > Metazoa > Chordata > Amphibia > Anura > Ranidae > Lithobates > Lithobates sylvaticus. The sequence continues at coordinate 1,038,234 of CM053038.1, forward strand.
AATCGTACGAATCCGATTAACGAATCATTTGAATCGAACGAATCCGAAAAACAACGAAAATCCGAAAAAAACTAATTAGAAACAACGAATGTACTAATGAAGAAAATCCGAAAAACGAAAACGAACGAAAAAATTCGTACATTCGTAACTTTTTTTTCGATTCGTAACTTTTTTTTTTCGATTCGTAACTTTTTTTTTTCGATTCGTAAATTATTAAAATGTAATAATAGCATACACCTTACATAAAATTATGAATTATGCTCCGATTACGAATGTTACGAATGTACGAATAAATACGAATGTGTCCGAAAATTAAACTAACGAAAAAACGAATCAACGAAAAAATAACTCTTACGAATGTACGAATCGGTACGAATACGAACACCGACGACTTACGAATGTACGAATCGTTACAAATCAACGGAAACTAAAAAAACGAAACGAAAAAAAACTATTTTTTTTCGGAAACGAAAATAAACAAATTTTTTTGTTGTGCACATGTCTACTATCTGTCTGGGATGACACGAAGAGACAGAAGGACTAGATACCACAGAAGGTCTGTGCTTAGTTGTCTTAGATATTTTGAACAACCTACCTGCTGAGGTTCCTTCAAAATCTGTGTGCAAGTCTACCTAGAAGAATTGATGGTGGTTTGAAGGCAAATGGTGGTCACACCAAATGTTGATTTGATTTGGATTTCTCTTCTGTTCATTTACTTTCCTTTTTGGTAAATCTTAATTTACAGCATTTTTTCACACCTGCCTATGACTTTTTTGCACAATACTGTACCTTTTATGAAAAATACATTTCCATGAAGATTTTAGTCTGCAGTAGGAAATGGATCCTCAGACTTTTTTTCTGGTTAATCTGAACAATATAGCAGCCATTTGTAACAATGTATCTCTGTGTCTAGGTGTTCTATGGCATGACTGGGATTCTGTTTTTAAAAGAACTGAGAACGAGAAAAAAGATGAGCTTGGGAAGCAAATTCAAAATGTTGATGAAGCGCCAGAAGAGAAGAGACGGTAATCAGAGATCAGTCAATGTTTTTCCTTTGTTTGAGGGTGGATTGAAAAGTTCTTAGCTTCATCACGAGAGGGTGGAGCAATCCATATCATTTTTACAAACATTGTCAAACCTGTTTGTTAATTTTTTAAGCTGATCCTGGACAGATTACAAGTCAGATAAGTTCTGTAAATGCACATGTGATCAGCAGTCAAAGCCATTTTTCAAAAAATGTGGTGTGTAGGTTATGTTTAACCACTTTGAGACCGGACCAATTTGCAGCCAAAGGACCAGGCCCCTTTTTTGCGAATTCGGCACTGCGTCGCTTTAACTGACAATTGCGCAGTCGTGCGACGTGGCTCCCAAACGGAATTAACATCCTTTTTTTTTCCCACAAATAGAACTTTCTTTTGGTGGTATTTGATCGCCCCTGCGGTTTTTCTTTTTTGCGCTATAAACAAAAACGAACAATTTGGGAAAAAAAAGGCATTCTTTTTTATTTTTTGCTACCCTGTTTCCCCGAAAATAAGACCTAGCGTGATTGTCGGTGTTGGCTGCAATATAAGCCCTACCCCCCAAATAAGCCCTAGTAAAAGTCCTTTAAGGTCTTGTTTTCAGGGTAGGGCTTATTTTCGGGGAAACAGGGTAGGGCTTATTTGGTGGGTAGGGCTTATATTGCAGCCATTACCGACAATCACGCTAGGTCTTATTTTAGGGGAAACAGGGTATAATAAATATCCCCCAAAAATATATAAAAAAACATATTTTTTCCTCAGTTTAGGCCGATGCGTATTCTTTTACATATTTTTGGTAAAAAAAATTTTTGGTAAAAAAAAATCGCAATAAGCAATTATTGATTGGTCTGCGCAGAAGTTATATCGTTTACAATATAGGGGATAGTTTTATAGCATTTTTTATTAATATTTTTTTTTTTTATTAGTAATGGCGGCGATCAGCGATTTTTTTATTGTGACTGCGACATTATGGCGGACACATCGGACATTTTTGACACATTTTTGGGACCATTGTCATTTATACAGCAAACAATACTATTTAACTGCATTGATTCCTGTGTAAATGACAGTGGCAGTGAAGGGGCTAAACACTAGGGGGCAGTGTAGGGGTTAAGTGTGCCTAGAGGTGTGTTTCTTACTGTGGGGGGGCTTGGCTGTCAGCTAGTGAATGCTGATCTCTGCTCCAACCACAGGGAGCAGAGATCAGCGTCACTAGTTGCTAGGCAGAACGGGGAGATGCTGTTTATTTCCGCATCTCCCCGTTCAGCCTTCCCGTGAGGCGATCGCGGGTATCCCTACGGCGATCGAGTCCGCGGGACCCGCGAACAACCTCACGGGGGTCCCGATGGCATGGCGGCATCTTAAAGGAGACGTACCTGTACGCCCTTATGCCTGTCCGTGCCATTCTGTCGTGCCATTCTGTCGACGTACATCGTCGTGCGATGATTTATAATTACCTAGGTGGATGCATATATCCCCCGGCACCTCTGCACTGAGCTGACAGTTCCTCAAGCAGAGAGCTTGTGGCTATCAGTCAGCAGCTCTCCGCTCTGCACCCCCACGTTCACTGGAGTGCTGGGCTGTGGAGGAGCGGCTCGCTGAGAGCCCGAGATGGGTGTCAGTCCAGGCACCTGGTGAATCCAGACTCCCATTGTTGGGATGACGAGGTGCCTGGACTGATCCATGTGACGTCAGCAGAGAGCAGACTTCAGCCCACTCTCTGCTAAAAACGGGGGACACAGGAGTGCAAAACGAATTACCGTCCTGTGACCCATAGGAAAAGTCCATCCAAACAAGCTTTGGCTATACTTCTCCTTTAAAGAGGAGGTCCAGCCTTTTTTTTTTTTTTTTAAGTCAGCAAATACAAACACTGTAGCCGCTGACTTTTAATAAGGACACTTACCTGTCGAGCAAGCCCGGGATGTCGGCCCCTCGTGGCTGATCCGTCCATCGGTTCGGGTGCCGGCGCCGCCATCCTAAGTAAGGGAAACAGACAGTGGAGCTTTGCGGCTTCACTGCCCGTTTCCTACTGCGCATGCGCGAGTCGCGCATCGCTTTGTGAATGGCCCTGTTGTTTTATGGGACACACACATGTCCCAGAAGACAACGGGGCGGCTCGTCGAAGAAGAGGAACTGAAGAAACAGCGCGGCGGAATAGGAAGAGGCAGATTAGGAAGACTGCCTAGCAAAAGGGTTTTCTGGTAAGTTAAAAAAATGTATATATTTTTTAAAATGTTAATTTTTTTCTTTTTTTTGAGAATGTTAATGCATTTTTTTTTTTTTAGGGTGGCCCTCTGCTTTAATTTTCTGCCAGGGCCGGACTGGCCTACTGGGATACCGGGACATTTCCTAGTAGGCTGCCTGCCCTGGGGCCACTTTGATCAAAGCTGTGGCTGGAGTTCTCCCCTCCCTCCACCTCCCCTTCTCCTGCCTACTTGTCATGCACAGCGGGAGACTGCTGTGTCACGGAACTGAGTGTTAAATGTTTGGGCGTGCTATGATAAAAGTCCCGCCCTCCTCCTAGACCAGCTTGTGTGATAGACGCAGTGTTATGTCTATCACACAAGCTGGTCTAGGAGGAGGGCGGGACTTTTATCGTAGCACGCCCAAACTTTTAACACTCAGTTCTGAGACACACACAGTGACTGGTGTGGCTGCAATGATGGCAGGGGAGGCTGCAATGAGGGTACAGGACTTGGCTGCAATGGTGGCAGGGGAGGCTGCAATGAGGGCACTGTACTTGGCTGCAATGAGGGCACTGTACTTGGCTGCAATGGTGGCAGAGGAGGCTGCAATGAGGGCACAGTACTTGGCTGCAATGGTGGCAGGGGAGGCTGCAATGAGGGCACGGTACTTGGCTACAATGATGGCAAGGGAGGCTGCAATGAGGGCACTGTACTTGGCTGCAATGATGGCAGGTGTCAGGAATGGAATGGTAAGATCCATCATTTGGCGTGCAGTACTGTGGTCCACCAGCAGGTGTCTCCTGGCAGTTTGTAACTGTCAGGAGAGGCTTTCCCTGCTGGTGTTATGTCATCTTTGGGCCGCAGTACTGGCGTCCACCAGCGGATGGATCCCGGCAGTGAGGAGCAGACAGCGCTTTCTGCGCTTAGCTGTCACATGAGGCCAATCACTGGCAGATTTATAAATACCCGGCTAGCCCTCACACACTTGCCTTGGTATCTCTCTTCCATGTGCCCTGTGCCCAGTGCCCATCCCATCCTGATCCTATCCTGTGTTCCTGTTCCCTTGTTGCCTTTCCCATCCTTATTTTCCCTCTCCCGTCCTGCCCTTGTTCATCTGCTGATCTTCCGTGTATGACCCTGGCCTGGCTAACGTGTTGATTTCGGTACTTTCCTGTGCCTGTATATATTATCTGTTGTCTGTGGGTTTCTGTTTGTGGCTGAGCACTGTTTATATTTTGGGGTGTCTACTTATTTATATATATATATCACTTATCTTAATAAACATTATTCTTATTTTACTTTTACATGCGTTTTGGGTTCCTCCTTTGCAGTCCACACAATCTGGTCACACATGTTTATGACAGCAGGGGAGGCTGCAATGAGGGCGCGGTGAGGCGGCAATGATGGGCATGGTGATCATTGACACTTAGGGCCCAATTTGGACATTTTCACTTAGGGGTGTACCAGGGGCGGATCCAGAGTCTAATCTCGTGAGGGGCACTGCCAAAATTTTTGCGGGTATTTTGTCGGGGCAATGGCTGGTGTTGGCGCTTCAATCATCACGACGCCATGGTTATTATGGTGTCAGGATGATTGAAGAGCATTATTTCTATTATTACATTGTAATATAAAATGAAATAGTTCAACTCACCATAATGCCGAATCAGTGGGAGCCGTGAGTGTGTCACTTGCCCCCGTCACCTGCCACCAGATGGGGATTGTCACTTGCTGAATTGCCTGTTATCAGATACAGCCTTTCACTTGCCAGTGGCCAGTGACAGTGTCCCTGTTGTTCCAGAGTGAGAGATAATGTCATCTCTCTGCTGCCTGTGCCTGCACAGTAATGGCAGTCTTATTTTAGATGCAGAAATTCAGGGATGCAGGGGGGTGGTGAGAGACAGTGGCATCTCCAGCTTTCATATATAGGGGGCACATAGGGGGACAAAATTAGGGGGGCCAACTATAAAATGCAATTATATATATACACACACACACACACACACACACACACACACACACACACACACACACACACACATATATAAATACAGTGTCTTGAAAAAGTATTGGTGGTTGCAGCCAGGTGGAAGGGAGGACAGGATGGATGCAGCCAGGTGAAGGGGGAGGACAGGGTGGATGCAGCCAGGTGAAGAGGAGGATAGGGAGGATGCAGCCAGGTGGACGGGAGGACAGGGTGGGAGCAGCCAGGTGGACGGGAGGACAGGGTGGGAGCAGCCAGGTGGAAGGGAGGACAGGATGGATGCAGCCAGGTGAAGGGGAGGACAGGGTGGATGCAGCCAGGTGAAGAGGAGGATAGGGAGGATGCAGCCAGGTGGAGGGGAAGACAGGGTGGGAGCAGCCAGGTGGAAGGGAGGACAGGGTGGGAGCAGCCAGGTGGAAGGGAGGACAGGATGGATGCAGCCAGGTGAAGGGGGAGGACAGGGTGGATGCAGCCAGGTGAAGAGGAGGATAGGGAGTATGCAGCCAGGTGGAGGGGAAGACAGGGTGGGAGCAGCCAGGTGGAAGGGAGGACAGGGTGGGAGCAGCCAGGTGGAGGGGAGGAAAGGGTGGATGCAGCCAGGTGGAGGGGAGAACAGAGTGGGAGCAGCCAGGTGGAGGGGAGGACAGAGTGGGAGAAGCCAGTGATAAGGTCCTGTACCTCTATGGATGCCTGCATCCCCCCCCCCTCATTCCCCCACCTGGAGGCAAGTTCGTACCTTGGGGGATATATAGTGAAATCACCGGAACTTTCTCTCTGGCTCCCTCCACATGACAGCCTTGTGGTTTCTCTTCTCCTCTCCCCTCCTCCCGCTCGGCATGTTGGGGGCTGCAGTGCACTCTCAGGGCATGGTCCTGGGGCCTGCTGGTATCCGGGACTACATGTCCCATAATCCTCCTTTTGTTAGTTTCCCAGCCATTGGCCCTGAATGTAGCCAATAGGAGTGGGCATTGCTGGGTGAATGAGAGCTGTTCGGTTCAAGGAGGAGAAGGAGGAGTGGAAATCCCCCACAGCTGCGGCTCTGCATGCGTCCCTTCACAGAGCCTGTCAGTCTCTGCGTCACTGCCCTGTGTCCTGATGGGGGGTCGGCATCGGCACAGCCTGCTCACTATTTTCTTGGGGAGGGGACACAATTGACCCGTTGCCCCCTCTTGGATCCGCCCCTGGGGTGTACTCACTTTTGTTGCCAGCGGTTTAGACATTAATGGCTGTGCGTTGAGTTATTTTGAGGGGACGGCAAATTTACACTGTTATACAAGCTGTACACTCACTACTTTACATTGTAGACAAGTGTCATTTCTTCAGTGTTGTCACAAAAGATAGAAGAAAAGATTTACAGAAATGTGAGGGGTGTACTTACTTTTGTGAGATACTGTATTCCCAGTTGCAAGACATTGATCCAGTGAGATTTATGTTCATGCTGGAAATTTATTTACAACATTCATTAAGATGGTTTTTAGAAGGCCACAAAATTTGATTCTATGTGTTTTTTCAGAGGACATCTGGAGGTTCCACCGTCAGCTGTCTTCATATGATGACCCATCACTGAGGAGGATATACGAGTATTACAGAGATGATCTGATCCACATCCTGGAGAACATGGATCCTCATTCTGTCCTGGTAGAACTAAAATCTCAGAATGTCTTAAACATAGAGGTAAGATATTTCTAAATTATCTACAGCAAAATATGTGTGATAAAGGGGGACTCTAAGTAAATAGCTGCAAACATATCTTACAACCATGGGTGCTCAACCTGTGACCCTCCAAATGTTGCTGAACTACAAGTTCCATCATGCCTCTGGGAGTCAGGCTTGTAACTGTCAGTGGCTTGTAATGCCTCATGGGATGTGTAGATCCACAACAGCTGGAGGGCCACAGGTTAAGCACCCATGTCTCATAGACATGTGCAATTCGTTTCGTTTTTTTTTGTTTTTCGTTTTTTTTCGTTCATTCGTTTTCGTACGAATGAACGAATTGAACGAATCCGAAAAGCAACGAAAATCCGAAAAACCAAAAAACGAAAATCCGGAAAACAAAAAAAGGAACAACGAAAATGAACGAAAAAATTCGTACATTCGTAACTTTTTTTTTTTTTGTTGAATTGGTAATTTTCCGTGTCCCTTACAATGGCGCTGCTTAACGTGCTTCGAATGGATTGATCAAAAAAATTTGTACATTCGTAACTTTTTTTTTTCGATTCGTAACTTTTTTTTTTCGATTCGTAAATTATTAAAATGTAATAATAGCATACACATTACATAAAATTATGAATTATGCTCCGATTACGAATCTACGAATGTACGAATAACTACGAATGCGTCATAATTTCGAATAAACGAATGAACGAAAATTAAACTAATGAAAAAACGAATCAACGAAAAATAACTCTTACAAATGTACGAATAGTTACGAATAACAACGACTTACGAATGTACGAATCGTTACGAATTAACGAAAAAAACGAAACGAAAATAAACAAATTTTTTTGTTGTGCACATGTCTAATGTCTCACACCATTCCTTTATAATTGCACATCATATCACTGCATAATGATCATAAATAACTTAACTTATAATAGGTCCACAAGAGAAATGGGACAATATCAACACTTCATTACATCCCACAAAAAACTTTAAGGCCCCGTGCACATGAGACGCCGGTGCAAACTCTGCTGAATGCATGTTTTTAAAAGCTGAAACCGGTGTTTAGAAACACACGTTTTGCCGAGATTGCATGCGCCGTTTTACCGTGTTTGCGTCTAGAAGCATATAGTTAAGATAACATCATAAGACCCTCCCCAAGCTCAAAAAACAGTATTATTAACTATTTCAGCCATTTTGTGAGACCAGAGTGAGGAGCAGCAGTGTACTTGTATTTAGCGTGTCACTTGCCGCGTCACCTGCCACAAGTTGGGGATTGTCCACTTGCCATGTCACCTGCCACATCACTTGCCACGTCACCTGCCACAAGTTGTGGATTGTCCACTTGCCACGTCACTTGCCACGTCACCTGCCACAAGTTGGGGATTGTCCACTTGCCACGTCACCTGCCACATCACTTGCCACGTCACCTGCCACAAGTTGTGGATTGTCCACTTGCCACGTCACCTGCCACAAGTTGGGGATTGTCCACTTGCCACGTCACCTGCCACATCACTTGCCACGTCACCTGCCACAAGTTGTGGATTGTCCACTTGCCACGTCACTTGCCACGTCACCTGCCAAGTCACTTGCCACAAGTTGTGGATGGTCCACTTGCCACGTCACTTGCCACGTCACCTGCCACAAGTTGTGGATTGTCCACTTGCCACGTCACTTGCCACGTCACCTGCTATATCACCTGCCACAGGTTGTGGATTGTCCACTTGCCACATCACTTGACAAGTCACCTGCCACATCACTTGCCACGTCACCTGCCACAAGTTGTGAATTGTCCACCTGCCACGTCACCTGCCACGTCACCTGCCACGTCACTTGCCACGTCACCTGCCACAAGTTGTGGATTGTCCACTTGCCACCTCTTTTGCCACATCACTTGCCATGTCACCTGCCACATCACTTGCCACGTCACTTGCCACAAGTTGTGTATTGTCCCCTGCCACAAGTTGTGGATTGTCCACTTGCCACGTCACCTGCCACAAGTTTCTTGTTCAAATCTAACAACATATGGGTCAAATTCCAATTATACTTTGAATAACAATAATGCTAGTGGTGTAATGGATTGGATCAAGGGCTCATTAGGATATATAAATGGTCTATGAATCATTGCAAGCAATTACAATTGTTTCAAATATTTTTTTAATGGTTTTTCATCATTTGCCATCATTTTTGAGATTTATTATGTAAAAACACTTATAAACGAAAACGCGGCAAAACGCGGTACCGTCATTTTCTGCATTTTGACGCGTTTAGCCGCGCTTGGTGTCTGAAACATGGAAAACGTTGGCGTCTGAACCCATTTTTTTGCTTCTGGAAAAACGAGGTTAAACGCAAGTGCCTAAAAACGGCAAAAAACGAGACTGTGTACATGGACACGTAGGATAACATTGAATGAGTTCAGGGGCAGTTGAAAAAAGCGTCCAACTGTCTCTGAACAGCGTCTCGTGTGCACGGGGCCTAAAGCTACTTGAACAACTGTTCCCACCAGAATACAATTATACTTTATGGGGTGTATTTATAAAACAGCAAAGCTGGCAGTATGAGTACATTGTCTGCAGTGTTACATTGTTTCTTTTTACATCATAATAGTCTCACATCCATAACTTTATATACAGTATCTCACAAAAGTAAGTACACCCCTCACATTTTTGTAAATATTTTTATTTTTTAATGTGACAACACTGAAGAAATTACACTTTGCTACTATGTAAAGTAGTGAGTGTACAGCTTGTATAAGCCCTCATGCACACGAGACGCTGTTAAACGCGCATTCAAAGGCAGTTGGACACTTTTTTCAACTGCCCCTGGAAGCATGCAATGTTATCCTATGTGTCCATGTACACAGTCTCGTTTTTTCCCCATTTTTATGCAGTTGCGTTTAACCTCGTTTTTCCAGAAGCAAAAAAATGGGTTCAGACACTTTGCTTTTCCACGTTTCAGGTGCAAAATGCGGCTAAACGCGGCACCCCCGTTTAGCCGTGTTTGCGTTTATAAGCATTTTTAAAGGAACCCAATTTTTTGGACCAGAAAACTCAGAAATATGATGGTAAACCATAAAAAATACTAAAAAAATTGGTTTAAAATGTGGTAATTACTTTAGATAGTTCATAGAGCGTATATACTCACTGATGCTATGCCATAAAAAACTCTAGTTTTTTAGGTAGCTAAGACAATGAGGAATGCCTCCACTTCTTTGCCCCAAACCTCCATCCAATCTCTAATCTAATCAGTGACTCCACCTAGTCTGACCAAAGCATAGCAATGTCTTTTTTTCACAAAGAAAAACCTGCATACCAATGTCTAGTCAGCCCCAACCCCCCACCATGTTTGTGAAATATCCAACGGACATTCGCTGTGCCATCAATGGATGGGTCCAATATCGATGAGCTCGGACTCTGGACCTCTCACGCAATTTGCGACAACGTTTCTGCCTCATCAAGAGCAAAACATCAGGAGCATTTCCTGACATATATTCAATATGGGATCCATTTCCAAAAAAAAAACCCACAGAAAGAAAGAGAGGCAAATGCAAGTGTACAACTGCTCTCTCTGCTGCTGCTGTTCACTCTGATCAAAATGGCAGAAATAGTTAATAATACATGCTTTCTGAGCTTGGGGAGGGTCTATATGATGTTATCTTTACAAACGCTTATAGGTGCAAAGGCGGCTAAATGTGGCATTAAAATGCGGCAAAACGCGTGTTTTTAAACGCAGGTTTCTGCTTTTTAAAACATGCGTTCAGCAGAGTTAGCATCTGCGTCTCGTGTGCATGGGGCCTAAGCTCCCCGTACACACGGTTGGAAACTCCGACCACAAAATCCGTTGGATTTAGTCCGACACTGGTGTTGCATACACACGGTCGGACAAAGTTGTCGGAAAATCCGATCATTCTGAACGTGGTGACGTTCGTTGCATACGACGGAACTACGTAGAGGCTAGTAGCCAATAGCTTTGGTCTCGTAATTTGATCTGAGCATGCGTGGCACTTTGTCCGTTGGAATTCTCTATGCACGATCGGAAAAAGTTTGATCGGATTTTGTTGTCAGAAAATTTGAGAGCAGGATCTCAAATTTTTTCAGTCGGAAATTCAGACGGAAAAAGTCAGATGGAGCCAGGGGCGAACTGAGCATTCGGCTACTCGGGCACTTCCCAAGGGCCCCCGGTCCACTAGAGGGCCCCATCAGGGTTACCAGCCTCAGTAAAACCAGGGACAGTATGTAAAAATCTGTGTTTTTTTTTTTTTACATCTGTCTCTGAAATGTCCCTTACCGACATCCTTTTGGTCTAAAAATCCTGAGATTATAGCTGCCCCGCCTCTCCAGTACCTTCTCAGCCAATAGAAACATGTCTGTGTATACTGTGTGTGTGTGTGTGTGTATACATAATCTCTGATTGCCTGGGGGCCCCATAATCTCCTTTTGCCCGGGGGCCCCATGAGTTGTCAGTCCGCCCCTGGATGGAGCCCACACACAGGCGGATTTTCCGCCAACATGGTCCGATCGGACATTTTCCGTCGGAATTTCGACCGTGTTTACTGTGTAAATTTGCTGTCCCCTCAAAATAACTCAACACACAGCCATTAATGTCTAAACCGCTGGCAACAAAAGTGAAAGAATGTATTCATGACGTTTCTTGTAATAGTGCTTTATCTGTAAATTTAGGTCTTTTTGTTCCAATAAAAACGTAAAACAAAAAAAACAAAAATCCTATCCACCATCACTTTCCTGCCTGCAGCTCAGGCATGCATCAGTGGTATAACTTCCTTACGACAGGATTTATTTTTCTAAATGGAATGTTGAAACAACTTGGATCATTTTTATGTTTTATATCAAAAAAATATATATTGAAGTGACATTTCTAACTGCAATAGTAGAACAATAATAAGATATCTTCTCCAGAAATACCTATCAATGGAAAAAGACCGGTCTTCCTTCTCTCACACCTTGTTACAAGATATTCGGGATCGGGGAAGAGAAGCTGTGATTGGACTCTGGAAATGTCTCTATGAGCTACAGAAATATGACCCCCATCCTAGTTTATTGTCGGTTCTGGATGAGATCACACAGACAGGTAACAGGACTTTGTGTTTTCACTCAACATTGTTATAAAATAATGATCGTCACCAATTGTCCCAAGTGTAGCTCCATAAACACAGCAGTCACTCCTCTCCATTATCATTGCTCTCCTCTCATTTCCTCTTTGATAGATTTTATCTTGTTCCAGTTTCTGTACAAAAAAAAAACTATCAGTTTGGAATGTCTTTTTTTTATTTTTATTAGTATTGACAGGATTTCTACAGATTTCTTTGAGGAATGTAAACCGTTAATCCTCTCCATCTTTTCCCAGAAAAGCATGTAAGGGGGCTTGTGATTGGATGACTTTTGGTGCCAAGTTTCTGCCCTGATTCTTCTTGGATAGGACAGTGACTCACTGCTGGTAGTTAGAAGCCTTTGCCATATTGTGCCCAACTCCTGTTCTTAGGCCTGCCCATGACATCCCCTGCCATCGGCCATTATAATCACAAAAAAAAGAATGTCCACACAAAAGATATATATATTTTCTCGCATTTTACTATAATTTCAAAGATGGACATTTATGCACCGTACACACGATTGGATTTTCCGACAACAAATGTTGTATGTGAGCTTGTTGGCGGAAAGTCCAACCGTGTGTACGCTCCATCGAACATTTCTTGTCGGACTTTCCTCCTTTTGAAATCTGAAAAATGCAGCGCACAATTCTCTTCTTCTGTAATGGGATAATAATGAAGCTGCTTTGCTGGTGATACTGATGGGGTTATTGCAAACTAATTTTCTAATGCGGCGTACACACGGTTGGAATTTCCAATGGAAACAGTCCGATGGGAGCTTTTCATCGGATTTTCCGACCGTGTGTATGCCCATCGGTCTTTTTCTGTCGGAATTTCCGAAGGACTTTGGATTGAGAACCTTTCTATCAGATTTTCCGATCGTGTGTATGCAATTCCGACACGCAAAATTCCAACGCATGCTCGGAAACAATTCGACGCATGCTAAGAAGCATTAAACTTCCCTTCTATAGTGCTGTTGAACGTGTTGTATGCCTCTGTGTTATTGACCGTCGGAATTTGGTGTGACCGTGTGTAGGCAAGACAAGTTGGAGCAACAACCTTCGAACAAAATTCCACGGTTTCGGAAAGTCCGATCGTGTGTACGGGAATTAGGCTTTAAGCCCCTAGAAGCTATTATGAGCATTTTTTTTTTTCTGCTCCTAGAAGCTGTCCTTGGCAGTAGCTGACTGCATCCACGTGGCTTCTGGGTTCATTGGCTCCCATGCCCCAATTCACTAGGCTCCTCCCATCCTGGCATTTATATAGGCAATAACACCACCCATTATATCACTGCAGGAAGGCTTTGTCTAAAAGGGGATCTAACATCCAATTACATAGTTCCCTATTACCATACTATGTTGGGACAGAGCCACCTAGTGGCAGACTAGCTAACTGAAGCAGGCACAGTGGGCAGTGGGTAGCACTCTCGCCTAGCAGTAAAAAGGGTCGCTGGTTCGCATCCCAACCACGACACTACCTTCCTGGAGTTTGCATGTTCTCCCTGTGCCTGTGTGGGTTTCCTCCAGGTATTCCGGTTCGACATGTGCAATTCGTTTCGTTTTTTTTTCGTTTTTCGTTTTTTTTTCGTTATTTTCGTTCGTTCGTTTTCGTACGAATGAACAAATCGTTTGAATCGAACGAATCCGATTAACGAATCGTTCGAATCGAACGAATCCAAAAAACAACGAAAATCCGAAAAAAATAAATTAGAAACAACGAATGAAGAAAATCCGAAAAACGAAAACAGGAACAACGAAAATGAATGAAAAAATTCGTACATTCGTAACTTTTTTTTTTTGTTGAATTGGTAATTTTCCGTGTCCCTTACAATGGTGCTGCTTAACGTGCTTCGAATGGATTGAACGAAAAAATTCGTACATTCGTAACTTTTTTTTTTTTGTTGAATTGGAAATTTTCCGTGTCTCTTACAATGGCGCTGCTTAACGTGCTTCGAATGGATTGAACAAAAAAATTCGTACATTCGTAACTTTTTTTTTCGATTCGTAACTTTTTTTTTTCGATTCGTAATTTTCCGTGTCTCTTAAAATGTAATAATAGCATACACATTACATAAAATTATGAATTATGCTCAGATTACGAATCTACGAATGTTACGAATGTACGAATAAATACGAATGCGTCCGAATTTCGAATAAACGAAAATTAAACTAACGAAAAAACGAATCAACGAAAAAATAACTCTTACGAATGTACGAATCGTTACGAATACGAACACCGACGACTTACGAATCGTTACGAATCAACGGAAACGAAAAAAACGAAACGAAAATAAACAAATTTTTTTGTTGTGCACATGTCTAATTCCGGTTTCCTCCCACGCTCCAAAGACATGCTGGGAGGTTAATTGGCTTCTGTCCAAAAATTGGCCCTGGTATATTGGGGACCTTGGATTGTGGGCTCCTTGAGGGTGGGGACCGATGTGAGTTTGCGATGTATGTGTGGAGCGCTGCGTAAATTTACGGTGCTATATGGGTACCTTAAATAAAAATATAATAATATAATAGATGAGCATCTTAATAAGACACAATGTGCAGGGATAGGGACAATTGTAGACACGCACTCACACTCACTCAGATGGACTGGTGTCTTTTTTCAACCTTACTAACTATGTAACTGCACCTGCTTACAAGCTTGTCCATTTCCTAACTTCTAAAATTTGGTGTTGGATTACATGGAAGCGACTTTATGCTTTAGGAAATCAATCATTGATATTGAAATGTCATTGGAAAATGTAAAGTGCATGTAAACCCCAAAAATGATCTTCTCTTATTTGCTCTCTTTGGTCTGTTAAATATACCAAAGTGTTTTATTATATCTGTTCGATCAGTGTAAAACAATACCTGTTGATCCTGTCAGAAATCCAGTGCTGCCCTGTGTCCCGTGCACTCTACAGTGCTATCACCCCTTTTCAGTGTTCTCTGTGGACTACAGGAGCACCACCCCGTATTATGGGGATGAGTTGGGGTGGAGGCATTCTGTAGTCCTCTAACACACTCCCTTTCCTAGGGTGATAACACTGCTCCTCCATAGGTACTGTATTTTGAGTGAATGCAGTCACCTTAGGACAGAAAGTGTGTAACTGGCAGGATCACCAGGTAAAAATAGAGGCAAAAAGTCTGGAAAAAGAAAAACAAATGCAGCCACCACATCCAAGGACTGGTAGGCTGCAATCTATTGCATTCTTATTCTTGAATGATAATACACTTAACCCCTTGCCTGCCAGGCACTTTTCTCTCCATTCCTGCCCAGACCAATTTTCAGCCTTCAGTTCTGTCGTATTTCAAATGAAAATTGTGCTGTCATGAAACACTGTCCTTAAACTAAATGTTTTGATTTTCTTTTCACACAAATGGAACTTTTTTGGTGGAATCACTACTGGGTTTTTATTTTTTGATAAATAAACAAAATTTATAGTTTGTTATAAAAGAGGTCCTTTTTTATGCTTCACTGATGTGTGCTGATAAGGCTGCACTGATAGGTGGTACTGAAGGGCTGCACTGATAAATGGAACTGATGGGCACTGAGAGGCACTGGGGGGGACTAGACATGTGCGATTAGTTTCGTACGAATTCGTAATTCGTACAAATTTTTCGAAATTCAGAATTTTTTCGAATACGAATTCTGTACGGAATACAAAATTCCGTTTACGAATTTTGTCGCCGAATTTATTCGAATCCGACTACCAAATATCGAATTTCAACTAATATGAAAGAAATTATTATAGCGGATATAACAAATGATTCGAATGAATTCGAATGACAAAGTGTCATTTTTGCAGGAAAAATTCAGTTTACGAATATCAGCTCCAAATTGTTCGAATCCAACTATCAATATCGAATTTCAACTAATTCGAAAGAAATTATTATAGCAGCTATAACGAATGAATTTAAATGATTCGAATGACAAAGTGTCATTTTTGCAGAAAAAAAAGCTATTTAAAATCACTCGCGGCTATTGCTGGCAAATGAATTGTCGGATCCGTAACACAGAGAACAGTCATTCATTGATATAAAAAATAAAAAAAAAGCGTAGGGGTCCCATTAAATTCAATAACCAGGCCCTTCAGGTCTGGTATGTATATTAAGGGGGACCCCAGCCAAAAAAAAAAAAAAATGGCGTGGGGTCCCCCCTAAATATCCATACCAGACCCTTCAGGTCTGGGATGGATTTTAAGGGGAACCCCGGCCAAAAAAAAAATGGTGTGGGGTCCCCCTCAAAATCCATACCAGACCCTTTATCCGAGCACGCAACCTGGCAGGCCGCAGGAAAAGAGGGGGGGACGAGAGCGGCCCCCCTCCTGCCTGAACCGTACCAGGCCACATACCCTCAACATTGGGAGGGTGCTTTGGGGGTCTGAGACCCCCAAAGCACCTTGTCCCATGTTGATGAGGACAAGGGCCTCATCCCCACAACCCTGGCCATTGGTTGTGGGGGTCTGCGGGCGGGGGGCTTATCGGAATCTGGAAGCCCCCTTTAACAAGGGGACCCCCAGATCCCACCCCCCCCTGTGTGAAATGGTAAGGGGGTACAAAAGTACCCCTACCATTTCACCGAAAAAGGTGACAAAAATTGTAAAAATGACAGGAGACGGTCTTTGACAATTCCTTTATTAAAATCTTCTTTCTTCTTTCTTCTGGTCTTCCTTCTTCCTTACTCCATCCTTCGGTTTCTTCATCTTCTCCTTCCGGCATCTTCTTCCATCTTCTTCTTCCTCCGATCCGCTTCTTCTTGCTCCGGTCTTCTCGTCCTTCTCGTCCGGCATCGGCGTCGGCATCTCTTCTGGGACGCTCCGCGCAATGGGAGGCTCCCGCTGTGTGAGGCTTCGCTCCGGCTGACAGGTCTTTTATAACGGAGGGCCCCTGGTAACCCCGCCCCCTCTGACACACGGGGACGTCATGGGGACTTCCCTATGGCTTTCCCCATGACGTCAGATGGGGGGCGGGGTCACCAGGTGCCCTCCGTTATAAAAGACCTGTCAGCCGGAGCAAAGCCTCACACAGCGGGAGCCTCCCATTGCGCGGAGCGGCCCAGAAGAGACGCCGATGCCGGGCGAGAAGGACGAGAAGACCGGAGCAAGAAGAAGCGGATCGGAGGAAGAAGAAGATGGAAGAAGATGCCGGAAGGAGAAGATGAAGAAACCGAAGGATGAAGTAAGGAAGACCAGAAGAAAGAAGACAGAAGATTTTAATAAAGGAATTGTCAAAGACCGTCTCCTCTCATTCTTACCATTTTTGTCACCTTTTTTGGTGAAATGGTAGGGGTACTTTTGTACCCCCTTACCATTTCACACAGGGGGGGCGGGATCTGGGGGTCCCCTTGTTAAAGGGGGCTTCCAGATTTCGATAAGCCCCCCGCCCGCAGACCCCCACAACCACCGGCCAGGGTTGTGGGGATGAGGCCCTTGTCCTCATCAACATGGGGACAAGGTGCTTTGGGGGTCTCAGACCCCCAAAGCACCCTCCCAATGTTGAGGGCATGTGGCCTGGTACGGTTCAGGCGGGAGGGGGGCCGCTCTCGTCCCCCCCTCTTTTCCTGCGGCCTGCCAGGTTGCGTGCTCGGATAAGGGTCTGGTATGGATTTTGAGGGGACCCCAAGCCATTTTTTTTGGCTGGGGTTCCCTTAAAATCCATCCCAGACCTCAAGGGTCTGGTATGGATATTTAGGGGGACCCCACGCCATTTATTTTTTATTTATTGGCTGTGTTCCCCTTAATATCCATTGCAGACCTGAAGGGCCTGGTTATTGAATTTGGGGGGACCCCCACGCTTTTTTTTATCAATGACTTCAATGAATGACTGTTCTCTGTGTTACAGATCCGACAATTCATTAGCCGCGACTGATTTTAAATAGCTTTTTTTTTCCTGCAAAAATGACATTGTGCAGGAACAGTTCTCTATATTAGATATACTGAATCTCGAATGCATGGGGGGGGGGGGGGCATGTTTCCAGTGCTTAGAACTGTCTCTGTACAAGGTGTCATTTTGCAGGAAAAAAAAGCTATTTAAAATCACTTGCGGCTAATTGTCGGTTCCCGTAACACAGAGAACAATTCGAATCCAACAACTGCCAAATATCGAATTTCAACTAATATGAAAGAAATTATAATAGCGGATATAACGAATGCTTCGAATGCATTCGAGATTCAGTATATCTAATATAGAGAACTGTTCCTGCACCATGTCATTTTTGCAGGAAAAAAAAGCTATTTAAAATCACTCGCGGCTAATGAATTGTCGGCTCCGTAACACAGAGAACAGTCATTCATTGAAAGTCATTGATAAAAAAAAAGCGTGGGGGTCCCCCCAAATTCAATAACCAGGCCCTTCAGGTCTGCTATGGATATTAAGGGGAACCCCAGCCAAAAAATAAATGGCGTGGGGTCCCCCTAAATATCCATACCAGACCCTTGAGGTCTGGGATTTATTTTAAGGGGAACCCCAGCCAAAAAAATGGCGTGGGGTCCCCCTCAAAATCCATACCAGACCCTTATCCGAGCACGCAACCTGGCAGGCCGCAGGAAAAGAGGGGGGACGAGAGCGGCCCCCCCTCCCGCCTGAACCGTACCAGGTCACATGCCCTCAACATTGGGAGGGTGCTTTGGGGGTCTGAGACCCCCAAAGCACCTTGTCCCCATGTTTATGAGGACAAGGGCCTCATCCCTACAACCCTGGCCAGTGCTTGTGGGGGTCTGTGGGCGGGGGGCTTATCGGAATCTGGAAGCCCCCTTTAACAAGGGGACCCCCAGATCCCGCCCCCCCTGTGTGAAATGGTAAGGGGGTACAAAAGTACCCCTACCATTTCACCAAAAAAAGGTGACAAAAATGTTAAAAATGACAGGAGACGGTCTTGGACAATTCCTTTATTAAAATCTTCTGTCTTCTTTCTTCTGGTCTTCCTTACTTCATCCTTCGGTTTCTTCATCTTCTCCTTCCGGCATCTTCTTCCATCTTCTTCTTCCTCCGATCCGCTTCTTCTTGCTCCGGTCTTCTCGTCCTTCTCGTCCGGCATCGGCGTCTCTTCTTGGACGCTCCGCGCAATGGGAGGCTCCCGCTGTGTGAGGCTTCGCTCCGTCTGACTGGACTTTTATAACGGAGGGCACCTGGTGACCCCGCCCCCCATCTGACGTCATGGGGAAAGCCATAGGGAAGTCCCCATGACGTCCCTGTGCGTCAGAGGGGGCGGGGTTACCAGGTGCCCTCCGTTATAAAAGTCCTGTCAGACGCAGCAGAGCCTCACACAGCGGGAGCCTCCCATTGCGAGGAGCGGCCCAGAAGAGACGCCGATGCCGGACGAGAAGGACGAGAAGACTGGAGCAAGAAGAAGCGGATCGGAGGAAGAAGAAGATGGAAGAAGATGCCGGAAGGAGAAGATGAAGAAACCGAAGGATGAAGAAAGGAAGAAGGAAGACCAGAAGAAAGAAGAAAGAAGATTTTAATAAAGGAATTGTCAAAGACCGTCTCCTGTCATTTTTACCATTTTTGTCACCTTTTTTGGTGAAATGGTAGGGGTACTTTTGTACCCCATTACCATTTCACACGGGGGGGGGTGGGATCTGGGGGTGGGGATGAGGCCCTTGTCCCCATCCACATGGGGACAAGGTGCTTTAGGGGTCTCAGACCCCCAAAGCACCCTCCCAATGTTGAGGGCATGTGGCCTGGTACGGTTCAGGCGGGAGGGGGGGCCGGGGTTCCCCTTAAAATCCATCCCAGACCTGAAGGGTCTGGTATGGATATTTGGGGGGGACCCCACGCCATTTTTTTTTTTTTTGGCTAGGGTTCCCCTTAATATCCATACCAGACTTGAAGGGCCTGGTTATTGAATTTGGGGGGACCCCCACACTTTTTTTTTTTATCAATGAATGACTGTTCTCTGTGTTACGGGAGCCGACATTTCATTAGCCGCAAGTGATTTTAAATAGCTTTTTTTTCCTGCAAAAATGACACTTTGTGCAGGAACAGTTCTCTATATTTGATATACTGAATCTCAAATTCATTCGAAGCATTCGTTATATTCGCTATTATAATTTCTTTCATATTAGTTGAAATTCGATATTTGTAGTTGGATTTACTAACGATTCGTAACTATTCGTAACGATTTGTAACGATTCGTAACTTGAAATTGAAATTCAATATTTGTAGTTGGATTCGAATTGTTCTCTGTGTTACGAGAACCGACAATTCATTAGCCGCGTTAACGATTCGTAACTTTACTAACGATTCGTAACGATTCGAAAAAAAAATTACGCCCCGGGTCTAACTAATCGCTCTCACCTTATGGCATGGACCCCTGTGCAAACAGGTGGTCATGCAAGCGGGTATCAAAGGGTTAACACGGACCATAAACTTCTCTCATGTCTCCTTAGATCTCAGCAAGGACGCCAGGTCATGGGTAGAAAGAAAAGATCTAAGTTCTCACCACTTAAGTATAAGATTTAATTTTTGTGTTCAAACACAAACTACTCACATAAAGATGATAAAAACACAGCATGTAAAGCCGACAATCATGTTAGTTCCGTAGGGCAGCAGCAGGTGATGTCATGCTTAGCTCCTCCACCGTACGCGTTACGTTCAATCAGAACTTCAATGTCGCCGTACTCCTCCCCCCTTCCCTTCATTAGCAGACGGAGGCACTTGGTGAAGGGAGGAGGAGTCCGGTGACGTCGATGTCCGTGATGTCACCGGATCTCCGACAGAACTCCCTGAAGACCCGGAAGCCGGCGGAGAGGTGAGTACCGATCAAAAGAATTTTGATCAATCAAAAAAATGAGGAATTAGTCTTTAATTTCCACAGCCCTAAAAAAATGGATTATATACAGTTTTTTGCATTAAAATGAATTTTTCCCCCAAAAATTAGGTTAGAAAAACCGTTTGCAAATAGTTTGTGACATTAATAATGTAATGTAATGACCACAATTTTATTCTCTAGGGCCTCCAAGTAACTTTCTAGCAAAAAAGACCTATAAAACCACAAAGGGTGTCACAATAGGCCTGGTTAAAGTGATTGTAAACGATGTAAAACAACCAATTCAGTTTAAAATAGAAATAAAAGGCTTTATATATATATATATATATATATAAAGTAACTTTCTAGCAAAAAAGACCTATAAAACCACAAAAAAACACTATAAAAACCCGAATAAAATAGAAATAAAAGGCTTTATATATATATATATAATATATATATATATAGCATTGTAAGCATCTTTTTTCCCTTATTTATAAGTGATCATATTCCCACTGTTCATAAAACTTGTGGGGAGGAGAAGCAGCAGTACACTGAGCTTCCCTGTGAATGGCTGCACCGGGGGGGGGGGGGGGGGGTGTCAGGACATATCTGATCTTTGGAGAAGAGCAAGCTGAGTTCCCAGCATAGCTAGAGAACTGACCACGATGTGCCATCCTGCTTAGCGTGGTCAGTTTTTTTTTTTTTAAATAAAAAAGCTGGTAGGAACACCAGGGGTTTCACATAAAGGAAGCAATAAAAGAGAACAGGATACTTTCTCATACAAGTACATGGTACAGCAGGCACATATCAGTAATATGAAATGCTGGGGTTACAAACGCTTTAAGTTATATTCCTTTGTTAAGATATCAATGTAATGTGTGGTTTGGTGTATGTGAAAGGTCAGCTTCAATCATACATGACTAAGATCCATCATCTTATATTCCTCTCTATAGGTGAGGATCTGCCGGATCAGATTCTGCTGGATGAACTCGGACATTCCCTGACTGAAAAGCTGAGAGGTAAATAAAACACGTAAATGTATCTGATAACACACAAGTCTCCCTTTGTGTAAGGTGTGGAGATGACGTTGGAATAATTCCATTTGTACCATCTACTCCATTGAGAGCTTCTGGATCTAACAAATTATTAATAATGATATGGATGCACTAATTACACCGGATTCCTGGTTTGTCCTCTGACTATACCCGGATCAGAATTCTTGAACACCGTATTTTATTTCAAGTCCAGAGGCTTGAAATGGAAATGGATCTATAAAACTGGATTTCTGCAGCCTTCTGTTTTTATGTCGGAGATTTCATAGTGGTTACAGTCCTGGGAATCATGCGGCTTTCTTCCTGATTGATAGAGGAGATTTGGAGCTGTCACTAAACAATGAGGAACATACTCGTCTGATCTGTTATGTAGCAACCTCTGAGGTTAGGTTGCTAGTGAGCTTAAAGAGGAAGTAAACCCTTATGTGTTTTACTTCCTCTTTTGCTCCCTGCAAAGCCTGCAAATTAAAAACTTTGCGATGCATACTGGCCCATTATGTGACACTTACCTGCAAACTAATCCATCGCTGTCCCCTGTGCAGGCTGCGTCCATCTTCGCCCCCTCTTCCTTCCGGGGGCCACGGGCTTCTGTGACTGGCCGGAGCCACGTGACGTCACTCCCGCACACGTGCGCGGGAGCCGTCAGTAACGGCACACGCTGGAGGAAGAAACGGCACGGAGGTCCGTTTCTTCACAGCGCATTCGCCAATTAATCATCGGCGCACTACAAGTGAAATATCTCCTAAACGGAAAACGTTTAGGAGATATTTCCACTACCTATAGGTAAGCCTTATTCTAGGCTTATCTATAGTTAAGAGTCATTGGGAGGGTTTACAATCACTTTAAGGTAAATGTAGTCTTTTTTGCTCCTCTGTAGCCAGTGGAGCAGAGTGTAATTATTTTTGTCTGTTCTGGGCCTGCAGACATCATTACTTCTCCCTGCCTTCTAGTGGGTTCTGGAAAAAGCAGACCTGGGCTTGAATATTTATGGGACTCTAGCCAATCCTTGGGGAGGGGCGCCCAGAAGGATGGAGAGAGAGAGAACCCCATAAATAGTCTGAGGCCTTCGGCAGGGTTCTTGTCCTGGACGGATAGATCCCAGCCATGCTAGAGCTGGGGTGTCTATTTTCCTGGGAGTAGTTCAAGTAAGGGGGTACATTGAGGATCTGGCCTGGAGATTCACCGTACAGTGTCTAGCCGATATTGGAAAGGATCAATCCAAGTATCTGGAGACACAGTAAGTAGATGCCTGGAAGCGAAATTCTAGTGACTGCTTACAGTTTAACTCCTTGTCTGACTGTGCTAGTGCTGCCAAAGTGGCATTTATCCTGCTGGAAAGTCTCAGAAGGGCTTGTGCATTTAGTCTCTACAAAGAGGGAAGGGGACAGTGGCGGCCCGTCCATAGGGGGCGCCCCCCCCCCCCCCCCCCCACTTGCAGTTAAAAAAAAAAAAAAAAAGTTCAAAAAAAATAAATATTTAAACATGTCCCTTTTCGTTTTTATGTGCACTGTATCCTGGCGCCGGGCGCCGGGCACAGTGCAGTATGCACCGCTCTATCACCAATAGATAGATTCATGCATTGCATGAATCTATCTATTGTCACCGCTGCCGCCCCCTATTCAGGTGTCCGGCCCCTGATCGGGCGCCGGGCATCTGAATTACAGTGTTTCTGGAAGCGCCCCTATTAGAGCTGTAAGCTCTAATAGGGGACCTGATTAGAGCGGTGTGCTCTAATAGGCTTCCCTAAGTGTAAACAGCGGGCGCACGGCTGTGCGTTCGCTGATTACACAGTATTGTGTTAGAGAAGCGAATACATCGCTTCCCTAACACAGACCCGCCTCTCAGCCAATCAGGTTGCCAGGTCTACTACCTGTAACCTGATTGGCTGAAGTCACAGGCGCTGTGATTGGACGCTAGGCGTCCAATCATAGCAGAAGACAGGAGGAGCGCGGGAGAAGAAGACCTCGGACGATGAGACACCGCTCGCTGCCTGACGCCGTCACCAGCTGCACATCAAGACAAGGTAAGTGCAGAGGGCAGGCAGGGGGCACAGTGGCAGCACTTGGAGGGGCACAGTGGCAGCACTTGGAGGGGCACAGTGGCAGCACTTGGAGGGGCACTCTGGCAGCACTTGAAGGGGCACTCTGGCAGCACTTGGAGGGGCACTCTGGCAGCACTTGAAGGGGCACTCTGGCAGCACTTGGAGGGGCACTCTGGCAGCACTTGAAGGGGCACTCTGGCAGCACTTGGAGGGGCACTCTGGCAGCACTTGGAGGGGCACTCTGGCAGCACTTGAAGGGGCACTCTGGCAGCACTTGAAGGGGCACTCTGGCAGCACTTGAGGGGCACAGTGGCAACGTTTGGGCACAGTGGCAGCGTTTGGGCACAGTGGCAGCATTTAATGGGCACAGTGGCAGCATTTGATGGGCACAGTGGCAGCATTTAATGGGCACAGTGGCAGCGTTTGATGGCACAGTGAGGCTGTTTGTTTGCGCCCCCCCAAAAATTTTGAGCACCAGCCGCCACTGGAAGGGGAGTATTCCCATGAAAAGCGAGAGAGAGCAAGAGTCCCCTGATTATTTTGTGCATTCAGTTCTGGAGTATCCTAACACTTCCCCTGGCTGCCATGCACTCACTTGAAAAAAGAACCTGGAACAAATATGCAGGGCCTGTTTGAGGTCTGTACTACATTATTTAAAGTAGGTTTCAACTTTAAAGTTTTTTTTTTTTTTTTTTAACCTTTAATGCATTCTCTGCATTAAGGTAAAAACTTTCCAATGTCTGTTCCTCCTCCCCCCTCCCTAACACTTATCTGAGTCCTGTATTGATCCAGTGCTGTGTCCAGCTGCAGGTCTGCTCTCCTCTCTTCCTACTCTCATAGGCTCCTGCTGCTGTCAGTCCAATCTTGTGAGGAGGGAGAGGGAGCAGGGCTGAGCTGCGCTGTATGTGTCTGTGAATGCATATAGCCTGGTTTGGGAGCGTGCCCACATGTGTGTCCCAATAGCAAGGAGTTCTGAATGACAGAAGGCAGAGGTGGAGTTCCTGATCATTTGATCAGTGTGATTGGCTGTCACAGCAGTCACAGAATTGTGAGCCCCCCACCACCTCCCAAGCACAAACAGTGACTGAGAGCTGTCAGTGACAGCGTAGTCAGAGGGCTTAGACAGTGAGCATGCTCTCAGCACAGAGCAGAGGTGCTGTCACACATATGCAGTTGGCAAGAGGTTAACTTTGCCCTTCTTAAATAATTTTTAATTTACTGTATATTTGTAGGAATTCTTATTTTTACCTTTTGAGTCATTGTGCATCAATGCAAGGTAATCACATAATCTTTATAGATTAATACAAAGCCTTTTTAATAGGCTACCCCCATCACAGCGACATGTTTTACGAAAAGCTTTAAGTGTTAGTGCTGCTGGACATACTGTACATTGTGGGAGGTTGTGCTGGATGGCAAAAGCCATGTCTACTTGGTAGACATGTGCAATTCGTTTGTTTTTTTTCGTTATTTTCGTTCATTCGTTTTCGTACGAATGAACGAATCATTCGAATCGTACGAATCCGAATAACGAATCGTTCGAATCGTACGAATCCGATTAACGAATCATTCGAATTGAACGAATCCGAAAAACAACGAAAATCCGAAAAAAACGAATTAGAAACAACGAATGTACTAATGAAGAAAATCCGAAAAACGAAAACGAACGAAAAAATTCGTACATTCGTAACTTTTTTTTTTTTTTTTTGAATTGGTAATTTTCCGTGTCCCTTACAATGGTGCTGCTAAACGTGCTTCGAATGGATTGAACAAAAAAATTCATACATTCGTAACTTTTTTTTCGATTCGTAACTTTTTTTTTCGATTCGTAACTTTTTTTTTCAATTCGTAACTTTTTTTTTTTTTTTCGATTTGTAATTTTCCGTGTCTCTATTGAACCAAAAAATTCGTACATTCGTAACTTTTTTTTCAATTCGTAACTTTTTTTTTTTTTCGATTCGTAACTTTTTTTTTTTTTTTTTTTTCGATTTGTAATTTTCCGTGTCTCTATTGAACCAAAAAATTCGTACATTCGTAACTTTTTTTTCAATTCGTAACTTTTTTTTTCGATTCGTAACTTTTTTTTCAATTCGTAACTTTTTTTTTTTTTTCGCTTTGTAATTTTCCGTGTCTCTATTGAACCAAAAAAATCGTACATTCGTAACTTTTTTTTTCAATTCGTAACTTTTTTTATTTCGATTCGTAACTTTTTTTTCAATTCGTAACTTTTTTTTTTTTTTTTTCCGATTTGTAATTTTCCGTGTCTCTATTGAACAAAAAAATTCATACATTCGTAATTTTTTTTTAGATTCGTAACTTTTTTTTTCGATTCGTAAATTATTAAAATGTAATAATAGCATACACATTACATCAAATTATGAATTATGCTCCGATTACGAATGTACGAATAAATACGAATGCGTCCGAAAATTAAACTAACGAAAAAACGAATCAACGAAAAAATAACTCTTACGAATGTACGAATCGTTACGAATCCGAACACCGACGACTTACGAATCTACGGAAACGAAAAAAACGAAAAGAAACAAATTTTTTTGTTGTGCACATGTCTACTACTTGGATGGAAGGGGTGAAGGACACATACGTGACAGCCAGAGATGCCAAAGTTTAGCACAGAGTATAACAGAGGCAGCTGAAAATGCAGAGTCTGGTCCTAGAGTAGGCAGACAAGCGCTGCATGGGCCACTTACCAGAAATGTGAGAGAAGCACCTAGGAGGGGCTACAGGCAGCACCTGACCACCGTTTGTACCCTGCTATCAGAGGCTCTGGTCCTGTGCATACTGCCTATGTTGCCGCAAGGAGTCCAATCAGCCATCTCAGCTGATTTTAGGGAAAAAACAATCTTCTTACATAATTTAGGAGGAATGTAGTATGGCCACATATAATTACCTGAGACATCAAACTATGGGATTAAAAAGTAGTGATAAAACCTCTGTTAACATTGTGAACATTACAGAAGAAAATAATATCAATATTTTAAATTTCTACTTTAACCAGAGTCATAAACTATTTTCATTATATTCCCAGATCTTCAGGAAAAGCACAAACAACATCTGATGGTGAAGTTTGAGACTGTAGTGGAGCATAGACCCCCAGGAACTATCCTGGAACCACAAAGATTCCTCATCAATGATCGTTATGTGGATTTGATTGTAGTTTCCACTAATCAGTTCAGGGAACGCCCCCAGAATGAGCTAATACAGACTGGTGTAAAACATGAAAAATGCTTGAAGGAAACACAAACTAGACTGGAACACATTTCCCCCAACAAGCTGTTCCGATGGAACCACCAGGCACAATGTGTACCACATGCGGTAATGGTGAGCGGAGTGCCAGGAATAGGGAAGTCCACACTGATGCAGAAGTTTGTCTATGACTGGGTGACCGGAAAACACTACCAGAGATTTGCCTTTGTCTTCTTCTTCAGATTCCGGGACCTTAATAGACTTGGAGAGGTCAGCTTGGAGGAGATGATTCTTCATGAATATCCACATCTGGAGAGTCACATTGGAGATATTTTACAAGATCCAGAGAGACTTCTGTTTATATTTGATGGATTAGATGAAAGTATTCACCGAATAGATTTCACATCAAGTAGACTCTTTGCTTACAGGATACATTTTGGTGAGATTGTGGTCAGTTTGGTGAGGCAGAGTCTTCTTAAGGGTTGCTCTGTACTGATAACCAGCCGTCCAACCAGACTGGCATCAGTTGATACCCGTGTTTTCCAGAGAATAGCTGAGATCATGGGATTTCTCTCTGGAGACAGACGGATCTTCTTCAATAATTTCTTTGGAAATGAGGAATTGTCAGAGAAGGCTTTTCATTATGTGGAGGAGAATGACACACTGTACACTTTCTGTTATATCCCATCATACTGCTGGATCATCTGTACAGTGTTATCAATGTGCTTCAGATCCCAACCAACAATCACTGATCAGCTGATGACATCATTACCCAAAACAGTGACACAACTCTTTGTGACTTTTGTCTCCAACATTCTGACCAATCACAACCAGAATAAAGATGGTGGTCACACTGCCCGGGAACTGCTGACATCTATTGGGTGGATGGCAGAACATGGAGTCATAAATCACACGATTGTATTTGATGAGCGTCATCTGGAGTCATTCAGTGTGAGAAATGATGATCATATCTTTTCATCTTTCATGATGGAATCTGGTCAGCCTCCTGATGTGGATTACACCTTCTTACATCTCACTCTTCAGGAGTTTTCTGCTGCTTTAGTTCATTTTATTAATTATAATCCTGACAGATTACAGGAAACACTTGATGAGGCTGAATCTTACAAAGACGGCCGTGCTGAAATACTCCTCCGTTTCCTCTGCGGTCTCTCAGACTCTTCTACTAGATCCATGTTGAAGTCTCATGTGGGAGAATTGTCTACTCAGGCTGCCAGACATGTCATCACCTGGATCCAGAAGAAAATCACAGACCAAAGATCTGACAGGAGAGAGCTTCTTAATATATTCTACTATCTCTATGAGAGCAGGAATAAGGCTCTGGTGGCACATTGTATTGGATCAAACAAAGTTGACTTTTCAAATGTCCCCCTCAGCCCTCTGGACTGCTCTGTGCTGTCTTTTATCCTTCAATCCTGCAGAGAGACAGAAGTAAATCTACGTTCATGTAATATTCCGAGTGAAGGATTGAGGAAACTTATACCGGCTCTACACAATATCAAGAGTTTGAGGTAAGAATGACTAATAACATTTCTGCATTAAATTGGAATTATCAGAAATTTCCCAATTAAATTACTAATTGTTGTTGGCACCGGTTTTCTGTTATACAGTATGTACATATGTGAACACACTAGATAACTGTATACAATGAACAAATGAATAGAGACAGCAGAATCTGATCTTTGGGATATCTGTATTAGACACAAAAGCCCAGTGTCTGTACAGTAGAGTCTGTGCTCTGACCTTCCAGAGATACAAGAGCTCAGCACTGCCTCTATCTTCCTTCTTTTTTGTGACCCCAGCCAGAAATCCTCCATTCATTTATTTAGGAAATTCCTGATTGATCAGCTAAGAAGATGAAGTAAAGGAGTAGTAAAGGCAGACTTTTTTTTTTATCTAAATGCATTCTATGTGTGTAGCAGCCACCCCAGCACCCTCTAATTACTTACCTGAGCCCCATCTCTCTCCAACGATGCCCACGAGAGTCAAAGCCGTCCGGGACACTCCTCCTGATTGGCTGAGACACAGTAGTGGCACCATTGGCTCCCACGGCTGTCAATCAAAGTCAGTCAGCTAATCAGGGGAGAAAGGGGGTGGGGCCAGTTTGGGGCTTCGTGTCTGAATGGATACATGGAGCTCTGACTTGGCTTGGGAGCCCCCATAGAAAGCTGCTGGCTGTGGGGGCACTCGATAGGAGGAGGGGCCGAGAAGAGGAGGATCGGGGCTGCTCTGTGCAAAACCAACTACACAGAGGAGGTAAGTATAACATGTTTGTTATTTTTTTTAATTTTTTTTTTTAAACGAGACTTTACAATCACTTAAATGAAATTGCTTGTTTTTTTTTACATATACTGTAATTACAGAGCAAACGCAGCAAAACAAAGAATGATAACTGTGGTTTAAAGTGGAATAAAACTTTTTTAATCAACACTGACTATTTTAAGTAAATGCTACATGAATCATCTGCTTTTACTCATGTTGGCCACAGCTAGAAATGCTAGGGAATACAAAAAAAGAGACCAATAAACTGTCCCAACCACTGTTGGCTGAAACTGTCCCAACAGGTCCTGCTGCTATGAGATCCTACTTGAGGATAGGAGCAAACAAAAAAAAAAAACATAAACACAGTGCAAGGACTTTGCAGGTAATGAGGCCTCATTACAATAGCCCCTGCAGGGTGGTTAACGGCAACAGTGAACTTTTCCTTGTATACCTAACTAAAGCATATGAATAAATCCTGAAGAAATGGCTGAAGAAATTGCTTGCTGATATAATATGCTTGCTGATATAATTGTTTGAGCGATGAATGGACTTAAAACTGTATTCTACTATAAATACTGATGTAAGGAAAAGGAAAAAGTTCATTCGCTATTGTCATAACACAAATTTCTCAGGTGACTATAGCACAAAACCCCAGGGGACCACAGAGCCTAGCATAAAAGAGCGCCTCATTACAATAGCCCTTGCAGGGTGGTTAACGGCAACAGTGGACCCCCCCCCCCCCCTCCTACCAATACACTCGTCTGCAAAAAACAATATGCTGGGGCCTAAATTGGTATAGGCTTCAGGGACTCTCTAGTTATGTAGAGACCCTGGTCCTGGCCTCCCAATCAACGTACTACGGAAGCAAAGCTCATAAAATAGAGCCAGGAAAAGGGATCCTACATCTCTAATAATCCGTAATACACATAAAGACAACAAGACATTAGCAGAATACAGCAAGACGCCTGAATCTGGAGGGTCTACGCAATTATAATCCGGAAAAGGCCCAGATTAAACAGAAATTCTAACAGTCCACTGGCTTGTCGCCACAAGGTATTCCATCTATTAGACTCCCCCGGGACTCGAAAGATTCTGGCTGCCCTAGAAGAAGAAGATACAGGCACACTCTTGCTTTCATTCTTTTCTTTTCCCTTTCTGTTGAACAATGTGGTAACCTTATAAATTAGCACAATCTAGCCCTAGGTAGCTACTGAAGCACCATACACTCCTTTACGGAAATAACATCTATGGTCTCTGACAGCTGGAGCATTTCAGACCTATTAAAGGGGGAACAAAGCAAATTTCGTGGGGGCCCAGATAAAATGAAGGGGAGGTCACAAAGGGCAACCGAACCTAAAACCCCTAAAGACAGTCTTAATAACAGTACAATCTCGAAATATCTTAAGGACATAAGTCTTAAAAGTCCAGAGATGGAAAAGAGGCAACAGGTAACAAAGGAAAAGAAGAAGGAAATAGAGAAACAGAAGCAGGAGTTGGCAGAGGTATCCAGATTAGAGGTCGAACAAGAAAGGCCCGGGGATACCGGGGGACAAATGACAAATCGGGACTTTACACAAATACCCACCAAATCGGATATGGCAGAAATGTTTTCCCGTCTCGAAAATTCAATTAAAACTGAAATTAAAAATGTGCGTCTGGATATGGGCCAAATACTGAAAAGAGTGGAGACTATTGAAACTCTCTCCTCTGAACAAACTAAAGACCTTCAGCAACTCAGAAAACAAATGGACACAATGCATATAAAGCAAAGAGACATGACTTACAAAATGGAGAGTATGGAGGACCAGAACAGACGACAAAACTTGAGGATTAGGTCCCTCCCAGAGCAGAGGGGAGAAGACCTGGTGACAAAAATTAACAGCATTTTTAAACCATTATTAGGAAAACCGGATGCCCCAGATTTGAAAGTTGACCGGGCTCACCGGGTCAGAAAACCTTTAGGAGTAAGGGAAGAAGCCCCCAGAGATGTGCTGGTCCGCTTTCACTCATACGAAGAGAAGGCCCAAGTGTGGAGCAAACTTCGGGGAAGCCCCCCTTTGAAATACGAAACATCAGAACTCCAGATTTTCCAAGACCTCTCTCCTGGGACTTTTGCAAGAAGAAGACAGATGAGACCTTTACTTGAAATATTGCGTACAGCAAACATAAAATATAGCTGGGGTTTTCCTGCGGCCTTGATTGTTGTTAGAGAAGGACGAACATCCCGAATGAAATTTATGGACGAAATGCCAAATTTCTGCCAGGAATTAGGGATCATTCCACCTATTATACCCGGCCCGCCGGATTAATTAAGACGAATTGTTATAGTGTACATATTGCAGGGGGGAGGGGGGGGGAGGAGGGGTGATGGTGATGCGGGGTGTTTTTTTTTTTTTTTTTTTTTTTTCCTTTCCTTCTTTTCTTCTCTTGCAGGTATGGTTGTTGGGTGTCACCCCCACTTAGGGGGTAGATAATTAAATAAACTGCAGGGGATGGGTGGAGGGGGGCGGGACGGTGGGAGATGCTCGGGGGAGGACGGTCACGGTTTTGGCTGCCTCCGCCCTCCTCCCTCAGTGGCAGGGGGAGGGGGGCGGAGAGTAGTAGGTTCTTCGCCTGATGCGGAGCGCCACCCCTAGAGGGGCCAGTGTACAGGGGGGACCCCTACGGGATGCCCTTCGGTGCACACAGGGTCGGAAAAAGACCGGGGGGAGGGGGGAGGGGCTCAGAGGGATTAGGAGGGAGAGGAGAGGGTGGGAGGGAGGGAATGGGAGGTAGAGGGGGGGTGAGAGGGAAGAGGCAGTCCCTGCCCAGCAAAAACGCAAAATGAAGAATAAGTTCAAATGGTCCATTTGGGCCAAGGGTTTACGCTTAAAATATGACTGAAGGTACATTGAAACTTATAACATATAATGTAAAGGGTATTGTCTCGCAAGAGAAAAGATTTAAGATCCTTAAGGAAATGAGGGAGTACCACACAGATATTATTTTCCTACAAGAAACCCACCTTCAACATGAAAAAAATATTAAGATCGCTTCCTACGACTACCCAAATTGGTATTATAGTGACTCTCCAACAAGAGGCGCGAAGGGGGTGGCCAGAAAGAAATAAGAAATTTAAGAAATTTAAAAATTTAAAAATTTAAAATTTAAAATTTAAAAATTTAAGAAATTTAAAATTCAAACTGTTGGACAGACTGACCGATTTTG
Organism: Lithobates sylvaticus; assembly: GCA_028564925.1. Taxonomy (NCBI): domain Eukaryota; kingdom Metazoa; phylum Chordata; class Amphibia; order Anura; family Ranidae; genus Lithobates; species Lithobates sylvaticus. The sequence goes on from CM053038.1 coordinate 1,070,715, forward strand.
ACGGAAGATTTTTGTTCGTGAAATGTAAAATAGGAGAGCAGACACTTACTTTAGCGAATCTGTACGCCCCAAATAAAGACCCAACGGGTTATCTAGCAAGGGTCTTGAGCCGGTTGGCGAAATTCCGCGAGGGAGAGACCATCCTGGCTGGGGACCTGAACTTTGGACTGGACCCCAAACAGGATAGTTCATCAGGAATACAGAGTACGAGCCAGGTAAAACTAAAAAAAATAAAACTAAAGATCTATCAGAATCAGATGGTAGATGCCTGGAGAGTTCAGCATCCGGGGGTCAAGGATTATACTTTCTTCTCACCTGCCCACGGCACACATTCTCGATTAGATTACTTTCTGGTAGAGCATAAAGTCTTAGAACAAATAGTTACAACACAGATCGAGATAACTACCCTCTCGGATCATGCCCCTGTGTCGATGGTCATGAAGCTTAGGGGTCTACAAAGGCCTCCTTATACTTGGTGTTTGAACGACGGTCTCCTGGCTGAGGCCTCTGTGGAAGAGGTCATCAGAGGGGAAATCAAATCGTTTTTCGAGACCAACGACACAGGGGAGATCACCGAGGGTACATTATGGGAGGCACACAAAGCCTATATCAGGGGGATATTTATTTCAATTGGGGCCGCCAAGAAGCGAGAGAAAAGAGAACTTAGGGAACATCTAAGGGAAGAAATCCGGAGGTTGGAGCAAAAGCATAGAGAGGCAAGTACCCTCAGGCAGGACATTTTCCATAGACTTTTAAACAAAAGGGAGGACTTAAAAACCTGCCTAGAACAAGATGCCAGGAAATGGTTCCATAAAGTAGCGGAAGATAGACATCATTGGGGAAATAAGTCGGGCAAGCACTTAGCTAGAATATTAAAAAAGAAACGAGAAATCAATTACATAGAGAAAATTCAAAATGAAACTGGAGCAATTCTTAATTCCTCCAAAGATATTGCCAACGAGTTTCGAACATATTATGAGGCACTATACGATGTTAAACTAAAAGAGCACCATCACGATAGGCCCCAAAACCAGAGTCAGGATTTCGTAAAGAATAGTTCCCTTAGCGCTCTTTCGAAGATGGACAGCCTGAATATGGATAGACTCATAACAGAGAAAGAGATATTGGAAGCTATAAATACTTCCCCTAAAGGCAAGAGTCCAGGACTGGATGGGTACACTCTTACATATTATAAATGCTTCAAAGACATCCTGGTGCCCAGAATGTGCCGCTATTGGAACAGGCTTGGAGAGGACTGTACTATGAGAACTGAAGCTCTAATGGCGTCTATTACAGTGATCTTAAAAGAGGGGAAAGACAGAACGCTGTGCTCGAGCTATCGACCAATTGCCTTGCTTAATGCCGATACAAAGCTGTTTGCCAAGGTGTTGGCAAACAGATTTAAGGAACATATGACACAACTGGTCCACCCAGACCAGGTGGGGTTCACCCCGGGAAGGGAAGGAAGGGACAACGGGATTAGGGCCCTGTTGGTACTACAGGCGGCAAGGCAGGGGAAAGCCCCCAGTCTATTCCTGTCACTGGACGCCGAGAAGGCCTTCGACAGGATAGACTGGGGGCACATGATTAACACACTTGAGGTCATGGGCGTAGGACAGAGAATGATTGGATGGGTGAGGGTCCTGTATGATCTTCCCCAGGCAAGGGTAAGGATCAATGGGGTGCTCTCACAACCATTGGTCATGAGGAATGGCACGCGTCAGGGGTGCCCCCTGTCCCCTCTCCTCTTTGTTTTATCTTTGGAACCCCTTCTTGCTACTATTAGGAATTCGGTGGATATAGGGGGAGTGGGGGCAGGGGGGGAGGAGCACAAGATGGCGGCATACGCCGACGACGTGCTATTTTTTGTGACCAACCCCCGGATTACTCTGCCAAACCTCCTTAGGACTCTGAAACTATATGGTTCAGTTTCAAACTTTAAAATCAACCTTGCCAAGTCTGAGATCTTGAACATAAACATAGAGCAAGCCGAAGCCGACCGACTCTCAAAAGTGTTTTTTATTTTCCCTGGAGAGATAAAATAAAATATTTAGGAGTCACGCTCTCATCTACCCTAAGGAAAATTTACACATTAAACTACTTATCATTGCTGGAGGAGATTAAAGCAGAAACTAAAAGACTAGCCCCCTGCCCCTTGTCTTGGATGGGGAAAATTAACGCGGTCAAAATGGTTATTGTCCCAAAAGTTAACTACAAACTACAGATGCTCCCGCTCTCAGTGCCACAAGCTTTTTTTGCTATACTAAATAGAATAATCTCTAAATTTATATGGTCCAACAAGAAGCCTCGCATATCCAAAAATATATTATCTAAGGAGAAAAAACAGGGGGGGGCTAGCATTCCCCGACTTCGAGAAATACTATAGGGCTATAGCCCTCTCAAGGGCAATAGAATGGACGAAAGGGGGAAGTAACAAAAGATGGGTGAATATAGAGAATGCACAAAGTAACACACAACTGGGTCACATTATATGGAATCCCCCAAAATTTAGAGTAGAGGGGGAGGGGATACATGAAATCACATTGGTTACACTAAAAGAGTGGGATAGGTTGTTTAGAAAGAATAAATGGAAGTATAATTCACCGTTGATTTATTTAAAAGATAATATTTTTTTTACACCAGGTAGGAGTCAAATAGGGGGAAATTGGATCAAAAATGGGGAAGCACAGTTACAAGATATTACTAAGCAAGGAAGAAAACGGTAAATGTATCCGCTTTTGATAAGGTATATGAAGTATGTTTTATGTATGCATTTGAAAAATTTATAAATAAAGATTTAAAAAAAAAAAAAAAAAAAAAAAGGACTTTGCAGGTAATGTCAGAAATAAGTGCAAAGTCAGTACAGAAAAAAAAACATATAGCCTCAATCGTCCATTCATGGGATCGATCCAGAGCCACACATGACCCAGTGAGAGCTGTGTTTTGATGGTGGCAGCACTATAATTAAAGTCAATGTGCAATCTTGCTCTAAAGTCTAAATAAGTGCTTTATTCAATAAAAAAAATAAAAAAATAAGTCCACAAAAAATATGATAACACTTTAGACTATAATCACCATCATAGGTGTGCACACAGGATGTGCTAGGTGTGCAGAATCCCCCTACTGCTTAGCTGCAGAGAAAGAGACTGGGGAATCTCTGTCCTTTTCTTGGTTTCAAAAGCGAGACATAAGGGGTCTGTTTGGACCCCCCAATAGAGCTCCTAAAAAATTGTCAAAGAATTATTGTAAAAAAATATTGTCACAAATAATAAAAATAAGATTACAAACACGTAAAAAATAATAATAAGTAAAAATAAACTATTGACACCAACCTCTATCCTACTAACACATTGCCATCTATCTACTAGCTATCTATTCTACTAATACATTGCCCTACTTCTATCTAATATACAGTATCCCACAATAGTGAGTACACCCCTCACATTTTTGTAAATATTTTATTCTATCTTTTCATGTGACAACACTAAAGAAATGACACTGACGGGTGCCCCTGCCCAGTGTGAAAAAAAATGAGTTACAACCCGGGATTCTATTTTGCGGGTGATGGTACAAGGCTTGCACCCCCATCAAGAATTCATCCTTGAAACCAAGCCGTTGCAGGACTGCGATTAAATAAGGCCATAGTACGCTGTCGAATGCCTTATTAATATCCTGCTGGGAGTAATCAAATCCCTGAAACGCTCTGTAGCCCCTGGCCCAGATGGTTTCAGGGCTAGTTATTACAAACATTATGCCCCTATTTTAATTCCACGCCTTACTAGCATGTTCAACAAGATTCTTACAGGAGATCAATTCCCCACTGAAATGACCTTAGCCAATATGTCTTTCCTCCCCAAACCAATGAAAGATCATTCCCTCCCCCAAAATTATAGACCAATTTCGGTCATCAACATCGACCTCAAAATCTTTAGTCGAACCCTAGCTGACAGACTTGCCAACATTATTGAATCTCTGATCTCCCCTGACCAATCTGATTTCAGTCCCAACAGACTCATCACGGATAATATTCGATTGACACTGAATGTTCTCCAGGATGCTATCTCACTTGAAGGACATAGCCGACCAAATACCGGCCTTCCACGAAAGTGCTGATATCCTGCTGTTACTCGGCCGAGACATCTTAAGGGGGCACAAGGTTCGTCAGCAAATCAATGGTCCACATAATGCACCATATGCTCAGTGTCTGGATCTAGGCTGGGTCGTCATAGGCAATGTCTGTCGAAACAAAGGCAAAGGGTCTTACTCAGTCTCATCCTTTAAAACACACGTTCAGAGAGTCCCGGAGCAGAAGGAGAGAAAAGCATTGGCGTAGGGACTGCATGACATGTGTGGACAGCACAGTCATGCTTGTGGAGAAAAAAGTTTTCCCCTTTAAGAAAAGGGGAGGGGCTGAAGCAGGGGAGGTGCTCGGTTAGGAAGTTAGGAAGAAGAAAGGAGAGTGAGGTCATCAGTGAGCGACGGAGGAGAAGATTCCCACCCACCCTCCCGAGTATGGTCAATTATAATAGAGGCTGTAAGGACAGCCCGGGCAGTGGTTGGGTCTTTGGAGGAAGAGAATATGGTAGTTATATGCATATATAACATGGTTGGTACCCATCTGTGGTATGGGGTTAACATGGTTGGTACCCATCTGTGGGATGGGGGTTAACATGGTTGGTACCCATCTGTGGGATGGGGGTTAACATGGTTGGTACCCATCTGTGGGATGGGGGTTAACATGGTTGGTACCCATCTGTGGGATGGGGGTTAACATGGTTGGTACCCATCTGTGGGATGGGGGTTAACATGGTTGGTACCCATCTGTGGGATGGGGGTTAACATGGTTGGTACCCATCTGTGGGATGGGGCTAACATGGTTGGTACCCATCTGTGGGATGGGGTTAACATGGTTGGTACCCATCTGTGGATGGGGGTTATCAGGTACCTTCCGGTTAACGAGGGGTTAACCAGGAAGGGGTTAAAGGTAGGTCACTGCGAAAGTTGAGTACTGTCTCCGGGTCTGGGGGCTTGCGACCGGAGGCCTAAAATTTAAAGAAGTTTGGCGCAGTGACCAGTGGGGTGGGGTTTCCCGAGAAGACCACAAAAGTACATAAAGTTGGTTAAGAGTTATTTAAAATGTTTTTTATTTAATTTTAAGGTAATTGTTAATAAAAGGCCGTCAAGGCCATTTACTCCAAAATCTTGTCATGTCATTTGTGAGGGATTTGGAGGGGTTAGATATTATGTTTAATGGATGGCTTAAGGGACTGTGGGTTAGGTCCTTCACATGTCATGTCAAACGGATGGACTACTTGTTCTGCACAACAACCACATCATTATAATGTGAAAGATAGACTGTTTGAAAAAGGTGCACAACGGCACATCATACAAGATAGGAAAGCCCTTAATGTCTGGGATGACAACATCAGCAACACAGTGTTCAAAGTAACCACTAAAGACCAGGAGTTCGCAGCTACCATGAAAACCATGAGTAAAGAGTTCTACCAAGATGATTTCAACAGTTGGGTAGCACCTCTACCACTTCGTATCACAAGAAAGAGACTACCAAATAACAGAGTGGAATGCATTAGGACATTCTCTATGCCTGAACAATGGCACTATGGAACTGGTTCATCTAGAATCTGATAAGGAATCAGAGCTGTTACCACCACACTCAACACCTCTGTGAAACCAAGGGTAAGGCTGAGTCCTCACCGCTTTGAACACTTTTCTAAGTGGTCCTCTGTTGTATGAGCCATTGCACGTCTTATTCACGTAGCTCATCAATTTGCAAACGGCTCTAGCACCGAAAGTCCCTCCCGCAATTTCAAGCAGAAAGGGTTATCATCCAATGTGTCCAACATTGAGTGTACTCACAAGAGATTGCTAACGTATCAAAAGGACTCAACTTATCTAAGAATAGCCCTCTGTACAAATTAAATCCAACAATTGATCACAACCAGTTACTTTGAGTTGGTGGTCGCATTGGAAGGGCGAATTTGTTTAGTGAAGAAAAAAATCCCCTCATTATTCCAGGACGTCATCACATTACTGCTCTGTTCGTTAGGCATTTCCATGAGCAAGTTCAGCACCAAGGACTTCACTTCACAGAAGGAGCAGTAAGGTCTGCAGGTTTCTGGATCATCGGGATGAAAAGGTGTATATCGTCCATACTGCACAAATTTAAAGTGCCAAAAACTAAGAGAAAAGCACCTACAACAACAGATGGCAGAGCTGCTGGCTGACCGATTAAGCACCGAGCCTCCGTTTACTAATGTTGGCATGGACATATTTGGCCCCTGGACTGTTGTTACATGCAGAACTCGTGGCGGAGTTGCTAACAATAAGCGATGGGCTGCACTGTTCACTTGCTTGAGCATTCGTGCAGTGCACATCAAAGTGATAAACTCAATGGATTCTTCCTGTTTTATTAATGCCTTCAGAAGTTTTGTTTCTGTGCGAGGACCTGTAAAGTTACTTAGATCTGACTGTGGGACCAATTTTACAGGAGCAGAAAAGATTGTGAACTTCTTGAATGACAACAAGTGTAAATGGGAATTCAACCCACCTCATTCCTCTCACATGGGAGGCTCCTGGGAACGCATGATTGGAGTTGCAAGGAAAATCCTGGACTCTATGCTACTGGACTAGAAAACTTCCCAGCTTACCCATGAAATCTTAGTCACTCTTCTTGCAGAGGTGTCTGCTATAATCAATGCAAGGCCTCTAGTCCCTGTGTCCTCAAATCCAGAGTCTCCAGTATTGCTCACCCCAGCCACTCTTCTTACTCAAAAAATTGGGATAGCCACTATCCCCACAGAGGAACTTCATTATCCTAATGTTTACAAGCATCAATGGAAACAGGTTCAACACCTTGCTAATGTGTTTTGGAACCATTGGAAGATGGAGTACCTTTCTGACCTTCAAAGTCGCAGTAAATGGCAAGCCAGCAAACCCAACCTACAAGTGGGAGACATAGTTCTCTTGAAAGAGACAGATTCTCATTGCAACCATTGGCCCATGGGTCTTTTTACAAAGACTATGCCAAGTATTGACAGAAAAGTACGGAAAGTAGAAGTTAAAGTAATGAAAGAAGGTTCTGCACACTTTTTTACTTCAGGCCTATAAAGGAACGAGTACTTCTTTTGCCCAAAGAAGAAGACAAGTCATCAGCTTAATTCAAAGGGGGGTACGAAGGATTGATGCATGTTGCTGCCTTCCCCTCTGAAGATGGATATTTCCTTGTCACAGCCTGGACCTTCGAGACCAACATCTGCAAGTATATGTTAATGTTTGCATTGTTTCCCTTGTTCTTCCCTTCCCTCTTGTTTTGCAGGTGTTCTTGGAAAGAACTTCAGTACTTATATATTTGGACTTGGACTAAAGTTTGTTAATAATAGAAATCATAGATTTTGATGGGGAGTGTCATGTTTTACATGCCTTGTGATATGCCTTTAAATGTTATATGTATTATTCTGTGCCTGGTTCCTCCCCTTCCTGTACCTCAGCTTATTCTGTATAGTTATCCCCACCCTTCTCCCAGTAATGCATTCCTCCACACATGTGGACTGGATCACATTATGTTCTTTTGACCTATCCCATGTCCATTGTTGTAAGATCCTCACAGTTTATGGATTAAACTTCACAAGATCAACAAGGTGTCGTCTTGATCGAGTCACTGTCAGTTTATCCAAATAAGATTGGGGTTATTGACATCTCAACACAACTAACTATAAGTTACAGAGATCACACTTTCAATGCTTAGATTGGAGAGACAGAACAATGATGATGATCATAAGCACACAGTGGGGATTCTGGGGACTGTGCCTTCCTTCCTTAATGGTCTGTCAGTGTCACTGTGTGTGCAGTGTAGCGATTGCCTGTGCATGCCACCCACTGTCAGGATTAGACCTGCTGCACCCTCTCAGCCATATCACATCAGCCTCTCACTCTCATCCGCAGCGCTTACTGAGGGAGCAGATTTACAAAAGAATAATTCTGCCAGTGAAAGCATAAACACTGGCTGGCCAGCCGTACTATACATCAAAAAAAGGAAGTGTGGGATTATCAGCCTGCGCTCCGAAATTTTTTAAAAAGTCCCTCCTCTGCTTTCACATCCTCCAAAATGTAATTACAACATGGTAAACAAGTATGAGCAGGGGTGTAGTTTAGCAAATTCCTTTTTTTTACTTAGGCAGAAATAAACTATAAAGCTGCCCGTTGCCTCCTGTTAAAGTAATTGTAAAGACTTTTTTTAAAATAACAAACATGTTATACTTACCTCCTCTGTTCAGTTGGTTTTGCACAGAGCAGCCCGGATCCTCCTCTTCTCGGGTCCCTCTTTGCTGCTCCTAGCCCATCCCTCCTTTGAGTGCCCCTCAGCCAGCAGCTTGCTACAGGGGGCACCCAAGCCGAGTCAGAGCTCTGTGTATCCATTCAGACACAGAGCCCCAACCTGGCCCCGCTTCCTCTCTCCCCTGATTGGCTGACTGACTTTGATAGCCTCGGGAGCCAATGGCGCTGCTGCTCTGTCTCAGCCAATCGAGAGGAGTGTCATGGATGGCTCGTGGACATCGCTGCAGAGAAGGGACTCAGGTAGGTAATTAGGGGGGAGCTGGGGGAGGGGGGCTGCTACACACAGAAGGTGTTTTATCTTTGGTGTTTTATCTTAATGCATAGAATGTATTAAGATAAAAAAAACTTCTGCCTTTACAAATCCTTTAAGCTGATGGGTCCCTGGCCTAGTACAACCGCATATGTTGCACTGCCGTATCATCGAGCCTGCCAGTGTTAACAAAACTCTAGCTGTGGATATAACCCAATATAATTTAAAGTGTCATCCAGCCAAAAAAATAAAATAAAATTGTGACCCCTGCCACCATTACTAGCACCTGCCACCTGCTCTGGGACTGTAAAGACACTGCCCAATGTTTCAGAAGCTTGACATCAGCTGACATTTTTATAATGTTTCCTGCAGGGTAAATTGTTCATTATGTCTTTAAGTTTGTAGCTTATTCCGGTGCTCTGGTTCTGTCACTCATAAACATTTTTGCCCATTGTCTCTCAGGTAATACACTCTAATTTGTATTTTCAAGATAGAATCTGCCTCTTTCCTTCTTCCTAAATTGTGGTTTAAACAAGTTTTCCAGCCACTCTAAAATATTCTTGACTATTGTCTCATAAATAATACACTTCAATGTTTATTTCAAGATAAAACCCACATCTTCTCTACCTCATAAATTGCAGTCCAACCTAACTGTTCATATATTGTCCTTCAACTCTAAATGTTTTGACTATTGTCTCTAAAACCTGCCTCTTGGTTTCTCTGAAGTTATTGTTAAACCAAGCTATAAATCCTGTACTGCAATTCTAACATTTGTGCACTATTGTCTCTCACATAATACCCTCTAGTTTTTATTGAACATGAGAACATGCCTTGTCTTTCCCTGTTTGAGGCATGTTCAAGTGCTCACATACTGTCTTGGCACTAGCTAATTTCTAACAAACATGCCAGAAGTCTATATTGTGAATATTTTTTAAATAGTTGGAGGTTCAGGGAATGTGGGGTTGTGGGTTTCAAGTGCTTTTGTGAACTCTATTTGAGATTTTTTTAACTTTATGACAAAAGCAAAGCCCACAGAATATACTATCAAACTATTGTGCCACTGGTCAATTTGCAAACATTGAGGACTTTAGCTTTATTTTTTTTTAAGAAGAAACCTTCCCATAGATTTTATTTTTATTACTATTATGATTATTATTATAATGATGATGATTATTTTTTTTATAATTATACAGGATTTATATAGCGTCAACAGAATCTTCCTCATCTCTTCCTCTTAAATTGTGGCTCAAACAAGTTTTCCAGCCACTTTAAAATATTCTTGACTATTGTCTCACAAATAATACACTTAATACTTAACTTAACACTTAACTTACACTTAATAAAATAATGTTTATTTCAAGATAATACCTGCCTCTTCTCTCCCTCCTAAATTGCAGTCTAATCTAGTTGTTCATATATTGTCCTTAAACTCTTAAAAAAATTCTGTTGTCTCCAAGATAATACACCCCAACATACATTTCAAGATAAATCCAGCCTCTTCTGTCCCTCTGAATTTGTTGTCTAACCAAGCTTTAAATACTGTACTGCAATCCTAAAATGTGTGTGCTATTGTCTGTTGCAAAATACCTTCTAGTTTTTATTGAAACTTAAAACCTGTGTTGTCTTTCTCCATTTAAGGCATGTTCAAGCGCTCATATACTGTAATTGCACTAGCCAATTTCTAACAAACATAGCAGATGTCTATATTTTGAATGTTTTTTTAAATAGTTGGTAGCTTTGGGGCTGTGGGTTTAAAGGGCTTTTATGTGCTCTATTTGATATTTTATTAAACTTTATAACCAAAAAAGTAGCCCACAGAATGGCTAGTCAGTGTTGAGCGGACACCTGGATGTTCTGGTTTGACGGGTTCGGCCGAAAATCGGAAAGAAGTTTGAGTTCGGGACCGAACTTGAACCCGAACCCCATTGAAGTGAACTTTTGAGGACTAAAATGGCTCAAAAAAAGTAATGGAATGGGCTAGAGGGCTGCAAATGGCAAGATGTTGTTAAGAGCATGGCAAGTGCTCTGCAAACAAATGTGGATAGGAAAATAACTTAAAATAACATAAAAAAAATAAAATAATAAATAATATGCTGGAGGCCCCCTTCTCAGCAGAAGAGGTACAGGAAATCATTAAGAACCTCAGAAACTCAATGGCACGATGCCACACATATGGTGGGAATGCCCCAGAATACGCCCTTTCTGGAAAAAAAATTATTCAATTTAATGGATAAGCTAGTGGGAAAATAAAATTCTTTGAAATTAAAAATTATAATCTTGACCTAGGAGGACAAGGTCCATATGGAGTAGGTTGAGGTAGTGGATGTGGCTGTGTAGGTGGAAGCGGCGGTGGAGGAGGACGAGGTAGCCAACACTGGTTCAAAAATACAACAATGGCTGGGTAAGGCAGGTGATGGGTCGAATTCTGTCCCCCATAGTATAGTGTCCGCCCTATACTGCGCTTGCTCAGTACATAGGACAAGGGTATTTTGAAAATCTCCGAAGACGAACGGCGCCTGCGCGGTGAGTCCAGGTTCAAGACACATCATCCGAGGTTCAAGCCGAGTGAAGCGAGGCCGTGCCCGAAGCGTGGCGAGCGAAGCGAGCCCATGAGGGGCCCTGTTATGTGCTACCATATGTCCACTTGGATGGTGGGGCTTGAGCCTGCACTCACTGCGCAGGCGCTGTTCATCTTCAGAGATTTTGTGAATCTCCTTGTTCTCCTACTGCGCAAGCGCTGCGCCTGCGCAGTAAGTGGCCGGACACTATCCGATGGCCGGACAGTTTTTTTCAGAACACCGGTATACATGTCTATTCTGCACAAGGTACGGACAAGTCCTGTGGGATCCAAGCCTGGTTCATTTTAATGAATGTGAGCTTGTCCACATTGGCTCTGGACAGGCGGCTGCGCTTGTCTGTGATAACGCCCCCCTGCCGTGCTAAATACACGTTCAGATAATACACTGGCTGCAGGGCAGGCCAGCACCTCCAAGGCGTAAAGGGCAAGCTCAGGCCATGTGCCCAATTTGGAGACCCAGAAGTTGAAGGGGGCAGACCCGTCATTCAGTATGTGTAGGCGTGTGCACACATACTGCTCCACCATGTTGGTAAAAATGCTGCCTCCTGCTAAGACATTCCATCTCAGCTGGTGGTGCTGGTTGTTGTGGCGTGCTGACAAAGCTTTTCCACATTTCGGCCATGCTAACCCAGCCTTCTGAGGTGCTAGCGGTGCCCTGGCTGCGTTGGCGACCACTTTCTCCTCCGCCTTGTGCTTCCACCGTACCCCCGCTGTCAGGTGGGGATGTCACCAGCAGGGCGTCTATCAGCGCGCGCTTGTACTCGCGCATCTTACGATCACGCTCCAGTGAGGTAATTAAGGACGGTACGTTGTCCTTGTAAACAGTTAAAATGTGGGCAACTTGGCGGTCGTTGCGGAGACACTGCAGCATGTAATCGCTCATGTGTGCCAGGCTGCCCAGAGGCAATGAAAAGCTGTCCTCTGTGGGAGGTGTATCGTCTGTGTCCCTTGTATCCCCCCCAGCCACGCACCAGTGATGGCCATGAGCTGGTCTGGGTGCCACCCTGCTGTGAACATGGTTCCTCCTCCTCCATCTCCTCCTCATCCTCCACCTCATCATCCTCCAGAACTGTGCCCTTGCTGCCGGACAATTGTGTACCTGGCGTTTGTTGGTGCAGGAACCCACCCTTGTAGCCACTTGTGAATGACTGCCCTGAAAGCCTTGGAAATGATCCTGGTTCCTCCTCCTCCTCCTCCTGTGCCACATCCTCTTCCATCATCACCCGAAGCATTTTTAAAGGAGGCATAGAACTGGGATAGTAACGCTGAGAACGGCGTCATCGGCACTGGCCATGTTGGTGGAGTACTCGAAACAGCGCAACAGGTCTCGCATGGAGGCCCAGTTATTGGTGGTGAAGTGGTGCTGTTCCGCAGAACGACTCACGTGTGCGTGCTGCAGCTGCGATTCCACTATTGCCTGCTGCTGCTCGCAGTCTGGCCAGCATGTGCAAGGTGGAGTTCCACCTTGTGTGCACGTCACATATGAGGCGGTGAGCGGGAAGGCCAAAGTTACGCTGTAGCGCTGACAGGCGAGCAGCAGCAGGGTGAAAACGCAGAAAGTGCGCACAGACGGCCCGCACTTTCTGCAGCAGCTCTGGCATATTGCGGTAGTTTTTAAGAAACCTCTGGACCACCAAGTTCAGCACATGCGCCAGGCAAGGGATGTGCATCAAACCGGCTAGGCCCAGAGCTGCTACAAGATTTCGCCCATTATCGCACACCATCAGGCCGGGCTTGAGGCTCACTGCCACCAACCACTCATCGGTCTGTTGTTCCATGTTCCCCGCAACTCAGTTACGCTGAACAGATGAGGAGGCGGTAGAGGATGAGGAAGCGGAGTAGGAGGAGTTAGCAACAGGAGGCAAACTGAAGCGCACTGCAATCCCCTCGGTGGTGGAAGGACAAACTGCTATCTGCCTCAGGCCCAGTCGCCACTGCATTTACCCAGTGTGCTGTTAGGGAGATATAACGTCCCTGACCGTGCTTACTGGTCCACGCATCCGTAGTTAGGTGGACCTTGCCACAGATGGTGTTGTGCAGTGCACACCTGATTTTGTCCCCCACTTGATTGTGCAGGGAAGGGATGGCTCGCCTGGAAAAGTAGTGGCGGTTGGGCACGACGTACTGTGGGACAGCCAATGCCATCAGGCTTTTAATACTCTGCGTCTCCACCAGACGGAATGACAGCATTTCAAAGGCGAGGAATTTTGAAATGCTGGCATTCAGGGCCAGGGATTGCGGGTGGCTAGGGGGGTACTTCCTCTTCCGCTCCAGTGTTTGGGAGATAGAGAGCTCAACGCTTCCATTGGACATTGTGGAGATGGTTGGTGACCCAGGTGGTAGTGTTGCTGGCAGATCCTCTGTTTGCTGTTGGCATGTGCCACTGTCACTACAGAGGTGGATGAAGAGGCCGAGACTGCAGCAGAAGAGGAAGCAGATGGAGGCAGAGACCTTTCTTGGTTTTTGAGGTGTCTACTTCACTGCAGCTCGTGATTTGCACTTAGATGCCTGGTCATGCAGGTTGTGCTCAGGTTGAGAACGTTTATGCCTCGCTTCAGGCTCTGATTGCACAGCGTGCAAACCACTTGTGTCTTGTCATCAGCACATTGTCTGAAGAACTGCCATGCTAGGGCACTCCTTGGACCTGGCTTTGGTGTGCTCGGTCCCTTGCTGCGTTAGGCAGTAGCAGACGCAGACGTACTGTCTAGGGGACGGACGCTACACTTTTGCACCCTGCTCCCTCTTCTGCTGTACTGGTGGCTCTGTGCGACACCGCCTTTTCCTCCGAACTACACTGGTCACCTGCATGACATTGATTCCATGTGGGGTCGAGGACCTCATCGTCCTCCACATCATCTTCCACCCAGTCTTCACCCCTGCCCTCCTTGTCGGTCTGCACAATTGCGAAAGCAGCAGCAGTTGGCACCTGTGTTTCACCATCATCCGAGACGTGCTGCGATGGTCCTCCCATGTACTCATCATGAAACATAAGTGGTTGGGCATTGGTGCACACAATCTCTTCCACTTCTGGGGGAGGGCTAATTGGATGGCCCTGGGAAACCCTGCTAACAGAGTCATCAAAAAGCAGAAGAGACTGCTGTATGATTTGGGGCTCAGACTGCTTGGCTGATTTTCAAGGGGGTGAGGTGAAAGACTATTGGACATCGGCTGCAGGTGCCAACTCTGAACTATCATCAGGAGCCTGGGTGGGAGACAATGTGAAGGAACCGGAGGCACTGTCAGCAACCCAATCTACTATCGCCTGTACTTGTCCTGGCCTCAACATTCATACAGCCTCATTAGGCGTGACCAAATACCGCTGCAGGCTCTTTCGCCTACTCCCACCTGAGGAAGGTGTTTCACTTGTGCTTGTAGCTGGCAAAGATCAACCACATCCTCTTCCTGCAACAGGAGCTCCACCAGCAGCACCACGACCAGGGCCACGTCCCTTCTTTGGCGTTCTCCTCATATTTTTCAAATTTGGAATCTTGCCCTAAATGGGTGTTTTTGCAATAGCAGAATACACCCAAAGTATGTAAACGGTGTATCTCAAAACCTACAAAAATGCAGAAAATGCTATTTAAAAAAAATGTTTTTGCCCTAAAAAAATGTATTTGAATAGCACAATAGAAGAAAAATATATAAATTGGGTATGTCACACCTGCAGATATGCAGAAAACACTGAAAAAATTTTTTCCCCCCTAAATGTGTGTTTTGGGAAGAGCAGAATACACCCACAGTATGTACAGGGTGTATCTCACAGTAACATATGCAGTGCTGGTGCACTGAGCTTGCAGATAAAAGTTATATTTTCTCTGACACTGGGCTCATGGCAGTGTAAAAAGACTGTGCACTGCAACCCAACCAGGTAAATCTCTGTAGATTATACATTATAAATACATATTAGCTTAGCAGAGGAGATTACTGCACTAACAATGCTTGTGCTAGTACAGCAACCTGTCCCTTTTTTTCATTCAGCCCACTGGGTTGAACGAAAATAAAAAACTCCCCATGTGTACCAGGCATTAGCTTTTTGCACACAGAGGATGCTGGTCACAAGGTTACTGTCAGCAGCAGAAGCATTGATTAAAGGCTAAGAACAATCTCTGTACAATTTCCTTTACATTTACCAAAACTATGTCATAGGAGGACCAATTTATCTATAAATTCACTCTGTATCCAATCAGGCAGGCCCTTGCACTACATACTTGATGGTAGATCCAAAGGAGATTGTACAACCATATTGTTTAGTATATAGAGACACTTCTGTTTTCAATACTACTACCCGCTTGTCGGTACAGAATGGGGGGAGAGCAATCTTCTGAAGGATGCGAGCAGGTGCAGAGTGTGTGCTAATGAGGTGACTTACTGAACTTTTCTATGTGTAGCACTAACCCCCGAAGGAGCTGCTGGTTTAATTTGGGCTTACCGTTACCTTCTTGACCTCGATTGTGTCTAGGGGTTTCCCATGGTAGATGGCCCAAGGAACTGCAGAGACTGACACTGGATCCACTTTGGGATTTTTATTTGCAAAAAGAGTAGACAAAACACAGTCTCTCGGTAAAGGATAGAGGGGTTAGGTAGGAAGTTCAGGTACTTTTGGAACTGCTTAAACTGAAAGTCACGCACTATAGAATCCAGAGAACAAGCCATTTACAACTGGATTTTCACTGCTATCGGATAAACCTCCTCTCACTAGATTTTAAAAAAAAACAAGTAAAAAAGGCGCAACAACACAAGTATATATACCTCATACAATATTACCAAATAGTCCAGGGATTATAATAGTATATGTGTGTATATATATATATATATATATATGTGTATACGTATATATATATACCTTTAAAGATTTAGAGTGTCTTGGGGTCAGTCAGGGCAGCCTCCCAGGAGAACCAGAGAGCGGGTTCCAATGAGCTAGAAAGAAAAACAAGGTAAGGGGGGCGCCTCTGAGTATGTATCAAAATTCAATTTATTACAGCAACATTATCCACTCACATGGGGGTATATGATGTCACATTCAGGTCCTGCATGCTGGGCTGGGAAGATGGTGGAACTGCAGATCTCAGCAAGTCCAGGTTGCAGCTACTTCACTTAGGCTTGCCTCTCATCAGGGGATGTTGGTATGGCAGAGCGTGGTGCTGGTGTTTTTCTTCCAGGGGGTTCAGGTGCAGGTAGTAAAAACAAGTCCAGTCTGTAGGTGGGGGCACAAGGCCCGTTTTTCAGAGCAGGGGTTCCGGTGGGGAGGCTGAGAAGGGTAAGGGGGCGCCAATGCCGGGAAAGCACTGTAGTGTGTCCAGAAAGCCGTAGGTCTCGCCTCAGGAATGTAGAGAGACACGGCCGTGTACAGGGGAGGCGAAAACGAGGCCTGGAGAGCAAACAAGCGGCGCGGTCGCCCGGCGTGAAGTCACCGATATGCGACGCGTTTCGGGATTGGCTAGCCACTGTTGGGGGAGTGGTCGCATTCCTTTATCAAGCATGGGGATACAGAGGACTGGGGATAGTTATATAGATAGATGGGGAGGGGAGGGGGCGTGGCCGGAGCGGATTATCAGAGCAGGAAATCAATGGTGCTGTATGCAGCAATTAAAACAAGGAGGAAGGAAGACACAATGCAAGAAAAAAACATATACATTCTAAAAGGGACATCTGAAAGATACTCTAATGAGTAATAAGAGAGGGGAATGATTAATAATAATAATTATTACTATAAAATCACTATTAAATTAATGCATCAGAATGTAGGAAATAAATAATAAAAATGATAAATACATATTAAAAACATATTTAAAAAAAAAATAAAAATATATATATATATATATATATATATATATATATATATATATATATATATACAGTGGTGTGAAAAAGTGTTTGCCCCCTTCCTCATTTCCTGTTCCTTTGCATGTTTGTCACACTTAAGTGTTTCAGAACATCAAACCAATTTAAACAATAGTCAAGGACAACACAAGTAAACACAAAATGCAATTTGTAAATGAAGGTGTTTATTATTAAAGGTGAAAAAAAATCCAAACCATCATGGCCCTGTGTGAAAAAGTGATTGCCCCCTAAACCTAATAACTGGTTGGGCCACCCTTAGCAGCAACAACTGCAACCAAGCGTTTGCGATAACGTGCAATGAGGCTTTTACAGCATCCTGGAGGAATTTTGGCCCACTCATCTTTGCAGAATTGTCCTAATTCAGTTACATTAGAGGGTTTTCGAGCATGAACGGCCTTTTTAAGGTCATACCACAACATCTCAATAGGATTCAGGTCAGGACGTTGGCTAGGCCACTCCAAAGTCTTCATTTTGTTTTTCTTCAGCCATTCGGTGGTGGTCTTGCTGGTGTGTTTAGGATCATTGTCCTGCTGCAGAACCCAAGTTCGTTTCAGCTTGAGTACACGAACAGATGGTCGGACGTTCTCCTTCAGGATCTCTTGGTAGACAGCAGAATTCATAGTTCCTTTTATCACGGCAAGTCTTCCAGGTCCTGAAGCAGCAAAACAGCCCCAGACCATCACACTACCACCACCATATTTTACTGTTGGTATAATGTTCTTTTTCTGAAATGCAGTGTTCCTTCTACGCCAGATATACTTGGACACACACCTTCCAAAGAGTTCCACTTTTGTCTCATCGGTCCACAGAATGTTGTCCCAAAAGTCTTGGGGATCATCAAGATGTGTTGTGGAGAAATTGAGACGAGCTTTGATGTTCTTTTTGCTCAGCAGTGGTTTTCTCCTTGGAACTCTGCCATGCAGGCCATTTTTTGCCCAGTCTTTTCCTGATGGTGGAGGCATGAACGCTGACCTTAACTGAGGCAAGTGAGGCCTGCAGTTCCTTGGACGTTGTTATGGGGTCTTTTGTGACCTCTTGGATGAGTCATCGCTGCGCTCTTGGGGTAATTTTGGGCGGCCGGCCACTCCTGGGAAGGTTCACCACTGTTCCATGTCTTCGCCATTTGTGGATAATGGCTCTCACTGTGGTTCGCTGGATTCCCAAAGCTTTGGAAATGGCTTTATAACCCTTTCCAGACTGATAGATCTCAATTAGTTTCTTTCTCAATTGTTCCTGAATTTCTTTGGGTCTCGGCATGATGTGTAGCTTTTAAGGATCTTCTGGTGGACCTTACTGTGTCAAGCAGCTCCTATTTAAGTGATGCCTTGATTGTGAACAGGTGTGGCAATAATCAGGCCTGGGTGTGGCTAGAGAAATTGAACTCAGGTGTGGACAACCACAGTTATAGTATGTTTTAACAAGGGGGGGCAATCACTTTTTCACACAGGGCCATGATGGTTTGGATTTTTTTTCACCTTTAATAATAAACACCTTCATTTACAAATTGCATTTTGTGTTTACTTGTGTTGTCCTTGACTATTGTTTAAATTGGTTTGATGTTCCGAAACACTTAAGTGTGACAAACATGCAAAGGAACAGGAAATGAGGAAGGGGGCAAACACTTTTTCACACCACTGTATATATATATATATTATATATATATATATGGTAAAATGTATACATATCCATAAATACATGTAAAATAAAAAATACACATACACATACATATAAATATATATTAAGACATTAAGAGCTGAAAGCAGAATAATAATAGTGATAAATGATACATAATAGAATGCAAAAACATTTTAAATACACATGTCTTACCGGCAAGGGAAAGAAAGGGGGGGATGGGGGGAAAACGTGTAAGGTGTGACTATATATTAGTACGTACACTAAAGGTGTGTGTGTATATATATATATATATATATATATATATATATATATTGAATCAATTAAATGATGGTAATATAATTATAATACAATATAAGTGATGGATAGCTGGGGGAGAGAAATATATTAATATATATAACACATGCACACATATATGTATGTGTGTGTGTGTGTATATGTGTATATATGGATATATATTTCTCTGATAATCCGCTCCGGCCACGCCCCCTCCCCTCCCCATCTATCTATATAACTATCCCCAGTCCTCTGTATCCCCATGCTTGATAAAGGAATGTGGCCACTCCCCCAACAGTGGCTAGCCAATCCCGAAACGCGTTGCATACCGGTGACGTCACCGTCGGGCGACCGTGCCATTTGTTTGCTCTCCAGGCCTCGTTTTCGCCTTCCCTGTACACGGCCGTGTCTCTCTACATCCCTGAGGTGAGACCTACGGCTTTCTGGACACACATCGCTTTCCCGGCATTGGCGCCCCCTTACCCTTCTCAGCCCCACCACCGGAACCCCTGCTCTGAAAAATGGGCCTTGTGCCCCCTCCTACAGACTGGACTTGTTTTTACTACCTGCACCTGGACCCCCTGGAAGAAAAACACCAGCACCAAGCTCTGCCATACCAACATCCCCTGACGAGAGTGAAGTAGCTGCAACCTGGACTTGCTGAGATCTGCAGTTCCACCATCTTCCCAGCCCAGCATGCAGGACCTGAATGTGACATCATATACCCCCATGTGAGTGGATAATGTTGCTGTAATAAATTTTTAATTTTGATACATACTCAGAGGCGCCCCCTTTCCTTGTTTTTCTCACTAGATTTAGCAGCCGATAGATTATTCAAATAGAGCAAAGTCTCTGCCACAGACTTGGTTGTAGAACTGATGAATAAAGTCTCTGCCACAGACTTGGTCTTAACTGAAGGATGAAATTAGAGAACCCTCATACGGTACCAGTATCTTGCAGCCAGACTGGTGATACCGCATGTGTGGATTCACTTGGTGTCTTTCAACTCCGCTTCTAGGCTCTTGCTGCGGAACCAGCCTTATGCATGGCCCTCTCTCAAAAGTCCTCCCCTCGTTGCTTTCTCAGTTGCTGGGCCTCTCCACAGACGAGACGGCACGGACCACCTTGGAATCCTCCTTCCTGACTCGGAATTGGATGGATCCACACCCCAGGTCATGAGGGCCCTGAGGGCTGGTCAGGAGGACCAGGACCAACAGGCACAAAAGATCTTCTGGACCGGAACCCAGAAGCACATGATCTCAGTACCTTAAGTACCCTCTCCCAGAATGCACAGCGAGGCGACACTCTCACTGGTTGGTCCCGAGAGAGATTGGCACCCAATGTGCCCAGCCAAACTGTGTTCCCATACTTGCCAGAAGTGACAGAGACACGTATGGCCAAGTAGAACCCAGTGCAACCCAGCTAGACTGGTACTGAAACTATAATTTGGTACAACTAACCCTAAAACCCAACTGTGGTTTTAGGAACATTAAATTTACAAAACGCATAGCGCGTGCTCGTCGGGAGCCTGGCGCTACATATGGAACAGGTAAGGCTTGTCCTAAAAAAATTAAAACTTTTTTCTTTTCTGCAACATTAATGCTATATTGGTAAAAAGGGGACCTGGGATTTAGCAAGACAAACTTAGCCTTAAAACCAGTGGTTCTCAACCTGGGGGTCGAATGACGATTTGCCAGGGGTCACCAAATCCTGGGCTGTTCCTGAAGCTCGCACCACTCTCCCAGCCTTTTCGCAGCCACCCATTCAGTTCACGGCATGGCTGGGGGGCAGAGACTAGAGGTCAGCTGAGGAATGTGAAGTGGGAGGGGCTGGAGGAGATCCTATCCTAATTTCGGAATAGGTGTCACTGCTGCGAGACACCACAAAGTCGGAGACACAGTGAGTAACACTACCTGTGATTATAGTTGCCATTAAAAGTCTGCACTACATTTTTCGGATCAACAGATGACCTTGATTAAGAGCACCTAAGTTGGCTGATCAGAACTCCACCAAACACTGCCACTGATCCCACCCCCCACCAGCACTGCCACTCATCCCACCCCCCACCACTTCCCGAGGTACAGCCAGCAGGGCATACATCCGAGATTGTATGAGAGAGTAATCCTTTCTCAATACAGTATTCTTCAAATGGAAGTTACTTGCGCTTAAAAAATATCGGAGTTATTTAACCACTTTCAGATCGGACCATTTTGCTGGCTTAAGACCAGACCACTTTTTGCGATTCGGCACTGCGTCGCTTTAACTGACAATTGTGTGGTCGTGTAGCGGCGATCAGCGATTTTTATTGTGACTGCGACATTATGGCGGGCACATCAGACATTTTTGACAAATTTTTGGGACCATTGTCATTTATACAGCAATCAGTGCTATTTAAATGCATTGATTCCTGTGTAAATGACACTGGCAGTGAAGGGGTTAACCACTAGGTGGCAGTGTAGGGGTTACATGTTCCTAGAGGCATGTTTCTAACTGTGGGGGGGGCGTGGCTGTCAGCTAGTGAATGCTGATCTCTGCTCCAATCACAGGGAGCAGAGATCGGCGTCACTAGTTGCTAGGCAGAACGGGGAGATGCTGTTTATTTCCGCATCTCCCCATTCAGTCTTCCCTGCGACCGGCCTCACGGGGGTCCTGAGCGGCGCGCGCCGCCAGCGGTGCACGCTCAATGGCACGGCAGCATCTTAAAGGGGATATATGCCTGTCCGTGCCATTCTGTCGACGTACATCGTCGTGCGCCGGTCGGGAAGCGGTTAAAGTATATAACAAATGCCTTACTTGGCCTGCTCACCAAAAATCCAATTGGAAGGTACCATTTTCAGATGTCAACACCTGAAATGTTGTCCAGTCTCCAGATACCATAAAATGAGATGCCTGGTATATACCCCGTTCCATCAAAGCTTCAAAGGTTCCCTGCCGTAGACCCGGGGCAAATTGTGAATTTCCCAAAATGGGGAATAATTAGTGTTCTATTGATGAAAGTTTGCCTTTGGAGAAAAGTCTGAAGCAGTGACGCATCGTGGGCCCAATCAATGGATGTTTCTTGATATAGGGTGGGAGCTCTCTATAACACCAGGGTGCTCTGTGTAACAAAACATTACTCTGTACCTGCTCCAGGCTCGGCCATGTTTTTAGATCTCCATGTCGGCACCAATCAATCAGACGTCCTAAGTGGACTGCTTGCTATTACTTATATATGCCTGGGACAGCAAGTCCACCATATTGTTTAGGGAGAGTCAGCAGAGATCTGTTAATCATTGGTTATTTATGTGCCCAAATAAACACAGTGAATAATGTATGTATCCACTTAAAGTACTGTATAGGTATGTCAATGGGTAGGGCCTGGAACATGTACAGAAACTTTGGTAGGATATTCATTTTTATAATGTTATACCTTCCAAACCAAGAATGGAACCCCTTTTGCCATTTCTCCAAAAGTGTCCGCACCTTGCATAGAAGTGATGGAAATTTAAATTCAAATGTGCATGAGAGGTCTACTGGAATCATAGTCGCCAGGTACTTCAAAGCTTGATCCGTTCATTTAAATTTATAGATTTTAATGGCTTTATCATAATGTTGGGGACATTAGTTCCCATGGCCTCTGACTTGGATAGATTTATCTTAAAATATGATAAAGCTTCATATGTCTCTATTTCCTGAAAGAAATTAGGGAGGGATATCATCGGGTTTGTTAGTGAGAAAAGCATTTCATCTGCATATGCCGAAATCTTATATTGAAATCTGTCCACCTTCACTCCCCGGATATCTGGATTTGCCCCAATCTTACACAGAAAAGATTCCAGCGAAAGCGCAAAGAGAATAGGAGACAAGGGACACCCCTGCCTGGTCCCATTAGTAACCATGAAAGTGGGGGATAGAATTCCCTTTACCTGTGTGGCTGGGGAGGTGTATATACTCATAATCCACCGTAACATAATATCTCCCAGCCCGACATTTCATAATACAGAAAACATAAACTTCCAACTCACTCTATCAAAGCTTTCTCAGCAACTGTCCTGGATATATTTGCCAGATGGATTAAATTCAAGGCCTTTATAGTATTGTCCCGTGCCTCCCTCCCTGAGACAAACCCCACCTGATCCAAGTGGATCAAAGAGGGCAGTTGTTGCACGCGTGTCACAATGTACAGTTTAACTCTACTCCATAATACATTTTTGCATAAAAAATTGTTTTACTGGCATTTCATAAAGTGATCTAAATAAATAGAAATGGGCTCCTTTCGTGTAAAGAATAGTTTACAAAACAGAGTGCTGCATAGCTATGGTTTTGTGTGCAGAATTAATATAGTATATCCTATATTTGATCGAGCTGCATTTCCTCTTTTTTTCACTGGTATAACCTTAAGCGCAGTTTCATTTCTTTTTATACAGACAATAGTTACATTCATTCCTGGGGAAAAAATCAATTTTTCTCTGTTAACATTCTTCTCCTCTTCTACAGATTGTCATTTAATCACCTGACATGCCATTCCTGTCCCCACCTGGCATCTGGAATAAGAAATAACCAGACACTAAGGACACTGAACCTGTCTGATAACAATCTGGAGGGTCCTCATTTCAGGGATCTGATGGAAGCTCTGACAACAAGCCAGATAGAGGAATTACAGTGAGTATAACAGGACTGACTGAGACAATAATATTCTGGAACCCTTTACATCCAAAACCTGGAAAAACATATGAAATATCATCAAAATGGATGTTTGGACCTGTTCTTATAATGTAACACCATGAAAAAGTATTATCCTGATATATTGCTAGTCTCATATTACATTTATTTTTATAACTGATAAAATACATGAAATTAAGGGTAGTTATATACTGAGGAATATTTTCTTACTTAAAGCAGAACTCGGGGAAAAAAACTTTTTTCCATGTCCTTGTTGCTGATCTCCTACCTTCACCAACTATGCCATTCATGTTTTTCTGTGCTCTGTAGTTCCTCTGCAATAGCCTGCTGATCTTGCTGAAAAAACATTATTGCCTGGTGATTGTAAGACCGATGGCTGCTATTCATCCAGTATCCTCAGCCTGCAGTTTTTGCACTACCACTTGTAGTTCTGTAGAGCAGGGTTTCACAAATCCAGTCCTTAAGCCGCACCAACAGGTCATGATTTCAGGATTTCTCTCAGATAAAACAGCTGTGGTAGTTCCTAAGGCAGTGAAATGGATTAAATCACCTGTGCAAAATAATGGAAAGCCTGAAAGCATGACTTGTTGGGGTGCCTTGAGGACTGGAGTTGAGAAACACTGAGTGCAGGGTTCAGGAGTGCGTTGCATTCAGAGTTCAGGGTTCAGGAGTGCGTTACATTCAGAGTACGGAATTCAGGAGTGCGTTACGCTCAGAGTACAGGGTTCAGGAGTGTGTTAGGTTCAGAGTACGGGGTTCAGGAGTGCATTACATTCAGAGAAGGGGGTTCAGGAGTGTGTTAGGTTCAGAGTGCAGGGTTCAGGAGTGCATTACATTCAGAGTACGGGGTTCAGGAGTGCATTATGTACAGAGTGCGGGGTTCAGGAGTTTGCGTTACGTTCAGAAGTGCGTTATGTACAGAGTGCGGGGTTCAGGAGAGTGCTACGTTCAGGAGTGTGTTATGTACAGAGTGCGGGGTTCAGGAGTGCGGGGTTCAGGAGTGCGGGGTTCAGGAGTGCGGGGATCAGGAGTGCGGGGTTCAGGAGTGCGTTTCGTTCAGGAGTGCGGGGTTCAGGAGTGCGTTACGTTCAGAATTGCGTTATGTGCAGAGTGCGGGGTTCAGGAGAGCGTTATGTACGGAGTGTTGGGTTTAGGAGTGCGTTACGTTTAGGAGTGCGTTATGTACAGAGTGCAGGGTTCAGGAGTGCATTATGTACAGAGTGCTGGGTTCAGGAGAGCGTTCTATACAGAGTGCGGGGTTCAGTAGAGCGTTACGTTCAGGAGTGCGTTATGTACAGAGTGCGGGGTTCAGGAGTGCGTTAGGTTCAGAGTCCGGGGTTCAGGAGTGCGTTATGCACAGAGTGTGTGGTTTAAGAGTGTGTTACCTTCAGAGTGCGGGGTTCAAGATTGCCTTACATGCAGACTTTAGGGTTCAGGATTGCTTATATACAGAGTGCAGGTGTGCATAAATCACAGGCCAGTTTATAACTTCCCTGTACCAAGCTCTGTCCCCAAATTTCTGCACCCCCCCCCCAAGTGCAGAGCGCCCCTCTCTTTCTCATCTTGACCTTTCTCCTCCTCCCTGTCCAGTGCACAGCACTCCTCTACCCCACAGAAGAGAAGTACTGTACCTTATTCCATGTCAGGTTGCCGGCGCAGGCTTCGGGAGACGCTGCGGGCTGGAGGCTGGAGTGTGCAAATCCCGCCCTGCTTCTCCTCTTCCTCTGTTGTAGATGCAGGGAGAACAGGGAGGGTTGTGTGTGCTGCCGGGAGAGAAGCCACAGCCGCTGCAAGCTAGGAAGTGCACTCAGAGCCGGAGTTTGGGGCAGAGCTGGAGCGGCTGTTTTCATCCCCCTATGCATGTATAACTGAGATCATTGAGGTGGCTGGGGTGGGAGAGAGAGGGCAGAGAGCACAGACAGGCGCTGCACAGCCACAGAAGCCGTTGCTGGATCGGCACTGGCTAACATCCCCAGAACAGACTTACGTGGCGTTTAGGTCTGAAGCTAGGGTTAGAGTTGTGTGTCTGGGTTTCCGGTGGAGGCAAACCCGAGCAAAAGTGTCAAAACCCCAGACTGTCCAGGTCAATCCCATACAGGTGGCAACCCTGTGGGGGTGTACTAATGGGGTGTTTTTTGAAAATCCCGGAGTTCAGCTTTAAGTGAGAAATCAGAGCCTTATGTACCCTTTTGTTTACATTACATTACTATCTGCTATTTAGCATTTGGAAGTCTCTCCATTGCTCAACCTCCGCAACATCTCCAAGATACGCCTTTTCCTAACCAATGACACCACAAAGCTTCTAATGCACTCTCTGGTCATCTCTCACCTCGACTTCTGCAACTCCCTCCTCATTGGCTAACGTCCTGTATACTCGGACTGAATGCCGGGACATCGGCCAGTTCAATAAAAAAGTGTCCAACATTCAAACCGCGTGTATGGCACCCGGTCTGACAGAAGCCAGCCGTTTGGCTGGCTTCTGTCGGATGAGCATGCTGGAAAACCAGCAGTCACCCGGCTCCCAATCAGCCAATGGTGGGAGGAGGTCCCCTTTTCAGAACACAATAGCTCAGTGGGGGAGATTATTGTGCTAATGTCAGATTGTTAATACAGCGACTCTGACCGGAGCTGTCAGTTTTTTTTTTCAACCTGCTGGGGGACACACCACACCACCGATCGCCATGCTGCATGCCCCCGCGGGCACGCGATCATGGCTTATCCTGCTGGATGTCATATGACGTCCAGTCAGGATAACAGAACCACCGCCTGGCCGTCATTCTGCTATAAGCCAGACGGGAAGTGGTTAACCACTTACGGACCGCCCGCCGTCGTTATACGTCGGTACTTTGAAGAGGGATATCGTTGTTATGGCAGCAGCTAGCTGCCATAACCCCAGTATCTTCTTCAGCGGCATTCTGCTTTCAAATAAAAGTGGTCTCTGCAGCGGATTCACCTCAACATCACTTTTATCTGTGGCAATCGGGTCCTGTGTCCTGTTATGTATGGAGATGAGGGAGGGGAAGATGGCCCCCACCCGTCTCCATACTATTGCAGGGCGGAAGCGATGTCAAAACGCTCTTAAAAATACTAAATTACCTTTAACCACTTGACCACTGGGCACTTAAACCCCCTTCCAAACCAGGCCAATTTTCAGCTTTTGTGCTCTCACATTTTGAATGACAATTACTCAGTCATGCAACACTGTACCCACATGACATTTTTGTCCTTTTTTCACACAAATAGAGCTTTCTTTTGTTGGTATTTAATCACCTCTGGGTTTTTTATTCTTTGCGCTATAAATCAAAACGGACTAAAAATTTGGTAAAAGATAATAAAATAAATTCTTTGTTTCTATTACAATTTATTGGCAGAGTATTGGCAGAGTATTGGCAGAGTATTGGCTATTTTCAGAGTATTGCAGAGTATTGCAGTGTTGGCAGAGTATTGCACAGTGTTGCACAGTATTGCAGTGTTGGCAGAGTATTGCACAGTGTTGCACAGTATTGTCACTGAGCAGCGCTCTGGGCACTACACATCCAGCCCACAGCGCTGCTGCAATCTCTCCCCCTCTCTGCTTCTCCCCTCTCACTGTACCGATCGGTATAGAGAGGGGAGGGACGTGACGCCAGTTTGTTTACAAGTGATCGCTCCGTCATTTGCTGGATGGCAATATTGGGGGGGTCTACTCCATTATAAAAAAAATTCTTATAAAATTCTATGTATTGGAGTTTTATAAAGTGATCTAATATAAATGATTCCAATAAAGAGAAATGAGTTCCATTCATGCAGAGCAGTGGTCTTCAAACTGTGGCCTGCGTGTAGGCAGACGTAGTCTACTTTCTCCACTGCAGGTGGTGATTATCCAAAGTGGTCTTGTAGTTGAAGAGGAAGTCAAGAGGAACATAGTTCCTCTATGGTTTCCTGGGTCACTGAAGAAGCTGTCCAGCTGGATTCTGCCACCCCATGTGACTCTGTTAGCCATCTTGGGTCAGGCAGAGTCTATTTAGGGCCCTGGCTCCCAGGCTTGGTGCACTTTATGCGAGTGGGTAGTGTAGGAAAAGGCAGGGACTGACTGACCATTCGGTGACTCGGTGGCCGACCGAGAGCCCCATGCAGGGGGGGCCCGGGCCGGCTCAGTCCGCCCCTGGATGTGCCAGTCCTGGGGCCGCTTTTGTCTCAGGGCTTAGTTGGCAGACGGCAGTATCAGCAAAATAAACAGTAGCAGCGGCCGCCGCACTTTGCAATGCATGCATCCGGTGCCGCCCACTGATATGCCTGTCTGCCTGAGTGAGGGGAGGAGCATGAGAACGCTGAGTTGCATTTGTCCCGTGCGGCGCCAGCACCGCTGATTTCTCCTTCCATTCGCCCCGCCCACTAGTCTGCACGAGCAGAATAGGAGAAGTGGACGGCCGCCCGTGGATCAGAAGAATTAAGGTCGGTCTCTCTCTCTCTCTCTCTCTCTCCCCTCTCCCCCCCTCTCTCTCTCTCTCTCTCTCTCTCTCTCTCTCTCTCTCCCCCCCTCTCTCTCTCTCTCCCCCTCTCTCTCTCCCCCTCTCTCTCGCTCTCTCTCCCCCTCTCTCCCCCCCCTTGTGAATTTTTTTAATTTGTTTTTGCCTGCAGAGCGTTGCAGTTTTTTGAGGGGGCGCAAACTGAAAAAAAATCAAACGCAATCACTGTACCCTCAAACGCAATCACTGTGCCCTCAAACGCAGTCACTGTGCCCTCAAACGCAGTCACTGTGCCCTCAAATGCAGCCACTGTGCCCATAAATTGCCACCACAGTGCCCATTAAATGCAGCAAATGTGCCATCAAACGCAGTCACTGTGCCCATAAATTGCCACCACTGTGCCCATCAAACGCAGCCACTGTGCCCATCAAACGCAGCCACTGTGCCCATCAAACGCAGCCACTGTGCCCATCAAACGCAGCCACTGTGCCCATCAAACGCAGCCACTGTGCCCATCAAACGCAGTCACTGTGCCCTCAAACGCAGTCACTGTGCCCTCAAACGCAGTCACTGTGCCCATAAATTGCCACCACTGTGCCCATCAAACGCAGCCACTGTGCCCTCAAACGCAGCCACTGTGCCCATCAAACGCAGCCACTGTGCCCTCAAACACAGCCACTGAGTCCATAAATTGCCACCACGGTGCCCATTAAGCACAGCCAATGTGCCATCAAACGCAGCCACTGTGCCCATAAATTTCCACCACTGTGCCCATCAAACGCAGCCACTGTGCCCATCAAACGCAGCCACTGTGCCCATCAAACGCAGTCACTGTGCCCTCAAACGCAGTCACTGTGCCCTCAAACGCAGTCACTGTGCCCATAAATTGCCACCACTGTGCCCATCAAACGCAGCCACTGTGCCCATCAAACGCAGCCACTGTGCCCTCAAACACAGCCACCGAGTCCATAAATTGCCACCACGGTGCCCATTAAGCACAGCCAATGTGCCATCAAACGCAGCCACTGTGCCCATAAATTTCCACCACTGTGCCCATCAAACGCAGCCACTGTGCCCATAAATTGCCACCACTGTGCCCATCAAACGCAGCCACTGTGCCCATCAAACGCAGCCACTGTGCCCATTAAACGCAGCCAATGTGCCATCAAACGCAGCCACTGTGCCCTCAAATGCAGCCACGGTGCCCATAAATTGCCACCACGGTGCCCATAAATTGCCACCATGGTGCCCATTAAATACAGCCAATGTGCCATCAAACGTAGCCACTGTGCCCATAAATTGCCACCACGGTGCCCATTAAACGCAGCCAATGTGCCATCAAACGCAGCCACTGTGCCCTCAAACGCAGCCACTGTGCCCATAAATTGCCACCACTGTGCCCATAAATTTCCACCATGGTGCCCATTAAACACAGCCAATGTGCCAAACGCAGCCACTGTGCCCATAAATTGCCACACTGTGCCCATTAAATGCAGCCACTGTGCAATCAAAGCAGCCACCATAAATTGCCACCACTGTACCCATCAAACGCAGCCACTGTGTCATCAAACGCAGCCACTGTGCCCATAAATTGCCACCACTGTGCCATCAAACGCTGCCACTGTGCCCATCAAACGCAGCCACTGTGCCCTCAAACGCAGCCACCATACCCATAAATTGCCACCACTGTGCCCATAAAATGCAGCAACTGTGCCCATAAATTGCCACCACTGTGCCCATCAAAAAATTAAAATTCCAACGGCACCTACACTGACTAGACATGTGCGATTAGTTTCGTACGAATTCGTAATTCATACGAATTTTTCGAAATTCGTACGAATTTACGAATCCGTAGTACGAATTTTTTCGAATACGAATTCCGTACGGAATACGAAATTCCGTCTACGAATTTCGTCGCCGAATTTATTCGAATCCGACTACCAAATATCGAATTTCAACTAATATGAAAGAAATTATTATAGCGGATATAACGAATGATTCAAATGAATTTGAATGGATTCGAATGAATTCGAATTACAAAGTGTAATTTTTGCAGGAAAAATTCCGTTTACGAATTTCAGCTCCAAATTATTTGAATCCAACTACCAATATCGAATTTCAACTAATTCGAAAAAAATTATTATAGCAGATATAACGAATGAATTTGAATGAATTCGAATGATTCGAATGACAAAGTGTCATTTTTGCAGAAAAAAAAGCTATTTAAAATCACTCGCGGCTATTGCCGGCAAATGAAATGTCGGCTCCATAACACAGAGAACAGTCATTCATTGGTATATAAAAAAAAAGCGTAGGGGTCCACCCAAATTCAATAACCAGGCCCTTCAGGTCTGGTATGGATATTAAGGGGGACCACAGCCAAAAAAAAAATGGCGTGGGGTCCCCCCTAAATATCCATCCCAGACCCTTCAGGTCTGGGATGGATTTTAAGGGGAACCCTGGCCAAAAAAAAAAAAATGGCGTGGGGTCCCCCTCAAAATCCATACCAGACCCTTTATCTGAGCACCCAACCTGGCAGGCCACAGGAAAAGGGGGGGACGACAGCGGCCCCCCCTCCCGCCTGAACCGTATCAGGCCACATGCCCTCAACATTGGGAGGGTGCTTTGGGGGTCTGAGACCCCCAAAGCACCTTGTCCTCATGTTGATGAGGACAAGGGCCTCATCCCCACAACCCTGGCCGGTGGTTGTGGGGGTCTGCGGGCGGGGGGCTTATCGGAAACTGGAATCCCCCTTTAACAAGGGGACCCCCAGATCCCGGCCCCTCCCTGTGTGAAATGGTAAGGGAGTACAAAAGTACCCCTACCATTTCACCAAAAAAGTGTCAAAAATTGTAAAAATGACAGGAGACGGTCTTTGACAATTCCTTTATTAAAATCTTCTTTCTTCTGGTCTTCCTTCTTCCTCTCTTCATCCTTCGGTTTCTTCATCTTCTCCTTCCGGCATCTTCTTCCATCTTCTTCCATCTTCTTCCATTTTACTTCTTCCTCCGATCCGCTTCTTCTTGCTCCGGTCTTCTCGTCCTTCTCGTCCAGCATCGGCGTCTGTTCTAGGGCCGCTCCTCGCAATGGGAGGCTCCCGCTGTGTGAGGCTTCGCTGCGTCTGACAGGTCTTTTTTAACGGAGGGCACCTGGTGACCCCGCCCCCCTCTGACGCACGGGGACGTCATGGGGACTTCCCTATGGCTTTCCCCATGACGTCACAGGGGGGGCGGGGTCACCAGGTGCCCTCCGTTATAAAAGACCTGTCAGCCGGAGCAAAGCCTCACAGAGCGGGAGCCTCCCATTGCGAGGAGCGGCCCAGAAGAGACGCCGATGCCGGACGAGAAGGACGAGAAGACCAGAGCAAGAAGAAGCGGATCGGAGGAAGAAGATGATGGAAGAAGATGGAAGAAGATGGAAGAAGGAGAAGATGAAGAAACCGAAGGATGAAGAGAGGAAGACCAGAAGAAAGAAGATTTTAATAAAGGAATTGTCAAAGACCGTCTCCTGTCATTTTTACCATTTTTGTCACTTTTTTGGTGAAATGGTAGGGGTACCCCCTTACCATTTCACACAGGGGGGGGGGGCGGGATCTGGGGGTCCGCTTGTTAACCACTTCAGCCCCGGACCAATTGTCAGCTTAAGGACCAGAGGTCTTTTTTCAATTTCGCACTGCACTGCTTTAACTGGTAATTGCGCGGTCTTGCAATGTTGTAACCAAACGAAATTTGCGTCCTTTTCTTCCCACAAATAGAGCTTTCTTTTGATGGTATTTGATTGCCTCTGCGATTTTTATTTCTTGCGATATAAATGTAAAAAGACCGAAAATTTTGAAAAAAAAAGATATTTTCTACTTTTTGTTATAAGAAAAATCTAATAAACTCAATTTTAGTCAAACATTTGGGCCAAAATGTATTCAGCCACATGTCTTTAGTAAAAAAAAATGTCAATAAGCGTATATTTATTGGTTTGCGCAAAAGTTATAGCGTCTACAAACTAGAGTACATTTTCTGGAATTTACACCGCTTTTAATTTATGACTGCCTATCTCATTTCTTGAGGTGCTAAAATGGCAGAGAAGTACAAACCCCCCCCCCAAATGACCCCATTTTGGAAAGTAGACACCCCAAGCTATTTTCTGAGAGGCATGTTGAGCCCATTGAATATTTTTTTTTTTTTAGTCCCAAGTGATTGAATAAAGACAAAAAAAAAAAAGTTGTCACTAAATGATATATTGCTCACACATGCCATAGTTATATGTGGAATTGCACCCCAAAATACATTTTGCTGCTTCTCCTGAGTATGGGGATACCACATGTGTGGGACTTTTTGGGAGCCTAGCCGCGTACGGGGCCCCGAAAACCAAGCACCGCCTTCAGGATTTCTAAGGGTGCAAATTTTTGATTTCACTCCTCACTACCTATCACAGTTTTGAAGGCCATAAAATGCCAAAATAGCACAAAACCCCCCCAAATGACCCCATTTTGGAAAGTAGACATCCCAAGCTATTTGTTGAGAGGCATGGTGAGTATTTTACAGCTCTCATTTGTTTTTGAAAATGTTTTTTTTTCTTTTTTCAATTTTCAAAACTTTGTGACAAAAAGCGAGATCTGCAAAATACTCACCATACCTCTCAGCAAATAGCTTGGGGTGTCTACTTTCCAAAATGGGGCCATTTTGGGGGGTTTTATGCCATCTGGGCATCTGGGCATTCCATGGCCTCCGAAACTGTGATTGGCAGTGAGAAGTGAAATAAAAAAATTACACCCTTAGAAATCTTGAAGGCGGTGATTGGTTTTTGGGGTCCCGTACGCAGCTAGGCTCCCAAAAAGTCCCACACATGTGGTATCCCCGTACTCAGGAGAAGCAACAGAATGTATTTTGGGGTGTATTTCCACATATTCCCATGACATGTTTGAGCAATATATCATTTAGTGACAACTTTTTGTAAAAAAAAAATATATATATATTTTTTTTCATTATTCAATCTCTTGGGACAAAAAATAAATAAAAATGAATGGGCTCAACATTGCTCTCAGCAAATAGCTTGGGGTGTCTACTTTCCAAAATGGGGTCATTTGGGGGAAGGGTTTGAACTGTCCTGGCATTTTATGCACAACATTTAGAAGCCTATGTCACACGTCACCCACTCTTCTAACCACTTGTAGACAAAGCCTTTTCTGACACTTTTTGTTTACATGAAAACATATTTTTTTTTTTGCAAGAAAATTACGTTGAACCCCCAAACACTATATATATTGTTAAAGCAAAGGCCCTACAGATTAAAATGGTGGGTGTTGCATTTTTTTAATGCACTAAAACACACTACATTGCTCAAATTTTTGATGAAATAAAAAATATGATCTTAGGCCGAGTACATGGATACCAAACACGACATGCTTTGAAATTGCGCACAAACACGCAGTGGCGACAAACTACATACATTTTTAAAAGCCTTTACATGATACCACATTAGATTCACGGAGGAGGTCTACTGCTAAAATTACTGCCCTCGATCTGACCTTCGCGGTGATACCTCACATGCATGGTGCAATTGCTGTTTACATATGACGCCAGACCAACGCTTGTGTTCGCCTTTGTGCAAGAGAAGGGGGGGCAGGGGTGCTTTTTTTATTTATTTTTTTTTATTTATTTTTTATTTATTTAGCTTTTTTATTTTATTTTTAAACTGTTCCTTCCATTTTTTTCCTTTGTTATCATTTTTATTGTTATCTCAGGGAATGTAAATATCCCCCATGATAGCAATAGGCAGTGACAGGTACTCTTTTTTTGAAAAAATTGGGGTCTATTAGACCCTAGATATTTCCTATGCCCTCAAAGCATCTGACCACACAAAGATCGGTGTGATAAAACGCTTTCCCAATTTCCCAATGGCGCGGTTTATATCCGGGAGGGGGGACATTCCCTCCCACTGCTTGTAAAAGCAGTCTAGAGGCTAATTACCCGCTAGAATTGCTTTTACATGAAAGCCGATCACTGGCTGAAAAGAATGATACCAAGATGATGCCTAAACCTGCAGGCATCATTCTGGTATAACCATTCAAAGTCCAGCAACATACTGGGCATATATTGTAATCTTTTTTTTTCATGCAGCCTCTTGGCTGAACGAAAAAAAGAGATTGATTGGTGGGTATGCCCACCATTAGAATACCTCCCTTCATCCACCCACTTCTAATGATGGGCATACATGCACCATTTATATATGCCGAAGCATGGGGGCATCCTCCCACAAAAGTTATGCCATGTACACACGGTCGCACTTTTCCACGGGGCAAGGCTCCATCGGAATTTCGACCGTATGCACGCAGCATTAGGAGCCAATCGCTCCTCCACCCCTGCTGCCCCCATGCTTCGGCATATATGCTCTTTTTTTTAACTGTGGTGGTGAAATCACCTCCTTCAGCGTTGTAGTCGCGGCTTTATGTATCGTGGGAGCAAACGCTGTTGCTGTCAAGATAAATAAATCCACGCTGCAACTGAATGGCGCACCTGAAACCAAAAAAATGGTTAACACTAAAACACAGTAAACAAAATTACATACCTGAAAAGCAAGCATGATAAAACATAATAAAACATTGCAGAATAGAATGGAGTAAAAAAAGAGCAACAATAGAGAGAGAATAGAGAGAGAGAGAGAACAATAAAACAACAACTATTTTTTTATTTTTTTGAGATTTACAGGTAAAAAAGCTCTTGACTGTTAGCGACTGAATCAAAACGCTACCACAAAAAAAATGTTATCGATCGCAGGGATCAGGCCTGACTCTGCGAACGCTGCAGTTGTGTGCTTAGTGTTTTGTAAGTGACAGTGATCAATCGATACTGCACTTGGGTGGGCTGGGCTGGGCGGAGGGGGAAAACGCAGGTGCTAGCAGGTATCTGGGCTGATGCCGCTAACAATGCGTTTTTTGGAACCCTAAACTGCTGGGACGCTAGTATAAATCTGATCAGATCAGATATTGATCTGTTCAGATACTATACCACTAAGGGAGGTGTATGCTTTGCACGTGGGTGTTTGCGGTACTGGCACTAACCTGGGGCGACGCAGACCTTATTTGACCCTAAAACCTAATTGATATCACCCGCCGGGCGATCAGGGGGTTAAACCGTTATTGGGTAATAAATGGCGGGTGCCCTGACAGTATAAAAAACAAACTATCTAACCAGCGTCACCCGTAACAGTTATACGGTGATCACTGGTGAAAGGGTTAACTAGGGGCAATCAGGGGGTTAAAACCTTTATTAGGTAATATATGGGGGTACCTGACGCTATATAAAAACCTAAATAACTAACTGGCTAACCAACGTCACCAGTGACACTTATACGGTGATCACTGATGAAAGAGTTAACTCTAGGGGCAATCAAGGGGTTAAAACCTTTATTTAGGTTGTAATATGGGGGTACCTGACCTATAAACCTATTTATAAACCTATATAAACCTGGCGGTTAACCTAAAAAAAAAAAACTGGCTACCTAGCGGCACCAGTGACACTAATGCAGCGATCAGAAAAACGATCGCTTAGTGACACTGGCAAAAGGGGGTGACAGGGTTAACTAGGGGCAATCAGGGGGTTAAAACCTTTATTAGGTAATATATGGGGGTACCTGACGCTATATGAAAACCTGACGGGGAACCTAAATAACGAAATAACTAACTGGCTAACCAGCGTCACCAGTGACACTTATACGGTGATCACTGGTGAAAGGGTTAACTCTAGGGGCAATCAGGGGGTTAAAACCTTTATTTAGGTTGTAATATGGGGGTACCTGACCTATAAACCTATTTATGAACCTATATAAACATGGCCAGCCAGCCAGGGGAAGCATCTGATTCGCCAGGAGCGATCGCGAGGGGGTGGCCAGAAACCACTGGCCGTCCCCTCATCCAGGATCGCTCCTGAAGCGATCCCGACCGTCCCCGCCGGCCGGGGGGGGTCCGATCGGACCACCCACCCGCCGGAAGAATGGCACGTACAGGTACGTGGTTTTGCCTGTACGTGCCATTCTGCTGACGTATATGTACATGGGGCGGTCGGGAAGTGGTTAAAGGGGGCTTCCAGATTCCGATAAGCCCCCCGCCCGCAGACCCCCACAACCACCGGCCAGGGTTGTGGGGACGAGGCCCTTGTCCTCATCAACATGGGGACAAGGTGCTTTGGGGGTCTCAGACCCCTAAAGCACCCTCCCAATGTTGAGGGCATGTGGCCTGGTACGGTTCAGGCGGGAGGGGGGCCGATCTCGTCCCCCCCTCTTTTCCTGTGGCCTGCCAGGTTGCGTGCTCGGATAAGGGTCTGGTATGGATTTTGAGGGGGACCCCACGCCATTTTTTTGGGCTGGGGTTCCCCTTAAAATCCATCCCAGACCTCAAGGGTCTGGTATGGATATTTAGGGGGGACCCCACACCATTTTTTTTTTTTTGGCTGGGGTTCCCCTTAATATCCATAGCAGACCTGAAGGGCCTGGTTATTGAATTTTTGCAGGAAAAAAAAGCTATTTAAAATCACTCGCGGCTAATTGTCGGTTCCCGTAACACAGAGAACAATTCGAATCCAACAACTAACAAATATCTAATTTCAACTAATATGAAAGAAATTATAATAGCGAATATAACGAATGCTTCGAATGATTTGAATGCATTTGAGATTCAGTATATGTAATATAGAGAACTGTTCCTGCACAATGTAATTTTTGCAGGAAAAAAAAGCTATTTAAAATCACTCGCGGCTATTGCCGGCAAATGAATTGTCGGATCCGTAACACAGAGAACAGTCATTCATTGAAGTCATTGATAAAAAAAAAGCGTGGGGGTCCCCCAAATTCAATAACCAGGCCCTTCAGGTCTGCTATTGATATTAAGATGGAACCCAAAAAAAAAATGGCGTGGGGTCCCCCTCAAAATCCATACCAGACCCTTGAGGTCTGGGATGGATTTTAAGGGGAACCCCAGCCAAAAAAAATGGCGTGGGGTCCCCCTCAAAATTCATACCAGACCCTTATCCGAGCACGCAACCTGGCAGGCCGCAGGAAAAGAGGGGGGATGAGAGCGCCCCCCCTCCCGCCTGAACCGTACCAGGCCACATGCCCTCAACATTGGGAGGGTGCTTTGGGGGTCTGAGACCCCCAAAGCACCTTGTCCCCATGTTGATGGGGACAAGGGCCTCATCCCCACAACCCTGGCTGGTGGTTGTGGGGGTCTGCGGGCGGGGGGCTTATCGGAATCTGGAAGCCCCCTTTAACAAGGGGACCCCCAGATCCCGGCCCCCCCTGTGTGAAATGGTAAGGGGGTACAAAAGAACCCCTACCATTTCACCAAAAAAGGTGACAAAAATGGTAAAAATTACAGGAGACGGTCTTTGACAATTCCTTTATTAAAATCTTCTTTCTTCTTTCTTCTGGTCTTCCTTCTTCCTTTCTTCATCCTTCGGTTTCTTCATCTTCTCCTTCCGGCATCTTCTTCCATCTTCTTCTTCCTCCGATCCGCTTCTTCTTGCTCCGTTCTTCTCGTCCTTCTCGTCCGGCGTCGGCGTCTCTTCTGTCGGGCCGCTCCTCGCAATGGGAGGCTTCCGCTCTGTGAGGCTTCGCTCCGGCTGACAGGTCTTTTATAACGGAGGGCACCTGGTGACCCCGCCCCCCTGTGACGTCATGGGGAAAGCCATAGGGAAGTCCCCATGACGTCCCCGTGCATCAGAGGGGGGCGGGGTCACCAGGTGCCCTCCGTTATAAAAGACCTGTCAGACGCAGCGAAGCCTCACACAGCGGGAGCCTCCCATTGCAAGGAGCTGCCCGAGAACAGACGCCGATGCCGATGCCGGACGAGAAGACCGGAGCAAGAAGAAGCGGATCGGAGGAAGAAGATGGAAGACGATGGAAGAAGATGCCGGAAGGAGAAGATGAAGAAACCGAAGGATGAAGAAAGGAAGAAGGAAGACCAGAAGAAAGAAGAAAGAAGAAAGAAGATTTTAATAAAGGAATTGTCAAAGACCGTCTCCTGTCATTTTTACCATTTTTGTCACCTTTTTTGGTGAAACGGTAGGGGTACTTTTGTACCCCCTTACCATTTCACACAGGGGCGGCCGGGATCTGGGGGTCCCCTTGTTAAAGGGGACTTCCAGATTCCGATAAGCCCCCTGCCCGCAGACCCCCACAACCACCGGCCAGGGTTGTGGGGATGAGGCCCTTGTCCCCATCAACATGGGGACAAGGTGCTTTGGGGGTCTCAGACCCCCAAAGCACCCTCCCAATGTTGAGGGCATGTGGCCTGGTACGGTTCAGGCGGGAGGGGGGGCCGCTCTCGTCCCCCCCTCTTTTCCTGTGGCCTACCAGGTTGCGTGCTCGGATAAAGGGTCTGGTATGGACTTTGAGGGGGACCCCACGCCATTTTTTTTTTTTGGCCGGGGTTCCCCTTAAAATCCATCCCAGACCTGAAGGGTCTGGTATGGATATTTGGGGGGGACCCCACACCATTTTTTTTTTGGCTGGGGTTCCCCTTAATATCCATACCAGACTTGAAGGGCCTGGTTATTGAATTTGGGGGGACCCCCACGCTTTTTTTTTGTTTATCAATGAATGACTGTTCTCTGTGTTACGGAGCCGACATTTCATTAGCCGCGAGTGATTTTAAATGGCTTTTTTTCCTGCAAAAATGACACTTTGTGCAGGAACAGTTCTCTATATTAGATATACTGAATCTCGAATTCATTCAAAGCATTCGTTATATCCGCTATTATAATTTCTTTCATATTAGTTGAAATTCAATATTTGTAGTTGGATTTACTAACGATTCGTAAAGATTCATAACGATTCGTAACTTGAAATTGAAATTCGATATTTGTAGTTGGATTCCAATTGTTCTCTGTGTTACGAGAACCAACAATTCATTAGCCGCATTAACGATTCGTAACGATTCGTAACTTTACTAACGATTCGAAAAAAAATTACGATTCGTACGAAATTCGTATTTCGTACGAATTCGAACGGAATTTCGTACACGAATTACGAATTTTTTTATATACGAAACGGGACGAAACGAAACTAATTTTTTGACAGTTCCCATGTCTAACACTGACCTGCCTTGTGTGCAGCAGCAGGTCAGTGTGATAATGAAAGACAGACAGACAGCACAGCAGTTAGTGTGTGTTGTTATAATAAGAACGAGGCTTGTGAATGTTCCTTCCTTCTTGCCCTCTGCGGTGCTTATTTACCAGGCAGCAGGTGCTATTCATTAGTGCACACTGATATCTGGTACATTGAATGCCACTCAATGTATAGATATCAGTGTTATATAGGGAATAGCACTTAGCCCTGGTTCACATTGGAGCAATTTGGCATGTGATTTGACATGTCAAATCGCATGACAAATGATCAGCAACTGCACTACCCAAATTGGTGCGATGCCACATTTGTGGCGCCGCACCAATTCCCAAAAGTAGTTTCTGTACAACTTTTGGCGACTTCTGGTTGCGATTTCTATAGACATATGTGCACAGATGTCTCTGAAATCGCTGCCAAACTTGCACTGACATGCTGGTATGAAATCGTGCGAGATTAACTGAACTGGCACAGTTTCATTTCCTCTGTCAGTGTGAACCTGGGCTAAGTGAGTTTATTCCCTATATATATATATATATATATATATATATATATATATATATATATATATATATATATATATATATATATGTGGTCAGTGAGAAGAATGTCCCTTACATTGGTGATCAGTGAGAAGAATGTTCCTTACATTGGTGATCAGTGAGAAGAATGTTCCTTACATTGGTGATCAGTGAGAAGAATGTTCCTTACATTGGTGATCAGTGAGAAGAATGTTCCTTACAGTGGTGGTCAGCAGTGATGTAAGTAACTGAGTTAAAATAAACTCAGTTACTTTAGAGGGTAACTAGTAATCTAACTGATTACTTTTCCCCTCATGGTAACTCAGTTCCCATTACTTTGGCTTAGTTACCCCAATTACATCTACCGTCACTAGATGGCAGTAGTGTAATTCCGGTGTCCTGACAAAAAAGTTCCACCGCCGGATAAGGACCCCCTGTACTGCGCAGGCGCAGCGCTTGCGCAGTACGAAGGACTACAG
Source organism: Lithobates sylvaticus (assembly GCA_028564925.1). Lineage (NCBI taxonomy): Eukaryota > Metazoa > Chordata > Amphibia > Anura > Ranidae > Lithobates > Lithobates sylvaticus. The sequence goes on from CM053038.1 coordinate 1,110,866, forward strand.
AGCTTCCGAAAATCGCAGAACCTAAACAGCTCTGAGTGAACTCTACACAGTGCAGGCGCAGTTAACATGTAATTGTACGAGGCGATGCCGCACCCTCATGATGCTCGTGCTACTCTGCAAGGGGCGTCTATCGTGTAACTAAGGGGTGGGTCTAGTATTACTGTAACCAAGGGGCGCATTTATTATTATTGTTATATATCGAGCTCTGCCCATTAATTTAACATTCGCCCTCTTCTGTAGAAATCCGCCACTTACACGATATAATAATAATAGACCCGCCCCTTGCTTACACGCTATAACAGAACTGCCCCTTGGTTACAGTAATACTAGACCCGCCCCTTAGTTACACGTATAGAATATTTAAAAAAAAAAGTCAGTTACTTTGCTGAGTAACTAATTACTTTTCCAATGTAGTAACTGAGTTACTAACGCAATTACTTTTTGGGAGAAGTAATTTGTAACTTAACTAAATTACTTTTTTAAAGTAAGATGACCAACACTGGTGGTCAGTGAGAAGAATGTCCCTTACATTGGTGGTCAGTAAAAAGAATGTCCCTTACATTGGTGGTCAGTAAAAAGAATGTCCCTTACATTGGTGGTCAGTGGGAAGAATGTTCCTTACATTGGTGGTCAGTGAGAAGAATGTTCCTTACATTGGTGGTCAGTGAGAAGAATGTCCCTTACATTGGTGGTCAGTGAGAAGAATGTCCCTTACATTGGTGGTCAGTGAGAAGAATTTTCCTTACATTGGTGGTCAGTGAGAAAAATGTTCCTTACATTGGTGGTCAGTGAGAAGAATGTTCCTTACATTTGTGGTCAGTGAGAAGAATGTCCCTTACATTGGTGGTCAGTGAGAAGAATGTCCCTTACATTGGTGGTCAGTGAGAAGAATGTCCCTTACATTGGTGGTCAGTGAGAAGAATGTCCCTTACATTGGTGGTCAGTGAGAAGAATGTCCCTTACATTGGTGGTCAGTGAGAAGAATGTCCCTTACATTGGTGGTCAGTGAGAAGAATGTCCCTTACATTTGTGGTCAGTGAGAAGAATGTCCCTCACATTGGTGGTCAGTGAGAAGAATGTTCCTTACATTGGTGGTCAGTGAGAAGAATGTTCATTACATGGGCGGGGACACATGGGCGGAGACACAGGGGGCCCCATGATCTCTTTTTGCCTGGGGGCCCCATGAGCTGTCAGTCCGCCCCTGGGAAAAGGTACCCCGTCTGTTAGGGACAGAACTAGTGGTAGGGAAAGGTTCCTGACAAGAAGGGAAAGCGTAGGGCTCTCAATTCCCCCTGGACATCTTCCTACTTGGCCACAAGATGGCCAGGCCACATTCTACCCTCTTAACAGATGCTGTCAGTCTGGCTAAAACTTGCTCTCTTTACAAAGCTGGAAACTGCGTGTATCTGGGTGGCTAGTCTTCCCACTGGGTTTGTTGTAAACTATCGGTGCATTGCTTCAATACAAATTCTCTATTTGAGCCTGGCTGTGTGAATTATTGCCGCTGCACCCCACCTACACATTGGATGGGTGCGGCCCATTGCCTGCCTTTATCTGGCCCTTGGGGCACAATTCCTCACATTTACATCAATGAGGGAGCAAACTTTCTTCCACTGATGCCAACAATTGGCCATTACTCCTCCCCACTGATATAAACACAATTTTTCCCACTAATGGGGCAATATTTACCACCACTGATGCTAGAGCATTTTGTACTCTCACTGGCCACACACAGTGTGCCCCCCCTTAAATCTAAACTGGAACTTTATTTAGAAAGATTGGAGACCCCTGATGTGGAGAATAGTTACATTCATTCCTGGGGGAGAAATTTGTTTTCTTCTGGTAACATTCTTCTCTTCTTCTACAGATTGAATAATAATCACCTGACAGACAGTTCCTGCCCCCACCTGGCATCTGGAATAAGAAATAACCAGACACTGAGGATACTGATCCTGTCTGATAACAATCTGGAGGGTCCTCATTTCAGGGATCTGATGGAAGCTCTGACAACAAGCTGGATAGAGGAATTACAGTGAGTATAACAGGACTGACTGAGACATTAAAGTACAACCCAAAGACAGCATCTTTTTTTTTTTTGCTTTTGGATTAGAACCCCTGTCAGGTTTTTATTACTTTATCACTGTCTGTGCCCCTTTATATATGTCATATTTACTATTATAAGTGAATGTAAATGAAAAATCTCAAAATTGTGGCTTATCACCAGATCAGTAATAGAGAGAGTGGGCACATGAGTTTGGGTGACACCCCAGGATTCCCACATTTTTGAAGGATTTCCTCTCACTTCCTGTTTTGGCTATGGGACACAGTTGGCAGAAAAAAATGACAGGGGTTATAATCCCTTACTCTATCCAAAATGAAAAAGCAACATTTTGGATAGATTACATTTTTGTCAAAAAGAGAGAAAGAGCTCCAGATAGTGCTTATATAGTTTTAAACAATATTCAATTTATTAAAAAATGTGCATTGAACTTGCATTTAAAAGGTGCTTCAGCGTATGTCATATAAAACCTGCAGCTACTTTGTGCCTCTCATTTTTTTGCTTTTGCAGGTGTGCTATGTAAATGCGATCACCTGTCTCTCCCATAGATTATGTTTGTGCTATGTCTATGATTGATGAGACCAATCAATTTCATTTCAGTCTTTGTGTGTATGTGGAACTAAATCAAATATTTGCTCCGATATCGCTGGCTCATCATGGTTGAACACAATGCGATAATCTAAAATATTCCTATGCATCAAAATAATGTATATAATTTGTAAAAACAATATGCAAGCCAATATAAATGTAATAAACAATGTATTCTTAAAACATCCTACTAATTCCCTATATATAAATTCAGCAATTCCAATGTAAAAAAATATATATGTGAGCATCTAATTCTCTCAACCTATTTAATAATTACTCAATAAATCAAATTCTTTATTTAACCCCTTTGGTGCCATTACCCGATAATTCATTGATCCACCATGATTCTCTTTTGCTAATTTTCGTAATGCCATTTTGTCCTCTCCAATGTTTTTTGAGGGTTTCTGTGCCCCAAAATTGTAACCTATTGACCCCTATAGTCTCTATTGTGGACTTTTTTTAAATTTAAGGAAAGGTTGTGTTTTTCATATCCTATGCCTATATTATAGATATGTTGTTTTAAATGCCTTTTTGTTCTGTCAATATAAATGAGTTCACATGGACATTTTAGTGCATATACTACCCCCTTAGTGTCACAGGATATAAAATCCTTTATAACTTATGTTCTTTGATTAATGGGATTAGTAAATTCCTTTCTTTTTTTAATGTTTTTGGGGACCTTTGTACAGCAGTGACACCTTTTCATTTTTTTATGTTTTTGGGGACCTTTGTACAGCAGGGACACATCCATAAAAACCATTCAGGTCCCAGAACATGGGTTTAACGTTCTTGGGCGGATGTACTATATTTTTAATGACCATATCTTCTTTTATAATTTCCCAACGCTTGTTTATAATCTTCTCTACTGCCTTATGTTGAATTTTATAATACAGCTCTAAATTATAACCTATTGTCTTGTTTTCACATGTTGTGGTTATTTTTACACTATTTTCTATTAATTTCTCCCTTGGTATATTTTGAACCTTAACCCATTCTTTTTATAAGAAGTTTTTATCATATCCTTTTTCCATGAACATCTGTGAGTTTAGCTGTCTGATCATGAAAATCTTTTTCTTCTGTGCAATTTCTCTTAGTTCTCACATACTGGCTTCTACGGATATTATTTAACCAATTTCTACGTTGGCAGCAAGTTATATGAATTTCTAGCAGTTTCTTAAAAGTGGGTTTTTGTAGATAAGCCATTATTCTTTTTTTCGATCACTAAATCCAAAAGATTTATATTTTTTTCACTTATCTCCCAGGTTAACGTAATACTTTTATCATTAATATTAAGAATCTCTAAAAATAGTCTGAGCTCTGTTATGTTACCTTTCAATATAAAGATCAAATCGTCTATGAAACATTTGTAAAGGGTTAAATTGTTGTTGTCCTTCAATAATTGGCTCTCCTCCTCCCATTTAGCCATATATAAGTTGGCTACGCTGGGCGCAAACTTTGCGCCTTTCGCAACCCCCTTGATTTGTGAGTAGTAGACACCCTCATACCAAAAGTAGTTATGTTCCAAACAGAATTTTTAACTTTTTAAAAACCTTTGTTTTTTAGTGTAATCTCCATATTTTTTAAGTGCCCATCTTACTGCTTTTATAGCCCTATCATGATCTAAATTAATATATAGTGATGACACGTTTGCTGTCCCCATCACCGTGTCATCATCCACATTTATTTCCTTAAATAATTGTAGCACGTTTGCAGGAGTACTTGCTCCTGATGCTTCACCCGATACCTAGACACTGAGGAACAATCAGTGTGGTGGCGGGGAAGTTATAATCACAGATCTCCCACCGATCAAACAATTTTTTCGAAAATGTAAATATATTTGTTATTCAGTATATGGGGTTAAATGTAGAGTTATTTTAAGAATGGTATGCTTACATATTTCTCGATTGGTTGTGTTTCTCTCGATCAGATTACTTGCATAATAGTTCTTAATATTGAGTTTTCTTATCTTTTGGATCCCTACATATGTGTCAAATTTATTCATGGCTTTATTTGGGGCAAATTTGGTTCCTTTTCCTAATAGCTCAATTTCTTCTTTACTTAGCGGTAGCTCACTAATGTTGTATATTCCTTGCCCTAATCATCCCTGCTTTTTTTTCTGTTGTATCCTTTGTCCTGTTATGCACCCCCTCTTGGTTTGTGTGTCTACGGTAAGGTTATTGGTGGGTTCCTCCCACCTCTGGTCTAAAAAAGAGGACAAATTACCTGGTGCTTTCTCCTCTCTTAAAGGTGCATAGCTATTGTATACAGGGGTTTGATGTCCTTTGTGATTTTGGGGAGTAATATTGGGTTTGATTCCTCTCCTGATAGTTATCTCTGTTACATTCTGGTCTGTTGTCTTTCCTATATGGAGGTTTCCTAGACCAATTTCCTCCACCTCTATAATCATTATATGAAGGTATAATGGGGTTGGTTACCATACAATGTACCATTTTGATAATATGGTTCTTTGTACTGCTGAACGATTTCCCCTATACGTTGATTGATTTTTATGTTAATACCCTCTATATTGTTTGGGTGGTGGCTTTCCATATGCCCTTCTCACATGTTGCTGTAATTCCTGTATTGGTTTGCATATTGTTTTTACAAATTATATACATTATTAAGATGCTTAGGAATCATTTAGATTATCGCATTGTGTTCAACCACGATGCGCCAGCGATATCGGAGCAAAGATTTGATTTAGGCCTGGTTCACTCTGGTACGACACAACAGTAATATGACTGTTAATCCGACTTTGCCCTGCTACTTGAAGTCCGAAATCCGTCCGACTTCAATGAACAGGGACCATACCAAGCCACATGCCCTCAACATGAGCGGGTTGGTGCTTTGGGGCGGGGGGGCCCTGTTCCCCCCACCCCAGAGCACCTTGCCCCCATGTTGATGGGGACTAGGGCTCTTCCCGACAACCCTGGCCGTTGGTTGTCGGGGTCTGTGGGGGGCTTATCAGAATCTAGAAGCACAACAGATCCTGGTCTACCCATTCACCTAAAAAAGGGTAAAAAAAAATAAAAAATAATAAATAAAAAAAAAAAAACACAGGTTTTTAACTGATTGCCGCCCGTGTAACATCATATGACGTCGCAAAATTTGTTCAGTGATATCTGAATGGTGCCTACAGCTACAGGTATCATTCAGATATCATCTTTTAGAGGTGGCGATTCCCTTCACAATAAGAATGATCATAGTGGCTGTTCAACCTTTTGATCATTCTTATAGGTGGTGAGAGGGGACGTTCCCCCCCTCCCGCCACCCTCCGGTGCTTCTCCGGGCTTGCCCCTGCTATCTGCAAACTGGAGAAGGGATCTGCCAGCCCTGGATGCTGACCATAGAGTTTTCCAGCAGACCAGAAGGTCCTCGGAGTCTCTAGGAGCATTCGAAGGCTGGGTGCGATATGACGTTGCGCCCGCCCCTGCATTAGAAAAAATGGCACCGCCTCGGCTGGGAAGCCGAGATCTTTATATTTTATTTATTTTTTTGTTTCAGGCTTCCCAGCCTAGAGGTGAGATGTGGGGACTTATTGACCCCATATCTCACTGTAAAAAGGACCTGTCATGCTTATTCCTATTACAAGGGATGTTTACGTTCCTTGTAACTGAGGGTCTCTGATAAAAAAGCATATACAATATTTGGGGGTTCTGTGTAATATTCTAGCAAAAAAATTATAATTATTACATGTTGGAGATAAATGTCAGAATTGGCCTGGGTGGACAATATTAATATTAAGGCATCTCTTCTGATTTCTTCACCCCTCTCCTGTTCTTTTCCGCTCTCCATTGATGTCTTCTCCCCTTTCCGGTTCTTCTCTGCTGATGTCTTCTAGCCCTCTTTGGTTCTTCTGCCTCTGTCTGCTGTCTTCTGCCTCTGCCGGGTCTCATCACCGCCCAGGGCATTATGGAGCGGTGATGTCACAAGGGGTGGGGCCTCCATATGATGTTACTGGATGGCCCCGTCCCATGTCTTTTATAAGTCATAGCACACGGCAGACCTGGCATTACAGCGGGAGAGCGTGTTGAGGCAACAACTGGAGAGGGGAGAAGACATCAGCAGAGAGCGGAGAAGAACTGGAGAGGGGAGAAGAAATTGGAAGAGATGCCAGAGCTGCCTTAATAAATAACTTTAAAAACCTGTATACTGTGTTTGTTTTATTTTTGACACTTTTTTTAAATGAATGTACAATGTACCCCATACTCATTCACATAGGGTGGGGGTGCTGGGATCTGGGGGCCCCCTTGTTAAGATTCTGTTCTGTCCTTGTTCTAGATTCTGATAAGCTCTCCCCACACAGACCCCGACAACCAACGGCCCAGGTTGTCAGGAAGAGGTCCTTGTCTCCATCAACAGGCCCCCCTGCCCCATAGCACCAACCCCCCCATGTTGTGGGCATGTGGCCTGGTAAGGTTCAGGAGGGGGGTGCTTGCTCATCCCCACCCCCTTTCCTGACCAGCCCGGCTGCATGCTCGGATAAAGGTCTGGTATGGATTTTGGGGGGACCCCATGCCATTTTTTTCAAGATCATCAGAGCACAAGTCGTATGCCGAAATCGGATCAGTTAATACCGCAATCCAACTTTGATCCGACTTCAATGACATTCAATGGGCTGAAGTAGGATCAAAGTCCAACCAAAGTAGTGCAGGAACCTTTTTCAAAGTCGGTCCCGACTTGTGTCGGACCAGTTAAGACAGATTTCATAGGGAAACATTGATTTTCACACGTCATTCATATTGAGCTTCCGAATGTCAGAGCGTTTGTCGTACAAGTGTGAACACAGCCTCAAGGCCACATACACACACAGATTGAAATGGAATTAATTGGTCTTATCAATCATAGCCATAGCACAAACATGGTCTATGGGAGAGACAGGTGATAGAATTTACATAGCACACCTGCAAAATCAAAAGAATCAACTGGGTGGAGTGGATGCAGTATAAAGAGGAGATGGCGTCTTGTCTGACTTTGAGAATCCTTCTGATAAGTCACGAGACCCTATGATGTAACGCGTAGGGGTGGGGCAGATTTGTTTGGCAAGACTCTTTTGCATTTTTCACTGAAAGGCACGAAGTAGCTGCAGCATCGTGGTTTTATATGACATACGCTGGAGCACCTGTTTAAATGTTCACATTTTTAAAATAAATTAAATATTGTTTAAAACGATATAAGCACTATTTGGAGCTCTTTCTCTCTCATATACCTTGAGTCATAATGGAGGCACATCAATGGCGCAACAAGGAGGAAAGCATGATCTGTTAGTCCGGTGTGACTAAAAAGCTTTATTTGACCAAATGTAAGTGTAAGGTCACACTCTGTGAGGTAAATGCATTTCTTATGGGGGAGCACTGAGGTTAACTGATACAAAGCATGTAAGGATTTGTGAAGACTCAACAAGTTACAAATTTTTTCTGACATTATTCATTTATTAACTATTTAATTGCACTCAAGCACAGGATTTATATTATTAGAGAAGAAGAAATATACATGAATATATTATATTATTTTATATTCACATGATATTATGTTGACATCCTTCACATTAAATTTAAAATTGAATATATATGTACAAATAAATATGTTTTTCACCACAAAAATTGTTAAATCTTTCAGGTGTGCAGTGAATATCTGTAGCCTGATAGGTAGCGCTAAAGTGGATCAAATCTAAACATAAAATGAACTAAACAAATAACTGTACAAGTAATCCCACGTGATGAATTGTTTGCAGTGTCCCTGATGGGATAAAAATCGCACTGAAAATAATTTAAAATAATGACTTCAAAAATTAATGTGCACAAAAATATATGGACAAAAAAGTGCCACAGTGTTCATTAGTGTTCATAAAGATTGAAATAAGAGAAAATAAAAGTGAAAAACAGATGACAAGTGTTCCCTTGACAAAACCGTGTATCTTCACAAAATCTTAATCGATTAATCTTCCACCACACCGCTGTGCTCAAAAGTGTCCACTCCCATAGGAAACTCACTCACCGAATGATGTTGCCCACACTCACGTGTAAGGCTAACTAGCATAAACACTCTCCCAAATTCGATCAGCGTTCCTCCAGTGTTTTCAACTTAATGCAATCACAGTATTCCACATGCAAGTAAAAAAGTGCTCCAATAGTGCATTATTGCAAATTTATTAAAAATAGCAAACACTCCAAGCTTCAAACATTAAACTCACATTTTAAAAGAATAAAACCAGCAGAATTGAATCACAATACGCCACAGCAGGCTCCACTCCAATGTTAAAACACTGCAATTTCACTTCAAACTGTAGGTGCTAGGTCACGGCGGACCTGAGGTGTCTGCAATACCTCAGTATAGTTCTCACCCTCTACCGGTATTGGTACGCCTCTGTATTCCAACGTGGTTGTATATGGACGAGATGTAGATACTAAAATCGAATGCCGCTTAGCCACGCCCCCGACATGTTTCGTCACTTCCTGGACTTATTCATGGGGTTGGCCAAGCGATCAGTCATTCACATATAAGTACCCTCCCCTCCCTCCCCATTGGTGAAATGTATGATCCTATCAAGCATCAATATAATCCCAAGCTATATGCATGACCCCTCCCACTCCTCAATTGACCCAGTTGCAGAGATCAAACAATCCCCCCCCGTGATGTATTAGAACATACTCACTCCCACCGGTCTATGTGTCCAATCAGGTTGCCCGGGACATACCTTCCCTGTGTTTCAGCCGTCAGAGCGCAGCTCAGGGTTCAGGTGCGCCTGTCGGATCGTCTGAAGCTGCGCGCAGGTGCCCCTGAACCCTGAGCTGGGCTCTGACGGCTGAAACACAGGGAAGGTATGTCCCGGGCAACCTGATTGGACACATAGACCGGTGGGAGTGAGTATGTTCTAATACATCACGGGGGGGATTGTTTGATCTCTGCAATTGGGTCAATTGAGGAGTGGGAGGGGTCATGCATATAGCTTGGGATTATATTGATGCTTGATAGGATCATACATTTCACCAATGGGGAGGGAGGGGAGGGTACTTATATGTGAATGACTGATTGCTTGGCCAACCCCATGAATAAGTCCAGGATGACGAAACATGTCGGGGGCGTGGCTAAGCGGCATTCGATTTTAGTATCTGCATCTACATCTCGTCCATATACAACCACGTTGGAATACAGAGGCGTACCAATACCGGTAGAGGGTGAGAACTATACTGAGGTATTGCAGACACCTCAGGTCCGCCGTGACCTAGCACCTACAGTTTGAAGTGAAATTGCAGTGTTTTAACATTGGAGTGGAGCCTGCTGTGGCGTATTGTGATTCAATTCTGGTTTTATTCTTTTAAAATGTGAGTTTAATGTTTGAAGCTTGGAGTGTTTGCTATTTTTAATAAATTTGCAATAATGCACTATTGGAGCACTTTTTTACTTGCATGTGGAATACTCTGATTGCATTAAGTTGAAAACACTGGAGGAACGCTGATCGAATTTGGGAGAGTGTTTATGCTAGTTAGTCTTACACGTGAGTGTGGGCAACATCATTCGGTGAGTGAGTTTCCTATGGGAGTGGATACTTTTGAGCACAACGGTGTGGTGGAAGATTGATCGATTAAGATTTTGTGAAGATACACGGTTTTGTCAAGGGAACACTTGTCATCTGTTTTTCACTTTTATTTTCTCTTATTTCAATCTTTATGAACACTAATGAACACTGTGGCACTTTTTTGTCCATATATTTTTGTGCACATTAATTTTTGAAGTCATTATTTTAAATTATTTTCAGTGCAATTTTTTTCCCATCAGGGACACTGCAAACAATTCATCACGTGGGATTACTTGTACAGTTATTTGTTTAGTTCATTTTATGTTTAGATTTGATCCACTTTAGCGCTACCTATCAGGCTTCAGCCCATTTTGGACCACAGTTTGATTTCTCTTCATATATTCTTATCTAAGTAGCAGCTTTTTTAGCTTTAGTAGTATTATTGTCCAAGGCGCACGAGTTGGAACTTGGATGGTTGCTCGATTTTATTCCGAATTCCTATTTTACACTGTGCAGTGAATATGTTTAGATATTTTTGGTGAGCCGCAAGACAAAAAAGTTTGAGAAACTCTGAGGCTACCTTCACACAGGAGGTGTTTTTCAGGAGCTTTTGGTCTAAAAATAGCACCTGCAAAGTGCCTGAAAAACGCCTCCCCTGCAGCCCCAGTGTGAGAGCCTGGTGCGCTTGCAGGGTGAGAAAAAAAGTCCCTGCAATTGAAATGAGTGGCCAGCGCTACCGAATCGCCTGCAAAGCTCTTTGACAGCTGCGGGCGCTTTTAACCCTTTTTCGTCCGCTAGCGGGGGTTAAAACCGATAGCTGAAAAGTGCTGCTAAAACAACGGTAAAGCCCTGCTAAAACTAGCCGCACTTTACAGCCGATGCCCCCCCCCCACGCCTCAGTGTGAAAGTACCCTGATGTAGAGAATAGTTACATTCATTCCTGGGGCAGTAATTCATTTTCTTCTGGTAAAATTCTTCTCTTCTTCTACAGTTTGTATAATAATGACCTAACAGACAGTTCCTGTCCCCACCTGGCATCTGGAATAAGAAATAACCAAACACTGAGGACACTGAACTTGTCTAGGAACAACCTGGAGGGTCCTCATTTCAGGGATCTGATGGAAGCTCTGACAACAAGCCGGATAGAGGGATTACAGTGAGTATAACAGGACTGACTGAGACAATAATATTCTGGGATAGGTTAAAGTGGTTGCAAACAGTTACATATACCCAGTGAAGTAACTATCATCACTAGGTGATACACAGATGAATCAAATCCTCCATACATAAGTTGTAGCTGAGTATCATTAGCAATTTCTTCTGTAGACCAGCACAAAAAGGAGAGGATTTCTTACTAGTTTAAGCAGCAGGCGGTGGAGATTTGAAGTCTTTACAAAGCCCACAGCTCTGAGCCCTGTATAGAGAAGAAGCACAGCTGTGGATATGAGTCACAGACTGAGTGCTGCAGTTCCCTTGTCACCTTTTTAACTTTTGGTGTCAGCAAAAGTTGCCAGAAATAACTCATGCTAATAACAAAGGAACCAGGCAGCAGGGAGAAATTACACTCAGTGCTTTGGAGTGAGACAAGTACACAGAGTAGGATGTGATTTTTTTCATATTTCATGTCTGAGGTTTACAACCACTTCAAATCCAAAATTTACAAATAAAATAAAAAAATAAAAATGTCATCAAAATTGATCTTTGGACCCCATAAATAGCTGATCACTGAAAGTTGCCTAGTTCTTGGATGTTATTAACGCAATGAAATAGACTTTCCTAATATCTTGCTAAAGTCTAACAGTCTAACTGGTAAAATAAACAAGATTATAGGAAGTCATACACTGGGGAAACTGATTATACTACAGTGTATAATAAGGCTTACCTGTAGGTACTGTAAATATCTCCTAAACTTGCACAGTTTAGAAGATATTCACTATATACGCTTTTGCCAACGTCATCAGTTCATGCACCCTGAAGAAATGGCCTGCTGGTGCTGTTTTTTCAGGACCCGTGTCACGACCATCGGCTCCCATACGCATGCGTGGGAGTGACTTTATCATGGCTCCAGCCAATCACAGCACTGGACCCCACAAGCCCAGAAGTAATTCAGGTAAAAGATGTCGGCTGTGTACTCCGTGTGCTGGCACCGGTTCAGGGCATCGTTCTAAGGTAAGTATTTCATATTGAGCTAGTATGCGATGCATACTAGCTCATTATGATTTGTCTTGCAGGTTTTTTTTGGGGGTTTTATTTTTGGAGGTTTACAACCTGTTTAAGAGGGGATATGATAGTGATTTACAAATCTTTAATTGGTGACTCTAACATTGAAACTATTTAATCTAAAGTCTTTAAAGAAGACACATGACTACACAATGAAGTTGGATGAGAAGTGGTTCAATTTTAAACTGCCTAAGAGGTTATTTACTAAATAGAGCAGTAAAGATGTGAACTACATTCCACAGATGCTGGTATCAGCGGGAAGTGTAAATTAAAAAAACTTTTAGATGTGTTTCTTAGCAAGTGCAATGTACAGGGATATGGAAAGTGGAAGTGACGTAAACACACACACTCACGTACACACTGAGGTGGACTGGTGTATTTATTCAATCTTGTAAGTACATCATAATGAATATAACAGAGCAAATAGACAGGGTATGTAATTTGACTGACAGTATGTAGAGATTTTTATACAAAGATCCAGACAATATACAGTGCTAAATGGGAGAAGGTAATTACATTGACACATAAGATGTCGATTTCAAACAGGTATCAAGAAAGAAATTATAAAATATTAGTCAGATGGTACAAATGTCCAATAGACATGCATAGAATTAATCCAGATAATGAAGACATCTGCTGGAGATATCGGGGGCAATAGGCACAATGTCACATATTTGGTACTTCTGTCCAGGGATCCAGACATTTTGGAATAAAATATATACAATATATCAGGATGTGATGGGTACCAACTTGCAACCTGACATATTGGTATCAATATTGTCAATGATTTGATCCCAGGATTGGTGAAAACTATAAAAGAAAGGTATATTAACCACTTTCAGACCGGACCAATTTGCAGCCAAAGGACCAGGCCCCTTTTTGCGATTTGGCACTGCGTCGCTTTAACTGACAATTGCGCGGTCGTGCGACGTGGCTCCCAAACAAAATTGACGTCCTTTTTTTCCCACAAATAGAGCTTTCTTTTGGTGGTATTTGATCGCCCCTGCGGTTTTTATTTTTTGCGCTATAAACAAAAATAGAGCGACAATTTTGAAAAAAATGCATTATTTTTTATTTTTTGCTATAATAAATATCCCCAAAAAATATATAAAAAAACATTTTTTTTCCTCAGTTTAGGCCGATACGTATTCTTCTACATATTTTTGGGTAAAAAAAATCGCAATAAGCGATTATTGATCGGTTTGCGCAGAAGTTATAGCGTTTACAAGATAGGGGATAGTTTTATAGCATTTTTATTAATAATTTTTTTTTATTAGTAATGGCGGAGATCTGCGATTTTTTTGGTGACTGCGACATTATGGCGGACACATCGGACATTTTTGACACATTTTTGGGACCATTGTCATTTTTACAGCAATTAATGCATTTAAATGCATTGATTTCTGTATAAATGACACTGGCAGTGAAGGGGTTAACCACTAGGTGGCAGTGTAGGAGTTAAGTATGCCTAGGGGTGTGTTTTTTACTGTGGGGGGGCGTGGCTGTCAGCTAGTGAATGCTGATCTCTGCTCCAATCACAGGGAGCAGAGATCGGCGTCACTAGTTGCTAGGCAGAACGGGGAGATGATGTTTATCTCGGCACCTCCCCGTGAGACGATCGCGGGGGTCCCCGCGGCGATCGAGTCCGCGGGGACCGCGATCGGACTCACGGGGGTCCCAACCGGCGCGCTCCCGATGGCACGGACAGGCTAAAGGAGGGACTTATATATACGCCCTCCTGCCTGTCCGTGCCATTCTGCAGACATATATCTGCGTGCGCCGGTCGGCAAGTGGTTAAAATATTTTTTTAACAGCAGCAAGAACGGTTATAGCTAGAAAATGGAAAAATAAGGCAGCGCCGTCGATAGATGAGTGGATAGCTGAGATAAGCGAGATGCATTCTCTGGAAGAGAGAGTGGCGGTCGAAAAATGTGGGTGTGGGGGGTACGAATGAGTAGGAGTTAAAAGATGGCAGGGTTATGGATTTAATATAAGAATAATAAACAGACTTGAGACAAATAGAGGTTAGGTATTTGATCACATGTTTATGTGAAGATAGAATGTAATCTGATTGTATTGTTGGACAAAGAATGGATCTGTAAATGTTCGATAATAATAATTGTAAAAAAAAAAATGTTGTTAAATAAAGATTTAAAAAAATATATATATAATGCCTTGCAAAAGTATCCACCCCCCCCCCCCCTGGCATTTTTCATGTTTTGTTACCTCACAACCTGGAATTAACATGGGTTGTTTGAGGATTTGTATCATTTAACTTACAGAACATGCCCACAACTTTGAAGATTGTTATTTTTTTTTATTGTGAAGCAAACAACAAATAGGACAAAACAGAAAAAGTCAATTTGCATAACTATTCACCCCCCCCCCCCAAAGTCAATACTTTGTAGAGCCACCTTTTGTGGCTATCACAGCTCCAAGTTGCTTTGGATAAGTCTCTATGAGTCTTGCCACATCTTACCATTGGGATTTTTGCCCATTCCTCCTTGCAAAACTGCTCCAGCTCCTTCAAGTTAGATGGTTTGTGCTTGTGAACAGCAATCTTTAAGTCTGACCACAGATTTTTTATTGGATTGAGGTCTGGGCTTTGACTAGGCCATTCCAACACATTTACATGTTTCCCCTTAAACCACTCAAGTGTTGCTTTAGTAGTACAAGTTTTGCTCAAGAATATCCCTGTATTTAGCACCATCCATCTTTCCCTCAACTCTGACCAATTTCCCAGTCCCGACTGCTGAAAAACATCCCCACAGCATGATGCTGCCACCACCATATTTCACAGTTGGGATTGTGTTCTTTGGATGATGTGATGTGTTGGGTTTGCGCCAGACATAATTTTTTCTTTGGCCAAAAAGTTACATTTTAGTCTCATCAGACCAGAGCACCTTTCTCCATACATTTTGGGAGTCTCCCACATGCCTTTTCGCAAACTCAAAATGTGCCATTTTGTTTTTTGCTGAAAGTAATGGCTTTCTTCTGGCCACTCTGCCATACAGCCTAACTCTATGGAGCGTACGGCTTATTGTCGTCCTATGTATAGATACTCCAGTCTCTGCTGTGGAACTCTGCAGCTCCTCCAGGGTTACCTTAGGTCTCTGTGCTGCCTCTCTGATTAATGCCCTCCTTGCCCGCTCCGTGAGTTTTGGTGTGCAGCCGTCTTGGCAGGTTTGCTGTTGTGCCATGTTCTTTCCATTTGGTTATGATAGATTTGATGGTGCTCCTAGGGATCATCAAAGATTTTGATATTTTTTTTATAACCTAACCCTGACTTGTACTTCTCAACAACATTGTCCCTTACTTGTTTGAAGAGTTTCTTGGTCTTCATGGCAGTGTTTGGCTAGTGGTGCCTCTTGCTTAGGTGTTGCAGCCTCTGGGGCCTTTCAGAAAGGTGTGTATATGTAATGACAGATCATGTGCCACTTAAATTGGTGGACATCATTTCACTAATTATGTGAATTCTGAAGGTAATTGGTTGCACCAGAGCTTTTTATGGGCTTCATAACAAAGGGGGTGAATACATACGCACATGCCAATTATCATTTTTTTATTTCTGAAAAATCGTTTTATGTATATATGTTTCTAATTTTACTTCACCAAATTAGACTATTGTGTTCTGATCCATCACATATAATTCAGATTAAAAAAAAACATTGAACTAAAGGCTGTTATGTAACAAAATAGGTAAAAACCAAGGGGGTGAATACTTTTTCAAGGCACTGTAGGTGGGGTTTGTTTCTGTAAATCCAATCAGGTGTGGAAAAGTTACATTTATAGTCCTAAGATGTTTTAGGGTAGAGTTGTGGTTTCCTGAGGAGGGAATGCAATTATGTTACAGAGGTAGCGGTATTTCTACTATTGTTGTGCCAGGGTTCCCATTGACTTTGACATTTGGGGAATGTTAGGTGAGATTTGGGAAATTAATATTTTAGAAGGAAGTGAAGTGATCATTGAGGATTTGTATAGATTTTTGGAGGCATGGGGGTTTGTGCATTTTTATTTTCTTGCCAATGTAGGTTGAGCTGTAATGAGAATATTCTTGCAGTTGCTTAGGCCAGTCTGTCCCTACTCCCAATAAGACCAAGTGCAGAGTGATGGTAAAAGAGACCCGAGTGACTTGAAATGAATACAGTAATGTTTTTCAAGAATCTAGTGAGACATAGGCAAGTCCACCAGATATGGTATAAATATCTTCTGTTCCTGCAGTTCTGCCAGCAGTTTGGAGATTGATTTGGGTAGATAGGGGTGTAATACCAATTATGAAATATTTTCTGTGCCAACTCCCAGTATGAGGTGCATTTGAAGAATATTAGTGGTTTGTTAAGCGCTAAATATAACTGCTTGTGTGTGATGGGAATTTCTGGCTTCTACGACCACCCAGACAGGTTTTAGGTAATGCCGGAAACTTCCGTTGACCCCTATCAGGCCCGGAGATATCAATAATGTGACACAGGAGACGCTTGGTTGTGCACACTTCGATATCTATATTGCGGATTTAGAGTACCATATTTATGCAGAATTCCAAGGAAACAAGGAGGAGTTATGATGCTTAACACGTATACATAAGAAATAGCTTCAGTCAATATTCTACGTCATAGCTAGAAAACATAAGCCAAAATTCACATCTATTTTACTACAAAATATATATGTATTCTTGAACAGATGTTGTTATCTTATCTAGAACAAATGCAAGTCCAAGCTAGGGCAAAGTCCACAGACTAAAAATACCTTGTGAGAACGTTATCTATAGATAACAGTTTAAAACATACGTGGGTTTCACCTTAAACTCATAATTTGAGAATTACTCTTAAAACATCTATAACAAGATGGAGTCTATCATGCTATCATTCCTTACAGTGTGAAAGCTAGAATTGTAGTACATTTTCCCAAGAGGTCATTAAATGTGTTTTGTCATGAGAGTCCAGTTTAAGAGGCAATTTGTAGATGTAGGAGATGCCTTGTGTGGAAAGATGGAATCTCAACAGATCCCATAACACTGTATTGTCTGTCTAACAAATTTTGTGGAGGACGTTCCCCAGGCAAAGATATTTAAAGAATTAATTTTGGCCAACGTTAAATCTAGAGCACAGTTGCTGATACCAGTACTGGTGTATAGGTCCCCTAAATACTGGATGTTGGCTGAGATCCATCCCTGTAACAATAGATCAGAGGAAAGAAGCTCTATCAATAAAGCTGGTTGGAGGCATTAAGGTATGATTTTGGTCATCTGTAGGATGAAAGTCCAGACTTTCCAAGTTGTTGTGACCATGCCTAAAAACACGTGGAAAGGTCGAGGGGGAAGGAATAGAGCTCTTAAAAGTAATTTGGTTTCTGTTTTGATTGCTGTCAGTTCAATCTGTGCCCAAGAAGTTGTAGCGAAGGATGTCCACTGATGCTTGGCTTGGTCTAGAATGAAGCCTTATAATATGAGGAAATATTGGGCGTGCCCATCATAGTTTGTGATGTAGTTGTACATAACACAGAGTATTGAATACATGGATATTTCTTTTCCCATATGAAGGGGTTCAAATGGGATTGAAGCTTATGAAGATGAGCAAGTAGTATTCAAATAGGAAGAGTATGAAACATACAGTATATAAATTGTGGGCTAGGAGGAACATTTTAGATAATGCTATTCTCCCAGACCACAAGGCTGTTGTTGAGTGAAGGTCTTGGCATTTATTTTGAAGCTTCACATTCAGGTTGTTATAGTTGAGATAAAGAAGATTGGCAGATGGTGATACCAATTGGATTCCTAAATAGGTTAAAGAAGAAGTTCATGCCCAAGAGAAATGGGACAATGCAGAGACGCAGGTTTTAGATTTAGGGTCTAGACAGATGTCAAGCATACAGTACACAACTTAAAGCGGAGTTCCACTCAAAAGGGGAACTTCCACTTGTCCATCTCCTCACCCCCTCCGGTGCCACCTTTCAGGTGGGAGGGGGGAACAGGTACCTGTTTTAGACAGGTACCGTTCCCCACTTTTGGGAGATGGGGTCGTGGCCTACTGTAGTCTCTCTAAAGTTCAGCCTCCTCCACCCGTACTAACTTACCTGTACAAGAAAGATGTATATACACATGATCTTCCTCCTCTGAGCTTAAACTCAAATGTTTCAGCATTTGTTATTCTAACATGTGAGGAAATCAACAAAATGAAAGTAATCAACTTAGAGGGAAACCTAACTAAAACAAGAAAGACTTGCACTATGCAATTTATCAAAAAACTCAACTATCACAATCAAGCCTTCCGACAAGGGGGGCAATTTTGTGGTAATGAGTAACGAACAATACAAAACTATGTGCACAAAAATTCTCAAAAATGAATCATGGTATCTCAAATTCAGTAATCAAAAGTTCCAACAAAGAATTTTACGCATTAGTGGACTCTGCTTAATCCAATGGATCAATTACAAAAACCAAGTGGGAGTTTGTTAGAACCAAGTACCCTCAAACTCCCACCTTCTATACCCTTCCTAAATTACATAAAGAAAAATACCACCCATCAGGACAACCCATAATATCGGGCAATGGCTCCCTAACCGAAAATTTAAGCAAATACATTGATGAGCATTTGAGGCCACATACACTCAATCTCCCTAGTTATATCCAAGACACCAATGGTAAAAAGAAGTACTCATCGCTGACAATAAATTAAAATTAAAACGAACACACTGCAAGCTCGCACTCAAGGTCAATTCCAAAGTAATACCTCACATGAACATTTAAAATGGATAGCGCAGCGCAATTTTAAAATATATATATATATAGCAATCAGTCCCAAATGATAAAACAATAAGTCCCAAGAAAGTGCATGTGCAAAGCAGTACTATTCCATTCAGTGAAGTGGACACAAGCCCAGACATAATAACTGGTGTCAGTGATCCCTTCACCACATACAGAATGGCCTCTCACCTCTTAGCTTCGACCTGAAACAGGTCATTAGGCAGTAATCAGCAGAAGTGGGAGGCCCCTCATTCCCCGCTCCGCTCGCAGCGCCGGAATTCTTACTGTGGCCATCCGGCTGTGGCTTCACAGCCGGGCACCCACTGCGCATGCGCGAGCGGCGCCGTGATACGCCGCGCAGTCATCTGGGACACGTGACAAGTCCCAGATGACTGTGCGGCGCCGAGGGGAAATGATGTCTGTGCCCGGGCACTGAAGGTGGCAGACTATGAGGGACCCCCTAGCAGCAGGCTTTTAGAGGTGAGTAAAACAGTTTTTTTTTCCAATTATTTTTTATTTATTTAATTTTATGATTTTTAAGCTACTTTTTTTTTTTTTTTTTGGTGGAAACACCACTTTAATACCCAGATTAATTACACAGAAAGTAAAAAAATATATAAAAATACAGATTTAGAACTATAAGAAAATTGGAAGCTAAATACTAATGTGACATACATTCTACAGACTAAATGTTGTGAATGTTAACCATCAACTCTCATGTATTCATGCGGCACCGGCCCTTATGCGTGAGACTGTTTAAAAAGACCACACAAATAGGCCGAGCTATCCAGACCTCACAGCGTCAACGCGACCGAACGCGGACCCATAAGGGGGAGAGTGATAGAGCATAAAAATGTTCCATAAATGTTCCATAGCTGTAATTCCAACACAAGAGCAAATATTCTCAATTGTATTCTCAGTCCAGATGATCTAATTAGACCTGGAGTGGTTAAAAAATTATAACAAATCATGACAAGGAATAATTATGAAGATTAGTTGGTGGGAAAAACAGGATATAAATAAAAAAAATAATACAAATATATATATATATATATATATATATATATATATATATATATATATATATATATATATATAAATATATATAATATATATGAAAAAATCATACCCCTACCGACAAGAACGTGGTAATTATGGGAAATAACCACATACCATTGATTGGTTATGATGTAATATATAGGGTAGGGCTCATATGGAATCAAATATCCATTTAGAGAATATAAACATACAGTGCCATAATGTGAAATCAATTCTTATATGGAATCGTTAAACTACGTATGAAAAAACGTGAACTAATCAATAAATTGAAGATGCCCATTCTTGCATGTCAAAACGGGCAACATATTATGATCAAACATTTAATGTGAACATATAGGTTACAAGTGAAAAGGATATATTGAGATTAATAAATCCCCTAGCTGTACAGAGACAGATAAAAATAAATTGAAGGAAAAATTAATATAGACTACAGACTACATAACGACCACAGAAACCTCATGCATTATTGATAAAAGCGTTGACGTCTGTATCAACGTTCAACCCAAACGGAACATAGGTTTTACACGATGGATCCGCGCCATCTCAAGTTTAGAGATTTGCCTCAACATAAAACTACCCCCCAGTTGGGTTTGAATTTATCAATCCCCAGAAAAAGAGTGTTGGCTGGGTCCATGTTGCTTACCTGGAGGTAGTGTTTTGAAACAGAGTGGTTTTTGAAACCTGTTATAATATTCGTAATGTGCTTGTTAAGACGAACTTGCAGGGGGCGCTTGGTCCATCCCACATATTGCAGGCCACAAGGGCACTGCAATAGGTAGACGACTCCTACTGTTGCACATGTAATAGAAGGTTTGATGCTAAAAACCTTCTGTGTGGCAGTGGACCTAACAGAGGTGACCCTTTTGAACTGGACTTGAGATGACAGACTCTACATCGTCTGCACTGGTAGAAACCGTGAGCTGGTCAAAGAAGCCTCTACCTGATACTGGTGGATTCAAAATATTGGGGGCCACTCGATTCTGTAATGATGAAGCTCCTCTGAAGATCACCCTTGGTCTAGGAGGCAAAAGTTTCCCTAAGACAGTGTCATTGGTAATAATGTACCAATGCTTGTTTATAAGTTGCTTGATGCCACTGTGCTGTACCAAATACGAAGTAATAAAGGGAACCCCCAGTGATTGCTCACCGATCCTAGGTGCTCTTTGTGTAAGCATATCATCTCTATTGGTGGCCAATACAGTATCCAAGGTATCCCTGAGGTAATCTCTTTGATACCCCTTTTCTAGAAAGCGACTGGTCAATATCTCGGCTTGTACTGAAAATTCCTGAAGGTCGGACCCATTCCTCCGAAGCCTCTGTAGTCTATACTCATTTTTCCTTCAATTTATTTTTATCTGTCTCTGTACAGCTAGGGGATTTATTAATCTCAATATATGCTTTTTCGCTTGTAACATATATGTTCACATTAAATGTTTGATCATAATATGTTGCCCGTTTTGACATGCAAGGATGGGCATCTTCAATTTATTGATTCCCTATAAGAATTGATTTCACATTATGGCACTGTATGTTTATATTCTCTAAATGGATATTTGATTCCATATGAGCTCTACCCTATATATTACCTCATAACCAATCAATGGTATGTGGTTATTTCCCATAATTACCGCGTTCTGGTCGGTAGGGGTATGATTTTTCCATTTTTGATTTTTTAATTTTATATATATATATATATATATATATATATATATATATACATTTTTTTTTTTTTTATATTTTTTTCATTTTTTTTTTATTATTATTTTTATTTCTATCCTGTTTTTCCCACCAACTAATCTTCATAATTATTCCTTGTCACGATTTGTTATCATTTTTTAATAACTCCAGGTCTAATTAGATCATCTATACTGAGAATACATTTGAGAATATTTGGGCCCGGTTGCTCTTTTGTTGGAATTACAGCTATGAAACATTTATGGAACATTGTTATGCTCTATCACTCTCCCCCTTTTGGGTCCGCGTTCGGTCGCGTCAACGCTATGAGGTCTGGATAGCCCATTGGCTGTCTGCTGTATGAGTGCCGTTCCCGGTCTCCTATATGATTTTGTATTCTTCTCTGTATTTTTTATAACATATTTACCCCCCCATTGGCACTTATTTGTCTCTATATGTCCCGGCCTATTTGTGTGGTCTTTTTAAACAGTCTCACGCATAAGGGCCGGTGCCGCACGAATACATGAGAGTTGATGGTTAACAGTCACAACATTTAGTCTGTTGAATGTTTGCCACATTAGTATTTAGCTTCCAATTTTCTAAATAGTTCTAAATCTGTATTTTTATATATTTTTTTACTTTCTGGGTTATTAATCTGGGTATTAAGTTATCTTTGGGCATCTTTTCCCTGAGTTAAGATGGCCCCTAGCCATTTCCTTGCATCTCAGAATGAGGCATGGTGCTATAAGTAGCGGTGAGTCACGGTACTGCCCTATCCCCATTGAGAACATCTGCTTTACGACGAAACTAGTCTGGGAGGACGTGCAGTGACGTCACTGCGTTGTCTAGGAAGGAGGAAGGGCTCCATTGAATGCTGGCCGGCGTTTTGTTTTTATACTCGTTTTACTTGTCACATTGTGAGTACCATTTCATTTTTTAAATAAAATTTGCTACCATTACGGTATCACGCTATGGTCCTTTGTTTATCCTTATGGTCTAATATGGCACGTACTACATGAACGATTGCAATAAAGGGCTCAGACCAACCGCGAGGAGGTTGCTGTGAGGGTCCCCCCTTCTACCGATGGTTGATGATCCTGAATGCCATTTGCCTTTTACCATCTGGTAAGCGGCTTTTGTATTGGTGACAGGATTCACTAAATGTATAGGAGCACAGTGGTGGCTTAATACAGGACACTTATCTTTGAAGACTGTTTATTCAATCAAGTTTTCACATTTACATCTATGGACTTTAATCACCACAGTGTTATTATTGTCTATTTCATTATTAATAAGGGGCACTGTATTTTCACTGGAATATATAGGAATTTACTTGTTATATATATTTTTTGGATCGTTTTGTATCTTTATATTTTTTATGTGGCGCAGTTTTTTTTTTTCATATTAACATATCTCTTATGTTTATGCTATTATGCTTCATACAATTTGATTTCATTAAGATAACACTAACTGCAATTCCTTCATCCATCCACCGGGGGGCATCCAATCTTCCAGCAGCTTGTCCCCACCCAGCACACTAAGGCCACTTCCTGCACGTCCCTTAACCGGAGTGGTGGGAGCGGCTTTCACATTGGCTGGCTCTGTCTGTGTTTCTGTGTGGGTGTCCCCACCCCAGGTCTCCCCACACACTCTGTCGGGCTTTCTTGGTGCGCCGGCGGCACACTGCTTAGCCGAGGGGCTAGTTTACATAGAGCACCTGAGTCATTGCCACAGCGGCCAATCAGGCCCACACCTGGCTTCCCACCTCCTTCCTCCTTTTTACCAATTAGCCACAACCTCTCCCATATTTTCAGGCTTCATATAGACAGCATCCATTGTTGTGCTGTCCATTTGTCCTCTGACCATGCAGCTACCGATATGCATTTATCTTCAGATCCCAGGTAAGCGACTCTTTTTCTGTGCTCATGCCAACAATTGCTAACCTTAATGATATTCCACTATGGGCCAACTCTGTTATTCCACATTACTTCACTTTATTTACAGACACTGGAGGCTTGGTTTTGGGGAAGATCCCCATGCTTTGACCCTTTCGTTTGATCCACTCTGACCATTGTGGACAATTTACCAAGTAATGCAAGTGCCATGGGCGCCATATGAAGGGGGCGCTGGTGAGTGGCTGGGCAGCAAGGCACTTACCATGGTCTGAGGGTCTCCTCTTCCCTTCAGGCTCCCGAGCATAGGCAGGATCTCCTTTTCAGCACCTTTGCTAATGGACAATGGCAGCGCTGCGAGTGGGACTATTTCTCATTTGGCTGAGTTACTCCTGTGAGTGGAGTCACTGGTTGCGGAGTAAGCAGGCAAGTGGCTGCATTTTCCGATGCTACCTCTATAGTTCCGGCTACAGCAGCCCTGACAGCTGAATATCACTCCGCTGCCTGCTGTCAGGGATGCTATAGCCAGGACTATAGCGGTGGCATCGGGGCCGGTGTATTTCTCGACAGGACACCTGGACTGTGGAGTGAACTCAGTCAGGAGATGTCTCTGGCAGGCCTTCTGGCTCGGGGTCCTATCAGTGCAAAAGCAGAGCCCAGCCACATGCCCAGGAGGAGGGACGGGTGTACTTCCAGTGCCTTATGCTGACACTGATCCTCTTGATGAAGCTGCAGGCAATTTTTTCATGCATTTCCCTCTCTCTGCAGGCCATGGTTTCTGTGTAGTCTAAATCATATTTTTTTGGGCCCCATGAGATCGATCACAGGGGCCCAGGAGGCTGTAGAATGGAGGGATTATTTTTTCTAATTCGGCTTGCTGGAATGTCAATTCCTCCCTGCTTGTATGCAGTTAATGGCAATAAAGTTCCAGCCGGGCGGAAAGATATCAAAATACCAGTTCACTGCCTGACTCCTCCAGCAAATAAGTTTGAGAAGATGGTGGGCTCGGACTGAAGGGAAATCAGCCGTAGTGGCTGTCATCATCAGTGCAGTGTCTGTGTGAACACACAGAAAGTAACAGCACAGCAACACACTGTTTCTACTGAGTGAGGGAACTGAAGTGGGAACCATCAAGACTTCAGAGGATTATTTTTCTATCAAAAGGTACAGTCACAGTCAAGAATCAAGCCCCCTTCACCCATGCCCTGGCTTGTTGCCCATGACTGAATTATACAAAGCTAAATGTGATAATCTTCATTGATCATGTTGATCACATTTGGCTGCTCTATATTTCAATGATTATCATGATAGTCACACAGTACAGGTGCTTTAAGCCAGGGCTCAAAATTTCAAGTCCTGAGCCACTAGCCAGGCCTTAAAAGTTACTCGCCACCAGTTGCCCCACCCAACCCCTCCCCTGCCCCGCCCCTAAACACGGCCTCATAAATTATCTCATAAAATGACATTGTTAAATGTTTTATGCAGAATTAAGTTCCAAATAATAAATAACAACAACTTTAACAATATTAACATAGAGCATATAAGTACCCATCAGTGCAGCCTCATCAGTGCCCATGAATGCAGCCTCACTGTGCCCATCAAATGCAGCCTCACTGTGCCCATTAAATGCAGCCTCACTGTGCCCATCAATGCAGCTTTACTGTGTCAATGAATGCAGCCTCATTGTACCCATAAATGTAGCTCACTGTGCCCATAAATGCGTCTCACTGTGCCCATGAATGCGTCTCACTGTGCCCATAAATGCGTCTCACTGTGCCCATAAATGTGTCTCACTGTGCCCATAAATGCAGCTCACTGTGCCCATAAATGCAGTTCACTGTGCCCATAAATGCAGTTCACTGTGCCCATAAATGCAGTTCACTGTGCCCATAAATGTAGCTCACTGTGCCCATAAATGTAGCCTCACTGTGCCCATAAATGCAGCTCACTGTGCCCATAAATGTAGCCTCACTGTGCCCATAAATGTAGCCTCACTGTGCCCATAAATGTAGCCTCACTGTGCCCACAAATACTGCTCACTGTGCCCACAAATACTGCTCACTGTGCCCAAAAATGTAGCTCACTGTGCCCACAAATACAGCTCACTGTGCCCACAAATACTGCTCACTGTGCCCAAAAATGTAGCTCACTGTGCCCACAAATACTGCTCACTGTGCCCATAAATACTGCTTACTGTGCCCATAAATACTGCTCACTGTGCCCATAAATGTAGCTCACTGTGCCCATAAATGTAGCTCACTGTGCCCATAAATGTAGCTCACTGTGCCCATAAATACTGCTCACTGTGCCCAAAAATGTAGCTCACTGTGCCCACAAATACTGCTCATTGTGCCCATAAATACTGCTCACTGTGCCCACAAATACTGCTCACTGTGCCCAAAAATGTAGCTCACTGTGCCCACAAATACTGCTTACTGTGCCCACAAATACTGCTCACTGTGCCCACAAATACTGCTCACTGTGCCCACAAATACTGCTCACTGTGCCCATAAATACTGCTTACTGTGCCCATAAATGTAGCTCACTGTGCCCACAAATACTGCTCACTGTGCCCATAAATGTAGCTCACTGTGCCCATAAATGTAGCTCATTGTGCCCACAAATACTGCTCACTGTGCCCACAAATACTGCTCACTGTGCCCACAAATACTGCTCACTGTGCCCACAAATACTGCTCACTGTGCCCATAAATACTGCTTACTGTGCCCATAAATGTAGCTCACTGTGCCCACAAATACTGCTCACTGTGCCCATAAATGTAGCTCACTGTGCCCATAAATGTAGCTCATTGTGCCCACAAATACTGCTCACTGTGCCCACAAATACTGCTCACTGTGCCCACAAATACTGCTCACTGTGCCCAAAAATGGAGCTCACTGTGCCCACAAATACTGCTCATTGTGCCCATAAATACTGCTCACTGTGCCCACAAATACTGCTCACTGTGCCCACAAATACTGCTCACTGTGCCCAAAAATGTAGCTCACTGTGCCCACAAATACTGCTCATTGTGCCCATAAATACTGCTCACTGTGCCCACAAATACTGCTCACTGTGCCCACAAATACTGCTCACTGTGCCCAAAAATGTAGCTCACTGTGCCCACAAATGTAGCTCACTGTGCCCGCAAATACTGCTCACTGTGCCCACAAATACTGCTCACTGTGCCCACAAATACTGCTCACTGTGCCCAAAAATGTAGCTCATTGTGCCCACAAATACTGCTCACTGTGCCCAAAAATGTAGCTCACTGTGCCCACAAATACTGCTCACTGTGCCCATAAATACTGCTCACTGTGCCCATAAATACTGCTCACTGTGAATGAATGAATGAATGAATGATTTGTATAGCGCTGCAACTGCGAACTGAATCGCCTCGAGGCGCTTGACTGCTCTTGTTGGGATGCCATGTTTAGAAGAGGTGGGTCTTGAGTTTTTTCCTGAAGGCCTGATGGTTTTCTTCCATGCGGATGTTGTTTGGTAGAGCATTCCATAGCCGGGGTCCCTGTACTGCGAATCTTCGTTCTCCCTTCGATTTGTAGCGGGCTTTGGGGATGAGAAGGCGATTTTGGTTTGTTGATCGAAGGCTGCGATTCGGTATGTATTTTTCTATTTTCTCACAAAGGTATTGAGGCGCATTTCCTTGTGTACATTTGTGGGTGAGGCAGAGGGTCTTGAATGTGATCCTGTCTTTTACCTTGAGCCAATGGAGCATCCTTAGGGATGGGGAGATGGATTCCCAGGGTTTCTTTCCGGTGATTAATCTTGCTGCTGTGTTTTGGACAATTTGAAGGCGCGCAATCTGGTAATCCGGTAATCCTATGTAGAGTGAGTTTGCGTAGTCGAGCCGTGAATTGATGATCGTTCCTACTACTACCGCTTTTTCCTTTTCCGGGATGAAGGGGATGAGTCTACGTAGCATGCGGAGGAGATGGTGGGATCCGCTGATTACGGATCCTATTTGTGCCTCCATTGTCATCTCTGAATCAAAGATTACTCCGAGGCTTTTGGCTTTGTTGCTTGGAAGGATGGTCTGTCCCAAGATGGTTGGTGGTGTCCAAGGGGTCTTCGTCTTTTTCCTTGAGTTTGCGTCGAGGAGCAGTAATTCTGTTTTTGATCCATTTAGTTTGAGGGAGCTAGTGGTCATCCAGTCATCTATCAATGTGAGACATTTTCCTAGTTCCTGGTATTGGTCTTTTTGTCCGGTGATTCGGAAGTACAGTTGAGTGTCGTCCGCGTATGAGTGGAAGCACAGATCCAATTTGCTAATAATTTTAGTGGTCGGATGTAAATGTTGATCAGTACTGGTGACAATGGTGATCCTTGAGGGACTCCATAATTGATTGCCCGGGTTTCCGAAGTGAAGGCTCCTAGTTTCACTGTTTGTGACCGGTTTCCTAAGAAGGAAGCGAACCATGGCAGATCTCCATCTGTAACTCCTGCCACTTCCTTGAGGCGGCTGAGAAGCATGTTGTGGTCCACTGTGTCGAACGCCGCACTGAGATCCAGCAATACCAGAAGACACGATTCTCCATCATCCGCTGCTTCTAGGGCGTCATCCCATATTTTCAGAAGTGCCGTTTCTGTGCCATGGCCTGGGCGGAAGCCCGATTGTAGTGGGTCCAGGAGCTTGTGTGTGTCCAGATGAAGTTGAAGCTGTTGTACTACTGCTTTCTCCATGATCTTGGAAATGGTGTTCAGGCTTGTTACCGGTCTGCGATTGTTCGGATCCTTGGGGTCGAGGTTGGGTTTCTTTAGTAATGGTTTGATGATGCCTTGCTTGAGGGAATTCGGAACCAATCCTTCTTTGAACGACTGGTTTACTAGGTGTGTGCCCAAAAATGTAGCTCACTGTGCCCACAAATACTGCTCACTGTGCCCACAAATACTGCTCACTGTGCCCTTAAATGTAGCCTCACTGCGCCCATCATCGATACAAAAACATATTTGGGAAGCACTCACCAATGCGTTTAAATTCAAGATGGTGCTGCCATAAGACCAACAAGCAATAGCGAACATATTACAGCGCACACATTCAAGAATGACGTTTCCTGCAGGGCTAGTTAAAAACACCTGAACATATTCAAAAAATACGGGGGTTTGGTCACACTATATGGTTATATAGTGCTAAGCCCACTTACTGCGACAAAGTACCCCGAATTAGTGGGTCCTACCCTAGTAATAGAATGAAAGATCCTGCGTCTCAACCATGGGTGCCAAACTCCTCTATGGGGGAGAACTGAAAGGATTCCTCCTATAAACTGGTGGCCACTAAATAAGAGGTAATGAAGAGGGGGAGGGGTGCTCTAACCAAAAAAACCTGGTCAGGGCTTATTACAACATACAAAAACATATTTGGGAAGCACTCACCAATGCGTTTAAATTCAAGATGGTACTGCCATAAGACCAACAAGCAATAGCGAACATATTACAGCGCACACATTCAAGAATGACGTTTCCTGCAGGGCTAGTTAAAAACACCTGAACATATTCAAAAAATACGGGGGTTTGGTCACACTATATGGTTATATAGTGCTAAGCCCACTTACTGCGACAAAGTACCCCAAATTAGTGGGTCCCATCGATACAGACTCACCATGGTATGTGTCATGGAGCCGGGTCTGTGTTCGGCGGCGCCGTAGCAAGGTCCCGCCCCCCTAGACCGGCTCATGTGATAGGCGGATTACTGATTTAATCTACTATCACACGAGCCGGTCTAGGGGGCGGGACCTTGCTACGGCGCCGCGGAACACAGACTCGGCTCTGTAACACACAGCCTGCATCTCTGTGACACACAAGAGGAGGAGAGAGGGAGGGGAATGCAGCAGCCTCTGCTCAAAGCGGCCCCAGTTCAGTCCGGTCCTGCCGCTCTGTGGCCTCCAGCTGATCGCTTCTGGCAGCGATGCAGGCGTTTTTTTACAGAACATCAGTGCGGCACGGAGGGGGGATTCTCTGACCCCCCCGCGCCGCTCTGATGTCCTGTAAAAATGCCTGCACCGCTTAAGCCAGAAGCGATCAGCTGGAGGACACAGAGCTGCAGGACCGGACTAAACTGGGGCCCAAATTATTTTTCTGTCCTTTTTTTCATACAAATAGAAAGTTCTTTTGGTGGTATTTGATCACCTATGGGTTTATTTTTTGCGATGTAAATAAAAAAAGGCAGAAAATGTAGAAAAATAAATTTCTTAATTTTTGTGATAAAATTTTGCCAATTAGTAATTTTTTTTTTATAAATTTGGCCACAATTCATACTGTTATATATCTTTGGTAAAAATAACCAACATTTTTGGAAATTATTTGGTCTGTGTGAAAGTTTTAGAGTCTACAAGCTGTGGTGAAAATCATAAAAAAATGTATCACATCTGATGTACTCATTTCTTGCGACCCTAACAAGCCAGGAAAGTACAAATGCCCCCCAAATAACCCCTTTTTGGAAAGTAGACATTTCAAGGTATTTATTAAGAGGCATGGTGAGCTATTTGAAGTTGTAATTTTTTCCCACAATTCTTTGCATAATTAAAATTTTTATTTATTTCACAAAATTGTCATTGTAATAGCTTATTTTTTTCACATAGCATGTAAATACCACAAATTACACCCTAAAATACATTCTGCTACTCCTCCTGAGTATGGTTATACCACATGTGTGGGACTTTTTCACTGCCTGGCCACATACAGAGGCCCAACATGCAGAGAGCACCATCCGGTGTTCTAGGAGCATAAATTACACATCTCATTTCTCAACCACCTATTACATTTTGAAGGCCCTGGAGCACCAGGACAATGGAAACACCCACAAAATGACCCCATTTTGGAAATCTAACACCCCAACGTATAATCTATGAGGCATAATGAGTCTTTTGAACGGTTCATTTTTTTTCCCAAAGTTTTTGGAAAATGTGGAAAAAAAATTAAAACGCATTATTTTTTTTTTTCACAAAGTTGTCCGTTTATAAGATATTTCCAACACATAGCATTTAGATAGCAAAAATGACACCCCAAAATATATTATGCTAATCCTCCTGAGTATGGCGATACCACATGTGTGAGACTTCTACACAGCCTGGCCACATACAGAGATCAAACATGCAAGGAACACCATTAGGTGTTCCAGGGGCACATAGCATGCACATACCGAGAATTACACCTCAAAATACACTATGCTGAGCAAAGCGTAAACAAAAGATTACCTGTGGTTGTAGTAGCGCAGTTGTACATTAGTAGGATAGCACTGGTTCAGGCAGCAGGCAAGGACTTGGTCAGCAACGGCAAACACAATTGTCCAGGCAGCAGGCAGGGGTACTGTCCATATACAGTCCAGGGTCAGTGCAGGCAGAGATATTGTCAGAAGTGCCAAAAATATTGGTCCTGGTAGTAGGCAGAAACATGTGGTGTGGTCAGTGCGACAGGCAGAGACAAAATGGCAGTAAGTCCTACAGGCAGCAGGCAGAGGTAGAGCCTCATTCAGGACAGAATTGGGACAGGGGTAGAGTAGAGGCTTCTCCCACCCAAATCTCTTTGAAGCCTCTGAGTCTCCAGACCCTAATCTAGGAATGAGAAAACAAAAAAAAATGTTTTCTCCATCCAGAAAAACAATTCCGGAGCCCCTCACATATAGGAGACCCCTGTGTTTAATCCCACTAGTCCAGTAGCAGGGTACAGGATCAGTCCATGAGGCAGGCAAAAAACATGGTCAAACAATCCATGGTCAGTTCCAGATCAGGCAGAGGTATGTACAGAATCGTCAGACAGAAGCGTGGTCAAATAACAAGCCAGGGTCAGTTACAGAGCAGGCAGTGGCATAAGGGGTATGAAGGTGTGTGGAGGCAGGGAACTGAGGATTAAGTTTACCATACTTCACTAATAATTTATTGAAGTATGGTAACGGCGAAAACATTCACCTATGCAGAGGCCTGGTTGGGAAGGACATTGGGCACAATAATAAGATATGTCTCGATTTTTACTTTTCACGAGGGGTGTGGCTCAGAGATGGCCGAGTGAGGGAGGAACATCAGTAGAGCCCCAGGCAGCCCCCAGCTAAGCCACTGCTAGAAAACGGCTAGTAATTGCTAAACCCAGCGTTTGCAACACACTGTATGACAACCCGGGGAAGGCACAGGACCAGATCAGTAATAAGAGTGGCTGTGCCTGCCATATCCCAGAGCGGGATAAGAAGATACCTTCGGGATACACAGCCTCCGGCACTGAGCCCCAGCGAAATACAATCTTAATCTCAAATACAGAGTTCCAGCACGGACCGTGAAAGTGCAAACTCATCGCCACACACCCTCCTATCCTTACCTCAGCAGTGGAGTTCCGGCATCGGATAACGGAGGTGACTACGGTAGCCATAGGGAGGCTCAGTGGGGGGGGCGTGCTTGGTCTCCTGGATCAGCAGTGCTTACGGTCGGGTGTTTCCGCTGAGGAGCTGAAGGTTTCCGGCATCAACGGCGATCCTCTCCTGGCTGAGTCAGCGATTCCCTCCCTCCCACCTGACCTGCTGAGCACACAGCGGGGAACGCATGCGAGATCCCTGCATAGGATCGGAGTGGACGGAGCAGCTTCTCCTCCAGCAGTGTCCATTCTTGATCCCTCTACCTTGGATCTGCAAACTCGTCCATCAGACGCCCCTGTGGAAACCCAGAGCAGACCCAGACCAGGTGAGACAGTTATTGAATTTTTAACATTACCACTCCACTCCTCTGTAGACCCTGCGGATACTGACCAGCAGACCAGACAGTCGACCATACAGCCGGGGAGTATTAGAGAAATCCCCCAGGTTCCTTGTTCTGAGGATATAATTGCAGGCTCACTTATTGACTCTACTGACATTACCCCTATTAGCTGTCCCTCAGGGAGTGAGGAGGTTTCTAGGAGGATAATGGCGGGAGCGCTGCAAAGTCAAAGTTATATGGAGGAGGATTTAAGATCTTTGTTACAAGCCCTCCCTTCTCGAGCCGATTTTGAAGCAATGATTACTCGGATTGAAGAAGCACATAATAGGGACATTCAGGAGGTGAGGGCAGAAGTGCAATCTCTTTCTGGCCAGGAGGAATCGGGGGAAGCTCTGACGACCTCATTGGGGACCTGAGTATAAGCCGTGGAAAAAGTTAGGGCCCTACAAGGGGACACAACATCTAAAATACAGCTCCATTTAGAGGAATTGGAAGACCGTAGCCGTCGCAATAATTTGCGCCTGCGAGGGATCCCGGAGGCCATAGGTATAGAGGACCTAGCAGGAACAGTCATCTCAATTCTCAGCAAAGTGCTAGGGGCCACATCAGTGCCCCTGGAGCTAGATAGGGTGCATAGAATCTCCGGGCTAAGATCTTTGGACCCTGATAGATACTCTCTGTAGGGTACATCGGTACCAACAAAGGGAATTTATCCTGAATAGAACATGGGAGCATGGGGATGTAGAGCTGGATGGGATGGCAGTGAGGATCCTACCAGACATCTCAAGAGCAACACTACAAAGGCGAGCTATACTAAGACCAATATTAGACTTAGCCAGACGCCAATACTGTACTTATAGATGGAGATATCCATTTGCTGTTACCTTCCACAAGGCTCAATCATCCTTCACTTTATATTCTCTGGCTGACCTTCCAACCTTTTTTACTTTTTTGGGTACGGAACCAGTGCAGGTGCACAACTGGCTTCAGATTATCCCTAGATCGATGGCCTGGCTGCCATACAGAACAACCAGATGGGTCAAGGACAGAGGTCTAGAAGGGGATCACAGGCACCACTTGCTAAGGGGACATGTGAGGCATGATTATTGGCCACGCCGATAGCACTGTAAACGGCTGCTGTGATTGGCCATTTACAGTGATCTGTGACTGGCTGTGTCCAAGGGACACGGCCAGCACAGAATTTCTTGTAAGCGCACGGAGAGCGAGGAAAGGGGAGGCCATCATATGACGGCCTCCCGGAAATTGAGGTCCGTGCTGTAGCCAACATTTTGCTATAGCTCGGACGGCAAGTGGTTAAAAGTACTATATACACAACATTTCTGCTGTGATCCATCCAACACCAGTGATTCACAGTTTGGGCACTGGTTCTGCTACCCCTTGGTGTCACATTCGAAGGATAATATGCAGTAATGTTCTTTTGTTTTAACCCTGGTTATTCATTCAGAACGTACTCACCTTTTCAAAGGTACTAAAAATACATATGACAATGAAATTGTCTAGAAAAGTATAAAAGCATACTATATACACTTTATGTATTATTCTAATGTTATCTTTTCATTTTAGAATCTGAATTTCTTGTTTGGTGATTTCAAATGGAAATCAGAATATACTGTATCTAGACACTTTGTAATAACCATTTTTTAACCACTTCCCACCCGGCCAATGCATATAAACGGCTGGGTGGGCGCTCTCTTCTTCTAAGTGGACGTTCTGGAAAGTCCCTCAGGAAGAGGGGGATCACGCGCGTGTGCCCGCGCAGTGGCACGATCCCGATGCGCTCGTGTCACCCGGACACGGCGCATCTCAGATCGGCAGGAGGGCTCTGTGATTGGCCCTCCTGATCACATGATGACTGTGTCCAACCACAGCCGTCATGTGATGTAAACACAGAGCCAGTTGCTAGGCAATTGGCTATCCTCTCCTCACACGGAAGTTGTTGGTGAGGAGAGGAGAGCAGATCGCTGCAGCCGGCTGGTGATCAGTGAGTATGAGCTGTTTTTTAAAGCTTTTTACTCACTAATCACCAACCTAGTGTAAACACACATGTCACCACTAGGGATGGGCCCGGTGTTCGAGTCAATCCCATGTTCGAATCAAACATCGGCCGTTCGACCGTTCATCGAGCCCAGAACTATGTGGGCCGTTTGTATCAAATTCGTGTGATGCGAACAGTCCACAATGTACTGCGCCAGTCGCAGTGCATTGCTGGCTGATGATTGGCCAAGCATGCACTGTGACCCCGCACAGTGCTTGGCCAATGCTTGGCCAATCATAGAGCCAGCGGCGAGGAGAGCAATAATTGGCCACAGGCAGGATGCCTGTGGCCAATTATAGCTCAGGGGGTTTAGTACACGCCCCACACTATATAAGGCCGCCGCGCAGGCGGCCTCATGTAGTGTGTTCCGGTGTTAGTCAGTGACGGTGTCAGTGACAGTATCTGCTGTGATTCATTCTGTAGTGCTGAGTCTGCTGACATTATCTGCTGTGCCTGTGATTCATTCTACTGAGTGCTGACATTATCTGCTGTGATTCTGGGGATTAGTGTAGTGTGTGCGTGCTGTTAGTATAGCACTGCAGTATCACATTAAACCACCTTTACCCTTCTGGCCTGTTGTCATCTAAGGCAGCCATCTGCGGCTAATGAATTGCCGGCTCCCATAACACAGAGAACAGTCATTCATTGAAAGTCATTGATAAAAAAAAAGTTATTGATAAAAGAAATTAAAAAAAAAAAGCGTGGGGGTCCCCCCAAATTCAATTACCAGGCCCTTCAGGTCTGCTATGGATATTAAGGGGAACCCCGCTTCAAATTTTTTTAAAAAAATGACGTAGGGGCCCCCCTAAATATCCATACCAGACCCTTCAGGTCTGGGATGGATTTTAAGGGAAACCCCGGCCAAAAAAAAAAATCCATACCAGACCCTTATCCAAGCACGCAACCTGGCAGGCCGCAGGAAAATAGGGGGGGCGAGAGCGCCCCCCTCCCTCCTGGACCGTACCAGGCCACATGCCCTCAACATTGGGAGGGTGCTTTGGGGGTCTGTGACCCCTCAAAGCACCTTGTCCCCATGTTGATGAGGACAAGGGCCTCTTCCCCACAACCCTGGCCATTGGCTGTGGGGGTCTGCGGGCGGGGGGCTTATCGGAATCTGGAAGCCCCCTTTAACAAGAGGACCCCCAGGCATCCGTGTCCTCCAGAAGAGACACCGACACCGTGGAAGAAGATGCCGGACGAGAAGACCAGAGCAAGAAGAAGCGGATCGGAGGAAGAAGAAGATGGAAGAAGATGGTAGAAGATGAAGAAACCGAAGGATGAAGAAAGGAAGACCAGAAGAAAGAAGATTTTATTAAAGGAATTGTCAAAGACCGTCTCCTGTCATTTTTACTATTTTTGTCACTTTTTTGGTGAAATGGTAGGGGTACTTTGTACCCCCTTACCATTTCACACAGGGGGGGTGGGATCTGGGGGTCCCCTTGTTAAAGGGGGCTTCCAGATTCCGATAAGCCCCCCGCCCGCAGACCCCCACAAACCAATGGCCAGGGTTGTGGGGAAGAGGCCCTTGTCCTCATCAACATGGGGACAAGGTGCTTTGAGGGATCACAGACCCCCAAAGCACCCTCCCAATGTTGAGGGCGCTCTCGTCCCCCCTCTTTTCCTGTGGCCTGCCAGGTTGCGTGCTCAGATAAGGGTCTGGTATGGATTTTGAGGGGGACCCCACGCCATTTTTTTTTTTTGGCCGGGGTTCCCCTTAAAATCCATCCCAGACCTGAAGGGTCTGGTATGGATATTTAGGGGGACCCCTACGTAATTTTTTTATTTGAAGCGGGGTTCTCCTTAATATCCATAGCAGACCTGAAGGGCCTGGTAATTGAATTGGGGGGGACCCCCACGCTTTTTTATTTTTTATCAATGACTTTTTTTATCAACGACTTTCAATGAATGACTGTTCTCTGTATTACGGGAGCCGGCAATTCATTAGCCGCGAGTGATTTTAACCGGTTCCCGACCGGCGCACACAGATATACGTCGGCAGAATGGCACGTACAGGCATGAGCGCGTATATATAAGTCCCTCCCTAATGCCTGTCGTGCCATCGGGAGCGCGCCGGGAGCGCCGGTCAGGACCCCCGTGAGTCCGGACGCGGGTCCCGCGGACTCGATCGCTGCGGGGACCCTCGCGATCGTCTCACGGGAAGGCTAAACGGGGAGATGCGGAAGTAAACAGCATCTCCCCGTTCTGCCTAGCAACTAGTGACGCCGATCTCTGCTCCCTGTGATTGGAGCAGAGATCAGCATTCACTAGCTGACAGCCACGCCCCCCCACAGTAAAAACACACCCCTAGGCATACTTAACCCCTACACTGCCCCCTTGTGGTTAACCCCTTCACTGCCAGTGTCATTTATACAGGAATCAATGCATTTAAATAGCATTGATTGCTATATAAATGACAATGGTCCCAAAAATGTGTTAAAAAATGTCCGATGTGTCCGCCATAATGTCGCAGTCACAATAAAAATCGCTGATCGCCGCCATTACTAATAAAAAAAAAATTATTAATAAAAATGCTATAAAACTATCCCCTATCTTGTAAACGCTATAACTTCTGTGCAAACCAATCAATAATCGCTTATTCCGATTTTTTTTTTTACCAAAAATATGTAGAAAATACGTATCGGCCTAAACTGAGGAAAAAATGTTTTTTTATATATTTTTGGGGGATATTTATTATAGCAAAAAATAAAAAATAATGCGTTTTTTTTTTTCAAAATTGTCGCTCTTTTTTGTTTTATAGCGCAAAAAAATAAAAAACGCAGGGGCGATCAAATACCACCAAAAGAAAGCTCTATTTGTGGGAAAAAAAGGACGTCAATTTTGTTTGGGAGCCACGTCGCACGACCGCGCACGCAGTGCAGAATCACAAAAAGGGGAATCACACCCGGGGGTGTTCGGCTCATCCCTAGTCACCACACAGTATAAACACATATGTCCCCAAAACACGTCCCCAAATAATAAAAACACATTTCCCCCACATATGTCCCACTAAAATCACGTGTCCCAATGATTATCTGCACACATATGTCCGTGATCACCTGCGCACATCTGTACATGATCATTTGCGTACATATGTCCGTGATCACACAAACCAATTATTATACACTTAAGGAATTTTTTTTACCAAAAACATGTAGCAGAATACATTGTGGCCTTAAATTTATGACAAAATTCGATTTTATTGGATTTCTTTTTAAACAGAAAGAAGAAAATATTGTTTTTTTTCCAAATTTCCGCTCTTTTTTCGCTTATATCACAAAAAAATTTAAACAAAGTCGTGAATAAATACCACCAAAAGAAAGCTCTATTTGTGCGAACAAAGTGATAAAAATTTTATTTGGGTACAGTGTAGCATGACCGCGCAATTTTCATTGAAAGTGCAAGGGCGCTGAAAGCTGAAAAATGGTCTGGGAAGGAAGGGGGCAAAAGTGCCCAGGATTGTAGTGGTTAATATGCATTGTAACTTTTATATCTAGTAATAATAAAGATTTCATAGTATTTTAAATATGTATTCTAAGTCACAATGTATTGTGCAAATTTACCTGTTGCCGTTAAAGTCCCATCATGAGGGTTCTTTCCATTTATTTATAGTCAAGGGATGTTGGCAACTATAATCTACTACTCTTATTTCATGATCTCCCCTGTGTCAGCCAGTGCCGACTACAGGGGAGAGGAGAGAGTGCTGATGCCGGAGAGGCTGGATCACATACCTGGTGCTGGAAGCCAATGGACAGAGAGCTTCCCTTGCGGCTAAGTTCCAGACCCCCCTGAAAGTGAGAACAGGAGGAGTCAGGCTCAAAGTAGCACATGTCACCAGTGATGTTGTTTGCAGAGGAACTCAGAAGGGTTTCTGATGTGCAGGTTTGAGGTTGCGGGCCACATCAAACAGCTCTGCTGGCCAGGGGTTGAGCATGCCTGTTCTACAGCCTCAGCCCAGTGCTTTTTATTTATCTCACTGAAGACGTATTAGGAGAGAGTGCAAGAGATGGAGCTGATCTTTTGGTTCTGTCCTTCTCATGGGGGAGTATGCCAGGGTACTCTGCTGCTGGCTCCTCCATGTCAGAGAGGCTGTCAGTGCTGTCTTGTGGCTGAGTGTGTGGGATCTGTGAGTGGCTCTTCGCTCCAGTGTCATCTTGGGATGCCATCACTGGCTTGCAGAAGATATCAGTATTCATCCATGTGGTTTTGTCTTCTTGCAGGACATGCCTGCCAGGATGTCCAATGTTGTGCTCTCCCAGCATGAGGGAGATGAGGTGAATGAGGTTGTTGTACTGTTGCCTAGGGTTTCTGTGCAGAGTGCAGCAGAGGGGTTAAGCAGCCATCCTGCAACACAACCAAGGCATGCCCCTCCATTATAACATTTTTCTTATAAAATTGTTTTTCCTGGAGCTTTATAAAGTGATCTAATATAAATGATTCCAATAAAGAAAAATTAGTTCCATTGATGTAGATTTACATTCATTCCCAGAGGAGAAATTAATTTTCTTCTGGTAACATTTTTCTCTTCTACAGATTGTCCAATAATCATCTGACAGACAGATCCTGCTCCCACCTGGCATCTGGAATAAGAAATAACCAGACACTGAGGATTCTGAACCTGTCTAAAAACAATCTGGAGGGTCCTCATTTCAGGGATCTGATGGAAGCTCTGACAACAAGCCGAATAGAGGAATTACAGTGAGTATAACAGGACTGACTGAGACAATAATATTCTGGGACAGTTGTATATTCCAGCCATTAAAAATCGAATTAATTACTAAGAAAACTATTTTTTCTTTAAAAAAATATATTTCCTGAAGTTTTATAAAGTGATCTAATATAAATGATTAAAAAAAAAATGAGTTCCATGTATGCACAGAATAGTTACATTCATTCCTGGGGGCATAGGTGTGCACAGCCTAAGCCCATTTCATTAGGGTCTGCACTCCAAAGCTCAAACACACAGTACCAATCACTCACTGTATTCATTCAAAATAATATAACACAATATACCTGCATTGTCACCTCAGGATCCACTGGCTCCACCTGCTAGGAGAAAACAATACTCCACACAACGGGGTACTTAACCAGAGTATATTTTACTGTAATTACTGGCAACCAGGTGATTACAAAAATTGTGCTGACATCCCAACATAGGATGACAGGAAAATGAATTTTAATAAAACAATTATAAACAATATAAATACAAGGGAGCTCCTCCTACTTTTATAGCTATTTGTGAGATCTCATTAAAATTACTCAGTCTTTAGTCTTCTTGTCTTCTGCTAGCTATGATAATTTCTTATACTTTGTAATCCAAGAGGTAAAGTAATTACAGTTGAGTTAAAGATGATACTGGTGTTGCTCCCGTAACTATGATACAATGCTTGAGATGCAATAGCAAATAGGCCTTATGCCTGCCTAGCGTCAGTTGCTATACTCCTCCTCCGTAATACTATGGATCCCAGCGAGGCCTGTATATGAGTCTGACTAGGTGCAAAAGTTTAATAAGCTGTGGGCCGCAACCCGCTCACCAACTGGATCGAAGCTCGGTATGGTAACTTTGGTCCGGTGTTTGTAGCTTGCTTCTCTGTCAGCCGGCTCTGTCACTCCGTTCCGCTCTGCTGGGTGAACCCGGTCCTCTGATGCTGAAACGAGTGTCTCTGCATCTCTCCAATCCAGTCACAGTGTCTTTGGCACCGTCAGGTCACTCACACAAACTGTTGGAGTTGCGCTCCGCAATGGCTGTAGGCCGATTCTTCTGGGAGGCCTCCTCACAAGTCCTCACTGGCAGGCCATGCGTCCCGAAGAGACCTAAGATGGCCGATCGGGCTCCTTTTATGTCCTACCCAGCATGCACTGTCAGAGAGGGTGTCCATGGGTAGGTCACCCGGCATCCTGGGTAACAAGGTCAACTCTCCAGTGTAAATAACAGTCACTTCCTGTAAATAGCTCAGTGCTTTGTGAGAGCAAAAATCATTTAAGTCCACTATCAGTGTTTGGCCGCTAGATGCAGAAACACCAAGCCATAGAAACGTCCATAGACTTTCATTATAAATGCTAATGCAATTTAGTAGACAAGGATACCAGTGTTACACATATAAATATGGTAAATAATAATGTCCATATGTAAATATTGGATCGGGTGAAATCCACCACCAGAAATCTTTAATTCAAGTGAAAATAGTGAAGAATCCTTGGTTGCCGGGTGAAGCAAGTGCCATCTTCCACCAGTATCAAGCAAAAATCCTACTCACCAGACCATCGTGAAACCCATTACAGTGAACGATGAGTGAGTATGTTTATAGTAAATAATAAATTGCTGCTAGACCTGAAATGTGTATACAGTGCACTTAAAGTGGGTATGATATAAAGAGTGATCAGCGCAACTTATTAACAGCTGTGTATATCTTAAAATGAATGTGTAAATATTGCTCTGTGAATATTACTGTGCAACCAAATAACTATGTGCAGCTTCAGTGAACAATGATATACTAGTAATCCTGTATGGGCAAATATGCGTAAATGAGTGCAATAACGAATTCCTATATATAAGGTTAATGATTGCCATTCTCAGTATATCAGATGATAATAGTGGTATAATAGTCCATTAGCTCTGAAATAAAGGTGCTAGAGTGAAAAAAGTGCTTATGTGCAACAAAGTATCAAAAAATATAAAAATATATATATATATAAATATAAAAGTATATATAAATATGAAAATATATATTTATATTATATATTTGATATACTTATATATAAAAGTATATATAAATATGCGTAAACGCAGTGCAATAGCAAATTATATATATATATATATATATATATATATATATATATATACATAGTGAATAATGGGCTATTCTCAGTATATGACCCAATAACTATGTGCAGCTTCAGTAAACAATGATATACTAGTAATCCTATATGGGTACATATGCGTAAACGCAGTGCAATAACAAATCCTATATATAATATTGCTGTTCTCAGTATATGGGTAATGAAATAATCAATTCCATATAATCAGATGATAATAGCGGTATAATAGTCCATTAACTCTGAAAAATAATAATAAAGGTGCAAAAGTGCTTATATGCCACAAAGTATCAAAAAAGTATATATAAATATACGTAAACGCAGTGCAATAACAAATCATATATATAAGGTAAATGATGGGCTGTTCTCAATAGATGAGTAATGAAATAATCAATTCCATATAATCAGATGATAATAGTGATGTAATAGTCCATTAGCTCTGAAAAATAATAATAAAGGCGCAAAAGTGCTTATATGCCACAAAGTATCAAAATAAAGTCTTCAATAGGTGGTTTCCGATGTGCGATCTTCCTGTGCTCCACTTAGTGCTCTCTGTATTCTTACCTCAATATGGGCAAAAAATGCCACAGAGATCCCTGTTGTTTGGGACCTCCCCTGGAACCAGCAACAAAGGATGATATCTCTCAAAATGGTGTATTATGAATGATAGCTTCCAATCAATCCATTCACAGAGAGTATAAACAGGGGATAAAAAGGAATCTCCCATAGTGTAGTATGTAAAAACAGCCAAATGGGTACTTACAGCAATAAGAGTTAAAAACAGCAGATCTGTAATTTACACGGCATTACAGGCGCCCCTTTACGTCACTTCCGGTTTTCTCGTAGTCCAGTTACTTCCCTATGCATTACGTTACATCACATATACTTTTTTGATACTTTGTTGCACATAAGCACTTTTTTTACTCTAGCACCTTTATTTCAGAGCTAATGGACTATTATACAACTATTATCATCTGATATAATGAGAATAGCAATCATTAAAGAGGTGTGCCCCCTAAAAAAAATGTTTTAAAAGTCAGCAGCTACAAATACTGCAGCTGCTGACTTTTAATAATCGGACACTTACCTGTCCCAGGGTCCAGCGATGCGGGGGAACGAAGCCCCCCCTCGTTCCCCGATCAGATCGCGGCACCGGCATTCTTACTGTGGGCACCCGGCTGTGGCTTCACAGCCGGGCACCCACTGCGCATGCGTGAGCGGCTCCGTGCGCCGTGATACAACGCTCAGTCATCTGGGACACTTGACAGGTCCCAGATGACTGTGCGGCACAGAGGGGAAGTGAGGTCAGTGCCTGGGCACTGAAGGTGGCAGACTACGAGGGACCCCATAGCAACATGCATTTAGAGGTGAGTAAAAAAAATTTTTTCCCAATTATTTTTTTTTTCTTTTTTTATGATTTTTGAGCACTTTTTTTTTTTTTTTTGGTGGCAACACCACTTTAACCTTATATATAGGATTTGTTATTGCACTGCGTTTACGCATATTTACCCATACAGGATTATTAGTATATCATTGTTCAATGAAGCTGCACATAGTTATTTGGTTGCACAGTGATATTCACAGAGCAATATTTACACATTCATTTTACGATATACTCAGCTGTTAATAAGCTGCACTGATCAATCTTTATATCATACCCATTACAGATAGTCAAACAGGCATAGATGTCAATGAGAGTGTATCCTCCAGTCAGAGATGGTCCCCAGCACAATAAACACCAACGATCAGCAATGTGATTCAAAAATAAAAGGAGGAGCTCCCCATGGTGTAGTATGTAAAATATTTGAATCCATAAAGTAGCATATAACAATTAAAAACTTGATTTGCCCAGTAAAAGACATGCAGATACGCCAGTTGCATTCCACCTGCGCTCCAACAAGCGGAAGTGACGCGTCAAGCACTGTACGGACTGACCCGTTTCGTCAGCAACATCTGACATCATGTGACCTGACCCGTCACTTCCTCCACATTTATACAATACCGCATATTGGATATCCAATCTACTCCCATCCTCACTCATCATTAAAAATATACAGCTACGAGTAGGTATATGATTACGATACAAATAAACAAATTACAAAATTCAATAAAATTCAAAAAAATAGAAGACAAAAGTTAATAAATTACAATATCAAATAGATATAAACATGTCTGACGCACCCTCTAGTGGTGGCCTGGAGAATAACAGATCAAGAGTAATGTAGGCGCTCACCCATGGGAACGCCATCTTATGGATAAATGGGATATTACCCCCAACTACTAAACCATTTTGTCAGGAATGGAGTAATTTAGAACACCATAACAAATTAATAGTTAGAGATGTAACAATTCAAGCCTATATACACTACCAGCAGGATATAAAGTATTGGGTTTATAAATCCTGTTTCATTTTTTGACACTTTTTGTTTCATGTTACCCCCCGCTAACCCTGTCAATGCCACAAAAAGAGACCAGAGTAGGGTGCTGATTGTGGTGGATTCTAAAATGGTGGGACAAACTGTGTTTTGGAAACCCATTTCTGATGTTATTGAGATGCTCATTGATTCTAATCCCTCACTTCCTGGTTGTGCACTCCACATATTGGAGCCCGCATAGACAGGAAATCAGGTAGGCGACAAAGGTGGAATCACAAGAAATTAACTTATCAATGTTCAATTGTTTCCCAGTGCTTGAAGATGTAAAGGACTCTATCTTTTTGTTTGTAGTTTTTGTAGTCTTACTGGTCTTACACCTCTAATGCCGCATACACACGACCGGTCTTTCAGTCGGAATAGGTCCGACGGTCTTTCCGGCGGACTTTCGACGGAGTTACGACAGACTTCCGAACCAATGGACTTGCCCACACACAAACGGACTAAAGTCCGTTCAAAAGTCTGTTTGTTTTAAACGTGATGACGTATGACAGGACTAGAAAAGGAAGTTCAATAGCCAGTAGCCAATAGCTGCCCTTCTTGCGTCGTTGTTGGCTGTCGGACCTGCATACAGAGGAGCTGATTTCTTGGTAGGAACTGGGTTCGGCAGAGTTCCGGCGGAAAGATTTGAAACATGTTCTATTTCTAGGTTTGTCTGAATTTTTGAAAAAAAAAGTCAGATGAAGCCCACACACGATCGGAATGTCCGACGGGATCGTTCCGTCGGACCAATTCCGCCGGAAAGTTTGGTCGTGTGTACACGGCATTACAGTGGAATAAACCAGTAGCATCTAAAAAAGTATTGATCTTTTTTGGAGGATTATAGATAGTAGGGGAAATCCTATTTCTTAAAATGGGTATTCTCCGATAGATAAAATAGGGTTGTTTGGGGAGAAGACCTGCCAAGGTTTTGTCCCTCAAAAGAATAGGCCAATGTTTTCCAACGATCTGTTCCAGAGATCTATAATCTCAATTGAATTCTGTTAGGAACATGTTGTTTCTAATGGAACTAGGCTTTTTGGGCTTATCTACCAATAAACCCTATCAGCCCATATTTAATACCTGAGTCTGGATGGATGCCAAGGAAACATCTCGGTAGCCCTTCTCTTTAAATCTGTTAATCAACAGTTTGGATTGTTCAACATAGTCCTATACTTTGGCACATTTGCCACAAATGCACATCAATTGTCCCTTGGGGATTACCCCCAACCATTTAAGGTGGTGATAACTGGCCGTAGGAATGTAACCA
Organism: Lithobates sylvaticus; assembly: GCA_028564925.1. Lineage (NCBI taxonomy): Eukaryota > Metazoa > Chordata > Amphibia > Anura > Ranidae > Lithobates > Lithobates sylvaticus. The sequence continues at coordinate 1,155,862 of CM053038.1, forward strand.
TTCCTGTTGGTTCCTTTAAAATATGTTTTGGTGATAATACACCCATCTGACTTCGTGAGTACCAGATTCAAGAAACTGATGTGATGCAAATCCCAGGTGCCAGTGAAGTTTAACCCAAACTGGTTGATATTTATTTGTTTATTTGATATAACTTGTTCCTCCCAATGACTGAGAAGGAGGTTAGCTACACTGGGGGCATACTTTTCCCCCATAGCTACACCTTTTATCTGATTATAATAGGAACCTTCGTGCCAAAAATAATTATTGGTCATGGCCAAATCAAGCAGTGACATGAGGCATCTAAAGCTATACGGGTGGTAGAAATAACATCCAGATGTCTAAGATTGGTGTACAAGGATTCCACATCAATAGTGACAAGGATCATTTTGTCCATGATGGGAACATCCTGCAGCAAGTTTATGAGATGCTTAATGTCCCTGAAATAAGATGGGCTAGCTTGGACTATTAGCTGCAGGAAAAAAATCGATATATTCTCCTACCCTGGAGAAAATGGAATCAATGCCACTGAATATGGGTCTTCCGGGTGGACATAGTTTGTCTTTGTGGATTTTAGGAAGTTGGTAGATAACTGGTAGCCTAGGAGCCTCTGGAACAATATATTTTGCTTCTTTCTTGGTCAAGATACTCCTAGACTAGACCAATTTCACTAATTGGGTTTTAATTTTATTGACAGGGTTACCTCTTAGTTTTTTATATGTATTTTTGTCTCCCACCAATCTGTTGAGCTCTTTAGCGTAGTCCCTTTTCTTCAAAACCACAATCCCTCCCCCTTTATCAGCCATGCGTATTACTATGTTTTTCTAGTGCTTCCAAACCCAGACATCCCAACCTGCAAAAACTAATTTCAGGGAGGTGGCAAACTAATTTCAGGGAGGTGGTCCCTCACGCCCACAAACGCATCCCCCCGCCACCCACGGCAAAATATTATTTAAATCACTTTCTCAATATTCTTTTTCACAGTGCTGCTAGGGAAGGGGGTGGGTATTAGTGGACGGTGTCAGTATTTTTAAAATTTTAATAATTTATATTTTTACATTTTAATTTGCTTTGAATTTTTTTCACAATGCTTTTTTTTCTTTTTTACACTTTTTCATTTTTTTTACAATATTTTATTTTTTATTTTTGGGGGTGCTTTGGTGAGATGTCAGGGGTCTATACAGACCCCTGACATCTCCCCTTTCAGACAGATAAAGGGACTGAGGACACATTCCCCAGTCCCTGTCTCAGCACTAAAGAGTTTACTCTGCTCAGTAATCTCAGGACACAGCAGCGATCTCGCTCACTGTGTCCTATTAATACTTCCCTCCACAGCTGGCGGGACTCGGGAGAGGAGGGTTGCGGGGGAGGAGGGAGGATGAAGAAGTACACGGAAGAGGACGGGGCAGGAGTACACCGAGAAGCTGGGGATGATCGGTCCGCAGCAAGAAGGACAGCCGCCGCTTCGATCATTCCCGGGAGATCAGGAGGCGCTTGCAGGGTGCGGGAGCCATCGCAGAAATGCGGGAGTCTCCCGCACCTTCCGGGAGACTTAACAAATCTGCAAACCTTTTTGAAGATTTTCTTTTTTATTTACTTACTGATGTCCTGTTCTACCATGGCTTTGGATACCTCCAAAAACAGTTTGGAGGATTTTTTAGGATTGAAAGTAGAAAAATTCCACAACCCACTGTCCTGGTATTCGCCAGGTTCCCTATCCAAAACATCTGAATTGGGTTTTTCTGCATAAAATATTTTTATATTAAGCTTTCTGATAAACCTTTTGGTATTGATAAAAGCATTAAACCTATCCAAACCTTTATCTGGGACATATTTTAATCCAAGTTCTTAGACCCTCCACTCATTAGTGGTAAATGTCTCACCACTAAGATTGAAAATCCCCTTCCCTACTGGTCCCTCTTTCTTTTTGTTCTTTCTTCCCCCTCTACATCTTCTGGGGTGTCTCTTGGTGGGCCATTCTGTTGCCAATGTGGGTCCTCTCAATGGTGCCACTCCAGGGGCTCGGATTGAGGCCATGTATTCGGGGGTCCCCCATAATAAGGTGCCCATGGTTGACACCACTATTGGCCCCCTCTCCCCCCTCTGGGGCCATATGGGCCTCTGTGGTGTGTCCAACCCCCCTCCTGTAAGATCCTGGATGGTCCTGCATGTCCTCTCTGTGGAAAAACCCTAGGATGATGATTCCCTCTAGGGGGTTTGTTATAATATTGTAAGGGCTGAAACCGGTTCTGTGTGGGTACCCCATAATTAGTAGGACCCTGCTGGTATGTGTTTTTGGAAGCGCCAGGCTGGGACTTGTTGGGAGGTAAGCTCCCCCTTCCTAAGTTGCCCGCTCTGGTGCCCCCTCTGGGAGGAACTGGTGTATTAGCTCCAGACCTTCCAGGATTAGAGGGGCTCAGAGTCGAAACTGTGTTTAAACTCCTAGGGCTGTGAACAGGTGAGGAGATGGCAGAGACAATAGCCACCTCCTTCATGTCTTCCTGCCACTGATACACTGAGTTGTTTCCATAGTCTTTAAGATCTCTCTCATATTTCTTGATCTTTTTGGGGTTTATATCTTTATCTGTTTTTTCAATAAACTTTTGGATTTGAGTGGATCTTTCTTTGTATTTAGGAGAATCCTTAAATGGGCTTAATAGTTCTTTTAGTTCTCTGATCTTAGTGTACATTTTAGCTAATTTAAACCTTCTTCTAGTTATAATCAAGTCTATTAACTTATGTTCACTAGCATTAAAAAAGTTTAACCAATCATTGGCAAGATCTTGGTCTGTTCCCCAAGTCCCATCTTAAACGTCTACTATATTGTTCTAATTTGTTTTTCTAATGTGTTTTTGAGTCATTTAAAATTGTGATCTAAATCCTTGTGAATGGAATTCTGTGCAGTGGTAAAAACGTCTTCAATATTTAGAACTCTATTGTTCATATAATCAAAAATGTCCATTGCTGCTGACTGTAACCTCCTAAGTGGACGTGGAAATTTGTGAAATAAATAGGTAATTAACTATAGGCCGCGCACTCTGGACCAACAATAAACTAAAAAAATGTTGTATTGATACTTTGTAAATCTGTTTGAAGCAGCTCGTGGTGAGACCAAAGTCTAAGATGTGTGAAAGAAACTAAATAAATGTCATACCGTGCTCTACAAACAACAGATAAATAAACATATAAATATGGGAAATAATAATGTCCATATAGTTACATAGTAGGTGAGGTTAAAAAAAGACACAAGTCCATCAAGTTCAACCTATGTGTGAGATTATATGCGTGTATTAAATTGTATATCCCTGTATGTTGTGGTCGTTCAGGTGCTTATCAATAGTTTTTTGAAACTAGCAATGCCCTCCGCTGAGACCACCGCCTGCGGAAGGGAATTCCACATACTCATAGCCCCCGTACACACGGTCAGAAAATCCGACCACAAAATCCGTCAGATTTTTTCCGAGGCACTCTGTCGTCGGAATTCTCGACACACGATCGGAAAGATTCTGCTTTCAAATTTTTTAGGAATTTAACAAGACTCGTGGGCACTCATTAAAATTAGAAGAAAAGAGGTTTAACCTTAAACTACGTAGAGGATTATTTACTGTAAAGCCCCATACACACGCGCGGATTATCCGAGGACCAGGTCCGTCGGATCCTGTCCGTCATACTTTGTCCGATGTTGGTGTTGCATACACACGGTCGGACAAAGTTGTCGGAAAATCCGATCATTCTGAACGTGGTGACGTTTGTTGCCTACGACGGGACTACGTAGAGGCTAGTAGCCAATAGCTTTGGTCTTGTAATGTGATCTGAGCATGCGTAGCACTTTGTCCGTCGGACAACGGTACACACGATCGGATTTGGTGTGATCGGACCGTGTTGTCGAAAAATCTATCCAGCAGGAGATAGGACTTTGTCCGTCGGACAATCCGACGTACACTGTCCGATGGTGCATACACACCATCGGACAGTGGTGATTTTTCAACAACAACGGTCTGATTTTTCAACAACATTGTCCGATCGGACTGAATCCATGCGAAAATCCGACCGTGTGTATGGGGCTTAAGAGCGGCAAGGATGTGGAATTCCCTACTATGTAACTATGCATTATCTTACATTTTTCTACATTAAACCTAATTTGCCATGTAGTTTCCCACCCCATTCATTTGTTCAGATCTTCTTGCAAGGTTTCTACATCCTGCAGAGAAGTTATTGCCCTGCTTAGCTTAGCATTGTCCGCAAATACAGAGAGTGAACTGTTTACCCCATCCTCCAGGTCGTTTATGAACAAATTAAATAGGATTGGTCCCAGCACAGAACCCTGGGGGACCCCACTACCCACCCCTGACCATTCCGCGTACTCCACATTTATCACCACCCTCTGAACTCGCCCTTGTAGCCAGTTTTCAATCCATGTACTCACCCTATGGTCCATGCCACCTTTCCTTAATTTGTACAGTAAACGTTTATGGGAAACTGTGTCAAATGCTTTTGCAAAACCAGTAAAAGACACGTCACTTCCGCTTGTTGGTGTGCCTGCATGTCTTTTACTGGGCAAATCAAGTTTTTAATTGTTATATGCTACTTCATGGATTAAAATCTTACATACACCATGAGGAGCTCCTCCTTCTCTTTTTGATTCACAGTGATGATCGTTGGTGTTTATCATGCTGGGGACCATCTCTGACCAGAGGATACACTCTCATTGACATCTATGCCTGTTTGACTATCTGTAATGGGTGTCACGATGGTCTGGTGAGTAGGATGTTTGCTTGATACTGGTGGAAGATGGCACTTACCTCACCCAGCAACCAAGGATTCTTCACTATTTTCACTTGAATTAAAGATTTCTGGTGGTGGATTTCACCCGATCCAATATTTACATATGGACATTATTATTTATCATATTTATATGTTTATTTATCTGTTGTTTGTAGAGCGGGGTATGAAATGTATTTAGTTTCTTTCACACATCTTAGACTTTGGTCTCACTACGAGCTTCTCCACACAGATTTACAAAGTATCAATACAAAATATTTTTAGTTTGTTTGTGCATTGTGCGTGGCCTATAGGTAAATACCTTTTTTTTCACTTATCCCCTTGAGTGCGCCCTAAGCAGCAGCTAGAGGGGGAGAAGAGGAGGTAAGTCACAAGGGCAGTAGGGGGAATTTGCGCTGCACAGGGTGATTAGGGTGTACTCAGGCACACCCTGTGTGCATGCCTATGCCTGGGGGAGAAATTCATTTTCTTCTGGTAACATTCTTCTCTTCTTCTACAGATTGTATAGTAATAACCTGACAAACAGTTCTTGCCCTTATCTGGCATCTGGAATAAGAAATAACAAGACACTGAGGACACTGGACCTGTCTATGAACAATCTGAAGGGTCATCATTTCAGGAATCTGATGGAAGCTCTGACAACAAGCCAGATGGAGGAATTACAGTGAGTATAACAGGACCAGGGGCGGACTGACAACTCATGGGGCCCCCGGGCAATAGGAGACTATGGGGCCCCCAGGCAATCAGAGATTATGGGGCCACACAGTATACACACACACAGTATACAATCACACAGTATACACATACATGTACATACAATATACACAGACATGTTTCTATTGGCTGAGAAGGTACTGAAGAGGTGGGGCAGCTTTAATCTCTGGATTTTTAGACCAAAAGGATGTCGGTAAGGGACATTTCAGAAACAGATGTAAAAAAAACACAGATTTTTACATACTGTCCCTGGTTTTACTGAGAGGCTTGGGGCCCTCGGGAAATGCCCGAGTGGCCGAATGGTCAGCCCGCCCCTGAACAGGACTGACTTAGACAAGAATATTCTGGGACAGTTTTATAACCAAAATGTGTAAATATTCCAAATTCAATTGTTGTAATAGTGACTTACAGTGCCACCCCACAAGTATTCACCCCCTTGGCTTTTTACCTATTTTGTTACAGCCTTTAGTTCAATGTTTTTTTTAACCTGAATTATATGTGATGGATCAGAACACAATAGTCTAAGTTGGGGAAGTAAAATTAGAAAAATATATACATAAAACAATTTTTCAGAAATAAAAAAAATATTTGGCATGTGCGTATGTATTCACCCCCTTTGTTATGAAGCCCATAATAACCTCTGGTGCAACCAATTACCTTCAGAAGTCACATCATTTGTGAAATGATGTCCGCCTGTGTGCAATCTAAGTGTCACATGACCTGTCATTACTAGGGATGAGCCGAACACCCCCGGGTTCGGTTCGAACCAGAACCTTCGAACGGACCGAAAGTTCGCGCGAATTTTCGAACCCTATACGTTATAATGGACGCGAACGTTCGAAATCAAAAGTGCTAATTACAACGGCCAATATGCATGTTAATGTCATAAAACAGGTTTGGGGACCCGGGTCCTGCCCCAGGGGACATATATCAATGCAAAAAGAACTTTTTAAAAACTAACGTTTTTTCGGGAGCAGTCATTTTAATGATGCATAAAGTGAAAAAAAAAAAGTGAAATTTTCCTTTAAATATGGTACCTGGGGGGTGTCTAAAGTATGCCTGTGAAGTGGCATGTGTTTCCCGTGTTTAGAACTGTCCTTGCACAAAATGACATTTGTAAAGGAAAAAAAGAAGCCATTTAAAACCACTTGCGGCTTTAGGTTTGTTCTTAAGTAGAATCTGAACAGGTACATTATGAAGTGTAGCTCCATCCCAAAAAAATCTATTTTTAAGCTTTTTGGAGAACATAGGGAGGGGTTATCACCCCTGTAACATTTGCTGTCTTTGCACATCTGTTCAGAACATGTCACCTCACTTTCCGTCCCAATGACAAATGTTTTTGGAAAAGTGGGGTTTTAATTGAAACAAGGATTGGTGATAAAGTATCAGTAGAGAGGAGATACCTTTTTCCCAAATTAAATCTAACAGGATAGAATTTCCCTTCCTAGGGTAGATTTCCTCTCACTTCCTGTTTTCTCTTTCCATTTGCAAGTAGGAGTCGTTTGTAAGTTGGATGTTTGAAAGTAGGGGCCTGGCGTATATACTCTGCAGAAATTTGCCCTATTAGATGTTGGTGTAGCCACAAGACTGGTGGGCACAGGAATGGGCCCTGCTATGAGTTAATAGATCAAGATTTGTAATTGCATGCACCTGTTGAACAGGGCAGAAAAATTGGGGGTGGTGGTGGTGGTGGACGGTGTTGCCACAAGACTGTAAGCTCTCACAGTTACTCTTGGTGGGCGCAGGAATGGGCCCTGCTGTGAGTTATTAGATCAAGATTTGTAATTGCAAGCACCTGATGAACAGGGCAGAAAAATTGGGCCTTTGGCGGTGGTGGTGGACGGTGTTGCCACAAGACTGTAGGCCCTCACAGTTACTCTTGGTGGGCGCAGGAATGGGCCCTGTTGTGAGTTATTAGATCAAGATTTGTAATTGCAAGCACCTGATGAACAGGGCAGAAAAATTGGGCCTTTGGCGGTGGTGGTGGACGGTGTTGCCACAAGACTGCAGGCCCTCATAGTTACTCTTGGTGGGCGCAGGAATGGGCCCTGCTGTGAACTATTAGATCAAGATTTGTAATTACCCGCCCCTGTTAAACAGGGGCTGAAAAATTGTGCCTTAGGCACTGGTGCTGGTGCCACAACACTGCAACCCCTCACAGAGACTGTACTTGGAGCACAGCAGTCACACGTGTTGCGAAGCATTTTTTTAAAAAATTGTAAGTACCCGCCCCTGTTAAACAGGGGCTGAAAAATTGTGCCTTAGGCACTGGTGCTGGTGCCACAACACTGCAACCCGGCCCTCACAGATACTGTACTTGGAGCACAGCAGTCACACGTGTTGCGAAGCATTTTTTTAAAAAATTGTAAGTACACGCCCCTGTTAAACAGGGGCTGAAAAATTGTGCCTTAGGCACTGGTGCTGGTGCCACAACACTGCAACCCGGCCCTCACAGATACTGTACTTGGAGCACAGCAGTCACACGTGTTGCGAAGCATTTTTTTAAAAAATTGTAAGTACCCGCCCCTGTTAAACAGGGCTGAAAAATTGTGCCTTAGGCACTGGTGCTGGTGCCACAACACTGCAACCCGGCCCTCACAGATACTGTACTTGGAGCACAGCAGTCACACGTGTTGCGAAGCATTTTTATAAAAAATTGTAAGTACCCCCCCCTGTTAAACAGGGGCTGAAAAATTGTGCCTTAGGCACTGGTGCTGGTGCCACAACACTGCAACACGGCCCTCACAGAGACTGTACTTGGAGCACAGCAGTCACACGTGTTGCGAAGCATTTTTTAAAAAAATTGTAAGTACACGCCCCTGTTAAACAGGGGCTGAAAAATTGTGCCTTAGGCACTGGTGTGGTGGCATGGATCATTGAGGAGGAGGAAGAGGATAGTCAGTGAACATAAGAGGACAGTCACTCAGCATCAGCATAGGCAGTCTTGAAGGGATGTGACATTAAAAATTATTCGGTTATATCCGCCTCAGGTGCCTGGTAGCTGGTGGTGATCCAAGACTGATTCATTTTGATGAATGTCAGTCGATCAACCGAGGCGGTGGACAGGCGCACCCTATGATCAGTCACAAATCCTCCAGCAGCACTGAATGTGCGTTCGGAAAGAACGCTGGAGGCAGGACAGGCCAGTAGCTCAATTGCATACTGTGCAAGCTCTGGCCAGTGATCCATCCTCAGGACCCAGTAAGCCAGAGGATTTTCGGTGGGAAAGGTGTCCAAGTCTGACCTTGCCCCAAGGTATTCCTGCACCATGTATATCAGACGCTGGCGATGGTTGCTGGAACCGATCATACCTTGGGGCTGCGGACTAAAAAATTGTCTGAACGCATCGGTCAGACGTCCACCTTCCCCACCGCTCCTTCTGCCACTGACCGAAGCCTCAGCAACTCGTCGCCCAGGACCAGGAGTTTGTAGCCTCCCAGTTTCTGGGAACGCGTTGCACAGACCTTTCTGCAAGGCCTCCCTGAGATGTCTCATCCTCTGCTCCCTCTGCGACGGCAAGATAAGGTCCGCAACCTTACCCTTGTACCGCGGATCAAGGAGAGTGGCCAGCCAGTAATGGTCCCTCTCCTTGATCCGAAGAACACGAGGATCCTTCCGCAGGCTTTGCAGGATCAGGGAGGCCATGCAGCGTAGGTTAGCTGAGGCATTCGGTCCGGAGTCTTCTGGGTCACTGAGGATGACATGATCGCCAGCCACCTCCTCCCAGCCACGTACAAGTCCACTGGTTTGTTGGGACTGTACATCATCCCTAAAAGACTGCTGCTGCTGATGCTGAGTGCCAGGCTCCACCTCCATGCTCACACAATCCTCCTCCTCCTCCTCCTCCTCCTCCTCATCCTCTTCCTGTGTGATGGGTGGGACAGAAGGAACACTGTCCGGATAAAGGGGGCCTTGAGAGGCAAGGAAGTCCTCCTCTTCCTGCCTCTGTTCTGCCTCAAGTGCCCTGTCCATTATCCCACGCAGCGTATGCTCCAACAGGTGGACAAGAGGGACAGTGTCACTGATGCATGCACTGTCACTGCTCACCATCCTCGTGGCCTCCTCAAATGGTGAGAGGACAGTGCATGCATCCCTGATCATGCTCCACTGACGTGGGGAAAAAAAACCAAGCTCCCCTGACCCTGTCCTGGTGCCGTAGTCGCAAAGGTACTCATTGATGGCCCTCTGCTGCGTGTGCAGTCGCTGCAGCATGGCCAACGTTGAGTTCCACCTGGTGGGCATGTCACATATTAGGCGGTTCTTGGGCAGGTTCAGCTCCTTTTGCAGCTCAGTCAGCCGAGCACTGGCATTATAAGATCGGCGGAAATGCACACAGACTTTCCTGGCCTGCCTCAGGACATCCTGTAAGCCTGGGAACCTGCCCAAGAACCGCTGCACCACCAGGTTGAGGACGTGAGCCATGCAGGGCACATGGGTGAGCTGCCCCTGTCGCAGGGCGGAGAGGAGGTTGGTGCCATTGTCAGAAACGACCATTCCTGGCTTAAGCTGACGTGGCGTCAACCACCTCTCGGCCTGCCCCTGCAGAGCTGCCAGAACCTCTGGCCCAGTGTGGCTCCTGTCCCCCAAACACACCAGCGCAAGCACGGCATGGCATCTTTTTGCCTGCGTACTTGCGTAGCCCCTTGTACGCCTACGGAGCACCGCTGGTTCCAAGGACAGAGCACTGGAGGAAGAAGAAGAGGAGGGGGTGGAGGAGAGAGGTGTGTCACAACCAGTAGCAGTAGTCGCGTTTTGGAGGCGTGGTGGCGGAACAACCTCCAACACTACTGCACCTTGTCCTGCATCCCTCCCAGCTGCCAATAGAGTGACCCAATGGGCCGTGAAAGAAAGGTACCGTCCCTGTCCATGCCTGCTGGACCATGAGTCAGCGGTAATATGCACCTTACCGCTGACCGCCCTGTCCAGCGAGGCATGGACATTGCCCTCCACATGCCGGTAGAGAGACGGAATCGCCTTCCGCGAGAAAAAGTGGCGTTTGGGAACCTGCCACTGAGGAACCGCACATTGAACAAACTCACGGAAGGGGGCCGAGTCTACCAACTGAAAAGGCAGCAGTTGAAGTGCTAGCAATTTAGCAAGGCTAGCATTCAACCGCTGGGCATGTGGATGGCTGGGAGTGTACTTCTTTCTACGGTCCAGCAGCTGGGGCAGGGAAATTTGCCTGCTGCAATCGGACGTCGGTGTACTGCAAGTACTTGGTTGTGACACACCGAATTCTACACCTTCAGTCCTCTCAGAGCAGCTTTCAGAGAGGACTGAAGGTGTAGTGGGGATGGAGATCCCAGCTGAGGAGGAGCAAGGAGAGGTCCGCTTAGTTCTTTGGTGTGGGTCTTTTATGTGTGCCTGCCAACGAGCTGCATGGCAGGTCGCCATATGTCTGGTCATGCTTGTCGTGCCCAAGCGGCTGATGTTTTTGGCCACGCGAGATACGCTTGAGACAAATATTGCAAATAGCAGTGGTGCGATCTGCTGCACTCGTCTCAAAAAAGGCCCACACCAAAGAACTTTTCTGATAACGTGCAGAGGCAGCGCCCTGCACAGGCGGAGCTCTGCGGTGTTGTACAGTTGCTGTGCTGGCCTCTACCTGGCCTCCAGGGGGCATCCTGCCTCGTTGGACATGTAACGCCGCATCCTCCTCCTCCTCGTCCTCCTCCTCATCCTCTCTCCCTTGAGGCACCCACGTGGAGTCAGTGACCTCATCATCCCCTCCCTCTTCACCACTAGAGCAAACCTGGCAGTAAGCTGCAGCTGGTGGAACAGTACTGCCAGATTCCTCAAGCTGGGTATCGTCATCCGAGCCTTCGAATCGTTGGGCATCCTCCTGGAGCATGTACCCAACACTGTGCTCAAAGAGTTCGGGGGACTCCTCAGGAGGACATGGTGGGTCTAGGGAAGGGGTGGCTGATGATGCTCTGTCAGTACCCTGAGCCTGGGTGAGAGTGGATGAGGAGGATGAGGAGGGCTTGGTCATCCATTCTACCAAGCCTTCAGCATGATGCGGCTCCACATGTCCAGCTGCCGAAAACAAAGACGCGCGTGTCCCATGGCCACGTGCTGATGACGATGCACGACCACGTCCACGTCCACGGCCACGTCCACTAGAAACAGAGCCTGCCTGCCCTGTGTTCTTGGCTCTGCACGCTCTGCCTCCCCTTGGCGGTCTTCCAGCCATTGTAGTCGGTAGTCCTGTGGGTGCTGCTGAGAAGAAAATATAGGAGCTCTGTGTGATGCCACTAACACACTAGAAGTCCTATGGGTGCTTCTGCAAAGAAAATAGAGGAGCTCTGTGTGATGCCACTAACACACTAGAAGTCCTGTGGGTGCTGCTGAGAAGAATATATAGGAGCTCTGTGTGATGCCACTAACACACTAGAAGTCCTATGGGTGCTTCTGCAAAGAAAATAGAGGAGCTCTGTGTGATGCCACTAACACACTAGAAGTCCTGTGGGTGCTTATGCAAAGAAAATAGAGGAGCTCTGTGTGATGCCACTAACACACTAGAAGTCCTGTGGGTGCTTCTGCAAAGAAAATAGAGGAGCTCTGTGTGATGCCACTAACACACTAGAAGTCCTGTGGGTGCTTCTGCAAAGAAAATAGAGGAGCTCTGTGTGATGCCACTAACACACTAGAAGTCCTGTGGGTGCTTCTGCAAAGAAAATAGAGGAGCTCTGTGTGATGCCACTAACACACTAGAAGTCCTGTGGATGCTTCTGCAAAAAAAATAGAGGAGCTCTGTGTGATGCCACTAACACACTAGAAGTCCTGTGGGTGCTTATGCAAAGAAAATAGAGGAGCTCTGTGTGATGCCACTAACACACTAGAAGTCCTGTGGGTGCTTATGCAAAGAAAATAGAGGAGCTCTGTGTGATGCCACTAACACACTAGAAGTCCTGTGGGTGCTTCTGCAAAGAAAATAGATGAGCTCTGTGTGATGCCACTAACACACTAGAAGTCCTGTGGGTGCTTCTGCAAAGAAAATAGAGGAGCTCTGTGTGATGCCACTAACACACTAGAAGTCCTGTGGGTGCTTCTGCAAAGAAAATAGAGGAGCTCTGTGTGATGCCACTAACACACTAGAAGTCCTGTGGATGCTTCTGCAAAAAAAATAGAGGAGCTCTGTGTGATGCCACTAACACACTAGAAGTCCTGTGGGTGCTTATGCAAAGAAAATAGAGGAGCTCTGTGTGATGCCACTAACACACTAGAAGTCCTGTGGGTGCTTCTGCAAAGAAAATAGAGGAGCTCTGTGTGATGCCACTAACACACTAGAAGTCCTGTGGGTGCTTCTGCAAAGAAAATAGAGGAGCTCTGTGTGATGCCACTAACACACTAGAAGTCCTGTGGGTGCTTATGCAAAGAAAATAGAGGAGCTCTGTGTGATGCCACTAACACACTAGAAGTCCTGTGGGTGCTGCTGAGAAGAATATATAGGAGCTCTGTGTGATGCCACTAACACACTAGAAGTCCTATGGGTGCTTCTGCAAAGAAAATAGAGGAGCTCTGTGTGATGCCACTAACACACTAGAAGTCCTGTGGGTGCTTCTGCAAAGAAAATAGAGGAGCTCTGTGTGATGCCACTAACACACTAGAAGTCCTGTGGGTGCTGCTGAGAAGAATATATAGGAGCTCTGTGTGATGCCACTAACACACTAGAAGTCCTATGGGTGCTTCTGCAAATAAAATAGAGGAGCTCTGTGTGATGGGACTAACACACTTCAAGTCCTATAGGTGCTTCTGGGAAGAAAATAAAGGTCTGTGTGATGGGACTAACACACTTCAAGTCCTATAGTTGCTTCTGGGAACAAAATATAGCTCTGTGTGTGTGATGGGACTAACACACTTCAAGTCCTATAGGTGCTTCTGGGAACAAACTATAGCTCTGTGTGTGTGATGGGACTAACACACTTCAAGTCCTATAGGTGCTTCTGGGAACAAAATATAGCTCTGTGTGTGTGATGGGACTAACACACTTCAAGTCCTATAGGTGCTTCTGGGAAGAAAATATAGCTCTGTGTGTGTAATGGGACTAACACACTTCAAGTCCTATAGGTGCTTCTGGGAACAAAATATAGCTCTGTGTGTGTGATGGGACTAACACACTTCAAGTCCTATAGGTGCTTCTGGGAACAAAATATAGCTCTGTGTGTGTGATGGGACTAACACACTTCAAGTCCTATAGGTGCTTCTGGGAACAAAATATAGCTCTGTGTGTGTGATGGGACTAACACACTTCAAGTCCTATAGGTGCTTCTGGGAACAAAATATAGCTCTGTGTGTGTGATGGGACTAACACACTTCAAGTCCTATAGGTTCTTCTGGGAACAAAATATAGCTCTGTGTGTGTGATGGGACTAACACACTTCAAGTCCTATAGGTTCTTCTGGGAACAAAATATAGCTCTGTGTGTGTGATGGGACTAACACACTTCAAGTCCTATAGGTGCTTCTGGGAACAAAATATAGCTCTGTGTGTGTGATGGGACTAACACACTTCAAGTCCTATAGGTGCCTCTGGGAACAAAATATAGCTCTGTGTGTGTGATGGGACTAACACACTTCAAGTCCTATAGGTGCTTCTGGGAACAAAATATAGCTCTGTGTGTGTGATGGGACTAACACACTTCAAGTCCTATAGGTTCTTCTGGGAACAAAATATAGCTCTGTGTGTGTGATGGGACTAACACACTTCAAGTCCTATAGGTGCTTCTGGGAACAAAATATAGCTCTGTGTGTGTGATGGGACTAACACACTTCAAGTCCTATAGGTGCTTCTGGGAAGAAAATATAGCTCTGTGTGTGTGATGGGACTAACACACTTCAAGTCCTATAGGTTCTTCTGGGAACAAAATATAGCTCTGTGTGTGTGATGGGACTAACACACTTCAAGTCCTATAGGTGCTTCTGGGAACAAAATATAGCTCTGTGTGTGTGATGGGACTAACACACTTCAAGTCCTATAGGTGCTTCTGGGAACAAAATATAGCTCTGTGTGTGTGATGGGACTAACACACTTCAAGTCCTATAGGTGCTTCTGGGAACAAAATATAGCTCTGTGTGTGTGATGGGACTAACACACTTCAAGTCCTATAGGTGCTTCTGGGAAGAAAATATAGCTCTGTGTGTGTGATGGGACTAACACACTTCAAGTCCTATAGGTTCTTCTGGGAACAAAATATAGCTCTGTGTGTGTGATGGGACTAACACACTTCAAGTCCTATAGGTGCTTCTGGGAACAAAATATAGCTCTGTGTGTGTGATGGGACTAACACACTTCAAGTCCTATAGGTGCTTCTGGGAACAAAATATAGCTCTGTGTGTGTGATGGGACTAACACACTTCAAGTCCTATAGGTGCTTCTGGGAACAAAATATAGCTCTGTGTGTGTGATGGGACTAACACACTTCAAGTCCTATAGGTGCTTCTGGGAAGAAAATATAGCTCTGTGTGTGTAATGGGACTAACACACTTCAAGTCCTATAGGTGCCTCTGGGAACAAAATATAGCTCTGTGTGTGTGATGGGACTAACACACTTCAAGTCCTATAGGTGCTTCTGGGAAGAAAATATAGCTCTGTGTGTGTGATGGGACTAACACACTTCAAGTCCTATAGGTGCTTCTGGGAAGAAAATATAGCTCTGTGTGTGTGATGGGACTAACACACTTCAAGTCCTATAGGTGCTTCTGGGAACAAAATATAGCTCTGTGTGTGTGATGGGACTAACACACTTCAAGTCCTATAGGTGCTTCTGGGAACAAAATATAGCTCTGTGTGTGTGATGGGACTAACACACTTCAAGTCCTATAGGTGCTTCTGGGAACAAAATATAGCTCTGTGTGTGTGATGGGACTAACACACTTCAAGTCCTATAGGTGCTTCTGGGAAGAAAATATAGCTCTGTGTGTGTAATGGGACTAACACACTTCAAGTCCTATAGGTGCCTCTGGGAACAAAATATAGCTCTGTGTGTGTGATGGGACTAACACACTTCAAGTCCTATAGGTGCTTCTGGGAAGAAAATATAGCTCTGTGTGTGTGATGGGACTAACACACTTCAAGTCCTATAGGTGCTTCTGGGAAGAAAATATAGCTCTGTGTGTGTGATGGGACTAACACACTTCAAGTCCTATAGGTGCTTCTGGGAACAAAATATAGCTCTGTGTGTGTGATGGGACTAACACACTTCAAGTCCTATAGGTGCTTCTGGGAACAAAATATAGCTCTGTGTGTGTGATGGGACTAACACACTTCAAGTCCTATAGGTGCTTCTGGGAACAAAATATAGCTCTGTGTGTGTGATGGGACTAACACACTTCAAGTCCTATAGGTGCTTCTGGGAACAAAATATAGCTCTGTGTGTGTGATGGGACTAACACACTACAAGTCCTATAGGTGCTTCTGGGAACAAAATATAGGAGCTCTGCCTGCCTGCCACGAACACACTACAAGTCCTATAGGTGCTTCTGGTAACAAAATATAGGAGCTCTGCCTGCCTGCCACGAACACACTACAAGTCCTATAGGTGCTTCTGGTAACAAAATATAGGAGCTCAGCCTGCCTGCCACGAACACACTACAAGTCCTATAGGTGCTTCTGGTAACAAAATATAGGAGCTCTGCCTGCCTGCCACGAACACACTACAAGTCCTATAGGTGCTTCTGGTAACAAAATATAGGAGCTCTGCCTGCCTGCCACGAACACACTACAAGCCCCTCTTTCTCAATCAATCTTTGTAACTGAATCTATCTAACTCAATTTCTGTAAGTGAATCTCTCTACCTAACTAAATCGAGCAGAGTGTCACAGAATCAGCCTGTTCAATCTGCGCCGGAACAGCATGTGACCGGCGCAGACGGCGTGGCGGCCTTTTATAGGGGGGGGCGTGTACTACAGCCCCTGAGCTGTAATTGGCTACAGGCGTCCTGCCTGTAGCCAATTATGGCTCTTCGAGTTTCCGGGGCTGTGATTGGCCAAGCATGCGGGGTCACAGTGCATGCTTGGCCAATCATCAGCCAGCAATGCACTGCGCCGGCCGCGCCGGCCGCAATGCATTGCGGGGCCGCTCGCATCACACGAACGTGATGCGAGCGGCCAAAATAGTTCTGGGCTCGCCGAGCGAGCGAACGCCCGGTGCTCGATGCGAACGTGGGTTTGCATCGAGCACCGGGCCCATCCCTAGTCATTACATATACACACCTTTTATGAAAGGCCCCAGAGGTGGCAACACCTAAGCAAGAGGCACCACTAACCAAACACTGCCATGAAGACCAAGGAACTCTCCAAACAAGTAAGGGACAATGTTGTTGAGAAGTACAAGTCAGGGTTAGGTTATAAAAAAATATCCAAATCTTTGATGATCCCTAGGAGCACCATCAAATCTATCATAACCAAATGGAAAGCACATGGCACAACAGCAAACCTGCCAAGAGACGTCCGCACACCAAAACTCATGGACCGGGCAAGGAGGGCATTAATCAGAGAGGCAGCACAGAGACCTAAGGTAACCCTGGAGGAGCTGCAGAGTTCCACAGCAGAGACTGGAGCATCTGTACATAGGACGACAATAAGCCGTACGCTCCATAGAGTTGGGCTTTATGGCAGAGTGGCCAGAAGAAAGCCATTACTTTCAGCAAAAAACAAAATGGCACGTTTTTAGTTTGCGAAAAGGCATGTGGGAGACTCTCAAAATGTATGGAGGAAGGTGCTCTGGTCTGATGAGACTAAAATTTAACTTTTTGGCCATCAAAGAAAACGCTATGTCTGGCACAAACCCAACACATCACATTACCCAAATAACACCATCTTTTTTTTTTTTTTTTTTGTCAGCAGGAGGCAAAAATCCCAGTGGTAAGATGTGGCAAGCTCATAGAGACTTATCCAAAGCGAGTTGGAGCTGTGATAGCCGCAAAAAGTGACTCTAAAAAGTATTGACTTTAGAGGGGTGAATAGTTATGCACATTGACTTTTTCTGTTATTTTGTCCTATTTGTTGTTTGCTTCACAAAAAAACATCTTCAAAGTTGATGTTATGTTGGGTATGGTCTGTAAATTAAATGATGCAAATCCTCAAACAATCCATGTTAATTCCAGGTTGTGAGGCAACAAAACACGAAAAATGCCAAGGCGGTGAATACTTTTGCAAGGCACTGTAGTTAGTGGATTGTGCATTCAGTCAGTGTAGTGTATATAATACAGTGTAGCGCAGAGTATGTAATGCAGTGCAGTGCAAAGTATATAATACAGTGTGTATAACACAGTGTAATGTAGTGTGAATAACACAGTGTTGTGGTGCTACTGAAGTGTTGGTGTGTACACTTCTGTGTCACCACTGATCCCATTTTTTTTTCCATTAATAATAATTTGTATTTGTTTTTGCAATATCAGGTTCTGTTGCTGCATTATTAGTACTCCCCCTTCTGTGTCACAGGTAATATTTCTTCTGCGTCAGCACAGCAGTGCTATTTAGGGTATAATTGCTGTCTACCCTTCTGCATCACAGGCGTTTCTCTTTCTGTGTCAGCAGTGGTTCCCTTTTTTTGTTTGTTTTGGGCTTTTTTTTTTTTTTTTTTTCCAGCAGCAGTAGCTGCTGGAAAAAAAAATCTCCATAATTGCTGTTCCTTCTTCTGAGTTGCAGGTGGTCTTCCTTCTGCGTCACCACTGTTTTTCTTAAAACATTTTTTACAATAATTTTATTTTATTTTTGCAGCAGCACCAGTAAAAAAATTCTTCACAATTGCTGCATCCTACTTGTCTTGATTAAAAAAAAAACTATAATAAAACGGTTTATTGTGCACCAAGCACAAAGGTATTGCACCCAAGCACTATATTTTCACCTCACACTCTATAATAAAAAGTTATAAAAATCCCCCCCAAAAATGTCCAAAAGGCCAACAATACATATCAAACAGCAGCCTTCGATCAACAAACCAAAACCGCCTTCTCATCCCCAAAGCCCGCTACAAATCTAAGGGAGAACGAAGATTCGCAGTACAGGGACCTCGGCTATGGAACGCTCTACCAAACAACATCCGCTTGGAAGAAAACCATCGGGCCTTCAGGAAAAAACTCAAGACCCACCTCTTCTAAAAGCAGGACAACAAGGACAGACCAAGCGCCTTGAGGCGATTCAGTTCGGATTTGCATCGCTATACAAATCATTCATTCACTGCAGCGCTGCTGTTTAAAATTTCTGTGTGAAGCAGATCAAGCATGGCCAGAACACCAGCCGCTTGGGCCCCACATGCTTGACAAGACATATGACCATCTGCAGTCCTTTGGCAACAGCACCTGAAAGACCCACATCATAAAAAAACTGCAGACTTCTCCTTGCTCCTCATCTGAGATCTCTACCCCTACTCTACCTCAAGTCTTTTTAAAAACCTCCATTGAGAGGAATGATGGTATAGGAATGGGTCCCCCAGGTACTTGCACCCAATCTGCTAGCAGTACACCACCTGTTGATTTCACTAGGCAAATTTTTCTACCTCAGTTGCTGAGCCATAACAAAAATACTGTCCTATCCATCCACATGCACATGCGTCTAAATGCTAGCTTAGCCAAATTGCTAGCACTACAACTTTTCATATAGTAGACTCTGCCCCCTTTCATGAATTTGTGGAATGTGCTGTACCAAAGTGGCAGGTTCAAAAATAAATGTATTTTCACATAAGGGCATTCCAGCTCTGTACTATCATGTGGAAGGCAATGTTTTGGCCTCATTGGACAGGGTGGTTAGCAGCAAGTAAGGATGGGCCCGGTGTTCGATTCAAACCCATGTTCGAATCGAACATCGGCCGTTCGTCCGCTCGTCGAGGGCAGAACTATGAGGGCCGTTCGCATCAAACTCGTGTGATGCGAACGGTCAACAATGCACTGCGCCAGTCGCAGTGCATTGCTGGCTGATGATTGGCCAAGCATGCACTGTGACCCCGCATGCTTGGCCAATCATAGAGCCAGCGGTGAGGAGAGCAATAATTGGCCACAGGCAGGATGCCTGTGGCCAATTATAGCTCAGGGGGTTTAGTACACACCCCAACACTATATAAGGCCGCCGTGCCGGCGGCCTTGTGTAGTGTGTTCCGGCGTTGAGGGAAAGAGTATTGCTAGGCAGGGATAGTGTACTGTACACTAACACTATATTTGAATCATTTCTGTGTGGGGAAAGTGTAGGGAAAGAGGAAAAATAGGCAGGGATAGTGTGTTCTTCTCAGGCATTTGCGTGTGGGGAAAGTGCTGTTCTCTACCAATCCAGCCATCTGCAGGAGTTGGTGTGTGTGCTGTGTGAGTCTAGCACAGCACACTAAACCACCTCACCCTGTATCTGCCCTTCTACCCTGTTGTCATCTAAGACAGCCATCTGCAGGAGTTAGTGTGTGTGTGCTGTGTGAGTCTAGCACAGCACACTAAACCACCTCACCCTGTATCTGCCCTGTTGTCATCTAAGACAGCCATCTGCAGGAGTTAGTGTGTGTGTGTGCTGTGTGAGTCTAGCACAGCACACTAAACCACCTCACCCTGTATCTGCCCTTCTGCCCTGTTGTCATCTAAGACAGCCATCTGCAGGAGTTAGTGTGTGTGTGCTGTGTGAGTCTAGCACAGCGCACTAAACCACCTCACCCTGTATCTGCCCTTCTGCCCTGTTGTCATCTAAAACAGCCATCTGCAGGAGTTAGTGTGTGTGTGCTGTGAGTCTAGCACAGCACACTAAACCACCTCACCTTGTATCTGCCCTTCTGCCCTGTTGTCATCTAAGACAGCCATCTGCAGGAGTTAGTGTGTGTGCTGTGTGACTCCAGCACAATATACACTACCCAATAGCTTTTTTCCCATCTCCCTGCAGGCCATCACAATGTCTGAAAGACCAACAAGGAGAGGCAGACAGTCACGAGCCAAGAAAACAGGGCAAGCAGGCTGTGTGTCTAGAGACAACAGTGCTGGTCGTGGACGCGGTGCATCGTTATCAGCACGTGGCCATGGGACACGCTTGTCCTTATTTTCGGCAGCTGGACATGTTGAGCCGCATCATGCCGAAGGCTTGATAGAGTGGATGACCAAGCCCTCCTCATCCTCCTCATCCTCTCTCACCCAGGCTCAGGGTACTGGCAAAGCATCTGCCAATGCGTACTCAATGTCATCAGGCACCCCTTCCCTAGACCCACCATGTCCTCCTGAGGAGTCCCCCGAACTGTTTGAGCACAGTGTTGGGTACATGCTCCAGGAGGATGCCCAGCGATTTGAAGGCTCCGATGATGATACCCAGCTAGAGGAAGGCAGTAGCGTGAGCGCAGAGAGAGGGGATGCTCAAGGAAAGAAATCTGGCAGTCATGTTCCACCAGCTGCAGCATACTGCCAGGTTTGCTCCAGTGGTGAAGAGGGAGGGGACTGACTCCACGTGGGTGCCTGAACGGAGAGAGGAGGAGGAGGAGGCGGCACATCTCCAACGAGGCAGGATGCCCTCTGGGGGCCAGCTTGAGGCCAGCACACCAACTGATTCACACCGCAGAGCTCCGCCTGTGCAGGGCTCTGCCTCTGCACATTATTCCAAAAGTTCTTTGGTGTGGGCCTTTTTTGAGACCAGTGCATCAGATCGCACCGCTGCTATTTGCAACATATGTCTCAAGCGTATCTCGCTTGGCCAAAACATCAGCCGCTTGGGCACCACAAGCATGACCAGACATATGTTGACCTCGTTGGCAAGCGCGCCTTAAAGACCCACACCAAAGAACAAAGCGGACCTCTCCTTGCTCCTCATCAGCTGGGATCTCCAACCCCACTATACCTTCAGTCCCCTCTGAAAGTTGCACTGAGAGGAATGAAGGTGTAGAATTAGGTGTGTCACAGCCAAGTACTTGCGGGCACTCTGCTAGCAGTACACCAACGTCCGATTGTACCAGGCAAATTTCCCTGCCCCAGCTGCTGGACCGTCGAATGAAGTTCACTCCCAGCCATCCACATGCCCAGCGGTTGAATGCTAGCTTGGCTAAATTGCTAGCACTTCAACTGCCGCCTTTTCAGTTTGTAGACTCGGCCCCCTTCCGTGAGTTTGTTCAATGTGTGGTTCCTCAGTGGCAGGTTCCCAAACGCCACTTTTTCTCTGCTACTACTGGTTGTGACACACCTCTCTCCTCCACCCCCTCCTCTTCTTATTCCTCCATGGCCTTTTCGAGTGCTCTGTCCTCGGAACCAGTGGTGCTTCGTAGGCATCCAAGGGGCTACGCAAGTACGCAGGCAAAAAGATGCCATGCCGTGCTTGCGCTGGTGTGTTTGGGGGACAGGAGCCACACTGGGGCAGAGGTTCTGTCAGCTCTGCAGGGGCAGGCCGAGAGGTGGTTGATGCCATGCCAGCTTAAGCCAGGAATGGTGGTTTGTGACAATGGCACCAGCCTCCTCTCTGCCCTGCGACAGGGACAACTGACCCATGTGCCCTGTATGGCTCATGTCCTTAACCTAGTGGTGCAGTGGTTCTTGGGCAGGTACCCAGGCTTACAAGATGTCCTGAGGCAGGCCAGGAAAGTCTGTGTGCGATCATATAATGCCAGTGCTCGGCTGGCTGAGCTGCAAAAGAAGTTGAACCTGCCCAAGAACCGCCTTATATGTGACATGCCCACCAGGTGGAACTCAACATTGGCCATGCTGCAGCGACTGCACATGCAGCAGAGGGCCAGCAATGAGTACCTGTGCGACTACGGCACCAGGACAGGGTCAGGGGAGCTCGGATTTTTTTCATCACGCCAGTGAAGCATGATCAGGGATGCATGCACTGTCCTGTCACCATTTGAGGAGGCCACGAGGATGGTGAGCAGTGACAGTGCATGCATCAGTGACACTGTACCCCTTGTCCACCTGTTGGAGCATACGCTGCATTGGAGTACTTCCTTGCCTCTCAAGGCCCCCTTTATCCAGACAGTGTTCCTTCTCTCCCACCCATCACACAGGAAGAGGATGAGAAGGAGGATTGTGTCAGCATGGAGGTGGAGCCTGGCACTCAGCATCAGCATCAGCAGCAGCAGTCTTTTAGGGATGATTTACAGTCCCAAGAAACCGGTGGACTTGTACATGGCTGGGAGGAGGTGGCTGCGGATCATGTCGTCCTCAGTGACCCAGAAGACTCCGGACCAAATGCCTCAGCTAACCTACGTTGCATGGCCTCCCTGATCCTGCAAAGCCTGCGGAAGGATCCTCATATTCTTCAGATCAAGGAGAGGGACCATTACTGGCTGGCCACTCTCCTTGATCCACGGTACAAGGGTACGGTTGCGGACCTTATCTTGCCGTCGCAGAGGGAGCAGAGGATGAGACATCTCCGGGAGGCCTTGCAGAAAGGTCTGTGCAACGTGTTCCCAGAGACTGGGAGGTTACAAACTCCTGGTCCTGGACGTCGAGTTGCTGAGGCTTCGGTCAGTAGCAGAAGGATCGGTGGGGAAGGTGGACGTCTGACCGATGCGTTCAGACAATTTTTTAGTCCGCAGCCCCAAGGTATGATCGGTTCCAGCAACCATCGCCAGCGTCTGATATACATGGTGCAGTAATACCTAGGGGCAAGGTCAGACTTGGACACCTTTCCCACCGAAAATCCTCTGGCTTACTGGGTCTTGAGGATGGATCACTGGCCAAAGCTTGCACAGTATGCAATTAAGCTACTGGCCTGTCCTGCATCTAGCGTTCTTTTGGAACGCACATTCAGTGCTGCTGGAGGCTTTGTCACCGATCACAGGGTGCGCCTGTCCACCGACTCGGTTGATCGACTGACCTTCATAAAGATGAATCAGTCTTGGATCACCACCAGCTACCAGTCACCTGAAGCTGATATAACAGAATAATTTATTTTGAAATGTCACATCCCTTCAAGACTGCCTATGCTGATGCTGAGTGACTGTCCTGTTATGTTGACTGACTATCCTCTTCCTCCTCAATGATCCTGATGATAGCTTGGAAGAACATTTTTGTTTCTGGGTGGCACCACCAGTGGCTAAGGCCCAATTTTTCAGCCCCTGTTTAACAGGGCTTGTAATTACAATTTTTTTATGCAATGCTTTGCAACAGGTCTCATTGCTGTGCTCCAAGTACAGTATTTGTGAGGGGTTGCAGTGTTGTGGCACCAGCACCAGTGCCTAAGGCACAATTTTTCAGCCCCTGTTCAACAGGGGCATGTAATTACAATTTTTTATGCAATGCTTTGCAACAGGTCTCATTGCTGTGCTCCAAGTACAGTATTTGTGAGGGGTTGCAGTGTTGTGGCACCAGCACCAGTGCCTAAGGCACAATTTTTCAGCCCCTGTTTAACAGGGGCGTGTAATTACAAATCTTGATCCAATAATTCACAGCAGGGCCCATTCCTGTGCCCACCAAGAGTAACTGTGGGGGCTTACAGTGTTGTGGCAACACCGTCCACCGCCACCACCACCAAAGGCCCAATTTTTCTGCCCCTGTTCAACAGGTGCATGCAATTACAATTCTTGATCTAATAATTCACAGCAGGGCCCATTCCTGTGCCCACCAAGTGTAACTGTGAGGGCTTACAGTGTTGTAGCACCAGCACCACCAAAGGCCCAATTTTTCCTAACACTGTTCAACAATGGCATGTAATTACAATTCCTGATATAATAGTTCACAGCATGGCGTTCCAGCGCCCACCAAGAGTAGCTGTGAGGGCTTACAGTGTTTTGGCAACACCAACATCTAATGGGGCAAATTTCTGCAGAGTATATACGGCAGGCCCCTACTTTCAAACATCCAACTTAGAAACGACTCCTACTTGCAAACGGAAGGAGAAAACAGGAAGTGAGAGGAAATCTACCCCTAGGAAGGAAAATTATATCCTGTTAGATTTAATTTGGGAAAAAGGTATCTCCTCTTTACTGATGCTTTATCACCAATCCTTGTTTCAATAAAAACCACACTTTTCCAAAAAAAATTGTCATTGGGATGGAAAGTGAGGTGAAATGTTCTGAACAGGTGCACAGACAGCAAAACAAATATTACAGGGGCAAATTGACCTGTTCAAAATTACAAACAGATTCTACTTAAGAACAAACCTACAGCCCCTGTCTTGTTTGCACCGCCTGTATACTGCTGTTCAGAGTATATAGGGTTGTAGGTATAGGGTTTTATTTTGGGTGTGGGGTTCCCCTTAATATCCATACAAGACCCAAAGGGGCTGGTAATGGGCTGGGGTGATGGGGTAGCCATGCCATTTTTCTCAAAGATTTTCATCCATATTGCCAGGACAAGACATGACATTAAAGCCGCAAGTAGTTTTAAATGGCTTCTTTTTTTCCTTTACAAATGTTATTTTTTGCAGGGACAGTTCTAAACACGGGAAACACATGCCACTTCACAGGCATACTTTAGACACCCCCAGGTACCACATTTAAAGGAATATTTCAAAATTGTTTTCACTTTATGCATCATTAAAATGACTGCTCCAGAAAAAACTTCTGTTTTTAAAAATTCTTTTTGCATTGATACATGTCCCCTGGGGCAGGACGCGGGTCCCCAAACCTGTTTTAATACAATAACATGCATATTGGCCGTTATAATTAGCACTTTAGATTTCGAACGTTCGCGTCCATTGTAACTAATAGGGTTCTAACGTTCGCGCAAACTTTCGGTCCGTTCGCAGGTTCTGGTGCTCATCCCTAGCAGCAAGGTTCACATTACTGCTGACTCATGGTCCAGCAGGCATGGTCAGGGACGTTACATTTCCTTCATGGCGCACTGGGTAACTCTGCTGGCAGCTGGGGAAGGCGTAGGACAGGGTTCAATTCTGGAGCTTGTTCCTCCAAAAAGCTGGTGGTGATTCTGCTGCATCTGTCTGCTCCACCCCCTCCTTTTCTTCTTCCTCTATGGCTCTTCTGCTGAATTGTCCTCTGAACCAGCAGTGGTCCCTAAGCGTTCAAGGGCCTATGCAAGCAGTCAGGCTAAAAGAAGCCATGTTGGGCTTCAGTTGGTCTGTCTAGGGGACAGGAGCCACTCTGGGGAAGAGATTCTGTCAGCTCTGCAGAGGCAGGCTCAGAGGTGGTTGATGCCATGGCAGCTTGAGCCAGGAATGGTCATATGTGACAATGTCACCAACCTTCTCTCCGCCCTCCAACAGGGCCATAAATTAATACCTGTGTGAGTATGGAACAAGAACAGGCTCAGGAGAGCTTGGCTTCATTTTACCACGCCAGTGGCTGCTGATAAAGGATGCATGCCATGTCCTGTCACCATTTCAGGAGGCCACAAGGATGGTGAGCCGCGACAATGCATGGATCAATGACACTGTTCCTCTAGTCTTCCTGCTGGAGCACACGCTTTGTGGAATCATGGACAGGGCACTTGAGGCAGAACAGCAGGAGGAAGAGGAGGCCTTCCTTTCCTTTCAAGGCCCCCTTTATGCAGATACCATTCCTGGGGGTCTGACAAACACACAGGAGGAGGAGGCGGAGGATTGTGTCAGCATGGATGTAGAGGATAAAATACAGCAGTCTTCAAGGGATGGTTTTCAGTTCCCAGAAACCATAGAGTTGTACGTGACTGTGAGGAGGTAGTTTCTGACAATGACATCTTTAGTGACCCAGAGGACTCAGAATCGCATGCCTCCTCAAACTTACACTCCCTGATTCTGAGAAGCCTGCGAAAGGACCCAAGGATTTGTGGTATCAAGGAGAGGGTTCATTACAGGCTGGCAAACCTTCTTAATCCACGTTACAAGGGTAAAGTTGCAGAGTTCATCCTGCCTTCACAGAGGGAGCAGAGGATGAAACATCTTCAGGACCCCTTGAAGAAAAAATTCCAGACACTGGGAGGTTACCATTTCCTGGACAACGTGTTTCTGAGGCTTCATTTGATCAGAGGAAAATCGGTGAAGAAGGCAGCCGGCTGACTGATGCCTTTTAACATTTCTTTAGTCCTCAGCGCCCAATGCTGTTTAAGCAACAATCGGCAGCATCTGCATCATATGGTGTAGGATTATCTAGGGGCAAAAGCAGACTTGGAGACCCTTCCAATTGAGCATCCACTGGGTTACTGGTTCTTGAGGATGGACCACTGGCCAGAACTTGCTCAATATGCAATCGAGCTACTGGCCTATCCTGCATCCAGCATGTTTTCCGAACAGATATTCAGTGCTGCTGGAGGGTTTGTGACAGATAAAAAAGTGCGCCTGTCTACAGACTGCATTGACAGGCTTACATTTATCAAAATGAATCAGTCCTGGATCAATAGCAGCTATCAAGTCCCTGATGCTGATGTAACAGATTGAATTTGCTATGGATCTGGGATCCCTTAAAGGTATATGCTTAAAAAACAAACAAACCAACATGTTATACTTACCTGCTCTGTGCAGTAGTTTTGCTCATAGCATCCATGATCCTCATCTTCTCAGGTCCCCTGTCGGTGCTTCTGGCTCCACCTGTTCTGGGTGCCCCCATAGCAAGCCACTAGATATGGGGCACTCACGCCCCCTCACTCCCAAGCCATAATATACAGAGAATGGGGCTCGCACTGCTCCATCATCCTCACTGGCTATGATTGACAGCAGTGGGAGCCAATGGCTGTCTGCTGTCTCTCAGCCAATGAGGAGACAGAGACCCAGGAGAGCAGCTGCTCTTGTGCACATCGCTGGATCGCTATCAGGCTTGGGTAAGTTTTAGAGGGATGTGGGGGGAGCTACATGCTGAAGTTTTTTTTTTTACCTCCATGCATAGAATGCATGATGGTAAAAACCTTCATCCTTTAGAAATACTTTAACTTCCCATGCTATCTTCCTTCACATCTTGATTCCCTCCATGTCATCATGTGACTCATTCTCTCCAATCATGGGGCAATTCACTGTTGACTCTTCTATCTCTTGTTCAGAATTGTAATGAAAAGAGGGATTAGCGTTTTAACCATGCAACTTCGTTTTACATAAAATTTCCTCACGTGCATTTGTCTGTTTCATGAGATTGATCTGATGAGATCTAACAAACATTTATACCTTCTCTTCTAGGATTGGGAACAATCACTTTTCAGATAAAGATGAAAGAAAACTGAAAACGCTGAAATCCCTCCGACCAGGACTGAAGATTATCACACAGTGACCCCAGAGGAAGAAGCTCTGCTACAGATGTGAATGTAGCTAGAACATTGTTCTGGATGAGGAGGGGAAGAAGATTCAGAAAAGAGAAATCCGACCCAAAAAGAGAATGAATCATCAAAGATGAACTGATGCCTCCAGGATGGGGAGGACTTTTAATATGTTTTGTCTTCAATCTTTCACAGAATGAAGGGGTGAAAGGGGCACACTCCAGTCAGTCATGAACATTTTCCCCATAAAGTGACTTAGGGGACACAGCTTTTTGGCTGATTGTATCTAATTTTCATCCCAGCATTCGCCTTACACAGCTGGCTTCACTTCTCAATAACCCCTATGACTGAATCATTTTCTGAATGGAGCTGCTCCCCACCCAAAGATAATACAGGCCGAGAGATGAAGAATTAACAAAGAGAAGGAAGATCTGTAATATATATATATATATATATATATATAGTATATGTACAGTATATATGTAATATATAACATGTTTAGCCTATATGATTTCACCTGCAAACAATGACATTGCTAGGCCTGAGAACCTTTCCCAGAGAACCACA
Source organism: Lithobates sylvaticus (assembly GCA_028564925.1). Classification (NCBI taxonomy): domain Eukaryota; kingdom Metazoa; phylum Chordata; class Amphibia; order Anura; family Ranidae; genus Lithobates; species Lithobates sylvaticus. Next base: position 1,183,988 of record CM053038.1, read on the forward strand.
ACCCCCTTCCCCACCACCACTGCGCTCAATGGGGTTGATTTACTAAAACTGGAAAGTGCAAAATCTGGTGCAGCTCTCTGGTGCAGTAATAAGCGATATATTACAATCATGCTTTAGAGAATGCAACTCCACTGGATCATTCTCACACATCTTTTGAAATTGTGAAAAGATCACTTATATCTGGAAACAAGTAGAGAAATTTGCCTCCAAAATCTCAGATAAAAATATTACTTTAACCTTACACAACTGCCTTCTCTTTTCTCCCATTATAGGACTCTCCAACCATGATATGAGACTAATACACACTATATGTGTAGCAATCAACTGGCTAATTGCATTTCATTGGAAAACACCAACTGTCCCATTAGTACATCTCAAAATGAGAATTAGTAACATTAACTTAATTGAAAAAAATTATCACACTGTTCAGAAAACGAGCCATATATATAACAAGAAATGGGATCCCTGGTTCGAACATGGCAACGAGTTGTTTAATCCGGAATAACATACCCCTCCATAACTTGTAGACTAAGGACATGTATTAATCACTGTTACAAAGATTACAATACCTGTCTTCATTTTTCCTATATAACATAATTTATTATTGTTACATATGTATGTTATATTGTCCATGTGTATATCTGACTCTCTGTAACTTTTACTTATGCCATGTCGGTTTTGTACCACCTTTTGTATTCAATAAAAAAGTTTGTAAACAAAAAAAATATATATCATTGGTGTCATGCCACTGGCCTTGCAATGTGGTGTTGGACCTAGAATTATGCAGGGCTTAAGGCTTACCTGAAGGTACAAGAAATATCTCCTAAACCTGCACGGTTTAGGAGATATTTGCAAAGAACGTTTTACAACGTTGTCTACGGTGCATGCGCGCCGTAGACAACGGTGCATTTACAGGGTTAATCCCCATTCACAACTAAGGCTCGCCACAGTTGAAGTGTCCCACGTGCATGCGCGGAGCGACGTCTTCGCTGCTGTGGCCAATCACAGCGACGCAGCAGCGCTGTGATTGGCCGGAGCGGCGATACCCGGAAGGGCATCTGTGAAGAGATGGCTGCGGCTGGAGGGGGAGACGAGGACGGCGTCGGGGGCCCGATCTAAGGTAAGTGATGAATAATGAGCTAGTATGCTAGTCATACTAGCTCATTATGACTTTGTCTTGCAGGTAGTTTAAAAAAAAACCCGACCAAAAACGGGTATACAACCACTTTAAGGAACCCCTAACAACTTCTGGAGGAACCCTATGGTTCTACAGAACCCAGTTTGAGAATGGATGATATAAACAGTGAAATATTTAGCTGTTAAAGCTCACATTTACTTGTCTTAAGAGAAACAGAACAATATATTTAAAATAGTGTTTTACCTTGTATTTGAATATAGAACATTTGCTTTAATTTCTTATCTAATGCATCTAAACAAGAGAAATCTGATTTAAACTGATGAAGTAAAATCAATGCACATGCATGCCTTGAAAATTAAATAGGAGTGGGTAAGATTGAACAAATGTTATTTCTGTAAAAGTTAGGGTGAAAACTGTATAAAAGGCAAAATCATTTTGAGGGCTAAATTGACCCCTTCATCAGAGCCACAGACTGCAACAACCAGCAACCAGCTGCTGACAAGATATTTGCAGTTCAACAAAATTACAAAATAATATCTGATTGTCCATGTTCAGTATTTTCTGTCCTCCAAGTCCCGATGATGAAGAAAAGGCTTGGGTAAACAAACTGGTCTTTTAAACTGTTTCCAGCTGACAATTTTTTAATAAAATGTATTTTTGGACTATAACATTATGGTGTGACACTTTAGTCTTATCCCTCTCCTTCATCACCCACTGTCCAAAGCGGCCTTGGAAGCTGTTTGGTATTTATCAGCTGCCAGCCTAGTGCATGAATATGACCTCACACCAATATGTGGGTTCAAGGAAAACTCCAGTGCCCCCTACCTGTAGGGTACACACAGAGTTCTGTTGTAGCAAAACTTGGAACTTGTATTAAGCAGAATGCTAATGTTACAAACACCCTAGGGGGAGAGCGCCATGTAAGGAAATAAGTCACAGTTCAATGCAGTCGAAGATGTGGCTAAGGAGAGGTGCTAATGGGATAAAAATAATCCTGCGCCAGCACACCGAAACTAACTAGAGGGATGCTGCGCACACTAAAAGGAAATGTCTGAACCCAAGTGGAATAAAAGGAAGAGGTAGTGGCGCGCAAGATTAAACTAAGTATTAAAAAGACAAAAGATAGCAGATCATAGACATAAATAGCCAATTAAAACTCCGGGTACATAATATGGCATATAAAAAACAAGCAAAGTGCATAACGTGATGTGATAAAACCAAATCATATGATAAAAGCAATCCTGGTTAAAAAAAGCATCATAAAAGTCGCATGATGTGACTGAATAAATAACAGTGCATCCAAATGTGTGTATAAAAAAAGTGTGATATATAAAAAGACGTGATGGAAATCCTTAAACGCGTATGGTGTGCATCCAAGGATGTGAAAGAAGAAGTGATCCAAACGGATAAAAGCAGCATATCATATAAGTGATATAAAATAATATATAGTGCAAAAGAGCAGAGGAGACTATAAGATCTCATGTAAATTAATATCCAGATTAGTAGCAAATCCGTGCCAGCTAAATCATAATGGCAAACTAGAGTGAAAGAAATGGTGAATAGCGATTAATAAATCGCAGAAAATAAAAGTCCAAATGGAAAGTCCATATATGGTATAGATGCAGGGTGACTTTTGATATCTTCTATCCAGCAGAGGGCGAGCTATCAGTGCTGAGGTATCCAGTGGTGATCAGGGATAATCTATAAATCCTGTGCAGTGATCCGTGTGATTCTCTCGTGAAATCCTAAAAGGGATATGGGTGGCCCCTTACCTTACAGCTGTAAGGTTACAGCAGTGTAATCTAGGTCTTTGTGGTCGTCAGAGACCGTCCTCCCTGGGGTGTCTTTCCGTTTTTTTTCAATGTCTTTCCCAGGTGGTTCCCTTCAGCTATCCTCCTTATCCAGGCAGGGGCAGGTCAGGGGGGTTTGGGGGGGTTTTCACCTCAATGTGCACATGTAATAAGATAGCCTCATAGTGTAGTATGTAAATAGTAAACAGGTATTTATTGTAATCAAAACAGTATAACAGATAAAGATGGGTACTCACATTCAAGCAGTGAGTGCAAATACAGGGTAAAAACGAGCCTCGAGCTCGGTGGCGTCACTTCCGGTAGGTCACGTGTCCCGACGCGTGTTCGTCACTTGTCACATGACTTCATCAGGGGTACCTAGTGTCCCTACCGTGGTCTTTAAATAGGCTGTGTAAATGCCAATTAGCGGCCATTTTGCCGTAGCGCCGATCACCGGAAGTGGTCACAGATACGTCGCCGGAAGTGGAACGGCGGCCATTTTATTGGTTGTTGGGCCGCACAGTGGTAAACATGATGTGGTGTCAGCAGAGTATGTAACGCAAACCCGGAAGTGGTGGTGGTTAACTCTGACTGATACATAAATAGCAACTATAGATGAATGCATATATAAGAACGGGGGTTGATTAAAGAATAATAACATAATAAAAGCGCCAGTGTAAGTGTATATCCATTATGTTTTAAGGGATAGAAGGACATAATAAGAGTATGGATATATACATATATAAAAAATATATATAAAATATGATAAAAATGGGAATAAAATATACCGGAAATGACGTCAAGGTAATACATAAAATACATAGTTGCAGCAATTCATAATAATAGAGCCTGTGAATAAAACGACAGGGTAGCAGAATAAAAAAGAGAGAGGATGAGAGACCTCCAGAGTGCAGACATATTCCAGAACTAGAAAATGAGGAAGTATTGGTCTAGTTAGATGAGAGGACCGGGGGGGAATTGAATGGACGATTGAGCTACATATAAAAGTAATAATAATTAAAATTGTATAAGATATGTCTAAAAATTATTTTTAAAATATTTTTAAAAATCACTGAGGAAACAATTGAGGTCAAATTCTATGTTCAAGCCATGTGGCGTGAGGGTATTTAAGGTGAAGATCCACTTCGACTCAAGTTGACTTAGGGTCCTCACCTTATGTCCTCCCCTCCAATGTTTGATGTAGGGCTCAATGCCCCAGAATTTTAAATGTGAGGGGTCTTTGTTATGGTGGATGGCAAAATGTTTGGACACATTGTGTTTATCAAAACCCTTTTTAATGTTCCGGACATGTTCTTTTATTCTAACCCTCAGCAGTCTCTTAGTGCGGCCCACATACTGAAGTCCGCAGCTACATTCCAGTACGTAAACAGCACCCATTGTGTTGCAGCACACAAAGTTTTTGATTTTATGGTTAATGCCAGTGCTGTTTGATACAAAATCTTTTCTTTTTTCTACTGGTCGTTTGGTTGTTGTGCACGCATAGCAGCGTTTGCACGGGTAGAAACCCTCTCCTGTAAAAAAAGTGAATCCTTTGCTCGGGGGATCTGGAATATTTTTAACCACCTTGTCTCTGATTGTTGGGGCTCTTCTGTATACAAATTTCGGATGATTTGGAAGAATTTCTTTTAGGCGTGTGTCAGCTTGTAGAATGTTCCAGTTACGTCTTATGATTTTTTCTATTTGCTTATGTTGTGCACTGTAGTCTAAAATGATGGGCACGGTGTCTTGCCAGATCTTTTCTTTGGGTTTATCCATAATGAGATCATTCCTATTCATTGTTTCTATTTCAGTTATATTTCTGTCTAGCATCTTGTTGCAGTAGCCTTTTTCGATGAATCTCATTTTCATATTATTCGCTTGACTCAAGAAGAGGTCATTTTCTGTGCAATTGCGTCTAAGGCGCATGAGTTGGCCCTTTGGGATATTATATATCCAGTTTTTATGATGACACGTGTCGACCGGTAAATAACTTCCGGCGACGTATCTGTGACCACTTCCGGTGATCGGCGCTACGGCAAAATGGCCGCTAATTGGCATTTACACAGCCTATTTAAAGACCACGGTAGGGACACTAGGTACCCCTGATGAAGTCACGTGACAAGTGACGAACACGCGTCGGGACACGTGACCTACCGGAAGTGACGCCACCGAGCTCGAGGCTCGTTTTTACCCTGTATTTGCACTCACTGCTTGAATGTGAGTACCCATCTTTATCTGTTATACTGTTTTGATTACAATAAATACCTGTTTACTATTTACATACTACACTATGAGGCTATCTTATTACATGTGCACATTGAGGTGAAAACCCCCCCAAACCCCCCTGACCTGCCCCTGCCTGGATAAGGAGGATAGCTGAAGGGAACCACCTGGGAAAGACATTGAAAAAAAACGGAAAGACACCCCAGGGAGGACGGTCTCTGACGACCACAAAGTCCTAGATTACACTGCTGTAACCTTACAGCTGTAAGGTAAGGGGCCACCCATATCCCTTTTAGGATTTCACGAGAGAATCACACGGATCACTGCACAGGATTTATAGATTATCCCTGATCACCACTGGATACCTCAGCACTGATAGCTCGCCCTCTGCTGGATAGAAGATATCAAAAGTCACCCTGCATCTATACCATATATGGACTTTCCATTTGGACTTTTATTTTCTGCGATTTATTAATCGCTATTCACCATTTCTTTCACTCTAGTTTGCCATTATGATTTAGCTGGCACGGATTTGCTACTAATCTGGATATTAATTTACATGAGATCTTATAGTCTCCTCTGCTCTTTTGCACTATATATTATTTTATATCACTTATATGATATACTGCTTTTATCCGTTTGGATCACTTCTTCTTTCACATACTTGGATGCACACCATACGCGTTTAAGGATTTCCATCAAGTCTTTTTATATATCACACTTTTTTTATACACACATTTGGATGCACTGTTATTTATTCAGTCACATCATGCGACTTTTATGATGCTTTTTTTAACCAGGATTGCTTTTATCATATGATTTGGTTTTATCACATCACGTTATGCACTTTGCTTGTTTTTTATATGCCATATTATGTACCCGGAGTTTTAATTGGCTATTTATGTCTATGATCTGCTATCTTTTGTCTTTTTAATACTTAGTTTAATCTTGCGCGCCACTACCTCTTCCTTTTAAGGAGAGGTGCTGACAATGTCTGTTCAGAGGGTGAAGTGCAGCCTGGCTGGTCCAGTTCCAAAAGGGGAGACTTCCTTACAGGACAAACAAAGCCCTAACCTTCCCCTCCTCATCAGGATCCTTTTGCTACCGCTAATTGCTATCCGTATCAAGCGAGGTCTCTCTCCCTACACTAGCCACTCGCACAAATGCATGCCAAAACCTAGGGTGCAGGGACTTATATAGTCACCACTGACCCAAGATGGCCACCAAGGGCCACATGGCTGCAGCGTAGCCAACTGGAATGCTGCTCCATTGACCCAAGAAACCATAGAAAAACTGTGTTTCCCCTTGACTTCCTCTCCAGACTGTGGTACCACTCAAATTATAGAAAATCTTTATACTCTACATTATGACATAAAAAATAAAAAAAAAGTTTTGGGTTTACATCCACTTTAATATATAAGATAGGTAGCATCGTAGAAGCTTGTGACAGAACCCACTGTAATTGTGTGTTTTGGAGGGGGCTGTGGACTGGCCTCCTTCCCACATATTTTGGCCCAGAAGAGACTGAGAGACTTGGGGACAAAATGGCTTTGAGATAATGTAATGTAATGCTACATCCCTTCTCCCTCACCCCCCCCCACCCCCTATTGTTGCTGTGTTTAATTGTGTTGGGTCATGGCACATAGGCAAAGGTCTGGAGACACCTCCCAGCAGGGGATGTGTAAGGAGGGGCTGCCTGCTTATCATAATCCCTTGATGCGTTTCAACTGTAGTTGTTTGAATATACAAGTGTTGAGTTTCCATTGGTTCTTCCTTGTCACCTACCCACTCTATGACAAAACTAAGGAGAGTGTCCCTAACTGTGTTTAAAAGTGTATGTTTGGTACTTAATAAAGAGTTTTATGCTCTGCATGTTTTTTTTTTTGTAAATTCTGTCTAATAGTTTTCAAGACATAGCATACAAACGTTTGGATGCATCAACTGGATACATCCCTGTCAGGCCTCATGGCCGGTTGTCTAACTAACAGAAACATCCTAACGAACCCATCCCCCTCCCCTGAGTCACAGCTCAACAAGATGCCCTGAGCATTCTGTTTTCCCTAAGTATTTTTATAGGAGGTGTCTGTTCATAGATTAATACTACATTAACACTCAAGGTGTTTGGAATTCCCTGCAAAGTATGAACATATCACTCCAGCACCAGTAGTCAGTATTCCCTTTTATTACCCCACTGCTGAGCTAGAGTTAAACCATGAGTGCCATACTTTGTCGAATTTCTTCATACAACCTCTAGCCTCATAAGTGGCTTTGTAATAGGGCAGCATCGAGTTAATTAGACCTTTCCAGAAGGAAATGCTCGGCGCTCTTGACTTTTTCCAATTCAGCAAAATGGCTTTTCTGCCATAGAAGAGCAGGACATTCAACATTGTTCGCATAGCCCTTGTTGGCACTACCTCGTCCACTAGTCCCAGCAGGAAAACTCTGACAGTCATTGGTACTGGCACCTGAATTAGTTCAGAAATGCAAGAGGTGATACCAGTCCAAAATCCCTGCACAAGGGGACAGTGCCAAAAAATGTGATCAGCATCTGCAGGGGAATGGGAACATCTCCAACACTCCGTAGAGGTTGTTGGGAAAATTTTGCCCAGTCTAGCCGGGGCGTAATAACTCCTGTGCAGAAACTTGAACTCGACTAGCCTGTCCCTTGTGGACACCAGGTGTTGGAATGGTTGGGTCCACAGGGCATCCCAGTCCTACCCTTGCACTTCTGGAACCTCCTCTGCCCACCTGTCCCTGCATCTTGCAATAGCCGGTTGTGTGACTTTAAACATTTCCTTATATGAAAGCGAAAATGGCTTAGCCAGATCCTCGCTTGTCAATAATGTTTCAAGAGACGAGGGCAGAGACTCCACCCTTGCCTCTCTAAATTGCATCTGAAAGGCATGTCGAATTTGGAAAAATCTGAACAGGTACATGTTAGGGAGATCGTGTCTCGACTGTAGTTGAGAAAAGGTGAGCAGTTTTCCATAGGAGGTTATGTCTCTTAAAGCGGTGTTGCAGCTTAAAACATTTTTTTTTTAAAAGTCAGCAGCTAAAAAAAAGTAGGTGCTGACTTTTAAGAAGTACACTTACCCTTCCAGGGCACCCGCGATGTCGGTCGTGGAGGCCGAGATGTCTTGATAGTGGCTTTCATCGTCGTTGTTAACGGCAACTCCGATCTGAGGCCTCTGAACAAGGCAAATCTAAGACGTAAGATCCTAAATGGGCTGCCTCCAGTACTGTAGCCGCATTCCCATCCTCAGCTGTCAGTAGACATGGGAACTGTCAAAAAATTTGTTTTGTTTCGTTTCGTCCCGTTTCGTATATAAAAAAAATTCATAATTCGTAATTCGTGTATGAAATTCCGTTCGAATTCGTACGAAATACGAAATTCGGACGAATCGTAATTTTTTTTACGAATCGTTAGTAAAGTTACGAATCGTTACGAATCGTTACGAATCGTTAACGCGGCTAATGTATTGTTGGTTCTCATAACACAGAGAACAATTCGAATCCAACTACAAATATCGAATTTCATTTTCAAGTTACGAATCGTTACGAATCGTTATGAATAGTTACGAATCGTTAGTAAATCCAACTACCAATATCGAATTTCAACTAATTTGAACGAAATTATTATAGCAGATATAACGAATGAATTCGAATGAATTCGAATGTATTCGAATGACAAAGTGTCATTTTTGCAGAAAAAAAAAAAGCGTAGGGGTCCCCCCAAATTCAATAACCAGGCCCTTCAGGTCTGGTATGGATATTAAGGGGGACCCCAGCCAAAAAAAAAATGGCGTGGGGTCCCCCCCAAATATCCATACCAGACCCTTCAGGTCTGGGATGGATTTTAAGGGGAACCCCGGCCAAAAAAAAAATGGCGTGGGGGTCCCCCTCAAAATCCATACCAGACCCTTTATCCGAGCACGCAACCTGGCAGGCCGCAGGAAAGGAGGGGGGGACGAGAGCGGCCCCCCCTCCCGCCTAAACCGTACCAGGCCACATGCCCTCAACATTGGGAGGGTGCTTTGGGGTCCCCCCCAAAGCACCTTGTCCCCATGTTGATGAGGACAAGGGCCTCATCCCCACAACCCTGGCCGGTGGTTGTGGGGGTCTGCGGGCGGGGGGCTTATCGGAATCTGGAAGCCCCCTTTAACAAGGGGACCCCCAGATCCCGCCCCCCCCCCTGTGTGAATTGGTAAGGTGGGGGGTGAGGACAGGAATGTGAAGGGGGTGAGGACAGGAATGTGAAGGGGGTGAGGACAGGAATGTGAAGAAGGGTGCTATAAAGAGGACAGGTTTAAATTTTAAAACTGGCTACTTGGTCATCTGTAGTATGTCGCATTTGCAGTCTGGTCATCTCATGTAGTATGTCGCATATGCAGTCTGGTCATCTGTAGTATGTCGCATTTGTAGTCTGATCATCTCCTGTAGTATGTCGCATTTGCAGTCTGGTCATCTGTAGTATGTCGCATTTGTAGTCTGATCATCTCCTGTAGCATGTCGCATTTGCAGTCTGGTCATCTGTAGTATGTCGCATTTGCAGTCTGGTCATCTCCTGTAGTATGTCGCATTTGCAGTCTGGTCATCTGTAGTATGTCGCATTTGCAGTCTGGTCATCTGTAGTATGTCGCATTTGCAGTCTGGTCATCTCCTGTAGTATGTCGCATTTGCAGTCTGGTCATCTGTAGTATGTCGCATTTGCAGTCTGGTCATCTCCTGTAGTATGTCGCATTTGCAGTCTGGTCATCTGTAGTATGTCGCATTTGCAGTCTGGTCATCTCCTGTAGTATGTCGCATTTGCAGTCTGGTCATCTCCTGTAGTATGTCGCATTTGCAGTCTGGTCATCTCCTGTAGTATGTCGCATATGCAGTCTGGTCATCTGTAGTATGTCGCATATGCAGTCTGGTCATCTGTAGTATGTCGCATTTGCAGTCTGGTCATCTGAAGTATGTCGCATAAGCAGTCTGGTCATCTCCTGTAGTATGTCGCATTTGCAGTCTGGTCATCTGTAGTATGTCGCATTTGCAGTCTGGTCATCTGTAGTATGTCGCATTTGCAGTCTGGTCATCTCCTGTAGTATGTCGCATTTGCAGTCTGGTCATCTGTAGTATGTCGCATTTGCAGTCTGGTCATCTCCTGTAGTATGTCGCATTTGCAGTCTGGTCATCTGTAGTATGTCGCATTTGCAGTCTGGTCATCTCCTGTAGTATGTCGCATTTGCAGTCTGGTCATCTCCTGTAGTATGTCGCATTTGCAGTCTGGTCATCTCCTGTAGTATGTCGCATTTGCAGTCTGGTCATCTGTAGTATGTCGCATATGCAGTCTGGTCATCTGTAGTATGTCGCATTTGCAGTCTGGTCATCTGTAGTATGTCGCATTTGCAGTCTGGTCATCTCCTGTAGTATGTCGCATTTGCAGTCTGGTCATCTGTAGTATGTCGCATTTGCAGTCTGGTCATCTGTAGTATGTCGCATTTGCAGTCTGGTCATCTCCTGTAGTATGTCGCATTTGCAGTCTGGTCATCTGTAGTATGTCGCATTTGCAGTCTGGTCATCTCCTGTAGTATGTCGCATTTGCAGTCTGGTCATCTGTAGTATGTCGCATTTGCAGTCTGGTCATCTCCTGTAGTATGTCGCATTTGCAGTCTGGTCATCTCCTGTAGTATGTCGCATTTGCAGTCTGGTCATCTCCTGTAGTATGTCGCATTTGCAGTCTGGTCATCTCCTGTAGTATGTCGCATTTGCAGTCTGGTCATCTGTAGTATGTCGCATTTGCAGTCTGGTCATCTGTAGTATGTCGCATTTGCAGTCTGGTCATCTCCTGTAGTATGTCGCATTTGCAGTCTGATCATCTCCTGTAGTATGTCGCATTTGCAGTCTGGTCATCTGTAGTATGTCGCATTTGTAGTCTGATCATCTCCTGTAGCATGTCGCATTTGCAGTCTGGTCATCTGTAGTATGTCGCATTTGCAGTCTGGTCATCTCCTGTAGTATGTCGCATTTGCAGTCTGGTCATCTTCTAGTATGTCGCATTTGCAGTCTGATCATCTCCTGTAGCATGTCGCATTTGCAGTCTGGTCATCTGTAGTATGTCGCATTTGCAGTCTGGTCATCTGTAGTATGTCGCATTTGCAGTCTGGTCATCTGTAGTATGTCGCATTTGCAGTCTGGTCATCTGTAGTATGTCGCATTTGCAGTCTGGTCATCTCCTGTAGTATGTCGCATTTGCAGTCTGGTCATCTGTAGTATGTCGCATTCGCAGTCTGATCATCTCCTGTAGTATGTCGCATTCGCAGTCACTGTATTTTCTGTGAAATATATATGCATATGAGCGTATCATTTTTTTTTTTTTGGTGGTGGAGTGGATCTTGGGTGGGAGTTCCCACACTTTTTTCCCCAGGACTTGACCCCTGGCCTCATCCCCACAACCGTGCCCGGTGGTTGTGGGGGTCTGCGGGCGGGGGGCTTATCGGAATCTGGAAGCCCCCTTTAACAAGGGGACCCCCAGATCCCGCCCCCCCCCCTGTGTGAAATGGTAAGGGGGTACAAAAGTACCCCTACCATTTCACCAAAAAAGTGGCAAAAATGGTAAAAATGACAGGAGACGGTCTTTGACAATTCCTTTATTAAAATCTTCTTTCTTCTTTCTTCATCTTCTCCTTTCTTCATCTTCTCCTTCCGTCATCTTCTTCCATCTTCTTCTTCCTTCGATTCGCTTCTTCTTCCTCCGGTCTTCTCGTCCTTCTCGTCCGGCATCGTCGTCTCTTCTCGCAGGCCGCTCCTCGCAATGGGAGGCTCCCGCTCTGTGAGGCTCCGCTCCGGGTGACAGGTCTTGTATAACGAAGGCACCTGGTGACCCCGCCCCCCCTCTGACGTCATGGGGAAAGCCATAGGGAATTCCACATGACGTCCCCGTGCGTCAGAGGGGGCGGGGTCACCAGGTGCCTTCGTTATAAAAGACCTGTCAGCGGAGCGGAGCCTCACAGAGCGGGAGCCTCCCATTGCGAGGAGCTGCCTGCGAGAAGAGACGACGATGCCGGACTAGAAGGACGACGCCGGACGAGAAGGACGAGAAGACCGGAGGAAGAAGAAGCGAATCGAAGGAAGAAGAAGATGGAAGAAGATGACGGAAGGAGAAGATGAAGAAACCGAAGGATGAAGAAAGAAGAAAGAAGATTTTAATAAAGGAATTGTCAAAGACCGTCTCCTGTCATTTTTACAATTTTTGCCACTTTTTTGGTGAAATGGTAGGGGTACTTTTGTACCCCCTTACCATTTCACACAGGGGGGGGCGGGATCTGGGGGTCCCCTTGTTAAAGGGGCTTCCAGATTCCGATAAGCCCCCCGCCCGCAGACCCCCACAACCACCGGGCACGGTTGTGGGGATGAGGCCCTTGTCCTCATCAACATGGGGACAAGGTGCTTTGGGGGGGACCCCAAAGCACCCTCCCAATGTTGAGGGCATGTGGCCTGGTACGGTTCAGGCGGGAGGGGGGCCGCTCTCGTCCCCCCCTCCTTTCCTGCGGCCTGCCAGGTTGCGTGCTCGGATAAAGGGTCTGGTATGGATTTTGAGGGGAACCCCCACGCCATTTTTTTTTTTTTTTTTGGCCGGGGGGTTCCCCTTAAAATCCATCCCAGACCTGAAGGGTCTGTTATGGATATTTGGGGGGGACCCCACGCCATTTTTTTTTTTTTTTTTGGCTGGGGTCCCCCTTAATATCCATACCAGACCTGAAGGGCCTGGTTATTGAATTTGGGGGGACCCCTACGCTTTTTTTTTTTTTATATCAATGAATGACTGTTTTTTAAATAGCTTTTTTTTCTACAAAAATGACACTTTGTCATTCGAATTCATTCGAATGCATTCGAATTCATTCGAATGCATTCGAATTCATTCGTTATATCTGCTATAATAATTTCGTTTGAATTAGTTGAAATTTGATATTGGTAGTTGGATTCGAATAATTTGGAGCTGAAATTCGTAAACGGAATTTTTCCTGCAAAAATGACACTTTGTCATTCGAATTCATTCGAATCCATTCGAATTCATTCGAATCATTCGGCGACGAAATTCGTAAACGGAATTTCGTATTCCGTACGGAATTCGTAAAAAAAAAAATTCGTACTACAGATTCGTAAATTCGTACGAATTTCGAAAAATTCGTACGAATTACGAATTCGTACGAAACGAATCGCACATGTCTAGCTGTCAGCCTTCTATGAGCAAAGATCATCTGCCCCGCTATATAGTACTTGTGCCAGTCGGGTGGGGCCAACCCTCCCTGATTCCTGGGTTCCTGCAACACCCTGAATCCTATTCTAGGAGACCCAGGGGCCCAGATGTAAGATGAAATAATGCTGTCAAGTTTCCTAAAGTATGACTTTGGGACCAAGACAGGTGCATGCCTAAGGAGGTATAAGGTGACAGCGAGGAATTTAATTTTTAATAGGCTAATCCTACCAACTAGGGACAATGGAAGTTTAGTCCAAGTCTGTACTTTCTTTTTTAGTAACTGTAGTAAGGGGAGCAGGTTTAGTGACATGTAGTCTTGAACTTTCGCTGTAACCTGAATACCTAAGTATTTTATGGACTCGACCCATTGCAGTGGTAATCTGGGATCCGCCCCTTCCTTGGCCTCCACATCTATTGGCAGAATAGAAGATTTACCCCAATTTACCTTTAACCCTGAAAAGGTGGTAAAGTGATCTACAATCCCTAGGGCCGCCTTCAACGAGTCCCCCGGGTCATTCAGGAACAGCAGCATATCGTCCGCGTAGAGCGCTAAGAACTCATCTATTGTACCTACTCTGATGGAGGTGATATCTCTGGAGGAGCGAAGTGCAACTGCCAGCGGTTCCAGGGCCAGAGCAAATAGAAAAGGGGATAAAGGGCATCCCTGTCAGGTTCCCCTACCCACCTCAAAAAAGTCCAAGGTGGATGCTCCCAGTCTAATCACTGCTTTTGGATGTCTGTAGAGCATGAATACCCACTTCCTAAACTGTGGACCAAACCCCATGATCTCCAACACTTTGGACATGTACAGAGTCAAAGACCTTTTCAAAATCGATTGAGACCACTACTCTTGAATTTCTAGACCCCGGTTGGATTTGTAAGTGGGTGAAAAGCCTTCTCAGATTTGTGTCGGTTGACTTACGACTTTTGATCAATGTTGACAATGGAATGGAGTACCTTAGCTAATCTAAGGGCCAGTATTTTTGTTAAAATATTTTAGTCCATGTTCAATAGAGGTATTGGTCTATACGATGCACATTCCATGGGGTCTTTTCCTGGCTTCAATAGGAGGACCATATAGGCCTCCAGCATAGAGTTTGGAAGGCTATCGTGTTCATGACAATATTCTAGAAGCAGATTCATTCTAGGAGCAAGCATTTCCACATTGGCTTTGTAGAAATCAGCAGGTAGGCCGTCCGGGCCTGGGGCTTTATTTGGGGGAAATGTGAATATCGCCTTGCCTGAATTTCTTTAGTTGTGATTTTAGTATCCAATATGTTCCTGTAATTTTCCAATAATTTTGGTATTGGAAGGTCCCCTAACAAGGAGTCCAGAGCTGTAGGGTCATAAGAAGGAATAGGGGAGTAAAGTTGGGAATAGTACCTAACGAACTCCTGCATAATACTCCCGGGTTCGCTAACCAATTCACCCCACTGGTCTCTAATAACTGGAATGCAGGTGAGCGGGTGGTAGTCAGCTACCAGCATTGCCAAGAGTTTCCCATTCTTATCTCCCTCCGCAAAGACCGTCTGGACCCTTTTCGCCATCTCTACTCAGGATTGAGTCGTAAAATGTATGGATAACGTGCGCCTCGCCTCCATCAGAGCCTCATACGATGCTCCTGTCTGGGAGTCCGCATGTGCCTTTTCTTCCTGTCTCTCTCGTTGCAGCAATAACTCTGTCTCCTCTCCATCTTTTAAACGTGCCATTTTGTTGGCTGAGATAAACTCCCCCCGTGTCACTGCTTTAAAAGCGTCCCATACCATCTGAGGGTCGGCTGTATCCGCATTGGAAGACCAGTACGACTGCATGGCCTCAGATACCTGAGTGAAGACATGCTCCTTTTGTATCCTTCCAGGTGAGAGTCTCCAACCACCCCCCCTCGCACCCGACTCAAACATCAGGGTAACCGCAAGGGGGTTATGATCGGTTAGACCCCCAGCCAGGTATGATACCTTCGTCACATAAGATAGCATTCGATTATTCCCAAAGGCTAGATCAATTCTGGCCGAGGACCTGTGGGTTGATGACACATGTGAGTAGCATCTCTCGGCCGGGTGCTTCCAGCGCCACAGCTCCGTGAGTCCCGCCACAGACCCCCAGCCATTCAGATCAGCTGATTAACCCCTGTTTGGGTTAGAGGTGTCCAAAGCCACGTCAATAACAGCGTTAAAATCTCCCAACCAAACCCCTGGGAGATGAGCATATGGTGCAATTTTGGTCAGTAGGTCATATAGCACCTTAACCTGAAAAGGAGTGTGCACATATACATTTACCACTACTATTTGTCTATGATAAACATCCATGACCACTGCCACAAACCTCCCTCCTGGGTCAGAGAAAACCTGATGGATCGTGCAAGGGATACTTCTACTGATTAAAATAGAAACCGCTCTAGCAAACGTTGAATAGGTTGAGTGCATAGCTCTTTGAATCCACGGTTTACGCAGAGAAAGGACTCTGCTGCCATCTAAGTGTGTCTCCTGCAGGAGGATGATGTGTGGCTTGGATAGTTTGAGAAATTGGAATATTGAGGCCCTCTTAATCTTTTGACCAAGGCCCTGAACATTCCACGATACAATTCCGCCATTACCATGTTTGGTGTTAAAAGTGATCCAGGATACCATTCGTAAAGGGGGCTTATTCACAAACAAAACACATTTGCTAGGAAAACACAATCATTATATGTACCCCTAAGTCGAGCTGTGACTCTAGCGAAACCCGCCCTTGCTTTTATACCAGAAAGAACCCCAACCAGTCCAGTATAGCTTATTCCCTAAACCAAAAAAAAAAAACTGTTACGGGCGAAATCCTGCCGCAGTAATCGAAAGTCCGGCAGTTCCATTGTTGGTTCCTCAGCATCTCCACGTGCTCCCAACAGAATTTTTGGAGCCACATGCGGTAATACAACGAGTTGAGAATATGGTGTATTCAGAGGAAGTGCACCAAAATATAAATGTATCAAATGACAATGGAAATGCCGTTAAAGAAGGGCATGACTATGGCCTGTATCATAAAAAAGTGTTGGGGGGCCGCCTCCTCGGGTATATAACAGGTTGTGTCACTAGGTCCAGCTTGAGGAGACCACCCGTGGTACTAGGTAGGTACAAATGTGTAAGGAAAAACTAGGAAGAGTACAAAGTAACTCCATGGAAAACATACCAGCTCCATCTGTGTCACAGCAGTTTAAGCACAGGGCCTCAGAATTCCTTATCCGTTCATTCGCTGGCTTCTTCCGGATGCTCAAAGAACTTTACCGATCCCTTGTGTTGAACCCTGAGCTTGCTCGGGTACAGCATGCTGTACTTGACCTCCTTCTCTCTCAGGCATCGTCTGACCTCATTAAAAGATCTTCTTTTCTGTTGCTTGGCTGCAGAAAAGTCAGGAAACAGCATGATCCTCGCGTAGTCTCCTGGCCTGGGTTAGGATCATATCTCGGCCACGAAAGTTCAAAAAACGAACCATGAAGGGCCGAGGGAAAGCTCCTGGGGGCCTGCTGCCAGTGGGGACTCTGTGTGCTCGCTCAACCACATATGTAGGAGACATTTCTTGCATGGACAGCAGTTGTTTAAATAGGTGTTCAGCAAATTGAGCGGGTTTGTCACCTTCAGCCCCCTCTGGAAGCTCCACTACCCTGATGTTATTTCGTCTTTGTCTGTCCTCAGCATCTATGGCTTTAGGCTGCAGGGTCCTGACCTGGTCTCTGAGTTCCGCTAGCTGTGCACCATGGTTATGATACGTGTCTTCCATGTCCGACACCCGCGTCTCCACTGTGGTCAGGCAGCCCCGGATCTTGTCCAGATCATGTCTGATTAGGTTACATTCAGATGAGAGGGGGTCTATACGCCCCATGTGCTCTGCTATGCTGGCGCTAATTGCCTCCAGGATAGGCCGGGTTATGTCTTCAGTGTCCACAGCAGGGACCTGTTCATGCATTAGGATGCTCTCCTCTGTCTACTTGGCCTGCGCCATCTTTACTGCTGTGGGCTTGGCACGCTGAGGCCTCAGCGGGGAAAACAAGATGGTGGGGGTGGGGCTAAGTGCAGTGTCTTTTGCAGAGCGTGTGTGCCGCATGTCTGTCCTTAGCCACCTTCTTGGAGGCTGGTGATGGCATTGCTAGCTTCAGCGCACTTTCCCCTTTCCAGCAGTATATCCTGCGAGCAGTGTAATGCGGCGTACACACGGTCGGAATTTCCGATGGAAACAGTCCAATGGGAGCCTTTCATCGGATTTTCCGACCGTGTGTATGGTCAACGGTCTTTTTCTGTCGGAATTTCCGACGGACTTTGAATTGAGAACCTGTTCTCAATTTTTCCGACGGAAAACCTTTCTATCGGATTTTCCGATCGTGTGTAGGCAATTCCGACACCCAAAAAATCACGCATGCTCAGAATCCACTACGAGACGGAACCGCTCGGTCTGGTAAAACTAGCGTTCGTAATGGAGATAGCAGATTCTTCACACTGGGTTTTTTTTAATTCTTCATTGCGCCGCTCATTCTCTTCTTTATAATGCTAGAAGAATGAAGTGGTTTTGCTGCTTATATTCACACAGAGTTTTTACAAACGTATTTCTTTATTATTTCTAGGTCTCTCCAGAATAATATTTAGATTAGAATTGAAGCCAGATCTGCATGAAATAGATATAATTTTTTAAAGTGCTTTGTTTTCTTTAATAAGAATATTTGTATTATTGTATTATTGTATCATTTTCTCGTGCTCTCCATTTTTTTAATGTTATGTTTCCACAACACCATTATTCTGTATTATTTGTAAACCTGTTTGTTGTTGGTGTCCCTTGTTAATTTTGACATTGTATTTTTGAAATGTACCTGCCTACTCCCCCAAAATAAATTGATTTGCTATTTGTATTAAAACACATCAAAAACAAATCAAAATTTATTTACCATCATAATTACAAAATAAAGATAAAGGCAACGCAGGAGAAATTGCTTAAATTTGTGAGGACCCGGGTCCCCAAGGCAGACATCAAATAAACTGGTAGCTGAGAAGTACATACAAAAAGGAGGACAATGAGGTCCAGGAGTCCCAGAGAACCGGAGCAGCAGCAGATGGTATATGTACCCAGTCTGTGGTCCTACAACAGGATGTTGGTTCTTTGAGACGTGAAGGCAGGGGATCACTTCCTGGTCTTCCGTAGAGCCTTCCCTGCAGCCTTCCGTGCAGCCTTCCCTGCAGCCTTCCCTGGAGGCTGTGGCTCTGGAGGTGGCATTGTGGCAGGAGGAGGAGGAGGAGGATGGGGGAGAGAACAGAGGTGTTGGTTGTCCGACATTTCCCCACTTAACCCCTTCTGTATAGTATCGAAAATGATTCTTTCACACATTCGCCGTTGGCCCTCCTCCATTTGTTGCAAATTAGAGGCAATATACATGCCATAGGCCTCCGTAGCGTCAAGGGGGGATCTGAGGGACTCGTTAGCCTCCCTGATCAGGGCCAGTGCTGCCTCCTCTGTTTTTGTGCCCTTCCTCTGGCGTTTGTAGGGAAGGATGAGGGGAGGAATCTGGGATTGGGTGTGACTGGGCCCTGCCACCTCCTGGGTGACACTTCCCCCTGCCTCATCCTGTGTGCCACTAGCCAGAGCCTCGTCCTGGCTGAGGTCATCCTGTGTATGAAAAAGGGACATAGTTTTAGTTGTTTGTTCATCAAACACAGACAACAGTCATGACTGTTGCAAATTTAATGTTAATAAATAGAAAAGACTATCATTGTGAGCCCAGCATTTTTCCTTCCTGTCCTAATCTTTTTTGGCCACTTTTGTCTATTGATATGTGAAACACTTTTTGTTACTTCATTCATTTATTAGCAATAATAACATCTACTTACCAACAATCTTTTTTTTGCACAGATAAATTATCTATAAAAAACCTATACCTGGCTCCATCTGGGCTCCTCAATCTCCTCCTGTATGGCAGGCCCAGGTTGGGTAGAGGGAAGGCTGGAGGGAAGGCTGGTTGAAAGGCTGGAGGGAAGGGGTGCCGGAAGGGTAGAAAGTGATTCCCTGCCCTCAATCTGGTCATCTATGAACCTCATCCTGTTGTAGTACCACAGACTGGGCACATACACCTTATCTGCTGCTGCTCCGGACCTCAGGGACTTCTGGATCTTCTGGTACTCCTTTTTATAGGTGCTTCTCAAGCTACCTATTTTTGCCTCAACAAATTTGATGTCTGCATCAGGGACCCGGGTCTTCACAAATTGAAGCAATTTCTCCAGCGTTGCCCTCCTAGCTGGCTTATTGTGGTACAAGGGTTTTTTCACCTCCCAGAGATTTCTCATCTCCCTGTACTTATCTATGAATTCCCCCAGGAATTCGGGGTCCTTAAATGGGAACATTTTCTCTGCAAGACCAAACAAAATAGAAATATAAAAATCTCAGGATAATCTTTCAACACAATATAGGCATCAATCTAGATTCAGTATAGGCCGCACATGACTCCAAAAAGTTTCAAATCTTACCTTCGTTCTAACGTTCGTCATTGTTCGAAGTTCTTGGTGGCGTCCGTTCCTCCTTCCCGTGCACACAGAACGTAGTTACGACACACACGTGTTTGAAGCTTTATATACACTGCGCATGCGTGAATCTCCGCCTGCGTCGCCCGCCCCTGACGTTCTTTCTAGAATATTTGCCGCCCAGTCTCTTTCGTTGCAGTGGGAGCGGAACATGGCGGAGACACAGCAGGTGCATAAAAGCAGTAACGAGGAGGAGGATAGCCCGGAGCCTGAAACGTCACGATCGAGGAGGAGATTTAAGGCCTCAAATATGTCCTTTGTGGAGATGATGGAGATGGTAGACATCTTGAGGAGCAACGACTATGACGGGAATTACGGTCCGTACCCCAACCCAAATATGAGAAAGGCCAAGATCATGACTAAAGTTGTGAAGAGTCTGTACAGTAATTTTGGGGTACGACGAACGAAGGATCAACTGAGGAAACGATGGTCGGACCTCAAATTAAGGGAGCACGATCAGTATAGGAAGATCAAGAAAGTTCTTCGAAAAAGTAAGTATATTATGTCGTGTGTACCTATTATTATTAATATTGCATGCTGCGCCATGTGTTTTCCCCTAATAAGGTCTTGTACACTCCAAAATTGCTACTTTCATGGTCATACGCAGTAATCGTTCGTTGTAAACCTTGTTCCTTATCCAAAATACGATGTTTTCACAGATAAATGATTAAATACTGTAGGGCCTTCAATTTTTCACATTTATCCAAAAGAGTTTTTTAGGACATTGTTGTCTAGAAGGAATATCAATCTTCATTCAGTGTAATGTATGTAGAGGACACTCTGCAGCTGTTTACACATCTGGACTCAGGTGCACATTTTAGGGTGTCAAACACAGGTACTCCAGTGGATACTTTGGGGTGTCTCCAGGTGGGAAAATTATCCAAAAAAGGTAAGTATTCCAGCCTGAGGGATTAAGGGAATAAATCATGTGTTCAGCTTGGAATTCTGCCCAAACAGACAATTGTTCCCCACTTCCAAGCAATGTTTATCATTCATATTTGTTGGCTCAAATATCTGTGTGCTAAGTATACCTTTTGTTTTATTCTCATAGGGGAGCAAAGAATCGGGAAATATCATGTCCCCAGGGACCGGCCATCTCCGTAACGAAGGGAACAGAGGTCACCACCAGAATATGAGGATGTGGAGGAAGGAGAGGCGATTGAGACCACAACAGGTGAGTGTCTGACACCCCAGATTCAGGTAATCAGACATGTATGCCTGCCTATTTATAATACATGGTGCGTTTTTTTATTTTTATGTGAAGTACAGGTTGTGGAAGAACAGTCACAGTCACATCATTTCACCACTGACAGTGCCCAAAGGCTAATCCAGGACATAATGTTTTGTAGTCAGGATTTAGAGATAATTGGCAAAAAAACTAGGGATATTGAAGTGAAACTTAAAAACATGATTGATGTCCTTGGGAGAATCTAATGTTTCCAAAAATGTCCAACCTTTTATTTTTGCTGTTTTATTAAAAAAGTTTACATCATTTTCAAAAGCCTAATTTTGAAGATGCACACAGTATGTCAACATGTGCTATCTGCCATCAGGGGATATCAATGTACGCGTTTTGTGCCTGCAACCCCTTCCTCCAAACTCAAGTCGGTGAGAGGAAGGGGTTGCACCCCCAAAACACATACATTGATCCCCCATGATGGGAGATAGCACATGTTGACATTAGGCATGGGATCAGGATGTCAATCCCCAGTTTGCCTGAAAATTTGTGTGCATCTTCAAAATTAGGCTTTTACAGGGGTCACTGCGCCCCATCTGATGAAGGCAAGATCCACACATTTTGCACAATGTAATGTGTGATCTTGGCTTCCAAAGTTTTTCTACGTAGAACTTTGTTATGCACCAGAGTTGTGTATTTTATTTTTGGAAACATGGCTGTTTATGTAACGTAACCCCAATTTTTGTGGGTGAAAATGCAAAACTTGTTATTTTTGTATAAAAAAACAAAACACGTGAATGTGTACGGAGTAAAAAAAATATTTTTTGCTCAACAATGTGTGCCTTCTACTTTCAATACCATTTCTTGGTGTTTAAATTGGTGTTTACAGTGACAATGGGTGTTTAGATAATAATGTGCAAACCACTTGGCACTACAAGTGCACTAGGAGACACAAAAAAAAACACAAGCAGGAAATTCAAAGCAAGATTTTTCTAGATAATTCAAGGTAAAATTTATTCAAGTACTGCTGGCAAAGCAATGGCCCCCTCCCCGAAAAATAGTCTGAATAATTTTCCCACACTTCACGGGCGCTTTGGGGGGGCAAGCCAGGACGGGCCACTTCCAGGGACGTCAGGGATTGTAGTCCAGCGTCAGGCCCAACTGTAACCACATAATTTGGGTTTGTCCGTTTAAAAAAATTGTGCAAGATGCAACATGATACCACAATGGTGTTCAGTTTATATTCCGCAATATTTATGGCCATTTGGAACAGGCGGAACCGGCTGGCCAGAATACCAAACGCGTTCTCCACGACTCTTCTGGCTCTGGCCAGCCGGTAATTAAATACCCTCTTCTCCGGGGTGAGGGTCCTCTGGGGGAACGGTCGCATCAAATGGTTTGCCAAACCAAACGCCTCGTCTGCCACAAAGACAAACGGGAGTCCCTCGACATTCTTTTCCGGGGGTGGCAATCCCAAGCCACCACTCTCGAGACGTCGGTAGAACTCCGTCCGGAAAAACACTTTTACCACCACCATCAACACGATACTATTGAACCCCTTATAGTTGAAATAGTATGACCCCGAATGGGGTGGTGGGACGATGTGGACATGCTTCCCATCGATTGCCCCTCCGCAGTTTGGGAAATCCCACCGCTGGGCAAACTGGGAGGCCACAGTCTGCCATTCCTGTGGCGTGGAAGGAAACTGTGGAGTCAAACAAGAAAAATATAATTAGTACATTTGATAATAAACATTACAAGCAGATTATACACAAACATTGTTGGCAAACATCAGTATAACATTTCTTGTAGTATTTAAAGGCTAAAAATATAAGGTCCACTTATCAGATTCCTCCCCCCCTCTGATGGCCCCTTGTAAATATTTTAGGGGGGGGTATGTTTTGGACAGGTAACCACCCTCTCCACTACGTAATGGAGTAACAAAGTAATGTGGGATAGTTTGGCCAGCCCCTCCTTCATTACACTACTGGCAGCCCACTGGACAGGTAAAAAAAAAGGATTCTGCTATTACCTATCACATTAATAATAGGAAGAGAAGAATTAAAACAGTAGCATTTGAAAGTATTGAGGCAGGCCCTGGCACTACATGCTTGGAAAAATTCATCCAAAAATATGACCACTAAAGAGGTAGGTATAGTGTGTATTGGGTTTGGCAAAGTCAGCAGATAGAGGATTGGTATCAGCTGACTGAGCAGTTGGGGGAGGGGGGGTTCAAAAAAGATTTGGGGCACCACAAAACAAAGCCTCAGGCCCTCTGAAGGAATTTAAGGAAAACTAGAACATTTGTACACATTTTAGGGGATGTTTAGGGTAAAGCATTACAATGGAGCTGACAAAATACATTGTTAAGTGACTAGACTATAGGTATATATGGGCCCGGATAGCATGATTGGGGGGGGGGGGTAGTGAAGGCAAATATGCATGAAGGACAAAAAAGGAAACATACAAAAATCCAACATGCATGAGGACAAAGGGGCACAGCATATTACAGCATATTACAGCATATTGAAATCCTGGTAATTAGGGAACGAGGAAAGAAATACAATACATTAGCAAACAGTAAATACATAGAATGTGATGTTAAAGAATACAACTTACCCTCATATAGTCCTTCTGCAGGACCTGGATGATGGTAGAACAGGTCTCTGGAATGATGATCCCCAGAGCCTGGGGGGAGATGCCTGTCGAGAACTTGAGGTCCTGAAGGCTTCTCCCTGTCGCCAAGTACCTCAACGTGGCAACTAACCTCTGCTCCGCAGTGATGGCTTGCCGCATGCAGGTATCCTGCCTGGTAATATAAGGGGACAGCAAAGCCAACAGACGGTGAAAAACGGGGTCCGTCATCCTGAGATAATTCCTGAAATCATCAGGGTTATTCTCACGGATCTCACGAAGCAGAGGCATGTGTGAGAATTGGTCACGCTGGGGCAACCAATTCTTGGTCCACGAACTCCTCCTCACCCTGTTCATGGACCGGGCTTGTGTCAAAGTAAGAACCCCAACACCAAGCCCCCGCACAGCACGAGCTCTACGACGAGTACGTACACGTAACATCGCTTCTAAACGGTCGGCTGATCAGAACGGACTAAAGAAAGCACTGATAAACAGCAAGGCCTGAAAGAACGAAATGCAAATCAAGCAACGAGCGGACAATAAGCACTGGATATCAAAGCGTACTATATATAAATATATAGGCCGCAAAGACAAACAAATGCGAACTGACTACACGCACTGATAAGCAAATACGCACCGACAAGCACAAACTGTAGAGCAGGAACGATCTGAAGCACAAGTCTGAAAAGACACGAATCGTCTATAGCGAAACTCCTACTAACACGAGATAAACACGAGATCAGCAGAAGGAGCCCAACGGGTGCCGGAGATGGTGCTGAACTTTCCTTTTATGGTCTCGTCGTACGTGGTGGACGTCACCACGTTCTTGGCGGTCGGAATTTGGTGTGATCGTGTGTAGGCAACACAGCTTGAGCGGAATTCCGTCGGAATTCCGTCGGAAAAACCGACACAGTTTTTTCCAACGAGAATTCCGATCGTGTGTACGAGGCATTAGTCGTGCACTAAACAAATCTGGCCTTTATGGAAGAGTGACAAGAAAAAAAACATTGTTGAACGAAAGCCTTAAGAAGTCCCATTTTCAGTTTGCGAGAAGGCTTGTGGGGGACACAGCAACATGTGGAAGAAGGTGCTCTGGTCAGATGAGACCAAAATTGAACTTTTTAGCCTAAAAGCAAAACGCTATGTGTGGCGGAAAACTAACACTGAACATCACCCTGAACACACCATCGTGAAACATGGCGGTGGCAGCATCATGTGGTGGGGATGCTTTTCTTCAGCAGGGACAGGGAAGCTAATTAGAGTTGATGGGAAGATGGATGGGGCCAAATACTGGGCAATATTAGAAGAAAACCTGTTATGCCGCGTACACACGGTCGGAATTCTCGTCGGAAAAAGCTCTGATGGTTTTCCCATCGGAATACCGATGGAATTTCGCTCAAACTGTCTTGCCTACACATGGTCACACCAGCTTCCCTCCCCTGTAAGCTACCCCCTCTGTCAGTTACCCTCCCTCTGTCAGTTACCCCCCCCCTCTGTCAGTTACCCCCCTCTGTCAGTTACCCCCCCATGTCAGTTACCCCCCTATCCCCCTCTGTCAGTTACCCCCCTCTGTCAGTTACCCCCCCTCTGTCAGTTATCCCCCCTCTGTCAGTTATCCCCTCCTCTGTCAGCTACTCCCCCTGTCAGGCCACCCCCTCTCTTACCATCTTTCTCTCTCACCCTCCTCCCTCTCAGCCCCCTTCTCTCTCCCCTCCCCTGTCAGCTACTCCCCCCTCTATCAGCTACTCCCCCCTCTGTCAGCTACCCCCCCCTCTGTTAGTTACTCCCCCCCTCTGTCAGCTACTCCCCCCCTCTGTTAGCTACTCCCCCCTCTGTCAGCTACTCCCCCCTCTGTCAGCTACTCCCCCCTCGGTCAGATACTCTCCCCCTCTGTCAGCTACTCTCCCCCTCTGTCAGCTACTCCCCCCTGTCAGCTACTCCCCCTCCCTCTGTCAGCTACTCCCCCCTCTGTCAGGCCACCCCCTCTCTTACCATCTTTCTCTCTCACCCCTCCTCCCTCTCAAGCCCATTCTCTATCCCTTCCCCTGCCAGCTACTACCCCCCTCTGTCAGCTTATCCCCCCTCTGTCACCTACTACCCCTCTCTGTCACCTACTACCCCCCTCTGTCAGCTACACCACCCCTGTTTCAGCTACACCCCCCCCCTCTGTCAGCTACTCCCCCCCTCTGTCAGCTATTTCCCCCTCTGTCAGCTACTCCCCCCTCGGTCAGCTATACCCCCCCCCCCTCTGTCAGCTATTCCCTCCCTCTGTCAGCTACTCCCCCCTCTGTCAGATACTCTCACCCTCTGTCAGCTACTCCCCCCTGTCAGCTACCCCCCCCTCTGTCAGGCCACCCCTCTCTTACCATCTTTCTCTCTCACCCTCCTCCCTCTCAGCCCCATTCTCTCTCCCCCTCTCTGTCAGCTACTCCCCCCCTCTGTCAGCTACACCCCCCTCTGTCAGCTACTCCCCCCCTCTGTCAGCTACTCCCCCCCTCTGTCAGCTACTCCCCCCCTCTGCCAGCTACTCCCCCCCTCTGCCAGCTACTCCCCCCTCTGTCAGCTACTCCCCCTCTATCAGCTACTCCCCCCGTCAGCTACTCCCCCCCCCCTCTGTCAGCTCTGGGAGCTCAGTGGGCTGAAGAACTACAAGAAGTGATTGTAGTGGATGTGAAGGAATTGTTATGCTTTGTGTTAGAAACTGTTAAAGACTGCTGCCATAGGAGACAGCATTCCTACACAGGCAGATGTGGCATCTTGTTGGATGCCTTCCCCAGCATGGCTGTCCTCCTGTAGAAGTCTTGGAGTCTGCCAATTAACATTGCAACTACCTAAAGGGGTCCTGGCCTTAACCCTTTCTCTCAAAGTTAGGTTTAAGAGAAATAAAATCTCTTTGCATTCAAGAAGTGTCTAGGGCCCATGAATCTAACTTGAATTATACCCTCTATGCCTTGCAAACCACCATATACAGAAGGATGTCAGCTATCCCTGGCCCTGGAGGTTCTCATTAGACTGAAGGAGGCCTGGGACCTTGCTACATTTGCTCAGGGGGTTAATAACTCCAAATCTCACAAAACTAGATTTTTTTTTTAAAACTTCTATATCTTGATTCCCTGAGATCTGGGAGTGTGTTGCCCTAAGGGTTAAATGCATGAGAAACTTGGAATAGGTAAGTAACTACTATGATGTTTAATTCGTAACTAAGGATGCCCTGCAGCAAGCACTTGGTAAACTGATCCTTTACAGAAAAATGGGTGAATGAATAAATAATGGTGTTACGCTGTGTGGATGCTAATGCAATAAAGGTGTGTGCAGTAGAAGACGGCTTAAATGTTAAAGTGCCTCCACCATGAAACAAAAAAAGCTGGTGCCTGGCCAATCCTCTGTGATGGCATGTGTGTACAAGCCCCTCGCCTTACTGCCATAAGGTTGCAGCATGAATCAATCACAGGCAGCGTTCTTCAGAGGATCCCTCTTGGTTATATATGAAGCTTCCTTCGCTAGTATGCTCGATATGCGGGGGTTAAGCATAGGAAAGAAAGGTACCCATGGCATAATCCTGTTTAAAAAAGGATTTATTACAGTAAACAAAATAGATACACTAATTTTTAAAATATGACAAATGGCAACAATCCACGAGCGCCAAGCTCGTTTACTTCTGTCCAATCCTGGTATTGCCTATTGGTTCAATTCTGACACGTATCATCACATTACGTGACTTCATCAGGGATTGACAACAGGCTGTACTTGCTGTCCTTAAATAGTGTTTTGAATTGGATTGACAGTGGCCATTTTCGCGTAGTCCGCCATTAAAATATATGGCGTCGGCCATTTTGCCTTGGTCTCCCATAGGATAACATTATGGCGGCCATTTTCCGTTGGTTTCTGCATATATTAATATTGCGGTGGCTGGTCTTGATGTAAACTAACACTAGACAACCAATGGTGAAGAGACATGGAGACCAGTACTGATCTGGGCATGTATATAATGGTTTGGAGGGACAATTAGACCCCCCCAAAAAAAAAACGGGGATGAAAAATACACATATGAATGTCTATAATGGACATGAAAAAATTATAACGCACTAAATTAATCTAAAATGGGACACTTGAGGTAAAAATATGAATATGTGAATAAAAATACATAATTTTTGAAACTAAAATAATGATAAAAACGATAGGAGCGACAGGGATACCGGGAGTGGCGTAAGGAACAATAGTACAATGACAACTATAAATGCCAATAACAGAATGAATTAGAGACAGTATAACATTCCTATCGCATGAGATGAGGAAATGACAGGTAGAAAATCTGCAGATGGATAATGCAGGGATGTGAAAGGTAGTGGGAGAAGAATGTTACTACAAAAAATATAAAATATATAAAATAACAAAAAATCATTGATAAAACTATTTAAATCAAATTCAATGTTAAGTCCATTGGGTGAAAAAGTATCCATTAAAAAGATCCATTTAGATTTGAGTTGACTAAGGGTTCTCAACTTGTGACCCCCTTGCCAGGGTCGTGTGTAGGGTTCAATACCCCAAAATTTTAAATGGGTGGGATTTTTATTGTGACATTTAGCAAAATGTCTAGACACACTGTGTTTGTCATAACCGTTTAGTATATTCTGTACATGTTCTTTTAAACAAATTCTCAACAGTCTTTTAGTACGGCCAATATACTGTAGACCGCAGCTGCATTCCAAAGCATATATTGCTCCTTCAGTATTACACCCAATAAATTCATTTATATCATAGGTGGTGCCACTACTGGTAGGTACAAAGTATAGAGGAAGGTTTACTTCCTCTTTAATGGCACCCTTAGAATTATTGCTCTCACTCTCCTGTTCAAGGTAATACCTGATCTGTGTAGCAAAATTCTTTTACATAGCTGCTCCATCCACATGCATTTGCGTATACCTGCCCTTTAAAAAAAGGTTTAGTGTTTTTCAGGGCTGCAACTAATTATTATTTTCATAATTAATTAGTTGGCCAATTATTGTTTCGATTAATCAGCAATAAACTTCAATATGCATTTTTTTTTGTATTTAAAACAATTTAATGATCAGTGTTACAAGCTGCAGAAGAAAATAACTTAAACTTTACATTAATCACTGCAGCCCCGGAAGGATTTGCCCCCTTAATGACCAGAGCACTTTTTACAATTTGGCACTGCGCTGCTTTAACTAGTAATTGCGCGGTCATACAACGCTGTACCCAAACCAAATTTGCATCCCTTTTTCCACACAAATAGAGCTTTCTTTTAGTGGTATTTGATCAGCTTGGATCAGTATTTTCTACTTTTGTTATTAAAAAAAAAAATACAATAAACTAATTTTAGTCATACATTTAGGCCAAAATGCATTCAGCCAGATGTCTCGGGTAAAAAAAATATATATATATTTATTGGTTTGCACAAAAGTTATAGCGTCTACAAACTAGGGTACATTTTCTGCAATTTATGCAGCTTTTAGTTTATGACTGCCTATAATATTTTTAGAGGTGCTATAATGGTAGGGCAGTACAACCTCCTCCCCCCCAAATTACCCCAATTTGGAAAGTAGACACCCCAAGGAAATTGCTGAGAGATTTGTTGAGCACATTGAACATTTCATTTTTTTGTCCCAAGTGATTGAATAATGATAAAAAAAAAATTACACAAAGTTGTCAGTGAAATTATATATTGCTCACACATGCCATGGTTATATGTGGAATTACACCCCAAAATGCATTCTACTGATTTTCCTGAGTACGGGGATACCACATGTGTGAGACTTTTTGGGAGACTAGCCGCGTACGGGGCCCCGAAATCCAATCACCGCCTTCAGGCTTTCTAAGGGCGTAAATTTTAGATTTTACTCCTCACTACCAATCACAGTTTTGGAGGCCATGAAATGCCCAGATGGCACAAACCCCCCACCCCAAATGACCCCATTTGGAAAGTAGACACCCCAAGCTATTTGCTGAGAGGCATGGTGAGTATTTTGCAGATCTCGCTTTTTGTCACAAAGTTTTGAAAATTAAAAAGAAAAAATGTTCCTTTATTTTTCTTAACTTTCCAAAACAAATTAGATCTGCAAAATACTCACCATGCCTCTCATCAAATAGCTTGGGGTGTCTACTTTCCAAAAGGGGTTTGTGCTATCTTGGCATTTCATGGCCTCCGAAACTGTGATAGGTAGTGAATAGTAAAATCACTATTTTACGCCCTTAGAAATCCTGAAGGCGGTGATTGGTTTTTGGGGTCCTGTACATGACTCGGCTCCCAAAAAGTCCCACACATGTGGTATCCTCGTACTCAGGAGAAGCAGCAGAATGTATTTTGGGGTGTCATTTCACATATGGCCATGGCATGTTCGAGCAATATATAATTTAGTGACAACTTTGGGCAAAAAAAATAAAAAATAGTAATATTCCCGAAACTTGTGGTAAAATATAAAATATTCCATGGACTCAACATGCCTCTCAGCAGATAGCTTGGGGTGTCTACTCTCCAAAATGAGGTCATTTGGGGGGGGGGGGGGGTTGAACTGTCCTGGCATTTTATGCACAACATTAGGAAGCTTATGTTACACATAGCCCACTCTTCTATACACTTGAAGACAAATCCCTTTCTGACACTTTTTGTTTACATGAAAAAAAATTTTTTTTTTTGCTAGAAAATTACGTGGAACCCCCAAACATTATATATATATTTTTTAAAGCAGAGGTCCTACAGGTAAAAATGGTGGGTGTTGTAAAGTTTTTTTTCACAAAGTACGGTATTTGCACAGTGATATTTCAAACACAATTTTTTGGGGACAAAAAACTTTTTTAATGCACAAAAACACACTATATTGCCCAAATGTTTGGTGAAATAAAAAAGATGATCTTATGCAGAGTATATAGATACCAAACACGACATGCTTTAAAATTACGCACACCTATGCAGCAGCGACAAACTACCGTATTTATCGGCGTATAACACGCACCGGCGTATAACACGCACCCTGATTTTAAGAGGGAAGTTTCAGGAAAAAAACATTTCACAGCACACGGACCCCCCTGCACAGCACACGGACCCCCCTGCACAGCACACTGACCCCCTGCACAGCACACTGACCCCCCTGCACAGCACACTGACCCCCTGCACAGCACACTGACCCCCCTGCACAGCACACTGACCCCCCTGCACAGCACACTGACCCCCTGCACAGCACACTGACCCCCTGCACAGCACACTGACCCCCCTGCACAGCACACTGACCCCCCTGCACAGCACACGGACCCCCCTGCACAGCACACTGACACCCCTGCACAGCACACTGACACCCCCCCAGCACAGCACACTGACACCCCCCCTGCACAGCACACTGACACCCCCCCTGCACAGCACACTGACACCCCCCCTGCACAGCACACTGACACCCCCCCCTGCACAGCACACTGACACCCCCCTGCACAGCACACTGACACCGCTGCACAGCACACTGACACCGCTGCACAGCACACAAACCATGGGACAGCGCTGCCAGCATACCTTTAGGGTTGAGAAGCTCCTCCTGTGTCACCATCAGTGTAGATGGGGGCTTCTGTGTGCCTCCATTAAAGCAGCTCTCGTGGACCCGGTCATGTGACTCTCCTCTGCTGGTTCATTCATGCTCTCCTCCTCCAATCGAAAGCTACAATCGAGGAGGAGGCGGAGCGGGAGGAGAACGGTCATGTGACCATCAATGAGCAGAGGAGAGTCACATGACCGGGTACACGAGAGATGAAGCCGCCTCCTCCAATCACAATCTACAATCGAGGAGGAGGCGGAGCGGGAGGAGGAGAGCAGCACGACCGGCTTCTGCTTACAGGTACCGGCAACGTGGGTGACGCGGGGATAGATGTGTGGGAGGGGGCTGGTATTTACTATACCAGGGCCAGGAAGGGCGGGGGCAGCCGGCCCGACACCCTCCCAATGAGGCGGACCTCATTGGTCCGCCTCATTGTATATCGGCGTATAACACGCAGGCACGATTTACCCTCATGGTTAGTCTGTGAGTATTGGCGGGGCATTGTTCCTGTACTATTCTCTCTATATAATACCCAATATAATATCTACCTTAATACCTTTATAGACATCTGCATCTGCTTCTGAGGAGTGGCAACATAACCATGAAACGTACGTTATCTATAATATGCTCTTTTGTTTTTTTTTTTTTTGTTTTTTTTTTCCACCTCAGAAAGAACTCTTGGGGGACTATATCAGTAGCGCCCTCAACTGCGTCCCTTTTCGTCTTCGCATCATCGTGGAGAATGCATTTTTTTTTTTTTTTTTATTTAATTTTTATGATACATTTCACTCTTCCTTATGCAACCCCAGAGAGTGCTATTTTTCCTATTTACGCTTGAGCTCTCTCTATTATCAGTGGAGTTTTAGATCCTGAAGAAACCCCCCACCCCCCAGATCCCTCCCCCCCTCCCCCCCCCCGCCGCTGGGGACTCCCAGTGGTGGCCTTCCAGATTAGCTTAAAATTTTTGTCGTTTGTCGGGATCGATTGCCTACCTGAGGTCGCCCCTGACTATTTCCTTAAGGCTTCGGCATAGCTCCAGGATTTTTTAAACTTTCTCCATCCCTCCCATTTAGTTCTCGTGTCCCCCCTATTCTCTGCCTCTCTGTTTACCAGACACTCCAAGGTATAGGTTTTTTCTACCGCATCGACCCATTCCCAAAGGGGGGGGCTCTCGGGGTCCCTCCATCTCCTGGGGATCACTCGTTTCGCTGCGTTAAGCAGATGCGGGATTAATGAGTCTTTATATTTCCTAGTTCCTTCTGCTGTCGCATGCATCAACACTACCCAAGGGTCCTCTTTAACCGCGACTTTAGTTATCTCCTCTATGTATTTCAGAATGGATTTCCAGAATTTTTTAATTTTCGGACACTCCCACCATAGGTGGCCCATGGTTCCTATCTGATTACAGCCTCTCCAGCAGTCCGCTGACACTCCTGGTTGGAATTTATTTATTTTGTCTGGGGTTAAGTACCAACCAGACAAACACTTATAATTAATTTCTGCGGTTCTAACGTCTACTGCTGAACTATGAGTATGTTGAAATATTTTCTTACTTAATCCCGTGTGCAAAGGTGTGCCTAACTCCCTCTCCCATTTCTTGAGGAACGGCGGCTCCCCCAGACCATCCTTCGACAGCAGAAATTTATATATTTTTGTGATAATTTTTTTAGTGTTTTCAGTCGTGAAGATGCGTTCCATCACCGTGAGGTCCTCCCTTCCCCTCAATGGGGGGGGGATCGAGCCCACAAAGTGAGAAAGCTGAAGGTACCGCCATCCATCAATCGTGAATAAATCCTTTTTTTTTTGTATTTCCTGGTAAGCCAGGATTTTCCCCCTACTTATTAAATCCCCTAGGCGTGAGTTGTCATTTTTTATCCATTCCCCTCCTAAGTCCCTTCTGCCCGGAGGGAAAAGGTTGTTTTCTTTTAAAGCAATTAAAGGTGAGTTAAATTTCAATTTTAATTTCTTGTGCAGCTTATCCCAAATTTTAAAAGTATTTCTAGTGATTACGTGTGTTCTTTCTCCTAACATTCTGTGTTTGGGTGGGTTCCAAATTATTTTCCCCAACTGTGTTTCGCTTATATGCTATAATATGCTCTTTTGGACTCTACCAATCTTTATTATGTTGTTATTGTGGAGACACGCAACACTGAGTCTGGTGTTTTTATTATTTTACCACTGTGATTATATTATGCTGCTACTGTGTACATAACTATGTTCTGGAATTAAAGTTTCCTTGTTTTATTATATTATATTGTATGTATTCTGGTATTATGCAAGATATATGGTCACAAATATGGTTTACTCACCAGACATCATCATTAGTATTATTATGTTGTGTTGTCTCCCCAGCTGCAGGCTTCACACAAAGTCCCAACCCCCCCCCCCCCCCCAAAAAAAAAATGATGTTCTAGAAACTTTGCATCGTAATGTAAGAATGTTAATAATTCCACCTTCTCAGGTCTAGGCAAGCTCTGTATTTTACAAACTGTTGCCTGCAGCAGGGAATAGGCACTCTGACGGCGTGGAGGTGCCCTGGATACACAACAAGGATTTTGCTGGTTTTGCCAAGGTAAGATATTTCTCTTGGTTACTCTTCCGCCAATTCTAATGCCGCGTACACACGAGCGGACTTTCCTACTGTCATCCCATTGTGCAGAGTCTTTCCAGCCGTTTTGCTTTCACTGCCAACTTGCTGCTATTTTCATTAACATGATTCATTTCATCATCTAAACAGATCGATCCATGAATTCTTTTGATTATACAGTATTTCATGTATGGTTTATTGTATATGAGGCTTGTGCATTATTCCAGGAGGCTTTAACCTCTTAGTGCCTGGACCTTTAAAAGGTTAAGATCATGTGACTGCCGTGATTGGCTGTCACGGCAGTCACATGATTGGAAAACTTGATTGCGATTAGTGATCAGAAGCTTTCGGTTAGACATCGGTAACTGTGCCGGGAGCACGCAGGGTGCTGCTCTATTGACCATAATTCAGGCAAATATGTGGCCATTTGGCACCGAGGCCCAGGCTTCGAGGCAGCTGTATATTTGCATGTGGCCAGCGCCAAGGGGTTAATGATATGGATCGACCGGAATGAAGTTATTGGAAGGTGTTATTCTATATATTTTTATCCGATTGAGGTTTTTTACCCATCAATAAAGTTTTATATATTTTACCAAGCCTATTCTGCAAAGGTGTGATTATTACGTACTTTTTCCCAGCTTGTTCTATAGCAGTGATGGTGAACCTTGGCACCCCAGATGTTTTGGAACTACATTTCCCATGATGCTCCACTACACTGCAGAGTGCATGAGCATCATGGGAAATGTATTTCCAAAACATCTGGGGTGCCAAGGTTCGCCATCACTGTTCTATAGGCTACTTTCACACTGGCAGCGCCACTCGTTTTAGCGGTGCTTTAGCGCTGTTTCAGCTGCGCTTTTTCGACAGCTAGCGGGACGTTTTTTTACCAGAAAAGAGGGTAGAAAACTAACATTTTGTGGCACTTCCAAAGTGCTTTTAAGGCGATTTGGAAGCGCTGCCCATTCATTGCAATGGGCAGGGCATTTTGTGAGTGATAAATACACTGCTCCCAACCTGCCCCAAAGATGCTGCTTGCAGGACTTTTCATAACGTCCCGCAAGTGCACCGCCCCGGTGTGAAAAGACGCACTGCAATAAATTGTGGGGCGGTTTTCAGGCGCTTTGCAGAGGCTGTTTCTAGCGCTAAAGCGTATGAAACTTGCCCCAGTGTGAAAGGGGTCTGATACCTTATTTCCTAATTTCATTGTTTTTTTAACACTCACACCCCTAATAGGGGTGAGACAGAGAGCAGTATTCACATTAAACTCCCTACATCCTTGTGGTGCAGTACTACATATTTTTTTTCTCTACAAAATAAGCCTGAACTTCATTTTTTACCTGAATATTGTCAGGTCTGTACAGAATATGGACCTAGAGCACTGCTTCCAGCTGGCCAGGTCCATATGCCATACGGACCTACATTTAGGGGCGGACTGACCATTCGGCCACTCGGGCACTTCCCGAGGGCCCCGGGCCACTAGGGGGCCCCATAAGGGTTGCCAGCCTCAGTAAAACCAGGGACAGTATGTAAAAATCTGTTTTTTTTTTTACATCTGTTTCTGAAATGTCCCTTATCGACATCCTTTTGGTCTAAAAATCCTGAGATTATAGCTGCCCCACCTCTCCAGTACCTTCTCAGCCAATAGAAACATGTCTGTGTATACTGTGTGTACATGTATGTGTATACTGTGTGTGTGTATACCGTGGGGCCCCATAATCTCTGATTGCCTGGGGGCCCCATAATCTCCTATTGCTCGGGGGCCCCATGAGTTGTCAGTCCGCCCCTGCCTACATTCCTCCTCTGCCATAAGCTCATGGTCACTTCAGTGACCATAAACTTAAAGTGCTTTGAAAAGTATTCATACCCCTTGACATTTACCATATTTTGTCATGTTACAACTAAAAACGTAAATGTATTTTATTTGGATTTTATGTGATAGACCAGTGATGGCGAACCTTGGCACCCCAGATGTTTTGGAACTACATTTCCCATGATGTTCAACTACCCTGCAGAGTGCACGAGCATCATGGGAAATGTAGTTCCAAAAAATCTGGGGTGCCAAGGTTGATCATCACTGTGATAGACCAACACAAAGTGGCACATAATTATGAAGTGGAAAAAAAATGATAAATAGTTTTCAATTTTTTTTTACAAATAAATATCTGAAAAGTGTGTGGGGGGGGGGGATTTGTATTCAGCCCCCTTTTACTATTCTGATACCCCTAACTAAAATATAGTGGAACCAATTGCCTTCAGAAGTCACAGTGGGCAGTGGGTAGTACCTAGCAGTAAAAATGGTCGCTGGTTCGAATTCCAACCACGACACTACCTGCCTGGAGTTTGCATGTTCTCCCTGTGCCTGCGTGGGTTTCCTCTGGGTACTCCAGCTTCCTCCCACACTCCAAAGACATGCTGGTGGGTTAATTGGCTTCTGTCCAAAATTTACCCTAGTATATGAATTTGAGTTGGGGACCTTGGATTGTGGGCTCCTTGAGGATAGGGACCAATGTGAGTGTGTGATGTATGTGTGGAGCGCTGTGTAAATTGGCGGTGCTATATGGGTACCTTAAGGCTGGGTTCACACATGTGTGGTGTGAATTGAAGCTCAGGTTTCCCTGCGAAGAGAAAACTCAGCATTTCAAGTCAGTTTTTGATTAGTATCAGCTCAGGATTGCTTCAGTATTTTAACCTGTTCACAACGGAACACATCTGCGAATCAGATTCATGCCCATAGAAGATAATGGGCCTGAATTCGCACCTGAGCCGGACCGCACTGCCTCAAAAATGCACACGTTTTTTGTGCAATGCGGAGTGCGAATGCACCGCAGATATGTGAACCAGCTTCATTAAAATTAATGTATTTTGAAATGTCCTGAGAATTGGATGCGGTGTAAGCTGCATCTAATTTGCATAGGTGTGAACGGGGCCTAAAAAGGGATAATTGTAGACACGCACCCACGCTCACTCAGGTTGAACTGGATGGACTGGTGTCTTTATTCAACCTTACTAACTATGTAACTATGTATGTCACCTAATTAGCAAATAGAGTCCACCTGTGTGTAATTTAATCTCAGTATAAATACAGCTGTGAAGCCCTCAAAGGTTTGTTAGAGAACTATAGTGAACAAACAGCATCATAAAGGACAAGGAACACACCAGACAGGTCAGGGATAAAGTTGTGGAGAAGTTTAAAGCGGGGTTAGGTTATAAAAGAAATATGTGTGTAAACAATTGTAGCTGAATCTCTTACATCTTCCAGTCTAATGAGGACCTCCAAGACCAAAGATAGCTGACATCCTTTGATATGTGGTGGGTTGTGAGGCATAGTGGGGGCAAAGATGGTGAAAGTCATTGGGCGCCAGACACTTCTTGGATGTAAAAGAGGTTTTATTTCTTTTGACAGCCTTTTTATATATTTTGGGGGAAAAAAGGGTTAGGGCCAGGACACCCTAAAGCCCCATACACACGCGCGGATTATCCGAGGACCAGGTCGGTCGGATCCTGTCCGTCGTACTTTGTCCGATGTTGGTGTTGCATACACACGGTCGGACAAAGTTGTCGGAAAATCCGATCATTCTGAACGTGGTGACGTTTGTTGCCTACGACGGGACTACGTAGAGGCTAGTAGCCAATAGCTTTGGTCTTGTAATGTGATCTGAGCATGCGTAGCACTTTGTCCGTCGGACTACGCTACACACGATCGGATTTGGTGTGATCGGACTTTGTTGTCAAAAAATCTATCCAGCAGGAGATAGGACTTTGTCCGTCGGACAATTCGACGTACACTGTCCGATGGTGCCTACACACGGTCGGATTTTACGACAACATTGTCCGATCGGACAGAATCCATGGGAAAATCCGACCGTGTGTATGGGGCTTTAGATAGTTGCAAACTCAATTGGCAGACTCCGAGACTTCAATAGGAAGACAGCCGTACAGGGAAAGGCCCCAACAAGCTGCAGGCATCATCCCAGTATAACCCCCGAATGCTGAGTACATAAAGTATCTTTCAAGTGGAATGTATTTAAATACAACCTGAGGAGTTGGTGAGAAGTCATGTGACAATATAATCACTTCTATAATATTAACAGTATCAACAGTAATTATACACTAATGAATTTTGAGGGTACAGGTCGTATGCATTTAAAAAGTGAGCTGTAAAGTGAGAATGAGAGGGGAGAAAAAGTAGAAGAGGAGGAGGGTAGAAAGTTGTAGAAGTCCACATAGGTCGATCCAAGCGCTAGTGCAAGAAATGGTTTGGTTGATTAAATGAATGAATGGATGAAACAGCTACCATGGTAGGAGGACCGATTCATCAAAGGTTGGCGGTAGGTAATATTTTAACCATGGGTGCCATATCTTTTCAAACTTGGGGATTTGGTCTTGTTCGATTAGACATCATTTTGGCATGGGACATGGTGGCATTCATTCTATGCTTCGTTTCAGCCATCGCCAATGCAGGGGACTTCCATGCCTTTGCCATCGTTTGTTTTGCGACCGTGAGGAGTTGAACAAAAAGTTTGAATTGTGCTGAAGAAATTCCAACAGGATCTTTGTGTGTGTGTCCCCACCAGGGTAATTCAGCTAGTTATGATCAGTCGCTGGGATTCACATTAAACGCCGGCTTGAAGTGCTCAAAAAGCGCGTTGGAGAGGTAGAAAAAAAACTCATAGCGCATTAACTTTTTAAACAGATTTTGCACTTACAAAAAATCAGATAAAATAGCACAATAATGTGGGCAGTGCTGTGTCTTGGCCTAGGCCGACAAGGCCCAGGCCTAGGGCGGCACTTTGGGGGCAAAAAAGCTGCCCCCTACGACAAGAAAAAAACCTCCAATCCTCTTGAGTCAGCTCATTCACTGCCATGGCTGCTGGCTGGGAGTGTCTCTCTCGTGAAGCATAGAGAGTGACAGTTCTCCCTCCTCCCCTCTGCACAGACAGGAGAGCAGATGACAGCTGGTCAGCTTCTCCAAGTGCACATGGAATCAAATCCGGGCAGATCGGATTGTGGCTTCAGCAGACGGACCTAGCTACATAGTGTATATCTTGGAGGGGTAAGAGTAAAATACTGATCCTCACAATCCAAACCTCATGCCGCTTATCTGTGCTTTAGCTTTCTGACTTTCTGACTTACTCCTATCCTATGTTATGTGAAATAAGACTCTGGTAATTAACCCTCTGTGTCCTTGCTAGGAGAGGAATGTGCTTCTCTACTCTGCTACAATGAATTTATGTACACCGCTGCTTCCCTAAATGGTTAACTCTTTAAATCTCAATATCTGCAAGCTAGTGCTTCTGGTATAAATGCCATTTAACACCTTAGTGTCTGCTTGTTTATATTGGTTAGTCTTTCATAGCTACCTGTGTGGCTAATGCTGCCTTCTGACATATGAAGAAAAGTGTCATTTCTCATTATAGATCAGTCTGGATTTTAGTGTCCATCCTGCTGACTACACACGGTCGGAAATTCAGACGGAAAATGTCCGATCGGACCATGTTGTCGGAAAATCCGCCCGTGTGTGGGCTCCATCTGACTTTTTCCGTCTGAATTTCCGAGGGAAAAAATTTGAGATCCTGCTCTCAAATTTTCCGACAACAAAATCCGATCGGACTTTTTCCGATCGTGTGTAGAGAATTCCGACGGACAAAGTGCCACGCATTGTCAGATCAAATTACGAGACCAAAGCTATTGGCTACTAGCCTCTATGTAGTTCAGTCGTATGCAACGAACGTCACCACGTTCAGAATGATCGGATTTTCCGAAAACTTTGGCCGACAGTGTGTATGCAACACCAGTGTCGGACAAAATCCGTTGGAAAAAATCTGACAGATTTTGTGGTCGGAATTTCCAACCGTGTGTACGGGGGCTAAGACTGACGGATATATTTTTAACTTTTTTTGTGTTTTTTTTTTACCTTCGCATGCACAGTTTGCTGAAAAGGCCAATGATTTTGCCCTGCCTTCTTATGATCTATCCAATCTATGTTGTGCCTGCTTCATCGGCTGCGTCCATACTCTCCCCCCTGATGCACACACAGACACACTTTCTGTCTGTATGTTAAAGCAGAGTTCAAAGAAAAAGTGGAACTTCTGCTTATCCGGGGGTTATTCAGGGGGGAGGGTTTTTGACAGGAACTTGGCCCCACTTCCGGGAGATGGGGCCGCGGCCCTGTCTCTCAAAAGTTCATCCCCCCTCCTTCCTGGTGAGGCTGCATTGATAGGCACTGTTGAGGCTGCACTGATGGGCACTGGTGATGCTGCACTGATGTACACTGGTGAGGCTGCATTGATGGGCACTGGTGAGGCTGCATTGATGGGCACTGGTGAGGCTGCATTGATGGGCACTGGTGAGGCTGCACTGATGGGCACTGGTGAGGCTGCACTGATGGGCACTGATCAGGCTGCACTGATGGGCACTGATCAGGCTGCACTGACAGGCACTGGTGAGGCTGCTTTGATGGGCATTGGTGAGGCTGCACTAAGGGGCACTGATCAGGCTGCACTGATGGGCACTGGTGAGGCTGCATTGATGAGCACTGATAAAGCTACACTTGGTACCCACATTTAATGTACAGAGAGGAAGAGATGGAGACTAAAGAGGAAGGGGCGTGGTTTTACAGATGACAGGGTGAGTCTTCAACAGGAAGAGGTGTGGCATTGGCAGGAAGGGGTGGACCATATTTAAATTAGGGGGTGCATGAGTTTAGTCAGGCCTCGGGCAGCACAAAACCTAAATACACCACTGAATGTGAGCATGGCCGCCAGGGGCGTAACTAGAAATCACAGGGCCCCATAGCAAAATGTTGTATGGGCCCTCGCCCCCTGCAAATAGCCCCCCCCCACGAAAAAAATGAACTAATGCCACTGAACAACAGATTTCCACACTCATGTTGTACAGTACCCAGGCAACAGCTTATAATAATTTTGAACAACAAAGTATGCAATATACTGTATGCAGCCCCTGAAGGACACACATTTCTGACCTCCATGTCTTCTAACCAATTTCTGTTCCGTTATATAAAATGAAATAGTTCAACTCACCATAATGCAGAATCAGTGGGAGCCCTGAGCGTGTGACTTGCCACCATTGCCTGCCACCAGATGCAGATTGTCACTTGTCACACGTTACGGATTGTCACTTGCCACGTCCCGGGTTGTCACTTGCCACGTCACTTGCCACACATTATGTATTGTCACTTGCCACACATTACAGATTGTCACTTGTCACGTCACCTGCCACACATTACGGATTGT
Source organism: Lithobates sylvaticus (assembly GCA_028564925.1). Taxonomy (NCBI): domain Eukaryota; kingdom Metazoa; phylum Chordata; class Amphibia; order Anura; family Ranidae; genus Lithobates; species Lithobates sylvaticus. The sequence goes on from CM053038.1 coordinate 1,225,103, forward strand.
CACTTGCCATGTCCTGGGTTGTCACTTGCCACGTCACCTGCCACACATTATGGATTGTCACTTGCCACGTCCTGGATTGTCACTTGCCACACATTACAAGAAGTTGCCTGCCACCAGATGCGGATTGTCACTTGTTGTGAAATGTCACCTGCCACATGTTGTGGATTGTCCACTTACCACATCACGGATTGTCACTTGCCACGTCACCTGCCACACATTATGGATTGTCACTTGCCACGTCCTGGGTTGTCACTTGCCACGTCACCTGCCACACATTATGGATTGTCACTTGCCACGTCCCGGGTTGTCACTTGCCACGTCACCTGCCACATTACAGATTGTCACGTCACGGATTGTCACTTCCCACGTCGCCTGCCACACACTAAGGGTTGTCACTTGCCACGTCGCCTGCCACACATTACGGGTTGTCACTTGCCGCGTCGCCTGCCACACATTACGGGTCGTCACTTGCTGTGTCACTGAGTCAGGACTCAGGCAGCAGGTTATCAGTCAGGCAGCAGAGAGATAATGTCATCTCTCTGCTTCCCGGCTGCCTGCACAGTGAGGGGAAACATCACTGCAGGGATGCAGGGCGGGCGCCAGGCGGTGAGAGATGATGTCATCTCTCTGCTCCCCCAACCCCAGATCCCTGATTGGACAGAACGCTCACGCCAACGGACCCGCCCGCTCTCACCCGCAGAGCCACCTGCGGACCCGCCGGAGCCACCCACGGACCTGCCGGAGCCACCCACGGACCCACCCGCGGAGCCGCCCGCAGACCCGCGGAGCCACCCGCGGACCCGCCGGAGCCACCCACAGCACCTGTCCTCAACGGGCCCCACTGGGCTGCGGGCCCCATAGCGGCTGCATGTGCCGCTATGGCGGTAGTTCCGCCACTGATGGCTGCCTGCAGTACGATCTGTGCTCTAAGATGCCACACTGTTAGCTCCTTGTTTAATGCATTTCCCCTGTATAGGCATCAACTGGGATCGGAGGCCTCCAATCCCAGTTGATGCCTATTCAGGGGGAACGTGAAGAGCGCCACAGGTCACCATCTCCCTGGTAGGGGCCCCAGTGCATTACTTTACCCAGGGGCCCATGATTTTAACAAGATGGCCCTGGCTGCATGGTGTGGCCAGTGCAGTGGATACTGATCCACCCATTCTTGCCCTGGAGCTGTAAATTCATAGGCATGCACAGCGGGGCTTAGCCACGCTCCCTGCTTCCTCCTCAATTCATTTGATTGACAGTAGCAGGAGCTTATGACTTCTGCTACTGCTCGTGTCCCTTGTGGGAAAAGGAACAGAGGGGAGAAGAGATGCAGCCATGCAGAGCGCTGGATCTGTCTTTCCCTTCACACAGAGGAGGGGGAGGGCAGAAAGCCATAACATGCTTTTTACCTTAGTGCAGGGAATGCATTAAGGTAAATATCATTTTGGCTTTAGAAACCCTTTAATTTACCTCCGGTCTATCAGACTTCAGCTTCGCTGGGTTCCGATGATGATCTTCCCTGTACAGAGTTCATCCCTTCCTTCTCCTGCCCAGGACTACATGTCCCATGAGGCATTGCTCCTCACACATTCACATGTTCTCAGGCACTTACTAACATGTATGAACGGTGTACTGATCTGTATGTGTGCTGCACTATGTATACTGACATATAAACAAATAATGCATTCTGAATGCAGGCCAACTAATTAGCTGACTAACTAATCAACGATAAGCAGCTATTTTTAATATTGATTATGTATATTAGTTGTTTCAGTCCTAGTGTTATTGATTTTTATTAACTTTATTTCTTAACCTATATTTATTGCTATTACAGTACAGTGGAAGAAACTGATTATCTTTATTGAGAAAGCAGGGGTCTATTATCATATATATGTGATTTTTATCAGTTTGTTGAGTGCAGGGTTGCATTGCTTGCATTCAAAAATGTAAAAATGTAATTTAGTGATGTATTAGTAAATACAAAAGTCTACTAATTTGTGACTTTAGTGTCTGCCCAGAGTTCTGTAAAAAATGACTCTGATTTTAAGTTTTGAATATACCGTAATCAAAAGTAAAATTCCACAAAGATTTCAGTCTGCAGTATTTAACGGATCCTGAGCCGTCATATTTTTTCTGGTCGATCTGCATACCACAGCAGCCATTAGTGACAATGTACCTCTGTTTCTAGGTGTTCCATGACATGACTGGGATTCTGCTGTAGAAGAACTAAGAGCAAAAAGATGTGGGCGTACAAGAGAAAAACCATCAGTCTCGGTAATCAGAGATCAGTCACTGTTTGTCTTTTATATATATGATCAGTTTTGGGTAATTATTACTAAATATATGAAGCAACAATGACTGGATGCATCTATTTCTTTATTTATTAACTTGTTAAATATTTTTGCAAAGTAATTCATTGCTATATACATTATAGTTAGTGTTTATCGGGCGCTAAAATGGAGTAATACTTAGGGGTATTGTCTGTGGCTGTAATAACTGGATGGTGATGTATCCATAGGTTGGGTGGTTGGAAAAGAAAGGGGTATTAAGGGTTAAAAAGGAAGGCACCCATTCTTCAGAGTGTGTCCGAAATTCTGCAAAATATGTAAGGAAAAAAATGGGAGGGGGAGGCGCCGACCTAATTGTAGTGTTAAAATAATGACTTTAATAGGATAAGATTAAAAACACCTACAAGATAAGAGAAGATGCATGCTCGTCAAAGTAAAGTGCAGTCCTGGCATTCCACGTGGCTCTGCGGGTCCCACCGATGTTCCGGGTAGCTGGAAAGGGTTGGGCAGCTGGCTGGAAAGGATCACAGTGTTTCTCCAGGAGCAAGGAACCAGGAAGCTCCACACTGACCGGCATGGACCGTGGAACAGGAGGTGATGTCACCTGCGTCTGATTGGACCAAGGCAGGGCTGGAATCTTGTCAATCAGGGCTGCAGTGGTGAAGGCTGTGCACTCGGAGCTGGCTGAGCCTTCTATTGGCCTCTATTGGCCATACTGCTGCACTGTGTCTCACTCCTCTCCTCACACACTGTCAGTGTGAGGAAAGGAGAGAGATGAACTGGACATGATGCTGGTTTGTTGACAAAGTGATCGCTCTGTCATTGGACAGAGCAATCATGTGGTAAAGGGCCATTGTGATTGGCCCTTGACCCCAAACCTGTGATGTGTGGACCCAGCAATCATGGACACTTCCAGGTGCGCACCCCAGCTGGCATGTGAGAAGCAGGTGCACGGGAGGATGTCAAAAGATGCCCTCCCAGAACTAGTCAGCCACGCTGTAGCCATCATTCGACTATAGTGCGGTCTGCAAGTGGTTAAATATGCAAAACTGTGTATAAAAAATATATAAAAATGAAGCTAATAATTCTGAATGATCTTAATTTAATATAAAAAAAATAAATAACTGTATTTATGTAAAAAATATTATATTTATATAATAAATCATCACAGGACAGGGTAAATAGCTTAGCATCACAGATCAGGGTATATAGCTCAGCATCACAGATCATGGTATAGTGCAGCCTCACAGATCATGGTATATAACATAGCCTTTACAGATCAAAGTATATAGCACAGCCTTAGAGATCATGGTATATAGCTCAGCATCACAGATGATAGTATATAGCGCAGCCTCGCAGATCATGATATATAGCACAGCCTCACAGATCATGTTATATGGCAAAGCCTCACAGATCATGGTATAGAGCAGCCTCACAGATCATGGTATATAGCACAGCCTCACAGATCCCTCAAATTTACAGATCATATATATAATTTATACCATGTATATGTACAGGACAACCAGCTGTGTGTCTGTATACCCCTAGATATATAATATATACCCTCCATATACAGATCATATATATACACCATGTCTTAGGACAGAGTATATAGCCCCAGCATCACAGGACAGAGTATACAGCCCCAGCATCACAGGACAAAGTATATAGCTCAGCATCAAATGACATAGTAAATAGCTTAGCATCACAGATCAGGGTATATAGCTCACCATCACAGATTATGGTATATAGTGCAGCCTCGCAGATCATGGTATATAGCAAAGCCTCACAGATCATGGTATATAGCACAGCCTCACAGATCATGGTATATAGCACAGCCTTACAGATCCCTCCATTTACAGATCATATATATAATTTATACCATGTATATGTACAGGACAGCCAGCTGTGTATCTGTATACCCCCTAGATATATAATATATACCCTCCATATACAGATCATATATATACACCATGTATAGGAGAACCAGCTGTGTACCAAATATATATAATATATATAATATAGTGTCAGGAATATACAGCTCAGCATCACAGGAGTATATATCCCCAGCTTTTACAGGACAGAGTATACAGCTCCAGCATCACAGGGCAGAGTATATAGCTCATCATCACAGGACAGAGTAAATAGCTCAGCATCACAGATCAGGGTATATAGCTCAGCATCACAGATCAGGGTATATAGCTTAGCATCACAGATCAGGGTATATAGCTCAGCATCACAGATAATGGTATATAGCACAGCCTCACAGATCATGGTATAGCACAGCCTCACAGATCATGGTATATAGCACAGCCTCACAGATCCCTCCATTTACAGATCATATATATAATATATACCATGTATATGTAAAGGGCAACCAGCTGTGTGTCTGTATACCCCATAGATATATAATATATATACCCTCCATATACAGATTATATATATATATATATATATATATATATATATATATATATATATATATATATATATATATTCAATGCAGTTGAGGAAAGCTTCACCTGGTATGCAGTTAGTGCAAAGCAATCTTGTCTTCCCACTGACCATACATATGAGAAAAAATTCCAGTGGATTGCTGCACTTAAAAACTTTGTTTATTTGTTCAAAGATTTATAAGGTTACATCTCAAAAACACATGCTCACGCCCTTCCTCAGATCAAACATTGGCATTAAAAGACAAAATCATTGATGATGAAACCTATAAATTCTTATTATGTGAACATTCTATAACTCCTGTGATGTATATTTTGCCTAAAATACACAAGGATCCTATCAACCCACCGGGACATCCCATAGTTTCTGGAATGGAATCAGTGACAACTACATTGGCACCATATCTTGATAAATGTATAACTACATTATTAATGAACACTAAATCATTTATACGGGACACTACAGATTTTCTTGATAAGATTAAAAGGATCAATTTGTCATTTGATTCCATCCTAGTCACATGGGACGTATCCAGTCTCTATACTATTATTCCCCATGAATTGGGTATTGAAGCCTGTGAATGACTTTTGAAACAATCAGATTGTTACACTAGTCGACAAATTGACTTTCTGTTGGACCTACTAAAAATTTTCCTTGAGGAGAATTATTTTCTCTTCAAGGAAACTCACTATTTACAGCTTAAAGGGGCAGCGATGGGTTCCAATGTCGCACCCCCATACGCAAAATATTCATGAATATGATCGAAACATCCTTTATATATAATAATAAAATCCTCCCGGAACATTGCCAGGGATGGTATAGATTTGTGGACGATGTGTTTGCAGTGTGGGGTGGCGACATTGCAACCCTATTATTGAGCATGTGAGCCCGAAACGGAAATCTTTATGAACGTATTTTGAGAAAAAGTTTTTAAGTGCAGCAATCCCCTGGACTTTTTCTTATATATAATGTACCCTCTATATATTATATACAATGTGTGTGTCTGCCAGATATAATAATGTATACCATTTATCCATCAATAATATATATATATATATATATATATATATATATATATAATATATGTATGTGTGTGTGTGTGTGTGTGTATATATATATATATATATATATATATATATATATATATATATATATATATATATATATTTGTGTGTGTGTGTGTACCATATACAGATATATAATGTATACAATGTGTCCGTCATATATAGAAAATAAACTCTTTATACAATGTATTGGACAACCAGTTGTGTACTATATATATATATATATATATATATATATATATATATATATATATATATATATATATATATATATATATATATATATGTATATGTGTGTGTGTGTGTGTATATATATATATATATATATATATATATATATATATATATATATATATATATATATATATATATAAATAATGTCTCCATACACCCCATCCAATCATATTGCCATCGTATAGAGAGGATACAATCTATTCACTTCATAATATACACCCCCTCCCTCCAATATACATTATATACCCCCTTTCCCCATACACAATGAGGGTCCCATTCCATATATACGATCTACACACTGTATAATTTATATTCTACAATTTATACTGTACGATGTACACCCCATACATTCTATACAATCCTGAGCGATGTATAGAAGGAAGATACAATCACCTCACAGATAATATATACAAATCACCGATCCCATTCAATCTACACCACATTATACAATGTATATCATCCACACATCATACAATCTCCACCACAACCACCAGGGAGACCTACACATTTGTACAATCATCTGTAAAGACACTTTTCCTGAAACCAGCTACACAAAAGAGCTTTCCATGATGGAAGATAAACCTAGACTGGCATTAAGAGCCATAAAAAGGGCCATGCAAATATATAACATTGCATCAATATTATTTGCTTTACTTACCAAAATAGCCCTGCTCGGGCCATGCTGACATCTCTTCCAGTTTATCACTGGCACAGGGAAACCCGGAAGTGATGTTGTGACTCAGAGGGAAAGCACCGACTATGTCCAAGGGCAGTGCCAATCCAGAACAAAGCACCCGGCAATAGTGATACTATGGCCGGAAGACCGGAAGTAGTCTGGCGCGATGGATTGCACAAGGCAGGTCAAAACCCTGCAAATTAAGCATCTCGTCTGCAATCTCGTGATTGCCTAGACGTGGCACTTCCCATGTCCAGTGCACTTAAAGGACCTTTTTTTTGTGATTGCGGGGGGGGGGGGGGTGGGATGTGGCGCGACTGCATCCAGGTCATGTGAAAATTAACCAGGAGAAGGGAAGACAGTGGAAAGAGACCAAAAAAGTCTGGAAAAAAGGATTCATCAACGAGGAACACCCATGTAGTGGAGTAAATTAACTAGAATTCCACCCACAGTATAAATAATGTATGTAGCACCGACACTTTACTAAAGTATGCGCTATAATACAAATTTAGTTTTTTTTTCAGAACTGTAACGGAGTTCTGGGGGTTAATCCCTGTGTTTAATAATGAAGGTATCATATTGCTTTATGCCAATCCCGGTACTGTTCATTATCTACCTAGCTCCAGTTTGGTGGGGATTCTTTGAAACAAATATATCCTCTCCGCTGTTTATTGCTTTTCTATTCCTTTAAACCCTGTGTTCAGGTAAATAAGCTACTTTTTTACATGGCTTTGGGCTATCTATATATATTTTTTTCTTATAGATGTGTGAGTGTGGTCTTTTTTAGGACTAAGGTACTGTAGGGACTTTTGTTCGCACAACTTTCATGAGTTTTTAGGGTTAATTCATGAATGTGGGCAGTCTGACTGGAATTTGCTGTTGCTGATTAGACTAATTGCTTTACTATTTAGTTGCATGCTATCCAGTGTTCCTCTAGCTCTATGGAAAATAGCTTGTCAATTGAAACGCATCAGTTAGACGCCCCTACATTTACAGCACCTACCATGGAACCATCCCCCCCCCTCCTCCCTATACCTGCCCGGACTTTAGATGAAATTCCGGGAACACTGATGACCTCTTGGATTCATACCAATTACAGCCATAGGAGACTTGCACGGATCACTAAAGACTTTTCACATATCCTGTGAGCGACGCACGGCCTCTGTGCGACAAGCGTCCTTCTTCAGCCTAACTACACAGGCTCCGCTCCCAGCACTGAACGGCTAAGGTGCCTGGCATGTCTGTGGGAAGCGTGAAGAGAGCAGTGTGTGCTGGGCTTGGTGAAGATCGTCCATTGCTCTGGCTGGATCATTTGGCTTGGAAACCTGTTATTGTTTTGGAACAACTGGCGGAACTATTCTTTGCCTTGGAATTCTCTGGGATGTTCCCCTACAGCTGATACTTCTACAATTTAACAGTATCCTGAAGCCAGTAGGTGAGGGACTAATTTTGAATATACTGTCAGCTGTTCCTTTCATCAGTGTATCCCACTTCTTAAATATTTTTTAATAGAGACTGCTACCTAAAGCGGAGGATAAATTCAAAAATTATTTTTGGCACTTTATATTTTACAGCTGCTAATTAAAGGCCTATCCAATTTTTCGATCTCAACTGGTAGCCAGCTACCTTAGGGAGTCTGAGTGTAAGAGGGGTGTGTATGTGGTGTGTGTCTGTATTGTGTTTACTTTGTTACTATTTTAGAATTATTGGCAGAGGTATTTGATACATTATTTATATTGTGGGTGGAATTGTTTATAAATAAATAATTCTAGTTAATTTACTACCTGGGTGTTCCTCGTTGATGAATCCTTTCTTCCAGACTTTTTTGGTCTCTTTCCACTGTCTTCCCTTCTCCTGGTTAATTTTTACATGACTGTATTGATTCAGAGGAACCTGCCTTTTTTGTTATGTATATTTCTTTTTAACAACTAGGCATCGGGTAAAGTGTCTCTTGAAGGGCGTAGTACTTTTGATCAATTATCGTTAGATATAAATATACTACTAGCCAAATAGACACTCTAATTAGTTAGGAGCTCCCTGATCAACCACCTGTTTTTCTAGTGCCACTGCATTCCAGGTCAGTTTTTGATCAAAACACGGCACGTCAGCTGGGTCGATGGCTGATCAAAAAATCTCTTATTAAAAGTTTCTAAATTAATGGAAGATCATTAACTAAAAAAATCTAAAAATTATCAACTAAGAATTGTACAAAATTAAGAGTTGCTTAGTATATATGAGGGATGATTAAATAAGAGTTAATTAATGTGTATGGAGAAAATTAAATCAAAAAAATAATAAATAATAAATAACAACTGGATAGGGACCACCGTATGGCATGAATAAAATAAGTATGGGACATTTATGAAAATCTATATTAACAACAACTAATTCATAAGTGAAGATGAGCAACAGTGGGACAGTGGGCTGGTCATGATCACAACAACACAAAGACATGTTACCATGTACACACATGTCACTGGGTCCAAAGGCAACCATATACAAGAGTCAGAGTGCCTACACTTGCAAGTATGGGTGCACATGGGCACCCACACACAAGAACATATAGATGCACACGAGCCATCGGCAGCAGCAGAGGCGATCCGGTCCTCTCACTAGCTGTGCATGGAGACGAGTGAGGGGAAGATGGCCCCCATCCCTCTCCATGACACTGCAGGGCAGATGCGACGTCAAAAGGGCCATTTTTTTTAATCATTTCTTTAAATTACAATTTTTTTTTTATTACATTTGTGTAACTATGAGATCTGAGGGCTTTTTGACCTCAGATCTCATATTTAAGAGGTCCTGTCATGCTTTTTTTCTATTACAAGGATGTTTACATTCCTTGTAATAGGAATAAAAGTAACACATTTTTTTTAAGCAGTGTAAATATAAAAAATAAAAGGTAAAATAAATAAGACATTTTTTTTAAATGTGCCCCGTCCCGCCGAGCTCAGGTGCAGAAGCGCCCGCATATGAAAACGGTGTTCAAACCACACATGGGAGGTATTGCCACGATCGGTAGAGTGAGAGCAATAATTCTCTCCCTAGACCTCCTCTGTGATGCAAAGCGTGCAACCTGTTGAATTTTTTAAACGTCGCCTATGGAGATTTTTAGGGGTAAAAGTTTAGCGCCATTTCACAAGCGGGCGCAATTTTGAACATTATCTTTCACTATGTAAAAAAAATTGGACTAACTTTACTGTTGTCTTATTTTTTAATTCAAAAAAGTGTATCTTTTCCAAAAAAAGTGTGCTTGTAAGACCACTGCGCAAATACGGTTTGACAGAAAGTATTGCAACGACCACCATTTTATTCTCTAGGGTGTTAGAAAAATTTTTATAATTTTGGGGGTTTTCTAGCAAAAAAAACTTTTTAACTTGTAAACAACACATCTAAAAAAGAGGCCCGGTTCTTAAAGCGAAGGTTCACACAAAAATTGAACCTCTGCTTTTAGGAACCCCCCCCCCCCCCCGGTGTCACATTTGGCACCTTTCAGGGGGGAGGGGGTGCAGAAACCTGTCTAAGACAAAAAATCTCTTCCCATACCGCCGCGCTGTCTACGGGTCCCAGAGACAGCAGGGACCATTCGGATTGTGCTGCACGACTCGCGCATGCGCAGTAGGGAACCGGGAAGTGAGGCCGCAAGGCTTCATTTCCTGATTCCCTTACCATAAATGGTGGCGGCAGCATCCGAGGACCGAGGGATGGTTCGGCCTCGGGTGCCAACATCGCTGGACCCTGTGACAGGTGAGTGTCCTTATTTTAAAAGTCAGCAGCTGCAGTATTTGTAGCTGCTGACTTTTAAAAAAAAACATTTTGCGGGACTCTCGCTTTAAGTGGTTAAGAACAAACCAACAGAACCTACAAATCTTGTTTGTAACCTGGGGACTGCCTGTATTTTTTGTTAATCTGTAGTGTGGCCTTACATTGCAAAAAGCCCCCAATCACAGGCAAACTTGTTGAAAAGCTCTCAGTAAAGATTCATAGATATATTGGAATGCCCAAATATAAATCCCCAATCACAGGGCAATTCATGTAATGATCCTTATAGTGATTCACACATCCAGTGCTCGTTATAGAAAAGTAATTTGTTACATACTGTACACACCACCTGCAAAGCATTGATTCAGCACTGAGATAAAAGTTTGTGATGGAGGTTAATTCACATAAAGTTGTTTTTAGGCAGGTCATAAAATGTATTTCTGTTTGTTTTCCTAGAGGGCATCAAGAGTATCCACCATCAGCTGTCTGCATATTCTGATTCATCACTGAGGAGGATATACGAGTATTACAGAGATGATCTGATCCACATCCTGGAGAACATGGATCCTCATTCCGTCCTGGTAGAACTAAAATCTCAGAATTTTTTAAACACAGATGTAAGATATTTCTATATTACCTACAGAAAAATATGTATGATAAAGGGGAATTCTGAATAAATATTGTATCACTTGCCATACCAAAAATGGAGTTTATCTCATCACATGTTCATGCGGTAAACATAATGTGGGACAAACCATTAGAACATTATCCATCAGAGCCAATGAGCATATTAATAATATCAAAAAGATCAGAAAGGATAAGAAAGAATAAACAGTCCCCAAACACTTTGCACGATGTCACAACAGAGACCCCATGGGTACCTCCTTTGTGGCAATAGATAAGTACACACCACCTTGGAGAGGAGGTTCCCTCAAAAAGGGAATCTCTCAGATGGAGGCCTTTGTCTTGCAGGGGTTATTTTTATTTATGAGGCTTTACTTCCTCTTTAAGCAGACAGCACCTGAATTTGCCTAGCTGTCTCCCTGTTAAGCAGAGAAACCAAAAATGATATACACTCACCAGCACCTACGTAGCAGGGCGCTAGCAGCTATGTGCTTAATAGTCTGCATTTCTTCAAGAAAAACACCAGATAAATATGAAAGTCCTCCTCATACCATTCACTAATAAATTATATTACCCATACATCTCCTTCATTTTACATTTTTATCACTCCCTGCATACCAACTGATATTTCAGGTCAGGCTGACAGTGGTAGTGTCTGCACTCAATGTTAACATTGTAAGCCCCCTGTCACACTGGTGCGACTTTTCATGCGCTTTAACCATTTCAAATTGCACAACAAGTTGAGCCCTATTGTCCACATTGTAAGCGGTCAAATAGGTGCGACTCGGGCAGAGTCCGATTTAAAAGTAGTTGCTTCACTACTTTTTGCAAGTTAAGGTGTGACTTACATCTGCATCTCTGCAGGGTTAGCATAAGGGTTAGGGTTAAGGGTTGGGGTTAGGGTTAGGGCTAGGGTTAGGGTTAGGGCTAGGGTTAGGGTTCACACATGAAGTAGCACTGAAATGCTACTTTGAAATTGTGCTACTTCAAGCGAAGTAGCACGATTTCAATGTTGCAATCGGTGTGACCGAGGACTTAAAAGCGGTTTGGTACTCCAAAAATCTTCTTTAGCTTATTAAAAGCAGTTAGTAAAGCTGATGCACCAATGACCATTAAAAAAATAAATAAAAATTATTTAACTTACCTGACAGATTTTTCCTCTGGCTTACGGTCTGTCCTCCCGTGGGAGTAGGCGTGTTTTCGGCTGTCCCCCGGCTCCGCAATGACTTCTGGGAGCTGTTCTGCAATCCTCCCATGAAGCCACGGAGGACGCCGTCAGCACGAAATCTCGAGAGATTTCGGCCGTTGTGATGGCAACCAGAAATTTTACGAACTGAGCATGCGCGGGATGCGGCATGCGCGGGATCGAGCGGTGAATGCTGGGAGCGCAGCATTCACCGCATCCCGGAAGTAAATGCTTGTGCCCACAAGCAAGATGGAATCGTCCAGCAAGATATTTTATATGTTATCCAAACGGACAGAATCGGCGATCGGCGGGGAGAAGAACTGCAGCAGGTAAGTGACATGTTATGTATGTCTATATTTCACACTGATTGGGGAAAAAAAAAACGTATTTTCGGCGGAATCCCGCTTTAAGGTTGGAGCTGTGGTGAATGGCACAAATCCTTTCTACCATCACTTTCTTGCCTGCAGCTCTGATGGTGCCCTATTACATTGACTGGGTCAAGCACAGTTCAGACATGCATCAGTCGTTTAACTTCATTATGACAGGAATTATTCTTCCGAATGTAATGTTCAAACAACCGGAATCATTTTTATGTTTTACATAAAAAAAAAAAAATGTTGAAGTGACATTTCTAACTGCAAATTTGAAACAATAATAAGATATCTTTTCCAGAAATACGAGTCAATGGAAAAAGACCCGTCTTCCTTCTCTCACACCTTATTACAAGATATTCAGGATCAGGGAAGAGAAGCTGTGATTGGATTCTGGAAATGTCTCTGTGTGCTACGTAAAAATCATACTCATCTTAATTTATTGGCGGTTCTGGATGAGATCAGACAGACAGGTAACAGGGCTTTGTGTTTTCACTCAACATTATTAAAAAATAATGATTGACACCAAATCTCCCAAAATAATGACTGACACCAATTATTGCAAAACAATGATTGACACAAATTATCGCAATTGTAACTCCATAAATGCAGCACTCCTCTCCACTATCTTTGCTCTCCTCCTCTTCCTCTTTTGAAAGATTTTCTCTTGTTCCCAGTTCTGTACAAATCAGTTTGGAATGCGTCTTTTTAATAGTATAGACAGGATTTCTACAGATTTTTAATGTGGATTATAAAGCATGTTACTATATTATTCCTCTCCATCTTTCCCCAGAAAAGCATATAAGGGGGCTTGTGATTGGATGACTTTTGGTGCCAAGTTTCTACCCTGATTCTTCTTGGATAGGACAGTGACTCACTGCTGGTAGTTAGAAGCCTTTGCCATATTGTGCCCAACTCCTGGCCTTAAGCCTGTCCATGATATCCTCGGCCATTAGCCTTTATATTCACAAAGAAATTAATGTTCACACAAAATATATATTTTTCCGCACTTTACTGTATCTTTAAAGATTGACATTTAACATCACACTGACATACTAACAGAACTATTCAGCATAAAACACTGTAGGCATAAGCTGATATTCTTTAGCAGTCATGTAAGCACAGAACACCAGCACATATCTTAGAAGCCTTCCCTTAGTATTTCCTCTTTCCTCTCCTTGGGAGCATCACAGTGTTGGGACCTACCTCCCTGTACACTAGATCCGTAGCATATTGCTCAAGCCAAGATTAAAGGGTTCTTTTCTGTAGTATACCAGTCTCTCTGTCTATGTCCCACTCCATAGCTCTGCCCAGCCAGGCATGTTCCCAGATATTACTCTCTCTCTCCCATGCGTACTAGTATTCAAGTCAAAGATGGAACTTTATAAAGATGGAAAAGGATATAAAAAGATAACCAAAGCCTTGAATATGCCAGTCAGTACTGTTCAATCACATATTAAGAAAAGGAAATTTGGGGATCTCTTGATACCAGGCCAAGGTCAGGTAGACCAAGAAAGAGCGCAGCCACAACTGCTATTATATCCTTTTTCATCTAAAGTTCCATTACCTTGTTATGCAAGTCTTTTGACAGTTCTTTTCTGCCCTCCATGGCTCAGTACATAGCCTGGTCAGTTTATCCACTTGAAAGCAAACAAACTCATTGACTATTTATACACAGACACCTATTGCAATTTAAAAAGCCACAGATGTGGGAAAGTAACCTTTTAATTGTAATTTTAACCTGTGTGTGTCACCTTATGTGTCTGTACCAAGGCTAAACTTTCCAGGGGATAGAAAATTATCATCAGTGACATTTGGGTGATTTCTGTTATTATTATGATTTAAAAAGGAGCCAAACAATTATGTGATTATAAATGGCTTAATATGATCACTGTCCTTAAATAAAATAGTTGTTTGCCATAATCAGTATTATTTTCAATATCAATGCCAACATTTCACAATTTTTGCCAGAGGATGCAAATTGGAAAATCTCTGTGCAAGGTTGAGAGCGGTGTGAAGTTGACCAGTCATTTGTCACAAGTTGGGGAAAAGGACAGTGGTCTGACCCAAGTTTGTCACACGACCTAGTGGCAGACTAGCTAACTGCACCTGGCTTGTACAGTCTCCTAACTACTAAAATATTTCACTTTGAAAATTGGTGTTAGATTAAATGGAAGCAACTTTATGTTTTAGGAAATCATACATTGCTGCAGATTGAAATGTCATTATAAAATGTAACGAATATGTAAAGCCCAACAATAAATGTCTCTTATTTGCTTTCTTTTGGTCTGCTAAATCTACCATTAAAAGTATTTTATCATATCTGTTTGATTAGTTCAAACTAATACATATTTATCCTGTCAGAAATCCAATGCTGCCCTGTGGCCTGTGCACTTTGTAGTATTATCCCCCCCATGGTATGGAGATGAGATGGGGTGGAGGTGTTCTGTAGTCCTCAACACATTCTCTGTCCTAGGATGATAAGTCTGCTCCTCAATAAGTACAGTATATTGAGTGAATGCAGCCACCTAAGGACAGAAAGTGTGTTACTGGCAGGATCAACAGGTGAAAATAGAGGGAAAAAGTCTAGAAAAAGGAAAACGAATGCAGCCACCACATCTTAGGTCTTGTAAGCTGCAATATATTTCATTCTTAGTGTTGAATATTATTACACTTTAAGCTATAAAATGTCTAATATAAAAATGATATACACTGAAAAGCCATCAACATTCTGACCACTGACAGGTAAAGTGAATAACATTGATTATATCATTACAGTGGCACCTGAGCGTCTGTGGGATATATATATGTAGCGCCGACACTTTACTAAAGTGTGCGCTATATATGTAAATTTAGTTTTCCAGAACTGTAACAGAGTTCTGGGGGTTAATTGTACAGGTCTTTTACTTTGGCATCAGTTTGGCCAAAGTTTGGTCATAGGTGCAGCGAGGCACCTGTGACAGGCTGAGAACCAAGCCTGGTTGGATGTGTTAGGTACCAATCTTTCTCAGAGCCAATCAGTGGGCGCGTCTGGCCCCGCTGTGTAGTCTGGGAAGGGGTATTTAAGATGCTGAAGTCATGTGTTCAGGGTTCGGCTGCTGCTTTGAATCCTGGTTCTGGTCCGGACCAATCCCATGAGGGGTCCCGGACCCAGGAGTGTCTGCCGTCCCCGTAAGTATGGTCACCCTGACCAGCCCCAGAGGCCCTCATGGTCTGGGGTGGGGATCCGTCCGTTTACTAGCCTCGGAACTGGCCCAGTAACTGAAGGAGGATTCGGAAGTGTCCCGGTGTGCTCTCGGCATTGGGGAGGTACGGCAACTCGTACAAGCGACCAGGGGAGGACTCTTCAGAGGAGGGCCATGAAGCTGGCTGCTCGGTAAGAGCCTGGGAGCTGAAGTTGTATGGACACTAGAGAATCCACACTTCTCCCAGTATCGCCAAGAAGGCTGAGAGATCCAGGTACTGTGGGAAAGGTTCCTAATTTATCTTCAGTTACAATCTAGTCTGTGGCAGAGACTTTGCAAATTTTCCGGATCACATGTTGGCTGCTAAATCTATGGTTAGAGGTTTATCCAGCAGTGAAGCGCCCAGTTGCGAGTGGCTACTCTCTGGGTTATCTGAGAGACATTCAATTGATGTCAGCAGTTCTAAGTGCCTGAGTTTTGTCACCCGTGCCCTCTATTCCCAACCGAGACTGTGTTATAGTTGGATGTTGCCACTGCAGAATAAAAAATCCTTAAAAGGACTTTTGTGTGTCAGCATCTGAAGTTACTGGGTACTAACCCTGGGAACCCCTAGACAACGAACGACAAGCTACGGGGAGGTAATTGGTAAGCCCAGAAAATTCAAGGTCGCCCCAAAGGGGTTATGGCCACTACATATATATATACAGCAAGTGAACATGTTGTCCCTAAAGTTGATGTGTTGAAAGCAGAAAATATGGACAAGTGTAAGGATTTGAGTGACTTTGACAAGGGACACTTTGTAATAGATAGACGCTGGGTCAGAGCAATTTCAAACCTGTAGCTCTTTTGGGAAGTTCCCAGTTTGCAGTGGTCAGGACTTACAGGATTTAAAGGATCTGCTGCTGATGGCTTGGTGGCAGATACCACAGCATACCTTCAGAGGTCTAGTGGAGTCCATACCTCAATGGTTTATGGTCGGTGATTATAATGTTATGGCTGATCGGTGTATGTTCATTACACTCACAACCCAAGTTTAACCAGATCACTTCTGAATATTTATATATGATCAGAATATAGATATTACCTTGTAAAAGGAGCTGTGACATCATGAATGTGTTGCACATTGCCTGTACAGAGAGCAGCGCTGTGGAAGGTACCTAACAGACACCACCCACTAGGGGCTGCCTGCAGAAAAGTACAGGAGGGGGCGGAGACAAGACCAGTCACCCTGCACAAGGAATGAGAGCAGCAGTGAGCGGTCTTTATTAAAGGAAGTCTCACACTGGATTACTGCACAGATATGGAAGAAATACACAAAGCTCACGATGTTCAAGGAAGAATACACACTTCTCTCCTATTGAGATAAAATTTGTGTATCCCGGAGTTCAACTTTAAGTTATATTCTTTTGTTTAGATATCAATCTAATGTGTGGTTTGGTGCATGTGAAAGGTCAGCTTCAATCATACATGACTCATATCCATCATCTTATATTTCTCTCTATAGGTGAGGGTCTGGTGAATCAGATTCTGCTGGATGAACTCGGACACTCGCTGACTCGGCAGCTGAAAGGTAACTACAACACATAATGTATCTGATAAAACACAGGACTCACTAAGTGTAAGGTGAATAAAATATTAAAATACTTAAGCGCTAGTGAGGATTAAAATCAGAGGACCATTAGTGTTTCAAGATGGCCAAATGATATAGCTGCAAACCCATAAGAAAGTGCTCCCACACGTGAGTGATATGTTAAAAGTACACAAATAAATGTGTGATGAGTGCGCTTGTATCAACCTTAAAACAAAATTCAAACAACCTGTACAACACTTGGATTACCGTATATACTCGAATATAAGCCGAGATTTTCAGCCCATTTTTTAGGGCTGAAAGTCTACCCCTCGGCTTATATTCGAGTCACTGCCGTCTGCCTACATGAACAGCTTGTCATGCAGACAGACGGCAGTTTTAAAAAGCCGCGCCGCCTCCTCCCGCCTGTCCGTGATAGGCGGACACTAATTTTCCCAGCAGTGCAGTGTTCCGCCTATCACGGATGCCCTGTCATTCTCATCTCATGGACGAGGATGAGAGGGCGTCCGTGATAGGCGGAACACTGCGCACTGACTGCTGGGAAAACAGCGTTCCTCCTATCACGGACGAGGACGAGGAGGAGGCGCGGCTTTTTAATTTTGCAATGGCGGTGAGCGGGGACCGAGCGGAGAGCGGCGAGCGGGGACCGAGGACCGGAGAGTGGCGAGCGGGGGCCGAGGACCGGAGAGCGGCGAGCGGGGGCCGAGGACCGGAGAGCGGGGGCCGAGGACCGGAGAGCGGGGACCGAGGACCGGAGAGCGGGGACCGAAGACCGGAGAGCGGGGACCGAAGATCGGCACAGGTAGGCTGTAATGGGGACACGGGGGGGGTCTGTACAGGGGACAGGCAGCTGCAGATGGGCATTGCTGGCCCTCTTTTCCACTTACAGTAGCTGCTGCATTTTGTACCCTCGGCTTATACACGGGTCAATGCAGGTTTCCCATTTTTTGTGGTGAATTAGGGGTCTCGGCTTATACTCGGGACGGCCTATAGTCGAGTATATACGGTATATAGTGTATACACCGTGATTAAAACCTGTGTAGTGCGGTGGTTTAAAATACGCTTTTAGACCTCAAAACGTTGTTTGGATAGAGGGTTAAAATAATGGATATAAATGTGTCCAGTTTCTCCTATAGATCCTGAAGCATCTTTATGGTGATTATCCTAAATTTATTTAATGAGGCACTTAACTGATTGCTAGTGAGAGGTATCAATTACCTATTGCTCAATGTAGAGCTGGTGCCAATAAATGAACAATTATTTGAGTATATAAAAATAGGTAAATTAATACATAAATAACCGCTGTCTTTGTTACAGCCGCCGATACTCAAATTAGTGAAGAATATTTCTATGCGTTTACCCGGTATCCTACCAGGCTGAATCAATCTTTAACATTACATGCCAAAAAAGGAGATTGAATGCAGGAAGTTGCTGCTCACAATAAGAATGGTGCACAAGTAAAAAGACAAAAAGGAAAAAAAAGTTTTTTTTCCTTTTTGTCTTTTTACTTGTGCACCATTCTTATTGTGAGCAGCAACTTCCTGCATTCAATCTCCTTTTTTGGCATGTAATGTTAAAGATTGATTCAGCCTGGTAAGTGTAAGGTGCAGAGATGGTGTTGGAATATTTATACTTCTGCTCCACTGAGGGCTTCTGGATCTGGCAAATTAAAAGTGATGGATGATATGGGTACACCAATTACACCGCATCCCTGGTCTGTCTTCTGGCTCTGATTGGCTACCATGCACAGCTGCACCAGCTTCAGTTTTAGAAAATCAACCCCAATATTTTCACCATGTCAGAGACTTCATAGTGATCACAAGGTTGGGGATTATGCTGATTTGTTCCTGATTGACAGAGGAGATTTGGAGCTGTCACTTGCCAGTGAGTAACATACTAATTTCTGTAATGTTACTGTAGCACCATCTTAGGTTAGGTTCCTAGTGAGGATGAAGTAAATGTACTCTTTGTAGCTCCACCGTAGCCAGTGGAGAAGAGTGTAATTATTTTTTGTCTGTTCTGGGACTCACAGATTACAGGCTCCACTACTTCTCTCTGCCTTCTAGTGAGCTCTAGAATGTAGTCAGCTGGAAGATGCAGACTCTGAGCTAGTCCCTGGGGAGGTGTGCCCAGAAGGTGGAGAGAGCCCATAAATAGTCTGAGGTCAGGAGCAGCAGGGTTTTTGTCCTGGAGGAGGAGATTCCACCCTGGAAAGGCTACTGCACTTCTGGGCAAGTCAGCTGAAAGAATGCAGAGACTTCACTGAGGTCCCAGCTATGCTAGAACTGAATTGAGAATCCGGCCTGAAGATTCATGATAGTGTCTAGCCGATATTGGAAAAGATCAATCAAAGTATCTGGAGACACAATAAGTAGAGGCCTGGAAACCAGATTCTAGTGACTGCATGAGGTTTAACCCCTTGTGTGACTGTGCTAGTGTCCTGCTGGAAAGTCTCAGAATTGTGCCTTTAGTTTCTGCAAAGATGGAGTGGGAGTGGGTCCCTGAAA
Source organism: Lithobates sylvaticus (assembly GCA_028564925.1). Classification (NCBI taxonomy): domain Eukaryota; kingdom Metazoa; phylum Chordata; class Amphibia; order Anura; family Ranidae; genus Lithobates; species Lithobates sylvaticus. The sequence goes on from CM053038.1 coordinate 1,245,033, forward strand.
AGAGAAAGTCCTCTGACTATTTTGTGCACCAAATTCTGGAGTATCCTAAAGTTTCCCTACCCCCCATCCAAGTTCAATGAGCATTAAGCCATAAAAAGACACTCAGTGCCTGGTCATTGTGTTGCAAAGCTGTGGGAGCTGCTGTGTGTCTCCCTTCCGTGCACTCACTTGGAAATAGAACCTAGGACAAATCAGCAGGGGCCATGGTTCTAAACTTTTAAAGTACATTTTTTTTACCTTAACCACTTATGGACCGCCCGCCATCCTTATACGTCGGCACATTGAAGAGGAATATCGTTGTTATGGCAGCAGCTAGCTGCCGTAACCCCAGTATCCTCTTCTTCAGTGGGCGGTCTGCTTTTAAAAAAAGTGGTCTCTGTGGCAAGATCACTTTTATCGACGGCGGAAGAGGCCCCCCCCCCTCCCGGCGAGCTCCGGTGCCCTCCACCGTGCTCCGGAGCCACCGGTAGCAGTGGAGGCGATCAGATCCTACTCGGTTTGTGGTATGGAGCTGAGTGAGGGGAAGATTATTATATCTCTTCAAAGTACTGTGTGCTGTAGCTGTCTACTGCTCAGTTTCTCTGTTATCAGCCTGATAACTTTTGACAAGTCCTCCGAGATGGCAGCCTAAAGTGTGTGTCAGGAAGGTTGATATAAATAGATTAGCAGTCAGCTTGCTGTCAAAGAACAGAGCTATGCACATTCCTTCCTTCTTTTACCAATGAGGAGAGGGGGTGTGTGCCTTTCCTCCAATCAGCTGTCTTGGCTGTATGCCCAGGCTTCACTGCAGTGTTGAACAGGAAGAGAAAATCTATTAACACGAAGAGCACTTTCTACAGGATATATACAGATGAAGACAGCAGATATACATGTAAAAATTATATAGGCAGATTTTTTTCATCCCTGTGTATCATCTGAGGCTGTTCACTTCACTGGGTATATGTGAGGGTTTACATCCACTTTAAAGCGGAGTTCTGCCTGCAAAAAAAATTAAAAGTCAGCAGCTACAAATACTGCAGCTGCTGACTTTTAAAATTTGGAGGGGACGGAGGAGGGGATGGAGGAGGGGACAGACGTGGCGTAGATTGCCGCGGATACTGCAGTGATCTTTCGCCAGAAGTAGGAGCAAATACCTGTATTATACAGGTATCTGCTCCCCCCTCCCCCTGACAGGTGCCAAATGTGACACCGGAGGGGTGGAGGAACCGGATAAGCAGAAGTTTCATTTCTGGGTAGAACTCCGCTTTAAGTACCCTTCCAGCAGGCCAGGTGGTGCTGATCGCTGTATCCTGCTGGTTGCTGGGAGACACCTGCTGTTGGACACTAAAAATGCAGCTTTCTGCCCAGAGCACCACAGTGCCATCAGCAGGTGAACTTGGTCCCAACAAATGCTGATAGGTGGGAGACCTCCAGCTGATTGACAGCTTTATCTATGTTCTTGTGTGCTGTTTGAACAGGGGTGTATCCCTTGCCTCCAATCAACTGTCAGTGCTCTCCTCACTGAGCTCTGCAGAGTGTATTTTGAGCTCTCTGCCCCTTTTTTCTGACAGCTAAGGCAAGCTTTATAAACTCTGCACTGAATGGATGTTTGAGAAGAGAAGACTGTGAGCACAGAACAGAGGTGCACCACACACGCCCTGCTGCCACACATATGCGTTACGCAGTTGGTAAGAGGTTAACATTGCCCTCCTTAAATCTTTTTTAATAAAAAGTATATTTGAATAATTTCTTAGTGGATGATATATTTTTAACATCTGGGTCATTGTGCATCAATGTTGATCACATGTTATTTAACAGAATCTTTATAGATTGATACAAAATATTTTCGATAGGCTGCTCCCGATCACATTGACATATTTTATGAAAAGCTTTTTGGTAGTAGTACTGCCGGACATACTACTTGGATGGCTGGGGGGTGAAGGACACAAAAGTGACAGCCAGAGATGCCAACAGTTAGCACAGAGTATAACAGAGGCAGCTGGAATGCAGAATCTTGTCCTAAAGTGGGAAGGCGGGCTCTGCATTAACATATAAGATTAAAAAGTGGTGATAAAATCTACATTAACATTATAAAAATTACAGAAGAAAATAATAACATTGTTTATTACTGCTTTAACCTGAGCCATAAAATATTTCAATTATATATCCAGATATTCAGGAAAAACACAAACAACATCTAATGGAGAAGACTGAGACTCTAGTAGAGCACAGCCCCCCAGGAACTACCCTGGAACCACAAAGATTCCTCATCAATGAGCGTTATGTAAAGCTTATTGTAGTCTCCACTGATCAGTTCAGGCAGCGTCCCCAGAATGAGCTAATAGAGACTGGGGTAAAACATGAGGAATGCTTGAAGAAAACACTAAGTGAACTGGAACACATTACCCCAAACAGGCTGTTCCGATGGAACCATCAGTCACAATGTGTACCACATGCAGTAATGGTGTGTGGAGTGGCAGGAATAGGGAAGACCACACTGATACAGAAGTTTGTCTATGACTGGGTGACCAGAAAACACTACCAGAGATTTGCCTTTGTCTTCTTCTTCCGATTCCGGGACCTTAATAGACAGGGAGAGGTCAGCTTGGAGGAGATGATTCTTCAACAATATCCATATCTGAAGAGTCAGATTGGAGATATTTTACAAGATCCAGAGAGACTTCTGTTTATATTTGATGGATTAGATGAAAGTATTCACCGAATGGATTTTGGATCAAGTAAACTCTTTGCTTACAGGACTAATTCTGGTCAGATTGTGGTCAGTTTGGTGAGGCAGAGTCTTCTTAAGGGTTGCTCTGTACTGATAACCAGCCGCCCAACCAGACTGGCATCAGTTGATACCAATGTTTTTCAGAGAATAGCTGAGATCATGGGATTTCTCCATGAAGGCAGACTGACTTTCTTTAATAATTTCTTTGGAAATGAGGAATTATCAGAGAAGGCTTTTCATTATGTGCAGGAGAATGACACATTGTACACTTTCTGTTATATTCCATCATACTGCTGGATCATCTGTACAGTGTTATCAATGTGCTTCAGATCCCAACCAACAATCACTGATCAGCTGATGACATCATTACCCAAAACAGTGACACAACTCTTTGTTACTTTTGTTTCTAACATTCTGGCCAATCACAGCCAGAATAGAGATGATGGTCACACTGCCCGGGAACTGATGACAATTATTGGGCGGATGGCAGAACATGGAGTCATGAATCACATGATTGTATTTGATGAGCGTCATCTGGAGTCATTCAGTGTGAGAAATGATAATCATCTCTTTTCATCTTTGATGATGGAATCTGGTCAGCCTCCTGATGTGGATTACACCTTCTTACATCTCACTCTTCAGGAGTTTTTTGCTGCTTTAGTTCATTTTATTAATTATAATCCTGACAGATTACAGGAAACACTTGATGAGGCTGAATCTTACAAAGACGGACGTGCTGAAATATTCCTCCGTTTCCTCTGCGGTCTCTCAGACTCTTCTACTAGATCTATCTTAAAGTCTCATGTGGGAGAATTGTCTACTCAGGCTGCCAGACATGTCATCACCTGGATCCAGAATAAAATCACAGACAAAAGATCTGACAGGAGAGAGCTTCTTAATGTATTCTACTATCTCTATGAGAGCAGGAATAAGGCTCTGGTGTCACAATGTATTGGATCAAACAAAGTTGACATTTCTGGTGTCCCCCTCGGCCCCCTGGACTGCTCTGTGCTGTCTTTTATCCTTCAATCCTGCAGAGAGACTGAAGAAGTAAATCTAAATTCATGCAATATTGAGAGTGAAGGATTGAGGAAACTTATACCGGCTCTACACAACATCAAGTGTTTGAGGTAAAGAATAATCCAATTTACCACAGAAATGTGAATGATCTGCAAATTATTTAGAGGAATTACTAATTATTGGTGTTGTTTTCTATTATATGTAAACCTTGTATGTACTGTATTTATGTGAACATGTTGGATAACTTCACACAATGAACAGGTGAGTAGAGGTAGCAGAATCTGATCTATGGGAGTCACATAGCAGTGATATCATTGTTCCAGTGTCTGTGGGGTCTCTGTGTTCACCTCAGTGTTACAAGAGCTCAGCACTGCCTGTATCTTCCCTCTTAAGCCCCATACGCACTATTAGATTTTTGTCTTCAGATTTACCAAAACCATATAATATGAGTAGAGTTCAGCGGACACCTGGATGTTCGGGTTCGGTGGGTTCGGCCGAACTTCGGAAAAAAGTCCGGGTTCGGGACCGAACTTGACCCGAACTTGACCCCGAACTCCGAACCCCATTGAAGTCAATGGGACCCGGACTTTTGAACACTAAAATGGCTGTAAAAAAGTCATGGAAAGGGCTAGAGGGCTGCAAATGGCAACAAAATGTTGTTAAGAGCATGGCAAGTGATCTGCAAACAAATGTGGATAGGGAAATAACTTAAAATAACATAAAAAAATAAAGAATACAAATAAAATGCTGGAGGCCCCCTTCTCAGCAGAAGAGGTACAGGAAGTCATTAAAAACCTCAGAAACTCAACGGCACGATGCCGAACATATGGTGGGAATACTCCAGAATACGCACTTTCTGGAAAAAAATATTAACTTTCATCAGGAGACTGGGTGGGAGACAATGTGAAGGAACCGGAGGCACTGTCAGCAACCCAATCTACTATCGCCTGTACTTGTCCTGGCCTCAACATTCGTACAGCCTCATTAGGCGTGCCAAAATACCGCTGCAGGCTCTGTCGCCTACTCGCACCTGAGGAAGGTGTTTCACTAGTGCGTGTAGCTGGCACAGATCGACCACGTCCTCTCCCTGCAACAGGAGCGCCCCCAGCAGCACCACGACCCGGGCCATGTCCTCTTTTTGATGATCTCCTCATATTTTCAAAATTTATGATCTCGCCCTAAATGGGTGTTTTTGTCTATAGCAGAATGCACGTACAGCGTCTAAAGCATTTATGAACACGCAGAAAATGCTATTGTGAAAAAAAAAAACACTGCAAAATTAAATTTTTTTGCACTGTATTTCCAATATCAGAATACACGGATAGTGTCTAAAGCGTTTATGAAAACGCAGAAAATGCTATTGGGAAAAAAAAACACAGCAAAATAAAAAATTTTTGCAATGTTTTTCCAATATCAGAATACACGGATAGTGTCTATAGCGTGTATGTATGAACACGCAGAAAATGCTATTGGAAAAAAAAAAACAGCAAAATTAAATTTTTTTGCAATGTTTTTCCAATATCAGAATACACGGATAGTGTCTACAGCGTGTATGTATGAACACGCAGAAAATGCTATTGGGGGAAAAAAAAAACACAGCAAAATTACATTTTGTTGCAATGTTTTTCCAATAGCAGAATACACACAGACTATGGTGTATCTCTTACTATATGCAGTGTTGGTCCAAATGGTGCACTGAGCTTGCAGGTAAAACTTTTATATTTTGTCTGGCACTGGCCTCATGGCACTGTTAAAAGACTGTGCACTGCACCCCAACCAGGGTACAATTGATTTAGGAATCTCTTAAATAATTCTCTCTGCCTCTTTCTTTTGCTTAATAAAGAAACTCCCTACTCTACTCTAGCTATCTAGATCGCTCACTGATCTAACTAATTAGAAGAAAATTAAAGGAATGTGGACTGACTGACTAACTGACTTTATCACACTAACTCCTAAAATCCTCTCTCTCAGCAGCACAGGAACCTGTCTATAGCAGAATGACGCTGTGTGTCTGGACTATATATAGAGGCTGGGTCACATGCTGCACTGCCCAATCACAGCCCTGCCATTAGTAGGCATGGCTGTGATGGCTTCTAAGGGCACACTAGTGAAACTAGCGTCGATTGGCTGCCCTGCAGCTGTTAAAAAGGCGCCAATACATCGCCGAACACTGGACCCGAACCCGAACTTACAGCCAATAGTTCGGGTTCGGGTCCGGGTCCCGGACACCCAAAAGTCCGGTACGGACCCGAACTTTACAGTTCGGGTTTGCTCAACCCTAAATATGAGGTTAAACCTTAAGAGTTTCAATTTGTATGCAATCAGGCAGGCCCTTGCACTACATGGTTTTGGTAAATCTGAAGACAAAAATCTGCAGAAAATCTAATAGTGTGTATGGGGTCTAAGGCTGGCCATACATTATGAAATATTATTTCCTTCAACCTCAGGTGGCTAAAGCCACCGGCAGTGATTGTACTAAAAAAATCAGTTAGGGTTAGGGGTTATGGGGTTAGGGTTTCCCCTAGAAAAACAAGGTTAGGACTCAGGGATTGGAATAGGAACCTCCCCAAAGGTCAGCAGGCGTGTCCCCCAGAGGTCAAAGGTCAAGAGGTCTGGCTGACCCACCCCCACCAAAGTGTTCCGCCTACCCCAACTAAGTCAGGGCATGAACAAGTCAGGGCATGAACAAGTTGGGGTAAGCGCTTTGTGGCTGGCTTTATGTGTGACCCCAGTAGGAAATTCTCAATTTATTTACTGATGGAATCACTGAGAGATGAACTGAGAAGAGAAGTTATTTGAAATGCTTGTTTTTTTATTATAACACACTGAATTCAGATATAATATTGAAGGATAGATGTGATTTAAATTGAAACCATTTAGCTTATGTTAAAATCCCACTTTGATGCTGAAGAATAAATTGTTCCTGGACACAACTAGATCAGGGTTTCTTAACTGGGGTATCACTTGGGTTTCCCTTGGGTTTCCCTGGGGTGCAGCAAACATAGGAAGCAATTTGTGATAGATCAGCTTTATCCAGTGCCATGGTGCAAGCCAGCCACCAGCACTACAACAACCAATGTAACCAGGATGCACAGTGTCCTGCCCCCAGCATGGCAATGCATGACACTGATCCAGAGCAAGCAGCATGAGGGGCAAACCCAAGCATTCAGGAGTGAGTGGGAGTGCATGTCCACCATGCTGCTGGTTTATGGTAGGGTTTTGATGGGAAGACCGGACTCTGTAATGGGGACATTGATGTATACAGGGGATACAAGTAAACACAAAAAAACTCCTGTGTTTGAATGTGGTACTTAGATATGTAAGACAATTATTCCTTGCTCCAATCTTGACTCAAATGCAAATGCCACATTTTTCTGCCCTCCTATGACTGGGGTAGTCCGGGCAAACTGCAACCATGAAAAACAGAGGGTGCACCAGTCTAGTGCATTATTCTTAGATATCCTTTATTAAAAAAATTTCAGAAAATGTAGATCAACATTTGTACAAGCTCAAAAGAACAAATGCACGTGCTAATCACCAAGGTTTTTGCATATGATGTTAACACATCACAAGAAGATAAATTCAAAGTAAAGGCTAACATATTTCGAGGCACTTGTCCTCTTCATCAGAGCCAAAGCCCTTTGGAGTGACGTCATCGCAGCTCCTGGATAAAAGACTGTGTTAAGATAGAAGCCCTGTCAGCAGTGACAGTGCGCCACTGGATGGCTGCGTTTTAAGGTAAGTCTTTCATATTGTGCTAGTATATCCACGTTAAGGTCATCACTGAGGACAAGGGGACACTCTTTACGTCTGGAGGAAAAGGATTGCCAAATACGGAAAGGTTTCTTCACAGTAAGAGCTTTGAAAAAAGGGGAATAGGCTCCCTCAAAAGCTGGTTCTACCCAGCTCAGTAGCTTGCTTTAATCACTTGCTGACCAGCCACAGCACATATACTGCAGCAGGTCGCTCTATTGTGCGAAATGATGTACCTGTACATTGTTTCATGCAATAGCCACTGGGGGCGTGCGCTGATTGACCAGAGGGAGATGTAAACAAGGTGGATTGCTGTTCTGACAGGGATGAAGAGATCTTGTGTTCCTGCTAAGCAGGAATGCCGATCTCTGTCTTCATCCAGGCAATCCATCACCCCACACATTTAGCAAGCACCTCCTAGAGACACACTTAACCCTTTGATCGCCCGTGGTGTTAACCCCTTACCTGCCAGTGTCATTAGTACAGTGACAGTGTACATTTTTAGCACTGATCACTGTATTAGTGTCACTGGTTCCCAAAAAAGTGTCAACAGTTTCAGTTAGGTGTCCAATCTGTCTGCCGCAATGTTGCAGTGCCGCTAAAAAAACACTGATCACCGCTAATTACTAGTAAAAAAAAAGGCCACATGAAAAGGCCCTTCACCTGCTATTCATTCATTCTTTTAATTATGGAATTGGTACAGGTCCTCCATTTTATTGCCTGGCTCCCCTTGCCTTTTTTTTTTTACAATATTTTGTTTATTCACCCAAAAAAATTTAACAAATTGATTACTAATATTTGTCCTCCCTTATAGACTTCATATATAGGTTTGGATTTTCAGAATTAGTACATTCTGTGAATCTGGTCTCAAATTAAACCCAGGCATGTTATCTCATCCATAATCACTAGCAATGCTGATTCCAGCCTCACACTGTCTGCTGATGCCATTCATGTTCCATACACAAGGAGATTATAGCACAATACGAGTCATGTCAGTGGTATTCTGTGCTTATCCTGTGTATGGAGATATCACCGTCTGTACACATGGATGACAATATTGGGGGTTCTACTCCATTATAAAATTTTTCTTATAAAAATTCTATCTCCTGGAAATTTATAAAGTGATCTAATATAAATGATTCCAATAAAGAGAAATGAGTTCCATTCATGTAGAGAATAGTTACATTCATTCCCGGGGAAAAATACATTTTCTTTTGGTAACATTCTTCTCTTTTTCTACAGATTGATCTGTACTTTCATGACAGACAGTTCCTACCCCCACCTGGCATCTGGAATAAGAAATAACCAGACACTGAGGACACTGCACCTGTCTGAGAATAATCTGGAGGGACCTAATTTCAGGGATCTGATGGAAGCTCTGACAACAAGCCGGATAGAGAAATTAGTGTGAGTAGAACAGGACTGACTAAGACAATAATAACAATAATATTCTGGGACAATGTTGAAAAAACTGAATAACTTTGTGCCAAAGAATACAAATATAAACCACAAAATGTTTTCTAGCAGCAGTGAACAATGTAAGCTCTACCAGCGTCACTGCAACTCAAAAGTGTAAAAACAAACACCGCGCTTAGCCAGTGCAATTAATTCACCAAACATAAAATTAAATACACAATTAAATATATAAAGTCCCATAACTGTGAAAAGAAGTGCTCATGCTCCAATTACAAATATGAAAATTGGTGCTCCACGGTTTAGTGTTCAGACGGAGTGCCCCACACTAGATGGCAAATTTAGATGCGGAAATTTGCCATCTAGTGTCGTTGTTTAAACTGCATCTAAAAACTGGTTTAATGCACGACTGAAAAAATAATAATCCATAATTTTTTACAATATTCATTATTGTTCATTAAAGCGGTTCTGCACTCTGTAAAAAAAATTTTTTTTTTTAGGACGTAATATAAAGTATGCTTACCTTTATTAGGGGACTCACCTGTTCCATCTTCCATCTCGATCGCCGCCGGTTTTCGTCCGATGAAGTTCCTCGTCTTCTTCTTTAGTGCTGGGGGCCATCTTGCCTGTGGGCATGTGAAACACCCACAGGAACTTTAGATGGCCCAGCATGCACCGCCGTTACTCGCGCGTGCGCAGTAACGGCACATCTGCCGACATCTCACGAGATTTCGGCAGATGCGGCCGAAATCTCGCGAGATTTCGGAAGATGCCCGCACTGACTCCTGGGATCAATGACACCAGATCCCAGGAGACAGTGCGGCGTGACGACGATCGACGCAGAGACCCCGCCCTCCGCCGCAGAGAGAGAAGACCGGAAGTCTTCAATTACAAGGTAAGTAAAAAAAAAAAAAAAAAAAAAAACATTTCATTTAGTACTCTTTGCCTGATTTGGAAGGCAAAGAGATTTACTAAATGAAATGGGTGCAGAACCGCTTTAAGAGAAAATCACTAGTGTAATACCTAAAAAATACTTGGTCATTATATAATGAACTATATAGTTTGAAAAGATATTTAGGTGGACTGATCTATCCTTATTGATTAATTTAATCCCTAATATTAATAATCTGGGATGAAACAATTGAGATCCAGCTCAGCATTTAACCCCTGAGGGTCAAAGTTTGGAGTTCAAATATCGATTTGGTCTTGTTTTGGGATACTTGTTTTACCGTATTTGAACCCCTCCAATGTTCTTTAATGCTGTCAATGGCATAGCAAGTCAGTTCAGCTGGGCTTTATGCATTATGCTTCAGGCTGGGTTCACACTGGTACAACAAACAACTAATTGTCCATCATCTGAAGGACTGGATGGATTCATGGAAGGTAAGCCGCATGCTGGGTAAGCTGCAGTGAGGGAGTGTGCCCATATAGCTATGAGAACTGTTCCTGTCAGATCCTACTTGTCAGATGTGGTAACACACTGTTGTAAGACATGCAGTGAATGCATTTAAACCGCCAGAGGATGCCCACATGAATAGGAGCCATAAGCAGACTATAAGCAGACTATAGAAGTGAGCAGGGGAGCTTTTCAAGCAGTATCATATTCAGTGTCCTTGTGCCATATTCACGTACTTTACCTATAACCTCTGTCTCCCACATAATTTGTAATTGGTCTGGCCTGTGCTTCTGGTCTGGTCCTGTGGTGTATGGGAACTCCCCTCCCGCACAGCTGATATGACCAATATCCAAGACACAGAGGGGTCTTATGGTACTTACAGTCCCTGGTAGATGGGTCCGGCTTCCACAGGTACAGATCAAGGCTCCCAAGTTGCTCCTCCTAAAGCAAATGCGATGTATGCTGGTAGCAGCTTGCTGTGTATGATCGATCACTGCATTGGCTCCAGGTTACCCTCAGTTTAGCTTAAACGGGTTATGCTATGTTTTAGGTTAGGATTAGGTTTTAGGTTAGGTTTTAGTTTAGGTTAGGACTAGTACCCCATTGTTGATGTCAGTGGGAGGACCTGTGCCCCATTGTTGGTGTCAATGGGAGATATAGTGCCCCATTATTGCTGTCAGTGGGAGGAATAGTGCTCCATTGTTTGTGTCAGTGGGAGGAATCGTACCCCATCATTTATGTCAGTGGGAGGAATAGTGTCCTGTCATTGGGAGGAATAGTGTCCTGTCATTGGTGTCAGTGGGAGGAATAGTGTCCTGTCATTGGTGTCAGTGGGAGGAATATTGCCCCATCATTGGTGTCAGTGGGAGGAATAGTGCCCCATCATTGGTGTCCGTGGGAGGGATAGTGTCCTGTCATTGGTATCAGTAGGAGGAATAGTGCCCCATCATTGGTGACAGTGGGAGCAATAGTGCCCCATCATTGGTATTAGTGGAAGGAATAGTGCCCCATCATTGGTATCAGTAGGAGGAATAGTGAGCCATCATTGGTATCAGTGGGAGGTATAGTGACCCATTATTGGTATCAGTGGGGGGAATAGTGTCCCATCATTGGTATCAGTGGGATGAATAGTGTCCCATCACTGTATCAGTGGAAGGAACAGTGCCCCATCATTGGTATCAGTGGGAGGAATAGTGTCCCATCATTGGTATCAGTGAGAGGAATAGTGCCCCATCATTGGTGTCAGTGGGAGGAATAGTGCCCCATCATTGGTGTCAGTGGGAGGGATAGTGCCCCATCATTGGTGTCAGTGGGAGGAATAGTGCCCCATCATTGGTGTCAGTGGGAGGGATAGTGTCCTGTCATTGGTGTCAGTGAAAAGAATAGTGCCATGTCACTGGTGTCAGTGGGAGGAATAGTGCCCCATTGTGGGTGTCAGTGGGAGGACTAGTGCCCCATTGTTGATGTCAGTGGGAGGACCAGTGGCTCATTGTTGGTGTCAATGGGAGAAATAGTGCCCCATTATTGGTGTCAGTGGGAGGAATAGTGCCCCATTGTTTGTGTCAATGGGAGGAATAGTGCCCCATTGTTTGTGTCAGTGGGAGGAATAGTGCCCCATTGTTGGTGTCAATGGGAGAAATAGTGCCCCATTATTGCTGTCAGTGGGAGGAATAGTGCTCCATTGTTTGTGTCAGTGGGAGGAATCGTACCCCATCATTTATGTCAGTGGGAGGAATAGTGTCCTGTCATTGGGAGGAATAGTGTCCTGTCATTGGTGTCAGTTGGAGGAATAGTGTCCTGTCATTGGTGTCAGTGGGAGGAATATTGCCCCATCATTGGTGTCAGTGGGAGGAATAGTGCCCCATCATTGGTGTCCGTGGGAGGGATAGTGTCCTGTCATTGGTATCAGTGGGAGGAATAGTGCCCCATCATTGGTGACAGTGGGAGCAATAGTGCCCCATCATTGGTATTAGTGGAAGGAATAGTGCCCCATCATTGGTATCAGTAGGAGGAATAGTGAGCCATCATTGGTATCAGTGGGAGGTATAGTGACCCATTATTGGTATCAGTGGGGGGAATAGTGTCCCATCATTGGTATCAGTGGGATGAATAGTGTCCCATCACTATATCAGTGGAAGGAACAGTGCCCCATCATTGGTATCAGTGGGAGGAATAGTGTCCCATCATTGGTATCAGTGAGAGGAATAGTGCCCCATCATTGGTGTCAGTAGGAGGAATAGTGCCCCATCATTGGTGTCAGTGGGAGGGATAGTGCCCCATCATTGGTGTCAGTGGGAGGAATAGGGCCCCATCATTGGTGTCAGTGGGAGGGATAGTGTCCTGTCATTGGTGTCAGTGAAAAGAATAGTGCCATGTCACTGGTGTCAGTGGGAGGAATAGTGCCCCATTGTGGGTGTCAGTGGGAGGACTAGTGCCCCATTGTTGATGTCAGTGGGAGGACCAGTGGCTCATTGTTGGTGTCAATGGGAGAAATAGTGCCCCATTATTGGTGTCAGTGGGAGGAATAGTGCCCCATTGTTTGTGTCAATGGGAGGAATAGTGCCCCATTGTTTGTGTCAGTGGGAGGAATAGTGCCTCATTGTTGGTGTCAGTGGGAGGAATAGTGCCCCATTGTTGGTGTCAGTAGGAGAAATACTGTCCCATCATTGGTGTTAGTGGGAGGAATAGTACCCCATAATTGGTGGCGGTGGGAGAATGACTGTACTTTCCCATCTCTGGTGTCAATGGGAGAACTAGTGCCCCATCATTGGTGGTGGTGGGAGGAATAGTGCCCCTATTGTTGGTGTCAGTGGGAGGACTAGTGCCCCATTGTTGGTGTCAGTGGGAGGAATAGTACCCCATCATTGGTGTCAGTTGGAGGAATAGTGCCTCATATTAGTGGAAGGAAAAGTGCCCAAGGGCCAGAAAAAGGCAAATGAAGGGCCACATTCAGCCCACAGGCCGCAGTTTAGAGACCACTGAGCTATTCCATTACTCAGCTTCTTATAGATTTTGCCTAAAGGCCAGGAAGGGAGCCAATACTTTCTCATGCAAGGCATTGGTTACTTAATGGTTACAGGTCATGTACCTGGGACCAGCCCAGTGCCATGGCTGAAGACCAAATAACATTAACTCAGATGCCCAGAGGGTGCATCTCAGACCACACCACCATGGGGACTAGGGTTGCAATGGATCAAAAAACTCACGGATCAGATCGTTCCTCGGATCAGAGTCGCGGATCGGATAATTTTTCGGATCAGCAAATAATAATTGAATTTGCAAAAACCTGTGAAAATTCCACCACCATATAGTCCCCACTGTAATATCCACAATCTCCCCACTGTAATATACATCTTCCCCACTGTAATATCCACATCATCTCCCCCACTGTAATATTGGCTGAGTACGGCTGGGTGCGGCTGGGTATCGCAAAGTAGGGCTGGGTATGGCTGGGTATTGGCAGAGTATTGGCAGGGTATTGCAGAGTATTGCAGAATATTGCAGAGTATTGGCAGGGTATGACAGAGTATTGGCTGGGTATTGCAGAGTATTGGCTGGGTATTGGACAGTATTGGCAGAGTATTGGCAGGGTATGGCAGGGTATGGCAGGGTATTGGCAGGATATTGCCGAGTATTGGCAGGGCATTGCAGAGTATTGGCAGGGTATGGAGGGATGGCTGTGACTGCAATTGTCACAGAGCAGCGCTGTGGGCACTACAGATCCAGCCCACAGCGCTGCTGCCATCCGATCTCTCCCCTCCACTGTACAGATCTGTAAACAGAGGGGAGAGAGGAACCGGCATCGTCATGACGCTGGTTTGTTTACAAGTGATCGCTCCGTCATTTGACTGAGCGATCACATTGTAAACGGCGGACGGGTGCACCAAGATGGCCACCGCTCCGGAGCTAGGCCGAAACCACAGCCTTTCCTAAGGCCGAGGCTGCAGAGTGCTCCACTGAGCGTGGCGTGTGCCGATCCGAACAGGGTGACCCATTCGGATCACGGATCGGTGACCATCCGTTGCACCCCTAATGGGGGCCCTTCATCACCCAACTGCCACTACTCCCATGCAAAGCTGACTGCTCCTTCTTCTTTCTATGAATATCCTAACATTGCTCTTTAAACAGGCCTGTCACCCAAACAGTTTACTCAATTTCTCTAGAAACACAAGGCCAGGCAAATATTGCTTCTTTATAATTTTACTGTAGGATGTAAAATGCAGGCAATGCCTAATAACAATCCTAACTGTTTGCAGTAGGAACACTAGGGGCTAATGTGGTGCTTAGATTAGCTCTTTCTCTCCCTCTCTTCTGTAATGAGACATCCCACCTCACAAATCTCACATTCATTTCAAGTCCATGGAGCAGTATCTCTATTATCGGGTATCATAGACTGGGAAAACAAAGTCTTCAGCCTACAGGCTCGTTCCAGAACCTTCTCAGTTCCCTCAGTTCACTCCCAACGAATTCCTCCCCTTGTATTTTAAGCCTCAGCACAGGGGGGTGCAGAGAAAAAAAACCTATAAACTCTTAAAAAGATCTAATATAAATGATTCCAATAAAGAGGAATTAGTTCCATTCATGTAGAGAATAGTTACATTTATCCCTGGGGGGAGAAATTTTCTTCTGGTAACATTCTTCTCTTCTTCTACAGATTGTCCATTAATCACCTGACAGACAGTTCCTGCACCCACCTGGCATCTGGAATAAGAAATAACCAGTCACTGAGGACATTGGACCTGTCTATAAATGAGCTGGAGGGTCCTCATTTCAGGGATCTGATGGAAGCTCTGACAACAAGCCGGATAGAGGAATTGCAGTGAGTATAACAGGACTGACTAAGACCATAATATTCTGGGACACATTAACATTAGAACCATGATAAAAAATCTTAAACTGGGTACACATGTATCAAAATGTGGTCAGTTCAGCAGGGACACTGCATTTCAGAAAAAGAAACATTATACCAACAGTAAAATATGGTGGTGGTAGTGTGATGGTCTGGGGCTGTTTTGCTGCTTCAGGACCTGGAAGACTTGCCGTGATAAAAGGAACTATGAATTCTGCTGTCTACCAAGAGATCCTGAAGGAGAATGTCCGACCATCTGTTCGTGTACTCAAGCTGAAACGAACATGGGTTCTGCAGCAGGACAATGATCCTAAACACACCAGCAAGTCCACCACCGAATGGCTGAAGAAAAACAAAATGAAGACTTTGGAGTGGCCTAGCCAAAGTCCTGACCTGAATCCTATTGAGATGTTGTGGTATGACCTTAAAAAGGCCGTTCATGCTCGAAAACCCCCTAATGTAACTGAATTAGGACAATTCTGCAAAGATGAGTGGGCCAAAATTCCTCCAGGACGCTGTAAAAGCCTCATTGCACGTTATCGCAAACGCTTGGTTGCAGTTGTTGCTGCTAAGGGTGGCCCAACCAGTTATTAGGTTTAGGGGGCAATCACTTTTTCACACAGGGCCATGATGGTTTGGATTTTTTTTCACCTTTAATAATAAACTCCTTCATTTACAAATTGCATTTTGTGTTTACTTGTGTTGTCCTTGACTATTGTTTAAATTGGTTTGATGTTCCGAAACACTTAAGTGTGACAAACATGCAAAGGAACAGGAAATGAGGAAGGGGCAAACACTTTTTCACACCACTGTATATATTCTTCTCAGCAGCACCCACAGGACTTCTAGTGTGTTAGTGCATCACACAGAGCTCCTATATATTCTTCTCAGCAGCACCCACAGGACTTCTAGTGTGTTAGTGGCATCACACAGAGCTCCTCTATTTTCTTTGCAGAAGCACCCATAGGACTTCTAGTGTGTTAGTGGCATCACACAGAGCTCCTATATATTCTTCTCAGCAGCACCCACAGACTTCTAGTGTGTTAGTGGCATCACACAGAGCTCCTATATATTCTTATCAGCAGCACCCACAGGACTTCTAGTGTGTTAGTGGCATCACAGAGCTCCTCTATTTTCTTTGCAGAAGCACCCATAGACTTCTAGTGTGTTAGTGGCATCACACAGAGCTCCTATATTTTCTTCTCAGCAGCACCCACAGGACTACCGACTACAATGGCTGGAAGACCGCCAAGGGGAGGCAGAGCGTGCAGAGCCAAGAACACAGGGCAGGCAGGCTCTGTTTCTAGTGGACGTGGCCGTGGACGTGGACGTGGTCGTGCATCGTCATCAGCACGTGCCATGGGACACGCGCGTCTTTGTTTTCGGCAGCTGGACATGTGGAGCCGCATCATGCTGAAGGCTTGGGTAGAATGGATGACCAAGCCCTCCTCATCCTCCTCATCCTCTCTCACCCAGGCTCAGGGTACTGACAGAGCATCATCAGCCACCCCTTCCCTAGACCCACCATGTCCTCCTGAGGAGTCCCCCGAACTCTTTGAGCACAGTGTTGGGTACATGCTCCAGGAGGATGCCCAACGATTCGAAGGCTCGATGACGATACCCACTTGAGGAATCTGGCAGTACAGTTCCACCAGCTGCAGCTTACTGCCAGGTTTGCTCTAGTGGTGAAGAGGGAGGGGATGATGAGGTCACTGACTCCACGTGGGTGCCTCAAGGGAGAGAGGATGAGGAGGAGGACGAGGAGGAGGAGGATGCGGCGTCACATGTCCAACGAGGCAGGATGCCCCCTGGAGGCCAGGTAGAGGCCAGCACAGCAACTGATACAACACCGCAGAGCTCCGCCTGTGCAGGGCGCTGCCTCTGCACGTTATCAGAAAAGTTCTTTGGTGTGGGCCTTTTTTGAGACGAGTGCAGCAGATGCACCATCAAAATGTGGTCAGTTCAGCAGGGACCGGCCAAATTTCTATCTGTGTAGCCCTCCCAGTTAGACAGAGACTAATCATTATATCAGCTTCCGTCGAATGGTCCTGCTGAAAAACCTTCTTCTATTAACGACTTGCAGCCAATCAGCTGTACTCAGCTCTAATCAGTGTATTCTGACAGCAGCAAGTCCTTACTGTCAGCATACAATGTCCAAGCGGAGGGATTCCTGCATCTACCTTGTGTGTGCAGATGCCGGAATCTATTATTTTTTTTTTTTTCATTCAGCCCACTTGCTGAATATAAAAAACTATGCTTGTGTACTCAGCTTTAGAATGTAAACCAAATTGATTGATTATATTGTATGCAGTTCTGAGCAGGGCCCTCTTAATCCTATTGTATTTAATTGTATTTGCTGTGTTGGCTATATAAATCCTGTATATCCAAGTACAGTCTCTGTGAGGGCCGTGTTGCAGTGTTGTGGCACCAGCACCAGTGCCTAAGGCACAATTTTTCAGCCCCTGTTTAACAGGGGCGTGTACTTACAATTTTTAAAAAAAATGCTTCGCAACACGTGTGACTGCTGTGCTCCAAGTACAGTCTCTGTGAGGGCCGTGTTGCAGTGTTGTGGCACCAGTGCCTAAGGCACAATTTTTCAGCCCCTGTTTAACAGGGGCGTGTACTTACAATTTTTTAAAAAAATGCTTCGCAACACGTGTGACTGCTGTGCTCCAAGTACAGTATCTGTGAGGGCCGGGTTGCAGTGTTGTGGCACCAGCACCAGTGCCTAAGGCACAATTTTTCAGCCCCTGTTTAACAGGGGCGTGTACTTACAATTTTTTAAAAAAAATGCTTCGCAACACGTGTGACTGCTGTGCTCCAAGTACAGTATCTGTGAGGGCCGGGTTGCAGTGTTGTGGCACCAGCACCAGTGCCTAAGGCACAATTTTTCAGCCCCTGTTTAACAGGGGCGTGTACTTACAATTTTTTAAAAAAATGCTTCGCAACACGTGTGACTGCTGTGCTCCAAGTACAGTCTCTGTGAGGGGTTGCAGTGTTGTGGCACCAGCACCAGTGCCTAAGGCACAATTTTTCAGCCCCTGTTTAACAGGGCGGGTAATTACAAATCTTGATCTAATAGTTCACAGCAGGGCCCATTCCTGCGCCCACCAAGAGTAACTATGAGGGCCTGCAGTCTTGTGGCAACACCGTCCACCACCACCGCCAAAGGCCCAATTTTTCTGCCCTGTTCATCAGGTGCTTGCAATTACAAATCTTGATCTAATAACTCACAGCAGGGCCCATTCCTGCGCCCACCAAGAGTAACTATGAGGGCCTACAGTCTTGTGGCAACACCGTCCACCACCACCGCCAAAGGCCCAATTTTTCTGCCCTGTTCATCAGGTGCTTGCAATTACAAATCTTGATCTAATAACTCACAGCAGGGCCCATTCCTGCGCCCACCAAGAGTAACTGTGAGAGCTTACAGTCTTGTGGCAAAACCGTCCACCACCCCCAATTTTTCTGCCCTGTTCAACAGGTGCATGCAATTACAAATCTTGATCTATTAACTCACAGCAGGGCCCATTCCTGTGCCCACCAGTCTTGTGGCTACACCAACATCTAATAGGGCAAATTTCTGCAGAGTATATACGCCAGGCCCCTACTTTCAAACATCCAACAGGAAGTGAGAGGAAATCTACCCCTAGGAAGGGAAATTCTATCCTGTTAGATTTAATTTGGGAAAAAGGTATCTCCTCTCTACTGATACTTTATCACCAATCCTTGTTTCAATTAAAACCCCACTTTTCCAAAAACATTTGTCATTGGGACGGAAAGTGAGGTGACATGTTCTGAACAGATGTGCAAAGACAGCAAATGTTACAGGGGTGATAACCCCTCCCTATGTTCTCCAAAAAGCTTAAAAATAGATTTTTTTGGGATGGAGCTACACTTCATAATGTACCTGTTCAGATTCTACTTAAGATCAAACCTAAAGCCGCAAGTGGTTTTAAATGGCTTCTTTTTTTCCTTTACAAATGTCATTTTGTGCAAGGACAGTTCTAAACACGGGAAACACATGCCACTTCACAGGCATACTTTGGACACCCCCCAGGTACCATATTTAAAGGAAAATGTCACTTTTTTTTTTTCACTTTATGCATCATTAAAATGACTGCTCCCGAAAAAACGTTAGTTTTTAAAAGTTCTTTTTGCATTGATATATGTCCCCTGGGGCAGGACCCGGGTCCCCAAACCTGTTTTATGACATTAACATGCATATTGGCCGTTGTAATTAGCACTTTTGATTTCGAACGTTCGCGTCCATTATAACGTATAGGGTTCGAAAATTCGCGCGAACTTTCGGTCCGTTCGAAGGTTCTGGTTCGAACCGAACCCGGGGGTGTTCGGCTCATCCCTATTTACAATGTGCAATTTGATCATTTTTTGAAGCTTGAAATATTTGAATTCACAGCACGGATTCACTTTATGGAGATATAGCAGATTTTTTCTCTCATCTCCATTCCCGGGTGCATTGTATGTCGCTTCATAGTGGAGATCTACTAGTATTGTTAGTAGACTGTTTACAATGTGTAATTTGATCAATTTTATTTATAATATTCACTTCTCTTCTGGCTCATTGGCTTATCGTCGCTCTCTTCCCTACCATTGGCTCATTGGCTCTGACTCTACTTTTCCCCTCATTGGATCCAATCCCTAAAGCTAGGAAGGAGGGGGAAGTGGAGAGCAAGTGGGAAAATATGCAGAGCCCGCTCTACACAGATTCTGAGATGGGGTGAGGGTGGAAAAGCTACACACGCAGACAAGTGCTCAGCCTGCACCCATCCACACAGTTGAGAGGAGAGCCGGCATCCTCATCCACCGTCTGCTCTCTCTCATCAAGCAGATGATGAGTGGGTTGCAGAGACACACAGAAAACCCTGTGGGCACCGGACTACATAATCATATGACAACTGTGATTGCCTGTCAAAACTGTCACATGATCAAATGCTCTTGATCACAAGTATGTATCAGGAACTTTCCTTGACAGTTTAGTTACTGTGATGGGAGAGTGCTCTCAGAGTAGTAAACTGTTTACCAATTATACACATAAAGGCGGCAGCTCTGCGTTAAAGCCCACCCGCAGAAAGGCTGCATATATGTGTGTGGCCAGCAGGAGGTAGTTAAAATACATGAGATTTTAGAAAGTCATACGTACTGAAATTTTACTGCTATGAGCAATCAAAGCCTTATACAAATTTATTTTATCTGACACAAATATCCACTGTTTAGTGTCAGGGGATATCACCATAACTTCCTATCCTTATCAGCAAAGATAAATAGAATATCAGATACAAATCATCCCATCCAATCACTAGCAATGCTGATTTTTCCCTCACACTGCCTGATGATACCATTCATGCTCCATACACAAGGAGATTATTGCACAATACGAGTCATGTCAGTGGTATTTTGTGCTCATCCTGTGTATGGAGATATCACCGTCTCTACACATGGATGACAATATTGGGGGATCTACTCCATTATAACATTTTTCTTATAACATTCAATTTCCTGGAGTTTTATAAAGTGATATAATATAAATGATTCCAATAAAGAGAAATTAGTTCTATTCATGTAGAGAATAATTACATTCATTGCTGGGGAGAAATTCAACTTCTTATGGTAACATGCTTCTCTTCTTCTACAGTTTGGATAATAATAGCCTGACAGACAGATCCTGCCCCCACCTGGCATCTGGAATAAGAAATAACCAGACACTGAGGACACTGATCCTGTCATATAATAATCTGAAGGGTCCTCATTTCAGGGATCTGATGGAAGCTCTGATAACAAGCCAGATAGAGGAATTACAGTGAGTATAACAGGACTGACTGAGACAATAATATTCTGGGACAGTTTAAAAATCTTATATTGTAAATAAATTAATCAAATTTTCTGACTCCCTAAGTAGCCAATCTCAGACTGTCTAAAGCTGGCCATAGATTGATCTATATTCGGCTGGTTCACCAGGGACGTGGCAAATTTTGATTAGTGTGTGGCTGAACTTGTTCAACAGAACTTGATTGTTAGATTGACGTCTGTCGAGCAGACAAGTTGGGAATGTTTTGTTAGTCAGTGGTTGTAGCCACTGATGTATGTATTACAGTGCTGGATTCCGTGATCAGACTACAATTTCCCAGCAGGGGGGATTTCTCCATCTACCTTGTTTCTGTGGATGGAGGAGCCTGTTCATGCTTTCTTTCTTGTACATCACAAGACACAGAGCAGGCATAATAAACATTGCTACCTGGGTTATGTGCCACCTATAGAGAAATGGACACTGGCAAACAAAGACAGGAAGTCCCACCTTCTAAAACGCTGCCTCCCAAGGAAAACATCAGTTTTTTCACCAGTGTCAAAAGGTGATGGTCACCTATGTGCAGCGCTCTGGACAAGCATTGCCAGATTCTTAATGGTTCCTGTAGGGATCAAGAGATTGATGCCTCCAATGGAAGAAAAGTTTACTAAAAGATGATGTATACACTCTGTGGATACTGCAGTTTCTTGTCTTAACAAGAATCTTACTTGTCTGGTAGAGAAAGTTCAGATCTTCAAGGGTACAGCAGATAAAACATTGGAGACCTTGCGGAAGGGAACTTTTGCTTTGGTGGGGGATACTATACAGCTGGTGGTGGCAGCCATTGTGTCTGTCAGAGTCTTAAGGATTGAGTAAAGCACCTGGTTAAGAAAGACTCTGCAAGTGCTGAGGAGGATCCAGTTGAGGATTTGCCTTCAGCCCTTTGTTTTTTAAAAGATTCTATCCAGCATATCTCGTAACTACATTTGTTAGCCTTTCACATGCGCAGAGTTCTTTGAGAGCTGATCTGCTAAGAAATTATCAGCATGAGGATTGCTTATATAGAGCGAATTTGGAGTCATATATTCAGTAGATCTCAGGAGGAAAATGTTCCCTTCTTATGCTTAGGAACAAGGGATTTACGTCAGGATAACAGTAGCCTTATTGAGAAAAGAGCGCAACTTGTAAGAAGATCCAAGTGTGCATGCTCGAGAAACGCGTCCTACAACGATGATGGTATCCCCCTGAGCCAGCTGTCTTCTGCTTCTCAAGCCTCATTCTGAGGCCACCTTCCTGAGCCGGCATTATCATCTATACGGAAGTTAACCAGAGCACAGAATGACACAGCACCAGGAGATACCACTTCCTTACTTGCATACCATGCCTGATTTTATCACAAAAATTTGAGTTTTACTATTGAGCTATTAATAAATTGTTATCCCTGTTAAAAAACGGATTGCACCCAGAGGCGCCTCTCCATTTGTTTCTTTTCACAGTTCCTGAACACGGTTTCAGTTTTACCTTGAAGGCTGCCCTGTATGCTTACCCCAGAATCCATTCATAGATTTCGCCTCCCACATGGACTGAGCTTTTCAATCTATGGACTTGAAACCTATGTATATATTGTATATACCAAATACTCAATTTAATTGGAAGAACTTATCAAGATATTTTAACATATGCGCCTATACTCGTTGTCAGGTGTTAGAGTCAGTGGTAGTTTCAATCCCAGACAGCATCAGATCAGTGCCAGGAACACTAACACACAGACACACACACTATATACCTCCATTACTAGTATATTGTCTGAACAGATCTATATCTTTGATCTGATCAGAACTATATTAGCGTTCCCGTGTTCCCAAAAACGCAGCGTTAGCAGGATCAGCCCAGACACCTGCCAGCACCTGCGTTTAGTCCCTCCACCCAGCCCACCCAAAGTGAAGGATCACACTGCTTCACGCATCTACTTCAGAGGCATCAACCTCCAAGAAATATTAAGCTGACAGCATTTCATAATTTGCCGCGTCACGAATGTTAATTCTCCATTATGAACGCTAGTTTACAAGACCGACTGCTTCTGGTTCATCCTTGCTTCTGAGCATGCATGTTTGTACTTTATCATTTTATGTATATTGTGCAGTTTATTTGTAACAGCGCAGCACCATTCATTAGCACTGTATAATTTTTGGTTCTGGAGTCACCTTATCAGTGCTCTCAGCAGTTACCCTTTTATTTATATATATACACCTTCACCTATAGTGATAGTGTGGGGGTAACCCCCCTTTTTTTTCTAATTAAATTTAGTCTGCTGTCTATATAAATGGATGAAAATGTACATATAGGAAGCTGATTTTACTGCAATGGGCAATCAGAGCCACATACATATTTCTTTCATCTTACATGAACATTCACTTTTCTAACCACTTGACCTCTGGAAGATTTACCCCCCCCCCCTTCATGACCAGGCCATCTTTTGCTTTTTGGCACTGCGTTTCTTTAACTGACAATTGCCCAGTCTTGCAACGTTGTACACAAATTAAATGTATAAAATTATTTCCCACAAATAGAGCTTTCCTTTAGTGGTATTTGATTAGTATTATTGATTATTATATACATGATCCAGCACAGGATAGCTGCTCTGCCACGGTACTCCTATGTGAGGCGGTCAGCAAGCAGGTAATGTTGGGGATCTTCCCATTACTCTATTTAGTGTCAGAAATGTCCCTATTACTTCCTATGAGTACAGAGATCTTATCAGCAGAGATCAATAGAATATCAGATACAAATCATCCCATCCAATCACTAGCAATGCTGATTCCAGCCTCACACTGTTTGCTGATACCATTCATGCTCCATACGCAAGGAGATTATAGCACAATACAAGTCATATCAGTGGTATTCTGTGCTCATCCTTTGTATGGAGAGATTACTGTCTCTACACATGAAGGATAATATTGGGGGGTCTACTCCATTATAACATTTTAAAATTCTATTTCCTGGAGTTTTATAAAGTGATCTAATATAAATTATTTCAATAAAGATAAATGAGTTTCATTCATGTAGAGAATAGTTACATTCGTTCCTTTTTCTTCTCTTTTTTTACAGTTTGGATAGAAATCGCCTGACAGACAGGTCCTGCCCCCACCTGGCATCTGGAATAAAAAATAACCAGACACTGAGGACACTGGACCTAACTGGGAACAATCTGGAGGGTCCTCATTTTAGGGATCTGATGGAAGCTCTGACAACAAGCCGGATAGAGGAATTACAGTGAGTATAACAGGACTGAGACAATAATATTCTGGGACAGTTTACATCCTAAACTTGTAAATATTCTGACTGCAGCTATTACATTAATGACGTATCTCTTGCTGCGGTCTCTATGTCTGGTCTGAGTGAAGCAGAGACAATCTCACTGCAGACAATCTTCATCAGATAGTTTAGAAGGATCAGGCAAACTATATGATGATGTAGATGTTGGTATTTGAAGTGGTATAAAGGAATATTTCCTTCCTCACCTCAGTGTGTGTGTTGCAGGAACAATAGCATAGACTGACAATGAAGGAGGAAATTACATCACACAAGAGGGGAGAATACAGAAAAAAATTGTGCAATAAAAGCAGTGACCATAGGGGGCTGTATAAAAATGAGCAGGTAAATTTAAAAAATATATACACAAAAGCAAATGCTTTGCCACAATAATCTCTGGAGGCAGCACAGCAAATACAATAAAAATATAATGTTGTCAATATAAACTCTGAAGCAGGGCTCAAGTCCTGCGGGAACGCATGGAAACGGAGTTCCTGTACTTTTTCCACAACAGGAACTCAGGTCCCGTTAGCAGCTGTGTCCTGCAAGACTTTGAAGTATGCGAGCTGTGTGGCAGGTGCTACACCAGCAGCTGCCGACACAGCTCGCAATAGTAAGTGCTGCACACCTGACCATTCAGGCATTGCCAGTAGGGGGCCCCATGACAGCTTCTGCTTCGATCTACCTGTCAATCACAGCTAGCCTAAGTGATTGTATTTAGTCAGATCTCTCATGATGCGCTCCTCCCCGCTGGCCCCTCCTGATTTTTTGTCTCCTCATTTCCCCCCAGTCTCCTGCATACTTGCTCTGTGTGTGTCCCGCTGAATCCCCCCTCCTCTATCTTCAGTGCCATATGATGAGAGAACCCAGAGGAGGAGCACAGCTATTCTGCTCACAGGACAGGCAGGGAGAGAGGTGAGCTGAGGGAGGAACATCAGTTTGGGGTGGTAAGGTGAGCACAATACCTTGCAAAGTTTAATGCCAGGAGGGAAGTTTATGTGAAATATGTGAAGGGTTGGAATAGCGGCAAGTGTGTGTTGGTGCCCTGTAGAGTTTGCAGCCCCCCAAGCTAACATACATCCCCTAAGCAGGAACACATCACCATCTCCCAGAGCCTTCTGTCCAGATAATGTGCAGTTAATTTATGACCGTTCCGTTTAACCCTGTGTTATCCAAACTCTGTTCAATGAAAAAAACTCACCACATAAATACTCTATATACAAAATAAAATTCCCCAATAAAAATCAGAGCAGGATGTTCACAATTTGAATGAAAATTAGAAACCATTGTTTTTTTTTTACTAACAGTTAAGCTTCATACACACAATACGAAAATTTGATGAAAATACCACTTTTGAAGCGTTCGTGTATATGAGCGTATCATTTTATTTTTTTTGGTGGGCGAGTGGATCTTGGGTGGGAGTTCCCAAACTTTTTTCCCCAGGACTTGACCCCTGCTCTGAAGGATGTATTGAGGAGCTCCTATTACAATAATTCATGTCCCTTTAGTCTTTTGAAACGTTTATTTAAGGTGTGTTTCATTGAAAGGCATCCCTCTCCTTCAGGGCTTCAGCAGTGGATGTTTAAATCACAATAATGCCGCATACACACAGTCAGACTTTCCGGCAGAAACTTTTTCTTTCGAAAATTCTGACGGACCTAGAAATAGAACATGTTTTAAATCTTTCTAAAGGAATCAATTATTATTGGGAAAACCGTTCGTCTGTATGCTGTTCCGACGGACCAAAAACCATGCAAGGGCAGCTATTGGCTACTGGCTATTTAACTTCCTTTTTCTAGTCCCGGCGTACATGTTGTACATCACCACGTTCTAAACGATTGGACTTTGGTGTGATCGTGTGTACGCAAGTCCGTTTCAGTCGGAACTCTGTCAGAAAAACCGTCAGAGTTTATTCGGACGGAAAAAACGGTCGTGTGTACGCAGCATTGGATGTAATAGAAGACCTATGTTATGGCTTGATCCTTCATCAAAGCTACTAGTAGCTTTGATGAAGGAGCGCACCTGTTCTGTCCATCTACAGAGCGCATGCTCCGAAACGCCGTCGCAAACAGCTGTGACGTCATCGCGCTCGACGCCTGTCAGATACTGTGGACCTGAGCCAAGCCTCAGTCCCAGTTTGGATATACAAGCACCAGGAAATCATGCTGGGCGGGACACAATACTGAACAACAACAGGCGGTCATAGCGCAGCGAAGACGTCCCAGAGGACTTATGTGCTGAATTACTTGGTGGCGCCTCTCCTGTTCTCTGTTTTACATGAACCTGGCATTACACTGGGAGAGCTTGTCGAGGCAACATCAGAAGAACAGAGGGAGAAGACAGCCGAGAGAGGAGACCCGGCAGAAGCAGAAGACAGAGGGAGAAGAACCAGAGAGGGAGAGAAGACATCCGCGGAGAAGAACCGGAGAGGGGAGAAGAACCAGAGAGGGGAGAAGAACCAGCAGAGGCAGAAGACATCAGCAGAGGAGGCAGAAGAGCCAGAGAGGGGAGAAGAAATTGGAAAAGACACCGGAGCTGCCTTAAAAAAAATTAAAAACCTGTGTAGTGTTTTTATTTTTGACACTTTTTTTTTAGGTGAATGGGTAGGGGCACAATGTACCCCATACTCATTCACATAGGGTGGGGGGCCGGGATCTTTGCAAATTTTTTGTTCACAAATTTGTCGAATTAACAGGTTATTTCTCTCACATGGCATAGGCAATAGGCCTACTTGCAACTTCACCCCAAAATACATTCTGCTACTCCTCCCAAGTATGGCGATACCCTATGTATGAGACTTTTACACAGCCTGGCTACATACAGAGGCTCAACGTGCAAGGAGCCCCATCAGGTGTTCTAGGAGCATAAATTACCCATCTAATTTCCTGACTATGACACTTTTGTGAGACACTGATGGCACTGTAGGGGCACAGATGAGCATCGTGATGGCACTGATGAGCACTGTGATGGCACTGATGTGGCATGGATGAGCACTGTGATGGCACTGATATGGTACAGATGAGCACTGTGATGGCACTGATGTGGTACAGATGAGCACTGTGATGGCACTGATGTGGCACTGATGGGCACTGTGATGGAACTGATAAGGCATGGATGAGTACTGTGATGGCATTAATGGGCACTGTTATGGCACTGATGAGGCACGGATGAGCACAGGGATGATACTAATGGGCACTGTGATCGCACTGATGAGCACTATGATGGCACTTATGTGGCACAGATGAGCACTGCCATGGCACTGATGTGTCACTGTGAGGGAACTGACATGGCACGGATGAGCACTGTAATGTCACTGATGTGGCATGGAGGAGCACTGATGTACAAATGAGCACTGTGATGGCACTGATGGGCACTGTGATGGCACTGATGAGGCAGGATGAGCACTGTGATGGCGCTAATGGGCACTGTGATAGCACTGATGTGGCACAGATGAGCACTGTTATGTCACTGATGGGCACTGTGATGGCACTAAAGGGGCACTGTGATGACACTCTCCCTCCCCTACTCACGCGTTTTATCAATCAGTGTGAGGAGAGGAGAGAGCTGAACCGGACATGATGCCAGTTTGTTGACAAAGCGATCACTCTGTAATTAAATAGAGTGATCACATGGTAAAGGGCCGCTGTGATTGGCCTTTTACCCCGATAGCGCAATAGCATATACGTCTCCAGCTGTTTTTTTATTTTTTTGCGATATAAAGGAGAAAAAGACTATATATTAAAAGAAAAACTAATATTTTCTACTTTCTCTCATAAAAAATATCCCATAAACTCAACTTTTGTCATAGGTTTAGACCAAAATGTATTCTGCTACATGTCTTTGGTAAAAAAAAAATACCAACAAGTATTAATTGGTTTGTGTGAAAGTTATAGCATCTACAACTATGGTATACAGGAGCATCTCAAAAAATGTGAATATCATGAAAAAGTTAATTTATTTCAGTAATTCATTTCAAAAAGTGAAGCTCATATATTATATAGATTCATTACACACAGAGTGATATCTTTCAAGCATTTATTTCTTATTTCATATATTCTTTGATTTTATCAGAAAAAAATGAATATTGTAAAAAAAAGTCCTATACTGTAGATCTGTCTACCGTTTGTTCCACCAGCCCCTCCCTATTATATTGTAAGCTCCCAGGAGCAGGGCCCTCCTAACCCTCTTGTATTGAATTGTATTGTTGCTGTATTATCTCCTTTTATATTGTAAACTGCTGCGCAATTTATATAATAATAATAATCTGCAGCCCTCTCTTCTCTACATCTGTTCTGAATTACAAAGCTTGTCTGAACATTGAGAAAAAAGGGGGCAGAGAGCTGAAGTTACATTCTGCAGAGCTCAGTGAGAAGAGCTCTGAGAGCTTATTGGAGGGAAGGGACACCCCCCTTCGCACAGCACACAGGAACAGAGCTGAGGTTGTCAATCTGCGGGAACTCCCTCCCCTGTCACCATTTTTCTCTTGATGTCAGGAAAACTTGTCAGAAGTGATTCATGCTGATAGCAGAGAAATGAGGCAGCACATAGAAATGGCACTTAGTACTCTTAATTCTAATACAACCATTTCAGCTCTTTGGTACTATGTGCATGCAAAGAGTGAACTTTTAATCACAAGCTGATGGCTGCAGTACCTGCCATCAGTTTGTGTGTGTTTCGTTCAGTCGGCTGCACTTCAAAGTAAAAGTGATGCGGCAACTCCATAGCTGCCGATAACTTTCACACAGACGGTGTTCTGTCAAATTCTCCAACCTGTCAGAAACCCCAACTACTTAATTTCCGGTTTCTTTAAACCAACAGTAATTGGAGTTTAACGAATTGGTGGTTGGACACAACACCAGCAACCTAATAGAGTCCAATGCAGGATATTTTGAGCAGAGATTCTTACTCCGCTCCGATGCTAGCCAACAAAACAGCAACAACTTTGTCCTTGTTAGCTGCTGTGCTGTCAAAACAGCTCAATCTTCCTGTCCCTGACTCTATTCGGTTTCCAGTATTGTGTCCAACCACCAATTGGTCAAAATCTCCAATTACTAAGCGTTTAAATAAACCGGAAGAGACGTGGTTGGAGTTTCTGATGGGTTGGAGAAATTGACAGCAACAGCGCTGTTCTGGGGTTTAAGTAATTTTATTGCAAAAAATTAAGTACCACAAAAAAAATATTGCTCTGAAGCCGAACTGGTTATATGATTCCAATGAAGAGAAATTCATTCCTTTCGTGTAGAGAATAGTTACATTCTTTCCTGGGGGAGAAGTTAATTTTCTTCTGGTAACATTCTTCTCTTCTTCTGTAGATTGTCTGCGAATCAGCTGACAGACAGTTCCTGCCCCCACCTGGCATCTGGAATAAGAAATAACCAGACACTGAGGACACTGAACCTGTCTATAAACAAACTGGAGGGTCCTCATTTCAGGGATCTGATTGAAGCTCTGACAACAAGTCGGATAGAGAAATTTAAGTAAGTATAACAGAACTGATGACTTCCCACTGCACATGTGCGAGCTGCACTGTGCTTTGTGAATGGCCCTGCAGCCTTCTGGGACCTATGACGTGTCCCAGAAGGTTGCAGGCAGGGGGAGAACTTCTGTTGGATCCCACTGGAAGTGGGAGAGGATATCTGTCATAAACATGTACCCACTACCCCCCCCCCCCCCCAAAAAAAGTGCAGAAATTAGAAGTGGAGGGGGGAGGAGTGCAAAAAGCAGAGCTTCCCCTTGAGGGTGAACACTTTAAATATTGTACTGCAAAGAATTTGGTCCCGCTCCAGGCACACATCCTCTCACTCCTTTGGCTCCGGGTGCATGCTACCAGCAATCATAGCCTGCTCTGTAAAATTGTCTTTTAGCCTCAGGTACTGTATGTTTATTCCTATTCTGTTATTCTACAAATAAGCTCTGGATGGAGTGAAATGCATTAGCTTGCCAAATCAGGTGGCACAGTTTGTGCATCAGACATCTGAATAAACATACACAAGGCTTTTAAATTAAGAGTGGCTTCCTTTTCTTTCTTCTGTCTAAAATTGTATCTTAATTATTGTACTGTAGTAAAACCTATGTCTGAGATCTTTTTCTCTAGTATATTTGGGCATAACCTTGCTCCTTAACCTGTTCACGACCACGCTATAGCCAAGGGTACACCAGTAAGGGTTTGGATAAATCAGCATTAGCCAGTATGGGAGATGACGTAAGGTTCTTTTTTGAGCGCTTCAATAGCCTTCTGCTGTGGTTCTTTCCATTGGACTGAATGGAAGGCGATGCTCCCCTTCTTTCTGTTGCGTTGCTTGGACACACAAGAGCTGGGTCAGGGGCTCGGTTATCTGGACAAACTTTGGTATAAATCTCTAAAAGTTGCGTACTAAGTCTAGAAAGAAGCTCAGCTCAGTGAGAGTCCTTGGAGGGTGTCAGTCCTGTACCGCTTGGACTTTGAACTGGGTCTGGGGAGACCTTTCTGCTTCCACAATGTGTCCCAGGTACTGTATCTTCTGGCTCATAAGATGACATTTACTGGGTTTGAGTTTGGGTATGTACTGCATTAGGCGAGTGAACACCCTGTCTAAGTGCTGAATGTGATCTTTAAAGGTCTTGGAGAAGATGATAATGTCATCAGGGTAGACTAGAGCAGTCTCAAAGTTAGTCTCCTAGACATTGCTTCATTAGTCGTTGAAACGTGCTAGGAGCATTGCTCAACCTAAATAGCATGCAGTTAAATTCAAACGTCCCCAGGGGTGTGTTGAAGCTGGTTTTCTCACGGTCTTGCTCTTGCACTGGCACCTGCCAGTAACCATTTGCCAGGTTGAGTGTCAAGAAAAATTTAGCTTGGCCCAGGAATTTAGCTTGTGATAGTCCACGCAAAAAAACACATCTCTAGCAGGAGGCTGGGGGAATGTGACGGTATTGCTCCCGAATTGGTTGAGCATCCCCTGTGTGGATGGGGTAGTCTATGGCCTCAGTGCAGCCATAGACAGCCTTAATGTATAGGATGCATTAGGGTGAAAAAACAACCCCTTTAAGGGCCATACTCCCTGGGATTGGCAAGGGCTTTATAAATATTTATGCTGCTATTTGCATTGCTTCACAACTATGTTCTCCAGTTCTCTGGAACCAGATAAAAGTGTTGATAAGGGTGCTCTGAGTAACGGACCAAGCAGATATCAGTCTACAAAGAAATATAAGAGGCTCTTCGTGCACAATGAAAAAAAAAAGGCACCTCTAAGTGCAGAAGTACAACTTTATATTTCTCAAAAGGGTTAAGCACCAACAAAAGGGTGGATGGGTAGTAGCACATCATATTAGTAATATGGCAGGTGGTCCGGCGTTCTGGTTCCTGCTGAGGTAATTTCCTGGATTCGGCTTCCATGCTGTCTCAAACAGCCTAGCTGTCTTCCCAGTATCCAGGAGTGTCGTGGCTTCCATCTGCTGGCTACTTCAGAATATGCTACCATAGAATTACACCTTCGGATATCCCTGAGACTCCTTGGGTCTACCAGAAAACCGGACCACCTGCTCATACCCATCTACCCTTTTGTAAGTGTTTTTAACCCTTTTGGGAAATATAAAGTTTTACTTCTGCACTTAGAGGCGCCTTTTTTATTTTCAATTCTCTGGAAAGCAGAGAAAACAGTTTGGAGTTTGGTGATGTAGCTGGGGGCAGTGTTGTGGACGGCTTTGTATGTTGTAATAAAAAATATCAATAGAGGGAACAGTCAAAACCAACAGCAGTTGAAACATTGAGCAGACGTAACTAATCACATGCAGCTGTTCTCACTACAGTGAACACAACTCAATTTACCTAACACAACAATTACAGCAGCACTGGTTACAGTGAGGCAAGCTGAATGTACCTAACAAAAACACACAAAGCTCCACTGAACAGAGTGAGCCAGCACTAAATCTAATGAATCCTTGCACCTATCTAGAAGGGTGGTACATAATATTCAGATTTTTTATCTCATAGCCACCAATCAAAGTCATCCCTGCCTAGAGAAGGGCAGCTGGAAAAGTGAAGTCTGAATGTGATTGGTGGCTGTGGGACCTCATAGAATAGATCTTACAAATGAGGTTGGCTATTCCCTGTTTTATAATGTAATATCTCCATCAGCCTCCATAGTTAAGTGTCACCTCTCAGTTATTAATGTCGTGCAAGAAGGTGACAAGTTGGTGTAATTGATGTTCTGCAGGATGCTGGGAAATATCATGAGAACAATCTCCTGTGATCTGATGTCTGTTTATAACCTCTATTCTAGGATCTTGGGAAGTTCCATGTCAGAGGAAGCAAAAATAGAACTGAAAAACCTGGAAAAGCTCCGACCAGTACTGGTTGTCACATGAGGACTGGGGGAAGAAGTGCTGCTGCTGTGAATGGAGCTGGGACTCTGGATGAGAAGGACAATGAGCTTAAGAAAAAGGAAGACCAACCCAAGAGGAGAAGGAAACACCACAGACAGTGGTGGCTGGTGCTCAAAAATTTTGGGGGTGCGCAAACAAACTGAAAAAAAAAATCAATTGCAGCCACTGTGCCATCAAATGCAGCCACTGTGCCATCGAACGCAGCCACTGTGCCCATCAAACGCTGCCACTGTGCCCATCAAACGCTGCCACTGTGCCCATCAAACGCTGCACTGTGCCCATCAAACGCTGCAACTGTGTCATCAAATGCAGCCACTGTCCCATCAAACACAGCTACTGTGCCATCAAACGCTGCCAGTGTGCCCATTATATTCTGCCAGTGTGCCCATTATATGCTGCCAGTGTGCCCATCATATGCTGCCAGTGTGCCCATTAAATGCTGCCAATGCGCCCATCAAATTCTGCCAGTGTGCCCATAAAATGCTGTCAGTGTGCCCAACTGCCCATCATATGCTGCCAGTGTGCCCATCAAACACTGCCAGTGTGCCCAACTGCCCATCAAATGCTTCCAGTATGCCCAACTGCCCATCATATGCTGCCAGTGTGCCCATCAAACGCTGCCAGTATGCCCATCAAATGCTGCCAGTAGGCCCAACTGCCCAACATATGCTGCCAGTGTGCCCATCAAATTCTGCCAGTGTGCCCATTAAATGCTGCCAGTGTGCCCCCTGCCCGCTCGCCGTCTACCCTGCACTTACCCTGTGTCTGTGGGACAGCGGGTAACAGCGACGAGGGGGGTCCTTCATGCGTCTCCTGCCTCATCTCATCTGTAGGCGTCTAATAGCAGCGCCTGTCGTTTCAGCCAATCAGGTGACAGGTGACAGACCCAAACACCTTATTGGCAAAGAGGCAGTTCAGTGTTAGGAAAGCGAATAGTCATTCGCTTACCTAACACAGTGGACTTTCCACTCACAGTGGACTGCGAGTGGAAAGCATTGGGCTTCCCATAGTGCACTGTGTCCAGCACCCGAACACAGTGCACTTAAAGTACATTTTTTTCTAAAAGGTCAAGAATTGAATCGTATAAATTATTTACTGTCATGGTTGTAAAATAGACATGTACATGTTCTTTGTAAAGCACTGTAATGTCATGCCACTGAGTTAAGAACATACTTTTTTATCACATCAACAGTTATCATTCTGTATATTCAGTCAGTTTAAAGGGATAAAATATGGGAAATGTGATTGTATTGCAGAAATGTACAAAATAAACTTTCTTTTTAAAATAAAATTTTATAAAATACATTTCAGATTAAGTGGTCTTCTCCTGGTCCCATGCCATGAGCTGTTCTTAGAAGCCACAATAATGACTTATTACTCATGTGTGAGAGAGAACATCATGATCAGGGAACATTCATTGTGTAGACTGGCCTAAATAAAAGTGCCACATCCAGGTATATTGAGTTACAGAAGGAATGTGTACAAAGTGGAGGACATTAAAGCAAAACTCGGGGCAGAAATATTAATACATCATTGTAAAGGTGCATTCATACCTTTTTAAGTAAAACCTTTCTACTTTCCATTGATTGTTATACAGGTAGTGATAAAACCATACTTTCTTTAGTGCTTTAAAGCACTATTTCCCCTTAACTTTCATTACATAAGACCAATGGCCATTAAACTCTTTATAGCAGCTGTTCTGATCCCGGAACCAGCATGCATTCCAGTAACAGCATGTGACATCACCAGATGTGAAATATGTCTAATAACCCCCCCTCAACGTGTTTCGTCCAGAAGGGACATCATCCTTTGGCACCATGGACGGGTAACGTGCAATAACCCTGCCTCAACGCCTTTTATCTGGAAGGGACGTCATCTTTTGGCATCATGGAGAGATATACGTACATTAACACCACCTCAATGTGTTTCGTCAGGGAGCTGCAAGTTGCAAGTATCCTCAACTACAGATGAATAGATTTAGTGCCTGCCAAGGCATTATATTATGTGAGTGGCCTTCTGTGTTGTTGTGTTTATGCAGTTTGAATAAACGTGTTGCACAATGATGCCTCTTCTTTCTGTGGCATTTTCATCTTTTGGCATCATGGAGAGATATACGTACATTAACACCACCTCAACGTTATTTGTTGTTTCATTATAAACAACACTGTATACATTTTAGTCATCACAGTTAAAAAAAAAAAAAAAAACATTACACCCTGTTACCCTCATATACTTGCTATCCACCCCCCGACCCCACCCCCCCCCCCCCATGATGTTCACTCTAATTTCTTTTTGGATTCTTCCCTTCCCCACTACTCCTCTTCCTATTACCTACTGCATCCACTTTAATGTATACTTCCTAGTTTTCTTAAACGCTATCCATTTACCCATATCGTATTGCTTTCTGGCCCTCTTCTCTACTACTTAAATATTGCATTTTATACATATGATCCAGTTTTTGGTTACCACTTTATATTTACAGAAGAGGTCTAGTGCTAGAGTTACTGCCCATGATCTGACGTTCTCAGTGAAACCTCACATGTGTGGGACGATCTCTTTCTGTGCGTGCAGGGCCGTCACGTGTTTGTCTTTGCGCATTCGTACAAGGGGATGGGACACTTTAATTTTATTTCTAATTATCACTATTGCTTAATTTTTTTATTTATTTTTTATCACTTCTATTGCTGTCACAACGAATGTCAACATCCCTGTGACCGCAATAGACATGTGACAGTTACTCTTTCTGGAGACCCCCACATCCTTCCTCTGTCCTTAATAGCATTCAAAACAACAAGATCAGTTTTTTTGAACGCTTTAAATTTTTTTTTAAATGGCGCCATTAAAATCCGGGTAAACCAGAAGTGATTTTGAGGCATCGCTTCCGGGTTACTGTAGCCGAATGCCAATCAAAGCTGATCCCGGCTTTGTTCGCCTTCCAGCATGAAGGCATGAAGGCAGACATGCTGGCTGGTTGCTCGGGTCTCCCAGTGGGATGGGAGAGCCCAAGAGAGATGTAGGAGGGGGGTCATCCCCTCCCGCTGCTTGTAAAAGCAATCCAGCAACTAGTTAGCTAAAAGAGCTGACTGCCTGCTCTAAAAAAAAACAGTACCTACGGGCATCATCCTGTTGTAACTGCTTGAAGTCCAGTGACGTATGGGTATGTCACTGGTTGGCAAGTGGTTAATACAACTTCCCTTCCCTCTCCTCTTATCTATCCTGCATACCCAGTATAACTAAAAGATTCATGTGCTTATCCAATGTTAATCCAGTCCAGTCACATGATCCTGCAGCTTTAGGCCCCATGCACACGAGACGCAGATGCAAACTCTGCTGAACGCATGTTTTAAAAAGCAGAAACCTGCGTTTAAAAACGCGCGTTTTGCTGTGTTTTCATGCCGCGTTTAGCTGCGTTTGCGTCTATAAGCGTTTGTAAAGATAACATCATATAGACCCTCCCCAAGCTCAGAAGGCATGTATTATTAACTATTTCTGCCATTTTGAGTGAGCAGCAGCAGCAGAGAGAACAGTTGTACACTTGCATTTGCCTCTCTTACTGTGTTTTTTTTGGAAATGGATCCCATATTGAATATATATCAGGAAATGCTTCTGATGTTGCTCTTGATGAGGCAGCAACGTCGTCGCAAATTTGCATGAGAGGTCCAGAGTCAGAGCTCGTCAATATTGGACCCATCCGTTCATGGCACAGCGAATGTCTGTTGGATATTTCACAAACATGTATGCATTTCACAAACATGTATGCATTAGTGAGTATATATGCTCTATGAACTATCTAAACTAATTACGACATTTTAAACCAATTTTTCTAGTATTTTTTATGGTTTACCATCATATTTCTGAGTTTTCTGGTCCAAAAAATTGGGTTCCTTTAAAAAGGCTTATAAACGCAAATGCGGCTAAACGCAGGTGCCTGCGTTTAGCTGCGTTTGGGACTGAAACGTGGAAAAGCAAAGTGTCTAAACGCATTTTTTTGCTTCTGGAAAAACGAGGTTAAACGCAACTGCATAAAAACGGGAAAAAACAAGACTGTGTACATGGACACATAGGATAACATTGCATGCGTTCAGGTGCAGTTGAAAAAAGTGTCCAACTGCCTCTGAACGCGCGTTTAACAGCGTCTCGTGTGCATGCGGCCTTAGCTCTCCTGTACCATACATCAGCTGGGCCATTGTCAGGAGCATCTAGCGATCCTGTTTCATCATAGCTGCTCGTTACAGCATCCTGGTTCTCGCTATGATGCATTTTACCTGTCTGTCTTTCCCCCTGCAAGGTGATTGATGTAGCCAAAACCTGATTTAAGCCAGCCAAGCCTGCAGTCTCCTGCTTGTGATATTGAATTTGTAACACATGCTCAAAACTCCCCGTTTGTCTGCCCTGCTGATTGGATTTTTCCGTTCCCTGTCTACTCTCTGAACTCTGTCTGCAAATAACCATACAAACATTACTCATTCTCTTTAATTTCTTTTTATATAATGCATACAAAGGAGAGAAACACCCAGTTTACATGAAAATGGCACATGCATATGCAAATCCCATAGCACTTTATAATACACATACTGTATAGCCACTTCCGGACAGCCCACCATCGTTATACGTTGATACTTTGAAGGAGGATATTGTTGTTATGGCAGCAGCTAGCTGCCATAACCCCGGTATACTCTTCTTCAGTGAGCGGTCCCGTTTAAGATAAAAGTGGTCTCTGCAGCATATTCGCCGCAAGATCACTTTTATCGGTGGCGGGAGAGGGCACCCGCCACGCTCCGGTCCCCTCTGCTGCCTACCGGAGCCGTCAACAGCGGGCCGGAGGCGATCGGGTCTTTCCTGTGGCCTGACATTGAGACAAGTGAGGGGAAGATGGCCCCCATCCGTCTCCATATCATTGCAGGGCGGAAGCCATGTCAAAATGTCACTAATAGCTATTAACACGTTAATAGCTCTTAAAGTGCATGTAAACTTTTTTTTTTATGTCATAATGTAGAGAATAAGATTTCCTTTCATTTGAGCCCAGTCTTGCCACACAGATTTACTCGAGGCCTGAGCAATCCTCTTTTATTGTTCAGTTAGAGAAATCTTGACAAAGTCTTGAAAACTTTGTCAAAAACGCCCCCTTGCTGTGAGTGACAGGAGATTTACATATCATGCACTAGCCTGAGACAGGCACATCCTGTGTAAAAAGTTGACAATTCACATCCCCCTCCCCTCCAGCTCTCCCAGCTTTACTGTGTTTTGACTGGATGTTTCTCATCATGGGATGCAGTGAACAGTCAGCAGACTATAGACAGACAAATGATTTAGGGGATGTATGTAGTCAGAGTTGGGCAGAGTAAAACATCCAGTGATCTGATGATAACCTGTCTCAGGCTAGTGCATGAGATATATAAATCACCTGTCACTCACAGCAAGGGGGCGTTTTTGACAAAGTTTTCAAGATATCCCCAAAAAATATATAAAAAAAATTTTTTTTCCTCAGTTTAGGCCGATACGTATTCTTCTACATATTTTTGGTAAAAAAAATCGCGTTTACAAAATAGGGGATAGTTTTATAGCATTTTTATTAATATTTTTTTTTCTAGTAATGGCGGTGATCAGCGATTTTTATTGTGACTGCAACATTATGGCGGACACATCGGACATTTTTGACACATTTTTGGGACCATTGTCATTTATACAGAAATCAGTGCTATTTAAATAGCACTGATTCCTATGTAAATGACAGTGGCAGTGAAGGAGTTAACCACTAGGGGGCGGGGAGGAGTCAGTGTGACGTGTTCTGTGTTTTTTACAGTAGGGGGCGTGGCTGACGTCTGATGTCACTGATCGGCTGTTCCCGATGACAGGGAACAGCAGATCACTGACAGTCAGTGTAGGAAGCGCGGGGAGAGGTTTGTTTACACAGACCTCTCCCCGTTCTTCAGCTCTGTGACCCGATCGCGGGACACCAGCGGCGATCAGGTCCGCTGGTCCCGCGGCCGTGGTCACGGAGCTCCCGACCGGAGCGCGCGACCCCACGGCTAGGCAATTAAAGGGGACGTGCCCGTAAGTTTTTTTTTTTTTTTAAAACAGTGTAAAAAAAAAAAGGGAAAATAAATAAGATTTTTTTAAAAAAAATGCGCCCTATCCTGACGAGCTCGCGTGCAGGAGCGAACGCATATGAAAACGGTGTTCAAACCACACATGTGAGGTATCGCCGCAATCGGTAGAGCGAGAGCAATAATTCCTCTGTAACTTGAAACATGCAACCTGTAGAATTTTTTAAACGTCACCTATGGAGATATTTAAGGGTAAAAGTTTGTCGCCACTCCACAAGCAGGCGCAATTTTGAAGCGTGACATGTTGGGTCTCAATTTACTCGGCATAACATTATCTTTCACAATATAAAAAAATTGGGCTAAAAAAATTTAAAATGTTTGGGGGTTCTAAGTAATTTTCTAGCAAAAAAAAACTTGTAAACAACAAATCTCAGAAAGAGGCTCGGTCCTTAAGTGGATAGACTGATCATGTGAGCCTCAGCAAGAGCCCATATGCTTTTTAATATTGGGGGTTACCTTACAAGGAATATGGTGAACCCTTATCAATCATGATGTCCAGCAACGTAAATTCATCATCAATTTCATTATCCAGCAACATACTGCCTCATTCCCATCATTAAATGATGGATCTCTGGCTCTGCAGTAATGTAAACACAGCTCCTGGGATCCTCACATGTTTGTTTATATGACAGCAACTGGGGATCGGGATGTGCAAACTGGCCAATTCGGGCCAAACAGTCTACAAGCATTTAACAGCTTGGGTTCACCTCAGATCTAGGTCCAAACCAAACCAGAATCGCATCCCCATCCATCTTATCTTCTCCCATTCAAAAATTAGAAAGCTCATGAAGACCACCCCTATTCTTATGCCCCATTGTCCTGTACACACGATTGGATTTTCCGACAACAAATGTTGGATGTGAGCTTGTTGGCGGTAAGTCCAACCATGTGTATGCTCCATCAGACAATTGTTGTCAGGCTTTCCGCCTACAAATGTTTGTCAGACTTTCCGAATGTGTGTACACAAGTCCGTCGGACAAAAGTACACAGAATCAAAGTCCACGGAATCAAGTACGAGCCGGTAGCGCTTGGTCTAAAACTAGTGTTCGTAATGGAGATGTCACGTACGTCTTGTACGTCACCGCGTTCGTAATTGTTGGCCAACATTTGTGTGACCGTGTGTATGCAAGACAAGTTGGAGCCAACGCCCTTCGAACAAAAATCCATGGTTTTGTTGTCGGAAAGTCCGGTCATGTGTACGGGGCTTTATACTTTTTGTTTACATATAAAAATCTGTATTTTTGTGCTACAAAACTATTTAGAATCCCCTAACATTATAGATTTTTTTAAACAGAGGCCATAGACAATATGGTGGGTTTTGCAATTTTTTATGTCACATGGTATTTGCGCAGGGTTTTTTCAAACAAATTTTTATGTGAAAAAATACATTTTAATTCCTTGTACACACGGTCGGACATTCCGACCACAAAATCTGTCAGATTTTTTCAGACGGATTTTGGCCGAAACTTGTCTTGCATACACACGGTCGCACAAAGTTGTCGGAAATACAATCGTTCAGAACGCGGTGAAGTACACCGTGTACGACGGGACTACGAAGAGGCCAGTAGCCAATAGCTTTCGTCTTCAAATTTATTCTGAGCATGCGTGGCACTTTGTGCGTCGGAATTCTATACACACGATCGGAAAAAGTCTGATCGGATTTTGTTGTCGGAAAATTTTAGGTCCTGCTCTCAAATTTTTTCCATCCGAAGTTCCGACGGAAAAAGTCTACTAGAGCCCACACACAATCGGATTTTCCAACAACATAATCCGATCGGACTTTTCCCGTTGGAAATTCCGACCGTGAGTACAAGGCATAACAACTTGCTTACCGGCACTTAAACCCCCTTCCTGCCCAGGCCAATTTTCAGCTTTAAGCTCTGTCACTCTTTGAATGACAATTGCGCGGTCATACAATACTGTACTCATATGACATTTTTATATTTTTTTTTCACACAAATGGAGCTTTTTTTTGGTGGTATTTAATCACCACTGGAGTTTTGTTTTTTTGCTAAACAAACAAAAAAAGACCAAAAAGGTTTTCATAGTTTGTTATAAAATTTTGCAAACAGGTCATTTTTCTCCTTCATTGATGTGCGCTGATGAGGCGGCATTGATAGGCACTCATGAGGCTGCACTAATAGGTGTCACTAATAGGTGGCTCTGATGGACACTGGTAGGTGGCACTGATGGGCACTGATGGGCACTGATGGAAACTGGTAGGTGGCACTGATGGGCAGCACTGATAGGTGGTACTAATTGGTGGCACTGATGGACACTGGTAAGTGGCACTCATGGGCAGCACTGATAGGTGGCACTGATGATGAGGCACTGATGGGCACTGATTGGCAGCACTGATAGGCACTGATAGGTGACACTGGTGGGCATTGATAGGTGGCACTGGTGGGCACTGGTAGGTGACACTGTTGGGCAATGCTTAGCTGAAAAAGGGTTAAAAGCGCCCACAAGCCCTCTGGCTTTCACATTGGAGTGAGAATAGATGCGCTTTACAGGCGCTGTTTTTAGCGCTATAGCGCCTGTAAATCGCCTCAGTGTGAAAGGGGTCATAGAAACACCTCCCTAGGGAACATTTAACCCCTTGATCCCTCCCTAGTGTTAACCCCTCCCCTGTCAGTGACATTTATACAGTGATCAGTGCATTTTTATAGCAAACGTGTCACTGGGGGTCAGATTTGTCAGCCGCAATGTCGCAGTCCCACTAAAAATCACTGATCCCCGCCATTACCAGTAAAAACAAGTAAAAAATAAAAAATGTTCCCCAATTTTATAGACGCTATAACTTTTGCGCATACCAATTAATATACGCTTATTGCATTTTTTTTTTTTTTTTTTTTACCAAGAATATGTAGAAGAATACATATTGGCCTAAACTGATGAATAAATTAGTTTTTTTAGATTATTTTTCAATATGTTTTATAGCAGAAAGTAAAAAATATATATATATTTTTCAAAATTGTTGGCCTTTCTTATGTTTAAAGCGCAAAAAAAAAAACACAGAGGTGATCAAATACCACCAAAAGAAAGCTCTCTTTGTGGGGAAAAAAGGATGTCAATTTTGTTTGGGTACAGCGTCGCACGACTGCGCAATTTTCAGTTCCAGCGACGCAGCGCCGAATCGAAAAAAATAAATGGCCTGGTCATTAAGGGGGCAAATCTTTCCGAGGCTGAAGAGGTTAAGTTAGTGCTAAAACTTTATCAGTCGAAACTGCCCTGAACTTGAGCTCCGGCATATTCTACTTTGTTTTGTATTATTGGCGGGAGGTTCTTTGTATCTCAGCAACAAACCAAACCAAGAATAAAAGTTAGTTAGTCTGACCTCGCCCACAGTCTCCGTAGTTCCGTGTCTTCTAACGCTGAGCTGTCCATAAAGGTAAGACTACATTTAACTCTATATAACAGGGGGGAGTACTACAAGTGGCAGGATGGACCATCCATATGTATAGTTAATTATTATTAATTATAATTAATAATTTGTTGGCTATAAGATCCTTGAATCTCTCTGTAATTGTACCTGTACCTGCAGAACTCTTATCTATTATGTTTACAGAGGATGAAGGTAAAAATGTGATAAATACTACGCTAAACCCAAATTCTAAACAAGCAGCTACACAAAAATGTGACAAACATATACAAGGAAAATGGTGAATGGTGTAGCGCTAACTGTCAACACAAATAAATGTGAAAATAAATGATACAATACAGTGATAATGACATGAAAATGAAAAGTCCATCTGTAAAGTAAAGTAAAAGGTGTCACAAATGCCGCGTACACACGAAGGGACTATCCCGCGGAATTGTCCGCTGGATTCAAGTCCACCGGACAATCCCCTCGTGTGTGGGCGCCGGCGGACTTTTTGGCGCCAAAAGTCCTGCGGACTAGGTTTTAAGTTTTGTTTTAAAATTGTCCGCTGGACTTGGCAGTCCGGCGGACAATCCCGCCGTTAGTAGGCTAGTCCGCCGGACTTTTGAAATGAACGGACTTGCCGCTTATTGGAAAGTCCGTTCATTCCCGCGGACTTTTTCCAGCGGATTGTCCGCCGGAGAAGTCCGGGCGTGTGTGGGCAAGTCACAAGCTCGGAAGTCCGGGCGTGTGTGGGAAAGTCCCGCCGGACTAGGTCCGGCGGACAAAGTCCGAACGTGTGTACGCGGCATAAGATGCACAAAACAATCTGACCAACCAAGGAACCTAAGTCCAGTGGTAGGGATGAGCCGAACACCCCCGGGTTCGGTTCGAACCAGAACCTTCGAACGGACCGAAAGTTCGTGCGAATTTTCGAACCCTATACGTTATAATGGACGCGAACGTTCGAAATCAAAAGTGCTAATTACAACGGCCAATATGCATGTTAATGTCATAAAACAGGTTTGGGGACCCGGGTCCTGCCCCAGGGGACATATATCAATGCAAAAAGAACTTTTAAAAACTAACGTTTTTTCGGGAGCAGTCATTTTAATGATGCATAAAGTGAAAAAAAAAAAGTGAAATTTTCCTTTAAATATGGTACCTGGGGGGTGTCTAAAGTATGCCTGTGAAGTGGCATGTGTTTCCCGTGTTTAGAACTGTCCTTGCACAAAATGACATTTGTAAAGGAAAAAAAGAAGCCATTTAAAACCACTTGCGGCTTTAGGTTTGATCTTAAGTAGAATCTGAACAGGTACATTATGAAGTGTAGCTCCATCCCAAAAAAATCTATTTTTAAGCTTTTTGGAGAACATAGGGAGGGGTTATCACCCCTGTAACATTTGCTGTCTTTGCACATCTGTTCAGAACATGTCACCTCACTTTCCGTCCCAATGACAAATGTTTTTGGAAAAGTGGGGTTTTAATTGAAACAAGGATTGGTGATAAAGTATCAGTAGAGAGGAG
Source organism: Lithobates sylvaticus (assembly GCA_028564925.1). NCBI lineage: Eukaryota > Metazoa > Chordata > Amphibia > Anura > Ranidae > Lithobates > Lithobates sylvaticus. Next base: position 1,288,648 of record CM053038.1, read on the forward strand.
ATACCTTTTTCCCAAATTAAATCTAACAGGATAGAATTTCCCTTCCTAGGGGTAGATTTCCTCTCACTTCCTGTTTTCTCTTTCCATTTGCAAGTAGGAGTCGTTTGTAAGTTGGATGTTTGAAAATAGGGGCCTGGCGTATATACTCTGCAGAAATTTGCCCTATTAGATGTTGGTGTAGCCACAAGACTGGTGGGCACAGGAATGGGCCCTGCTGTGAGTTAATAGATCAAGATTTGTAATTGCATGCACCTGTTGAACAGGGCAGAAAAATTGGGGGTGGTGGTGGTGGTGGTGGTGGACGGTTTTGCCACAAGACTGTAAGCTCTCACAGTTACTCTTGGTGGGCGCAGGAATGGGCCCTGCTGTGAGTTATTAGATCAAGATTTGTAATTGCAAGCACCTGATGAACAGGGCAGAAAAATTGGGCCTTTGGCGGTGGTGGTGGACGGTGTTGCCACAAGACTGTAGGCCCTCATAGTTACTCTTGGTGGGCGCAGGAATGGGCCCTGCTGTGAGTTATTAGATCAAGATTTGTAATTGCAAGCACCTGATGAACAGGGCAGAAAAATTGGGCCTTTGGCGGTGGTGGTGGACGGTGTTGCCACAAGACTGCAGGCCCTCATAGTTACTCTTGGTGGGCGCAGGAATGGGCCCTGCTGTGAACTATTAGATCAAGATTTGTAATTACCCGCCCCTGTTAAACAGGGGCTGAAAAATTGTGCCTTAGGCACTGGTGCTGGTGCCACAACACTGCAACCCCTCACAGAGACTGTACTTGGAGCACAGCAGTCACACGTGTTGCGAAGCATTTTTTTAAAAAATTGTAAGTACACGCCCCTGTTAAACAGGGGCTGAAAAATTGTGCCTTAGGCACTGGTGCTGGTGCCACAACACTGCAACCCGGCCCTCACAGATACTGTACTTGGAGCACAGCAGTCACACGTGTTGCGAAGCATTTTTTTAAAAAATTGTAAGTACACGCCCCTGTTAAACAGGGGCTGAAAAATTGTGCCTTAGGCACTGGTGCTGGTGCCACAACACTGCAACCCGGCCCTCACAGATACTGTACTTGGAGCACAGCAGTCACACGTGTTGCGAAGCATTTTTTTTTTAAAAATTGTAAGTACACGCCCCTGTTAAACAGGGGCTGAAAAATTGTGCCTTAGGCACTGGTGCTGGTGCCACAACACTGCAACCCGGCCCTCACAGATACTGTACTTGGAGCACAGCAGTCACACGTGTTGCGAAGCATTTTTTTAAAAAATTGTAAGTACACGCCCCTGTTAAACAGGGGCTGAAAAATTGTGCCTTAGGCACTGGTGCTGGTGCCACAACACTGCAACCCGGCCCTCACAGATACTGTACTTGGAGCACAGCAGTCACACGTGTTGCGAAGCATTTTTTTAAAAAATTGTAAGTACCCGCCCCTGTTAAACAGGGGCTGAAAAATTGTGCCTTAGGCACTGGTGCTGGTGCCACAACACTGCAACACGGCCCTCACAGAGACTGTACTTGGAGCACAGCAGTCACACGTGTTGCGAAGCATTTTTTTTAAAAATTGTAAGTACACGCCCCTGTTAAACAGGGGCTGAAAAATTGTGCCTTAGGCACTGGTGCTGGTGCCACAACACTGCAACACGGCCCTCACAGAGACTGTACTTGGAGCACAGCAGTCACACGTGTTGCGAAGCATTTTTTTAAAAAATTGTAAGTACACGCCCCTGTTAAACAGGGGCTGAAAAATTGTGCCTTAGGCACTGGTGTGGTGGCATGGATCATTGAGGAGGAGGAAGAGGATAGTCAGTGAACATAAGAGGACAGTCACTCAGCATCAGCATAGGCAGTCTTGAAGGGATGTGACATTAAAAATTATTCGGTTATATCCGCCTCAGGTGCCTGGTAGCTGGTGGTGATCCAAGACTGATTCATTTTGATGAATGTCAGTCGATCAACCGAGGCGGTGGACAGGCGCACCCTATGATCAGTCACAAATCCTCCAGCAGCACTGAATGTGCGTTCGGAAAGAACGCTGGAGGCAGGACAGGCCAGTAGCTCAATTGCATACTGTGCAAGCTCTGGCCAGTGATCCATCCTCAGGACCCAGTAAGCCAGAGGATTTTCGGTGGGAAAGGTGTCCAAGTCTGACCTTGCCCCAAGGTATTCCTGCACCATGTATATCAGACGCTGGCGATGGTTGCTGGAACCGATCATACCTTGGGGCTGCGGACTAAAAAATTGTCTGAACGCATCGGTCAGACGTCCACCTTCCCCACCGCTCCTTCTGCCACTGACCGAAGCCTCAGCAACTCGTCGCCCAGGACCAGGAGTTTGTAGCCTCCCAGTTTCTGGGAACGCGTTGCACAGACCTTTCTGCAAGGCCTCCCTGAGATGTCTCATCCTCTGCTCCCTCTGCGACGGCAAGATAAGGTCCGCAACCTTACCCTTGTACCGCGGATCAAGGAGAGTGGCCAGCCAGTAATGGTCCCTCTCCTTGATCCGAAGAACACGAGGATCCTTCCGCAGGCTTTGCAGGATCAGGGAGGCCATGCAGCGTAGGTTAGCTGAGGCATTCGGTCCGGAGTCTTCTGGGTCACTGAGGATGACATGATCGCCAGCCACCTCCTCCCAGCCACGTACAAGTCCACTGGCTTGTTGGGACTGTACATCATCCCTAAAAGACTGCTGCTGCTGATGCTGAGTGCCAGGCTCCACCTCCATGCTCACACAATCCTCCTCCTCCTCCTCCTCCTCCTCCTCCTCCTCATCCTCTTCCTGTGTGATGGGTGGGACAGAAGGAACACTGTCCGGATAAAGGGGGCCTTGAGAGGCAAGGAAGTCCTCCTCTTCCTGCCTCTGTTCTGCCTCAAGTGCCCTGTCCATTATCCCACGCAGCGTATGCTCCAACAGGTGGACAAGAGGGACAGTGTCACTGATGCATGCACTGTCACTGCTCACCATCCTCGTGGCCTCCTCAAATGGTGAGAGGACAGTGCATGCATCCCTGATCATGCTCCACTGACGTGGGGAAAAAAAACCAAGCTCCCCTGACCCTGTCCTGGTGCCGTAGTCGCAAAGGTACTCATTGATGGCCCTCTGCTGCGTGTGCAGTCGCTGCAGCATGGCCAACGTTGAGTTCCACCTGGTGGGCATGTCAGATATTAGGCGGTTCTTGGGCAGGTTCAGCTCCTTTTGCAGCTCAGTCAGCCGAGCACTGGCATTATAAGATCGGCGGAAATGCACACAGACTTTCCTGGCCTGCCTCAGGACATCCTGTAAGCCTGGGAACCTGCCCAAGAACCGCTGCACCACCAGGTTGAGGACGTGAGCCATGCAGGGCACATGGGTGAGCTGCCCCTGTCGCAGGGCGGAGAGGAGGTTGGTGCCATTGTCAGAAACGACCATTCCTGGCTTAAGCTGACGTGGCGTCAACCACCTCTCGGCCTGCCCCTGCAGAGCTGCCAGAACCTCTGGCCCAGTGTGGCTCCTGTCCCCCAAACACACCAGCGCAAGCACGGCATGGCATCTTTTTGCCTGCGTACTTGCGTAGCCCCTTGTACGCCTACGGAGCACCGCTGGTTCCAAGGACAGAGCACTGGAGGAAGAAGAAGAGGAGGGGGTGGAGGAGAGAGGTGTGTCACAACCAGTAGCAGTAGTCGCGTTTTGGAGGCGTGGTGGCGGAACAACCTCCAACACTACTGCACCTTGTCCTGCATCCCTCCCAGCTGCCAATAGAGTGACCCAATGGGCCGTGAAAGAAAGGTACCGTCCCTGTCCATGCCTGCTGGACCATGAGTCAGCGGTAATATGCACCTTACCGCTGACCGCCCTGTCCAGCGAGGCATGGACATTGCCCTCCACATGCCGGTAGAGAGACGGAATCGCCTTCCGCGAGAAAAAGTGGCGTTTGGGAACCTGCCACTGAGGAACCGCACATTGAACAAACTCACGGAAGGGGGCCGAGTCTACCAACTGAAAAGGCAGCAGTTGAAGTGCTAGCAATTTAGCAAGGCTAGCATTCAACCGCTGGGCATGTGGATGGCTGGGAGTGTACTTCTTTCTACGGTCCAGCAGCTGGGGCAGGGAAATTTGCCTGCTGCATTCGGACGTCGGTGTACTGCAAGTACTTGGTTGTGACACACCGAATTCTACACCTTCAGTCCTCTCAGAGCAGCTTTTAGAGAGGACTGAAGGTGTAGTGGGGATGGAGATCCCAGCTGAGGAGGAGCAAGGAGAGGTCCGCTTAGTTCTTTGGTGTGGGTCTTTTATGTGTGCCTGCCAACGAGCTGCATGGCAGGTCGCCATATGTCTGGTCATGCTTGTCGTGCCCAAGCGGCTGATGTTTTGGCCACGCGAGATACGCTTGAGACAAATATTGCAAATAGCAGTGGTGCGATCTGCTGCACTCGTCTCAAAAAAGGCCCACACCAAAGAACTTTTCTGATAACGTGCAGAGGCAGCGCCCTGCACAGGCGGAGCTCTGCGGTGTTGTACAGTTGCTGTGCTGGCCTCTACCTGGCCTCCAGGGGGCATCCTGCCTCGTTGGACATGTGACGCCGCATCCTCCTCCTCCTCGTCCTCCTCCTCATCCTCTCTCCCTTGAGGCACCCACGTGGAGTCAGTGACCTCATCATCCCCTCCCTCTTCACCACTAGAGCAAACCTGGCAGTAAGCTGCAGCTGGTGGAACTGTACTGCCAGATTCCTCAAGCTGGGTATCGTCATCCGAGCCTTCGAATCGTTGGGCATCCTCCTGGAGCATGTACCCAACACTGTGCTCAAAGAGTTCGGGGGACTCCTCAGGAGGACATGGTGGGTCTAGGGAAGGGGTGGCTGATGATGCTCTGTCAGTACCCTGAGCCTGGGTGAGAGAGGATGAGGAGGATGAGGAGGGCTTGGTCATCCATTCTACCAAGCCTTCAGCATGATGCGGCTCCACATGTCCAGCTGCCGAAAACAAAGACGCGCGTGTCCCATGGCCACGTGCTGATGACGATGCACGACCACGTCCACGTCCACGGCCACGTCCACTAGAAACAGAGCCTGCCTGCCCTGTGTTCTTGGCTCTGCACACTCTGCCTCCCCTTGGCGGTCTTCCAGCCATTGTAGTCGGTAGTCCTGTGGGTGCTGCTGAGAAGAAAATATAGGAGCTCTGTGTGATGCCACTAACACACTAGAAGTCCTATGGGTGCTTCTGCAAAGAAAATAGAGGAGCTCTGTGTGATGCCACTAACACACTAGAAGTCCTGTGGGTGCTTATGCAAAGAAAATAGAGGAGCTCTGTGTGATGCCACTAACACACTAGAAGTCCTGTGGGTGCTTATGCAAAGAAAATAGAGGAGCTCTGTGTGATGCCACTAACACACTAGAAGTCCTGTGGGTGCTTATGCAAAGAAAATAGAGGAGCTCTGTGTGATGCCACTAACACACTAGAAGTCCTGTGGGTGCTTATGCAAAGAAAATAGAGGAGCTCTGTGTGATGCCACTAACACACTAGAAGTCCTGTGGGTGCTGCTGAGAAGAATATATAGGAGCTCTGTGTGATGCCACTAACACACTAGAAGTCCTATGGGTGCTTCTGCAAAGAAAATAGAGGAGCTCTGTGTGATGCCACTAACACACTAGAAGTCCTGTGGGTGCTTATGCAAAGAAAATAGAGGAGCTCTGTGTGATGCCACTAACACACTAGAAGTCCTGTGGGTGCTGCTGAGAAGAATATATAGGAGCTCTGTGTGATGCCACTAACACACTAGAAGTCCTATGGGTGCTTCTGCAAAGAAAATAGAGGAGCTCTGTGTGATGCCACTAACACACTAGAAGTCCTGTGGGTGCTTATGCAAAGAAAATAGAGGAGCTCTGTGTGATGCCACTAACACACTAGAAGTCCTGTGGGTGCTTCTGCAAAGAAAATAGAGGAGCTCTGTGTGATGCCACTAACACACTAGAAGTCCTGTGGGTGCTTCTGCAAAGAAAATAGAGGAGCTCTGTGTGATGCCACTAACACACTAGAAGTCCTGTGGGTGCTTATGCAAAGAAAATAGAGGAGCTCTGTGTGATGCCACTAACACACTAGAAGTCCTGTGGGTGCTTCTGCAAAGAAAATAGAGGAGCTCTGTGTGATGCCACTAACACACTAGAAGTCCTGTGGGTGCTTATGCAAAGAAAATAGAGGAGCTCTGTGTGATGCCACTAACACACTAGAAGTCCTGTGGGTGCTGCTGAGAAGAATATATAGGAGCTCTGTGTGATGCCACTAACACACTAGAAGTCCTATGGGTGCTTCTGCAAAGAAAATAGAGGAGCTCTGTGTGATGCCACTAACACACTAGAAGTCCTGTGGGTGCTTATGCAAAGAAAATAGAGGAGCTCTGTGTGATGCCACTAACACACTAGAAGTCCTGTGGGTGCTTCTGCAAAGAAAATAGAGGAGCTCTGTGTGATGCCACTAACACACTAGAAGTCCTGTGGGTGCTTCTGCAAAGAAAATAGAGGAGCTCTGTGTGATGCCACTAACACACTAGAAGTCCTGTGGGTGCTTCTGCAAAGAAAATAGAGGAGCTCTGTGTGATGCCACTAACACACTAGAAGTCCTGTGGGTGCTTATGCAAAGAAAATAGAGGAGCTCTGTGTGATGCCACTAACACACTAGAAGTCCTGTGGGTGCTTCTGCAAAGAAAATAGAGGAGCTCTGTGTGATGTCACTAACACACTAGAAGTCCTGTGGGTGCTTATGCAAAGAAAATAGAGGAGCTCTGTGTGATGCCACTAACACACTAGAAGTCCTGTGGGTGCTTCTGCAAAGAAAATAGAGGAGCTCTGTGTGATGCCACTAACACACTAGAAGTCCTGTGGGTGCTTATGCAAAGAAAATAGAGGAGCTCTGTGTGATGCCACTAACACACTAGAAGTCCTGTGGGTGCTTATGCAAAGAAAATAGAGGAGCTCTGTGTGATGCCACTAACACACTAGAAGTCCTGTGGGTGCTGCTGAGAAGAATATATAGGAGCTCTGTGTGATGCAACTAACACACTAGAAGTCCTATGGGTGCTTCTGCAAAGAAAATAGAGGAGCTCTGTGTGATGGGACTAACACACTTCAAGTCCTATAGGTGCTTCTGGGAAGAAAATATAGCTCTGTGTGTGTGATGGGACTAACACACTTCAAGTCCTATAGGTGCTTCTGTGAAGAAAATATAGCTCTGTGTGTGTGATGGGACTAACACACTTCAAGTCCTATAGGTGCTTCTGGGAAGAAAATATAGCTCTGTGTGTGTGATGGGACTAACACACTTCAAGTCCTATAGGTGCTTCTGGGAACAAAATATAGCTCTGTGTGTGTGATGGGACTAACACACTTCAAGTCCTATAGGTGCTTCTGGGAACAAAATATAGCTCTGTGTGTGTGATGGGACTAACACACTTCAAGTCCTATAGGTGCTTCTGGGAAGAAAATATAGCTCTGTGTGTGTAATGGGACTAACACACTTCAAGTCCTATAGGTGCTTCTGGGAACAAAATATAGCTCTGTGTGTGTGATGGGACTAACACACTTCAAGTCCTATAGGTGCTTCTGGGAAGAAAATATAGCTCTGTGTGTGTGATGGGACTAACACACTTCAAGTCCTATAGGTGCTTCTGGGAACAAAATATAGCTCTGTGTGTGTGATGGGACTAACACACTTCAAGTCCTATAGGTGCTTCTGGGAACAAAATATAGCTCTGTGTGTGTAATGGGACTAACACACTTCAAGTCCTATAGGTGCTTCTGGGAAGAAAATATAGCTCTGTGTGTGTAATGGGACTAACACACTTCAAGTCCTATAGGTGCTTCTGGGAACAAAATATAGCTCTGTGTGTGTGATGGGACTAACACACTTCAAGTCCTATAGGTGCTTCTGGGAACAAAATATAGCTCTGTGTGTGTGATGGGACTAACACACTTCAAGTCCTATAGGTGCTTCTGGGAAGAAAATATAGCTCTGTGTGTGTAATGGGACTAACACACTTCAAGTCCTATAGGTGCTTCTGGGAAGAAAATATAGCTCTGTGTGTGTGATGGGACTAACACACTTCAAGTCCTATAGGTGCTTCTGGGAACAAAATATAGCTCTGTGTGTGTGATGGGACTAACACACTTCAAGTCCTATAGGTGCTTCTGGGAACAAAATATAGCTCTGTGTGTGTGATGGGACTAACACACTTCAAGTCCTATAGGTGCTTCTGGGAACAAAATATAGCTCTGTGTGTGTGATGGGACTAACACACTTCAAGTCCTATAGGTGCTTCTGGGAACAAAATATAGCTCTGTGTGTGTAATGGGACTAACACACTTCAAGTCCTATAGGTGCTTCTGGGAAGAAAATATAGCTCTGTGTGTGTAATGGGACTAACACACTTCAAGTCCTATAGGTGCTTCTGGGAACAAAATATAGCTCTGTGTGTGTAATGGGACTAACACACTTCAAGTCCTATAGGTGCTTCTGGGAACAAAATATAGCTCTGTGTGTGTGATGGGACTAACACACTTCAAGTCCTATAGGTTCTTCTGGGAACAAAATATAGCTCTGTGTGTGTGATGGGACTAACACACTTCAAGTCCTATAGGTGCTTCTGGGAACAAAATATAGCTCTTTGTGTGTGATGGGACTAACACACTTCAAGTCCTATAGGTGCTTCTGGGAACAAAATATAGCTCTGTGTGTGTGATGGGACTAACACACTTCAAGTCCTATAGGTGCTTCTGGGAACAAAATATAGCTCTGTGTGTGTAATGGGACTAACACACTTCAAGTCCTATAGGTGCTTCTGGGAAGAAAATATAGCTCTGTGTGTGTAATGGGACTAACACACTTCAAGTCCTATAGGTGCTTCTGGGAACAAAATATAGCTCTGTGTGTGTAATGGGACTAACACACTTCAAGTCCTATAGGTGCTTCTGGGAACAAAATATAGCTCTGTGTGTGTGATGGGACTAACACACTTCAAGTCCTATAGGTGCTTCTGGGAACAAAATATAGCTCTGTGTGTGTGATGGGACTAACACACTTCAAGTCCTATAGGTGCTTCTGGGAACAAAATATAGCTCTGTGTGTGTAATGGGACTAACACACTTCAAGTCCTATAGGTGCTTCTGGGAAGAAAATATAGCTCTGTGTGTGTAATGGGACTAACACACTTCAAGTCCTATAGGTGCTTCTGGGAACAAAATATAGCTCTGTGTGTGTAATGGGACTAACACACTTCAAGTCCTATAGGTGCTTCTGGGAACAAAATATAGCTCTGTGTGTGTGATGGGACTAACACACTTCAAGTCCTATAGGTGCTTCTGGGAACAAAATATAGCTCTGTGTGTGTGATGGGACTAACACACTTCAAGTCCTATAGGTGCTTCTGGGAACAAAATATAGCTCTGTGTGTGTAATGGGACTAACACACTTCAAGTCCTATAGGTGCTTCTGGGAAGAAAATATAGCTCTGTGTGTGTAATGGGACTAACACACTTCAAGTCCTATAGGTGCTTCTGGGAACAAAATATAGCTCTGTGTGTGTAATGGGACTAACACACTTCAAGTCCTATAGGTGCTTCTGGGAACAAAATATAGCTCTGTGTGTGTGATGGGACTAACACACTTCAAGTCCTATAGGTTCTTCTGGGAACAAAATATAGCTCTGTGTGTGTGATGGGACTAACACACTTCAAGTCCTATAGGTGCTTCTGGGAAGAAAATATAGCTCTGTGTGTGTAATGGGACTAACACACTTCAAGTCCTATAGGTGCTTCTGGGAAGAAAATATAGCTCTGTGTGTGTGATGGGACTAACACACTTCAAGTCCTATAGGTGCTTCTGGGAAGAAAATATAGCTCTGTGTGTGTAATGGGACTAACACACTTCAAGTCCTATAGGTGCCTCTGGGAACAAAATATAGCTCTGTGTGTGTGATGGGACTAACACACTTCAAGTCCTATAGGTGCTTCTGGGAACAAAATATAGCTCTGTGTGTGTGATGGGACTAACACACTTCAAGTCCTATAGGTTCTTCTGGGAACAAAATATAGCTCTGTGTGTTTGATGGGACTAACACACTTCAAGTCCTATAGGTGCTTCTGGGAAGAAAATATAGCTCTGTGTGTGTAATGGGACTAACACACTTCAAGTCCTATAGGTGCTTCTGGGAAGAAAATATAGCTCTGTGTGTGTAATGGGACTAACACACTTCAAGTCCTATAGGTGCTTCTGGGAAGAAAATATAGCTCTGTGTGTGTAATGGGACTAACACACTTCAAGTCCTATAGGTGCTTCTGGGAACAAAATATAGCTCTGTGTGTGTAATGGGACTAACACACTTCAAGTCCTATAGGTGCTTCTGGGAACAAAATATAGCTCTGTGTGTGTGATGGGACTAACACACTTCAAGTCCTATAGGTGCTTCTGGGAACAAAATATAGCTCTGTGTGTGTGATGGGACTAACACACTTCAAGTCCTATAGGTGCTTCTGGGAACAAAATATAGCTCTGTGTGTGTAATGGGACTAACACACTTCAAGTCCTATAGGTGCTTCTGGGAAGAAAATATAGCTCTGTGTGTGTAATGGGACTAACACACTTCAAGTCCTATAGGTGCTTCTGGGAACAAAATATAGCTCTGTGTGTGTAATGGGACTAACACACTTCAAGTCCTATAGGTGCTTCTGGGAACAAAATATAGCTCTGTGTGTGTGATGGGACTAACACACTTCAAGTCCTATAGGTTCTTCTGGGAACAAAATATAGCTCTGTGTGTGTGATGGGACTAACACACTTCAAGTCCTATAGGTGCTTCTGGGAAGAAAATATAGCTCTGTGTGTGTAATGGGACTAACACACTTCAAGTCCTATAGGTGCTTCTGGGAAGAAAATATAGCTCTGTGTGTGTGATGGGACTAACACACTTCAAGTCCTATAGGTGCTTCTGGGAAGAAAATATAGCTCTGTGTGTGTAATGGGACTAACACACTTCAAGTCCTATAGGTGCTTCTGGGAACAAAATATAGCTCTGTGTGTGTGATGGGACTAACACACTTCAAGTCCTATAGGTTCTTCTGGGAACAAAATATAGCTCTGTGTGTTTGATGGGACTAACACACTTCAAGTCCTATAGGTGCTTCTGGGAAGAAAATATAGCTCTGTGTGTGTAATGGGACTAACACACTTCAAGTCCTATAGGTGCTTCTGGGAAGAAAATATAGCTCTGTGTGTGTAATGGGACTAACACACTTCAAGTCCTATAGGTGCTTCTGGGAAGAAAATATAGCTCTGTGTGTGTAATGGGACTAACACACTTCAAGTCCTATAGGTGCTTCTGGGAAGAAAATATAGCTCTGTGTGTGTAATGGGACTAACACACTTCAAGTCCTATAGGTGCCTCTGGGAACAAAATATAGCTCTGTGTGTGCGATGGGACTAACACACTTCAAGTCCTATAGGTGCTTCTGGGAAGAAAATATAGCTCTGTGTGTGTGATGGGACTAACACACTTCAAGTCCTATAGGTGCTTCTGGGAAGAAAATATAGCTCTGTGTGTGTAATGGGACTAACACACTTCAAGTCCTATAGGTGCCTCTGGGAACAAAATATAGGAGCTCTGCCTGCCTGCCACGAACACACTACAAGTCCTATAGGTGCTTCTGGTAACAAAATATAGGAGCTCTGCCTGCCTGCCACGAACACACTACAAGTCCTATAGGTGCTTCTGGTAACAAAATATAGGAGCTCTGCCTGCCTGCCACGAACACACTACAAGTCCTATAGGTGCTTCTGGTAACAAAATATAGGAGCTCTGCCTGCCTGCCACGAACACACTACAAGTCCTATAGGTGCTTCTGGTAACAAAATATAGTAGCTCTGCCTGCCACGAGCACACTACAAGCCCCTCTTTCTCAATCAATCTTTGTAACTGAATCTATCTAACTCAATCTCTGTAAGTGAATCTCTCTAACTATCTAAATGCAGCAGAGTGTCACAGAATCAGCCTGCTCAATCTGCGCCGGAACAGCATGTGACCGGCGCAGACGGCGTGGCGGCGTTTTATAGGGGGGGGCGTGTACTACAGCCCCTGAGCTGTAATTGGCTACAGGCGTCCTGCCTGTAGCCAATTATGGCTCTTCGAGTTTCCGGGGCTGTGATTGGCCAAGCATGCGGGGTCACAGTGCATGCTTGGCCAATCATCAGCCAGCAATGCGCTGCGTCGGCCGCGCCGGCCGCAATGCATTGCGGGGCCGCTCGCATCACACGAACGTGATGCGAGCGGCCAAAATAGTTCTGGGCTCGCCGAGCGAGCGAACGCCCGGTGCTCGATGCGAACGTGGGTTCGCATCGAGCACCGGGCCCATCCCTATCCAGTGGTAAGTGAAATGTCAAATCCAAAATAGTGTCCAACATATGTAAAAAATGTATATAAAAAAGTCCAACACCAATAATGGGAAAAACGCAGGAGTGGGGATGAAGATGAAACACTGTTCAGTGAAGAGACATCAAAGATGGTATATCATCAACAACAATGGGGAATGTGTATGCCCTTACTTGAACAGATGGCCCTGAACACCAAACGCAACGTCAAAGGGATCTCCAATCAGGCAGACATAAAAGACTGGATCCTGGTGATGGATTCAACCGGATAGTGGAGCCACTTGCTTCCAGATGATATGTGGAGAAAGAAATGGCTGTAGGTCAAAAAGGTATTTTATTTCTAAAAACCAGCATGTAACAATGAAAAGTGATCACGAATAAAAATTGTCAGACAATGGGGAGCTGATGAGCCTAGCCCTATGCGTTTCGACCAAAGGGTCTTCAACAGGGGCATAGGGTGACCACATTTCCAAACTGCCATTCAGGGACACCCCCGCCCCCCCGCCCAAAAAAATATGTTTTTTGATACTTTTTTTGCCAATTTTTGGAAAAACAAAAGCAAACAGTGGTAACCAGTTTAGACAGGTGATATACAATGTGCACCTGCTTTAACTATAATATATATAACTATAATCAATTATTGCGATTTTTTCCCAAAAATATGTAGAAGAATACATATCGGCCTAAACTGAGGGAAAAATTTGTTTTAAAAAAAAGAAATGGGGATGTTCTCTTCTAGGGACTGGCTGGCAGCACTGCAGTGTCCCGGAATGAAGGTGCCCGGGACATAAATATGAATTAAGGGACAATCCTGGGCAATCCGGGACACGTGGGCACCCTAGAAGTGCACTTTAAAGCCACAGATTAGATAAGCCTGGTACATACTACAGTTTTTTTGGGCTGCACGAAAAAAAACGGACGGCTCCGGTTGAGAGCCGCTGTACTAACCATGCAATGTTAGTTCAGTAATCCCCCCCGCTGAGCTGTTGTGTTCAGAAAGGGGGACCCCCCGCGCCGCCGCCAGGATATACTGATCAGCGCTCTCTGCCATTGATTAAGGCAGTACATACATGGTCGAATTCCGAACAAATTTTCTTTTCAAATTCAGAAATGTTGTGCGTTTTTTGATCCGATAGCACCACAATTGATTTTCGAAATTCGACCAACCAAGCCTTCAATTTCACCTCATGTTGCTACAGAAAATAATTTTTGTGTCTGGGAATCTTCTTTTCTTTCCGGGAATTTTCTTTTCTTGCACTCATGTGCATTCCTTTTTCAATTATATTTCTCACACGATTCTCGCATCATTAATTAGAAAATCGTTTGGTTTTTTAAAAAATTTCCAACATGTCCGATCACTCAAATTCGATAACCACACGAAAATAGGCCATTGCTGTGTCCCACTAATGGTGCGAAATTTGAACGTAAATTCTTTGAACAGATTTTGCATGTCCAACAGAAGCCAGGCCGGATGTCTGGCTTCTGTCGGACAGATCGAAATACACACGGGCCAAATGTTTTTTTTTTTTAACAGGCCATGGTCTCCCTGCTGGCTGAATAAAAAAGCTGAATCATGTATGGACCGCTTTCATGATTGTAGCTCATATGCTTCTCACCCGCATATGTAGAGCTAACTTAACCATTTGCCTTCCAAGCCTATTCTGACACTTCTTTCCTACATGTAAAAATCATATCTAGAAATATAGCTAGAAGCTACTTAGAACCCCCCCAAACATTATATATATATTTTTAAGCAGAAGCCCTGGAGCAGTGATCTCCAAACTGCGGCCTGGTGGACACTATTCCTCCCACTGACACAAATGATGGGGCACTATTCCCACTGACACCAATGATTGAACACCATTCCTCCCACTGACACCAATGATGGGACACTATTCCTCCCACTGACACCAATGATGGGGAACCATTCCTCCCACTGACACCTATGATGGGACACTATTCCTCCCACTGACAACAATGATGGGGCACTGTTCCTTCCACTGATACCAATGATGGGACACTATTCCTCCCACTTATTCCAATGATGTGGCACACTATTGCTCCCACTGATACCAATGATGGGGCACTACTCCTCCCACTGATACCAATGATGGAGCACTATTCCTCCCACTGATACCAATGATGGGACACTATTCCTCCCACTTATTCCAATGATGTGGCACACTATTCCTCCCACTGATACCAATGATGGGGCACTACTCCTTCCACTGATACCAATGATGGAGCACTATTCCTCCCACTGATACCAATGATGGAGCACTATTCCTCCCACTGATACCAATGATGGGGCACTATTCCTTCCACTTTAATCACAGGGCACTATTCTTCCTACTGACACTAATGATGAGGCACTATTCCTTCCACTGACACCAATGATGGGACAATGATGTAGGGACTGGAACAATGACCCTCTGTGATCTCAGTTCCTGGATCAGGGACTTCATTGTGAGACCCCTGATTGGATCCCTTGGAGCGTTTGTCACCAAAAACCTTATTGTAGGTTCTTCCGTGAATTTGATCGCATAACCCTGGGAGAACATGTCTAAAATAAACTGGTTATGAGTAATACTTCTTTGCTGCAGAAGTAAACACCTGAAGCCTTCCCCCGACAGTAAGGAAGGAGTCACTGCGATTTCACGGAAGTCGCAGGAGAATTGAAGAGCACTACACTCCTACCTTTGGGTTTTTGGAAGGACCATGGCTTCTTTTTCCTTGCGTTTTATCTTCCTGCTGCCCTTTCTGAGGACGAAAAAACACATGCGTGCCTGCACCTTCTTTTTCTTGACCGGAAACAAAGGAATCCAGAATCCCTTGTTTCGGGGGAATCCGCTGTAATATGGGATTTCATCTGATTAACCCAGTGCTCTAGATTCCTAGCAACGCATGTTGTTGCCATTGCTGGTTTCAGATTGTTCATGATTTATTGCCAGGTTTTTTTAAGAAGTATGTCCATCCTCTTATCTTGCACCTATCCTGGGCTCCTTTAGTGTGCTCATATCTTCAAAAGCGAGGTCAGTCGACTTCGAAAGCTGTGAGAAGGCGGAATCCAGTTTTGGAACTTCGTTCCAGATGGTGTCAGGGTCTTCCTCAAAAGGGAGTCTTCTTTTGTGGGCCCGAGAAAAGAATGGTTTCTACTCTTGGCTTTTGGAGTCCAGTAGATCTACATATGGTCGTGCAGGGAGAGCTCCTTCTTCTCCTCCTCTATCCCCAATTAGCGTGGATTACTTTAAGGAGACCCCCTTCCATCTCCAGGGACATTTTGTACTTCCTGCTGAAACAGAGAAACCCACTGAGACTCTTAGGTCCGCTAGAGGGCCCTAGCTTCCCCTGAGGGCCCAGGCTCTTCTCTCAGGTTTGACCTGAACGTCTGAAAAGTGCCACGGAGCTCATCCTTAATGGTTGTAACAAGATCGCCTCAAATGGATGGAGAATCCTCCTTGACTAAATCCATGATACAATCTGCAAAAAGGAGCTTTGTCCAGGATTTGCTTAATTTTTCCTTTCAAACAGGACACCTTCTCACGCTTTTAGCCTGGATAAACAGAAGAAATCAACAATGGAACCACGCTGAAGTACTGCTGCACAGCAGGCACACATCTAAAAACACCAAGGTGCACTAGGAAAGGACATCTTACTTACCCTGTGCCCAAGCAAGCCCCACCACCACAGCCAATCCTAGTGGAGACCCCTGCGGCTATACAGAAGTGCTACCATCTAGTCACTTTGCTGCCATCAGGGAGTGCTCCGTCTAAGGGTGGGTGGGGGGATAGCCCATAAGAGTAAGGCCCACAGTAAATAGGAACACAGTCTCTTACCTTGGGCTTGCTGGTGCCTTGATTTGCCCCCTTATACGCTGCACTTTCCTCCATTGCAGAGCGCACTGCGGTCGCGTTGCTGAATGAATGTCCGGTTCCTGGATTAAAAAACACAGCTGCGCCGGCCCAGGACCAGAAGTTAAAGGCACCAGGGGACCTAGCTCTCTCCCCCTTCGCTTTGCGGCTGGAATGATGCCGCGCACCTGACCCGGAAGAGCCGTCCCTTTCTGTGCACTGCACAGGATGTGGCCTAGAGCTCTCCTCGGCCTCCAGAATAACGGCGGCCGCTTCAGAATTCACCGCCACTGGCCCGCTCTGCGGGAGGCAAGCAGGGGGCCTCTGCACACCTCTCACCGAGCATGGAAGGGGTAGAGAGAGCCCACAAGAACCATCCAGTTAGAGGCACGTGGGCGGATCACAGACTTCTGGCAGAAAAAGCTAAAGATTTTCAGGTGAGAACCTCTTGTCTCCCAGGACAGACCTGAGAGATCCTGGCTCCCACCAGAAGTGTTTCTACCGCCTGGAGGAAACACAAAAAAACGAAGGCAAGCTGCATGGATGCCTCCTATTAAAGCTTTGGATGATGAGGTGTTTCATGTTGTGGGAGGAGCCATGATCTCTAGGGTGCTGTCCAGAAAACCGTTTTGGGAAAGTCCTTTAAAATATCAAGAAGTACATATCTGTGTATTGGTGGTGAAGGGTGGGGTGTGGTTAAGAAGAAAATGATGGCAAGCCATTAAAGGTTTGCTTTAAAGAGATGCTCCAGGCTCCCCTCCAGGCACTTACCTGTCTAGGAATCCAGCGTTGCCCTCACCCCAAGCTGATTCTCCTATCAGGTGCCGGCATCTGTAGAAAGGGAAACAGGAAGTGAAGCCTTGTGGCTTCACAGCCTGTTTCCTACTGCGCATTTGCGAGTTGTGCTGCGCCTTGTGAATGGCCCCATAGTCTTCTGGGACCTGTGATGCACACTAGAAGACTGCGGAGGAAGGGGGGGGGCTGAACAAAACCTGGTCAAAACCAGGTACCCGCTCCCCCCTCCCCCCCAAAATGTGCCAAATGTGGCAGCGGAGGGGGGAATGGGCAGACAAACGGAGCTTCCCCTTTTGGGTAGAGCTCCGCTTCAATGACAACTCAAAATGCACATGTTACTGTGTGAATCCAGCCTAACTCATTTTATATGAACCTTTTTTTCTTGCACTTTCTTTTCTAGTTAAAGTAATAGGAAATGTCCACTAGACTTTCACAACTACACTTTTTAGAAAATATTTAGCATGTGCACCGATAGGGGTCTCCTAAATTGCTAAACAAAAGACAGTTTATTGTCTTTCAGACATTGGGGGGGGGGGGGGGGCAGAGTGTGCTCCCATGGGATTAGAAAATGCCCCAGAATCAATGGGAATAAACAGTGCCTCTGTCTTGGAAGTCAGTGGGAGCAAATAAAAAAGACAATCAGTAGTCAGTAGGGGCAGGAATAGTGCCCTGTCATTGATATTGGAGGAATAATGCCTCATCATTGGTGTCATTGGGAAGAATAGTGCCCCATCTTTGGTGTTATTGGGAGGAATACTGCCCCATCATTGGTATCTTTGGGAGGAATAATACCCCATCATTGGTGACAGTGGGAGGAATAGTGTCCCATCATTGGTATCAGTGGGAGAAATAGTGTCCCATCATTGGTATCAGTGGGAGGAATAGTGTCCATCATTTGTATCAGTGGAAGGAATAGTGTCCCATCACTGTATCAGTGGAAGGAATAGTTCCCCATCATTGGTATAAGTGGGAGGAATAGTGCCCCATCATTGGTATCAGTGGGAGGAATAGTGTCCCATCACTGGTATCAGTGGAAGGAATAGTGTCCAATCATTGGTATCAGTGGAAGGAATAGTGTCCCATCACTGGTATCAGTGGAAGGAATAGTGTCCAATCATTGGTATCAGTGGAAGGAATAGTGTCCCATCACTGTATCAGTGGAAGTAATAGTGCCCCATCATTGGTATCAGAGGGAGGAATAGTGCCCCATCACTGGTATCAGTGGGAGTAATAGTGCCCCATCATTGGTATCAGTGGGAGGAATAGTGTCCCCTCATTGGTGTCAGTGGGAGGAATAGTGTCCCATCATTGGTATCAGTGGGAGGAATAGTGTTCCATCATTGGTGACAGTGGGAGGAATAGTGTCCAATCATTGGTATCAGTGGAAGGAATAGTGTCCCATCACTGGTATCAGTGGAAGTAATAGTGCCCCATCACTGGTATCAGTGGGAGGAATAGTGTCCCATCATTGGTATCAGTGGGAGGAATAGTGTCCCATCACTGGTATCAGTGGGAGGAATAGTGTCCCATCACTGGTATCAGTGGGAGGAATAGTGCCCCATCATTGGTGACAGTGGGAGGAATAGTGTCCCATCTTTGGTATCAGTGGAAGGAATAGTGCCCATCACTGGTATCAGTGGGAGGAATAGTGTCCCATCACTGGTATCAGTGGGAGGAATAGTGCCCCTTTATTGGTGACAGTGGAAGGAATGGTGCCCAGAAGGCCAGATAAAGACAAGCGAAGGGCCTCATTCGGCCTGCGGGCTGCAGTTTGCAGACCACTGGTGTAGGATAATAACGACAAGCCAATGGGATTAAGCATGAACAGTGCTAATTATCTTACAGGAAACACATGGCAAATATTTTTGGTTATTTAAATCTAAGTAAGAGTGAAGTTACTTTATTTAATTTACTTTACTAGATATTTTGGTAACTGATAAATAAAAATAACTGTTGCCTACAAAATCCTCACACAATCAATCCCCCTTTTGGTAGCAGATGTAACTAAACACGTCCACGATCAGTAAAACCCTTTATATGGGGTTTGCACTGCAGTGCCACCTCCTACAACTCACCTACTAAAGGCAAGTATACTGTACACTGCGAGTACAGTTGCTCCAGAGCTTAGTAAATGAGGTAAAGCTTCATTTTACAAAAAATACCCAATCACAAGCAAGGAAAAAAAAACAAAAACAAATTTTTGCTTGAAACATGATTGGATGATAGAAATCAGCAGAGCTTCCCTTCGTTTCAGAACTTCCCTTCAGATCTAGAGAAACTGTACTTGCAGTAAACAGTATATTTGCCTTATAAATGAACTCCATCGTGTACGTGTGTGTCCAGAGGGTGTGCACAGGATGTGTACATAGCAGGGAATGTGAGCCCAACCCTGGTAAATCATCCTACAGTGAGGACATATGGTTAATCGTGTATGTGACCGAGCAAGCAGAACAACCAGTTCTGTGTCAATATTTATCCCTCGTTCACAGTGAACGCGAATTTGAAATCGCCTGAACTCGCACGATTTCAAAGCCGCATTTCAGTCCATCTTCGGGGCAACTTGAAAGACATCTCTGCGGGGTTCATGCACAGATGTCTATTGAAATTTCTCCCGAAGTCGCCAAAAGTAGTGCAGGAACTACTTTTGGAAATCGGTGTGGCGCCGCAAAGTCAGCGTTGCACCGATTGGAGCGGTGCCATTGCCACCAATAGGCGATTTGACCTGAGTTTTTACAACAGAACAACCAGTTCACACCACATGCAGTCCAGTGCATTTTTTTATGCATCAAAAAACATGGAAAGTAGGTTATATGGGTTCCAATAGCATAGTTCACACCGGTGCGGTCAGTTCCAGGGCATCTCAGTTCAAGAAAAAAAGTACAACATGCTGCATTTTGCCGCATCCAACACTGGGCTGAACTGGAACATGATAAAACTCTTCAAAAACTCACCAGACCCCAGTACCATGAAAAAAAAAATGGAAAAAATAAGAAAAAAGGGATATGGAATGCATCCAGAAACACGTTGAAGAGGGAGTTAACCCAGAAAAAATAAAAAATAAACCCTGCAAGGCAAAGGCGTAATGAGCTAGTACGCTAAGTATACTAGCTCATTATGAATAACTTACCTGAGATCAAAGCCCCCAAAGCGGTCCTCGTTCTTCATCTCCGCCGCTGCCATGTATCCCGGAGTGACTTCCGGGTCTCGCGGCTCCGGCAATGTGATTGGGCGGAGCCATAATGACGTCACTCCGGCGCATTTGCGTGGGAGCCGTCAGTGAAGGCATGTTCGCTTTCACTTGCAGCGCGCCCAGTGCGCCTGCACCGTTGTGCCCTTTTTTTGTAAAATATCTTCTTAACAATGTAGTTAACCACTTAAGGACCGCCTCCTGCACATTTATGTCGGCAGAATGGCACGACTGGGCACATCAACGTACAGGTACGTTGCTCTTTAAGGTTCCCAGCCGCCGGTCCGAGGCGCGCCGCTGGCGGGGCACTTGCGACTCGGTCCTGAGCTCCATGACCGTGGCCGCGGGACCCGTGGACCCGTTCGCCGCTGGTGTCCCGAGATCGGGTCACAGAGCTGAAGAACAGGGAGAGGTCTGTGTAAACAAACCTCTCCCTGTGCTTCCTAGTGAGACTGTCACTGATCGTCTGTTCCCTGTCATCGGGAAAGCCGATCAGTGATGTCACACGCCCAAGCCACGCCCCCTACAGTAAAAAAACACACACACACGTCACCCTTAACTCCTCCCCATCACTGCCAGTGTCATTTACACAGGAATCAGTGCATTTAAATAGCACTGTATGCTGTATAAGGGACAATGGTCCCAAAAATGTGTAAAAAATGTCCGATGAGTCTGCCATAATGTCGCAGTCACAATAAAAATCGCTGCCATTACTAGTATAAAAAAAAAATATTCATAAAAATGCTATAAAACTATCCCCTATTTTGTAAAAACTTTTGCGCAAACCAATCATTAATCGCTAATTGCGATTTTTTTTTTTTTACCAAAAATATGTAGAAAAATACGTATCGGCCTAAACTGAGGAAAAAACTATTTTTTGGGGGTATTTATTATAGCAAAAAGTTAAAAATATTGCATTTTTTTCTAAATTGTCGCTCTATTTCTGTTTATAGCGCAAAAAATAAAAACCCCATAGGTGATCAAATACCACCAAAAAGAAAGCTCTATTTGTGGAAAAAAAAAGGACGCCAGTTTTTTTTGGAGCCACGTTGCGCGACCGCGCAATTGTCAGTTAAAGCGACGCAGTGCCGAAACGCAAAAAGGGGCCTGGTCCTTTGGCTGCAAATTGGTCCGGGGCTGAAGTGGTTAAGGAGATATTTCTTGAACCTGCAGGTAAGCCTTAATCTAGGCTTACCTGTAGGTCAAAGTGGTCTGTAAGGGTTTACAACCACTTTAAAAACGCATCCGGAATGTGCGTTTTTGTGGTGTGAACCGGCAATAAAAGAAAGCAAATAAAACGCGTTTTACACCATCACCTGTCTGGTTACATTCTCTGGTTGATCCCCATGCCCTAGTCCAGGGGTCTCCAAACTGAGGCCCTGGGGCCAGAGACTTACATTAATCTGGCCCCTGGGGCAATATTCCATCCATTGACACCAGTAATGGGGCATCATTCTTGTTGTTGACACCAACCATAGGGCACTATTCCCCAAACTGACACCATCAAAAGGGCATAGTTCCTTCCATTGACACCAATGATGGGGCACTAGTCCTCCCACTAATACCAAAGACATGGTATTGTTTACGCCCACTGGACACTTAAACATTTTCTATTTCTAAATGGCCCTAGTCTGGCCCCCATAAAGTCTAAAGGACCGTAAACTGGCCCTTTGCTTAGAAAGCTTGGAGACCCCTGCCCTAGTCCACACAAGCTCTGGTTTGCATGCCTTGTACTGATGATAGTTGTGGAGCCTGAGACAGTGTTGTGTATTCTGAAATGAATACTATGGCTTTATAATATTAAAATGTACGCATGTTGTCCACCAGTGGTTGAGGATATCCAAATGGGGCAAATAGAGAATGGTGTGCAAAAATATGGGATAAACAATTCAGGGGGTCTGTCACTGGCAGGGAAGGAGTTAACATTAGGGGGGCGATCAAGGGGTTAAAGTGATTGTAAGGGTTTGTTTTTTAAAATAACAAACATATCATACTTACCTCTGCTGTGCAGCTCGTTTTGCACAGAGTGGCAACGTAAATCCTCTTCTGGGGTCCCCCGGTGGCTCTCGCGGCTCCTCCCCACATCTGATAATGCCCTCGGAGAAGCGCTTCCCCAAAGGGGGTTACCTTGTGGGTGCGCTCCCGAGTCCAGCATTTGTGTCTACAGACACAGAATGCCGGACTAGGCCCCGGCCAATGGCTGCGCTGCTATCAATCTATGCAATTAAGAGCCGGGTGCCCCGTGGAGAGAGAGACAGCGCGTTCACGCTGAAGAAATGAAGGGACTCAGGAAAGTAAAACGGGGGGGGGGGCTAGGGGGCCGGTCACTGACAGGTGATTTTTTCACCTTAATGCAAAGGCACACCTCAGTCTATTTACCCCTAAAATACTTCAAATCCCTACAAAGTCTCCTTAACCACTTGACCACTGGGCACTTAAACACCCTTAATAAACAGACCAATTTTCAGCTTTCGGTGCTCTCACACTTTGAATGACAATTACTCATTCATACAACACTGTACCCATATGAAATTTTTGTCCTTTTTTTCACACAAATAGAGCTTTCTTTGTGGTGGTATTTAATCACCTCTGGGTTTTTTATTTTTTGCGCTATAAAAGAAAAATGACTGAAAATTCAGTAAAAAAATGAATTTTTCTTCGTTTTTTGTTATAAAATTTAGCAAATTTGTAATTTTTCTTGATAAAATTTGGCCAAAATTTATACTGCTACATATCTTTGGTAAAAATAAGTACAAAATTGGGGTATATTATTTGGTCTTTGTGAAAGTTATAGAGTCCACAAGCTATGGTGCCAATATCTGAAAATTGATCACACCTGAAGTACTGACGGCCTATCTCATTTCTTGAGACCCTAACAAGCCAGAAAAGTACAAATACCCCCCAAATGACCCCTTTTTGAAAAGAAGACATTCCAAGGTATTTGGAAAGAGGCATGGTGAGTTTTTTGAAGTTGTCATTTTTTCCCACAATTCTTTGCAATATCAAGATTTTTTTTAATTTTTTTTTTTTTTTCACAAAATTGTCATATTAGCAGGTTATTTCTCACACACAGCATATGCATACCACAAATTACACCCCAAACACATTCTGCTATTACTCCTGAGTACGGCGATACCACATGTGTGAGACTTATACACAGCATGGCCACATACAGAGGCCCAACATGCAGGGAGCGCCATCAGGTGTTCTGGAGCACCCATGACAATTCTGACATTTCTCTCCTACATGTAAAAATCATCATTTATTTGCTAGAAAATTACATAGAACCCCAAAATATTATTTATGTTTTTTTAGCAAAGACCCTAGAGAATACAATGGCGGTCGTTGCAACTTTTATCTAGCACGGTACTTGCGCAGCAATTTTTCGAACGTGTTTTTTTGGAAAAAAAATTTTGTGAAAAAAAATGTTTTGTGCTTTACAAAAAACAAAACTTAAAATTTAGCCCAATGTTTTTGCATAATGTGAAAGATGAAGTTACGCAGCGATACCTCACATGTGTGGTTTGAACACCGTTTTCATATTTGGGTGGGACTTACGTATGCGTTCGCTTCTGCATGCGAGCACACGGGGACAGGGACGCTTTAAAAAAATATATATATATTTTATGTTCATTTTACTTTATTTATTTTAGTTTGACCCTTTTTTCCCCAAAAAATTTTTTTGCTTCAAAATGTAAACATCCCTTGTAATAGGAATATGGCATTACAGGTCCTCTTTACAGTGAGATATGGGGTCAATAAGACCCCAAATTGGCGCCAAACTTCTCTACTTAAAAAGTATCGCAGGGTATGGCAGAATATCGCAGGGTATGGCAGAGTATCGCAGGGTATGGCAGAGTATCGCAGGGTATGGCAGAGCATCGTAGGGTATGGCAGAGCATCGCAGGGTATGGCAGAGCATCGCAGGGTATGGCAGGGCATCGCAGGGTATGGCAGAGTATCGCAGGGTATGGCAGAGTATCGCAGGGTATGGCAGAGTATCGCAGGGTATTGCGGGGTATGGCAGAGTATTGCGGGGTATGGCAGAGTATTGCGGGTATGGCACAGTATTGGGGGGTATGGCACAGTATAGGGGGGTATGGCACAGTATTGGGGGGGATGGCAGAGAATCCATCCATCCATGCTCAGCCATCCCTCCATACCCTGCAATACCCAGCAATACACTGCAGGCTATTGATGGGTATTGCAGGGTATGGAGGGATGGCTGAGCATGGATGGATGGATGGATCGGTGGTGGCAGAGCAGGCTGTGGGCACTACAGATCCCGCCCACAGCACTGCTGCCACCGATCCCTCCCCCTCTCCTCTCATACTGTACCGATCGGTACAAAGTCTCCTTAAACCCTTTGTATGGGGAAATAACAAACTTTCATGGCAGTCTCTTAAAAACCCGACAGACATGGGCGGCACAGCCCTCCCAGACTTTAACCACTACTATATTGCCTCACGACTGTCCCAACTCTTTCATATTGACAAGACGGATAAATAACGATTCCTTACACTCCTGTGCTCCCCCGTTGAGCACAACGCACTGAGGACTCAATAACCGCCATATCAGTGGGCGCAGGAGTCGTAGAGTCAAAGAAAAACAGACAATCCTTACTCTTCCACTATAGACGTATATGGGACATAGCATTAGACAAATTAGGCATACCACCACAAAATGAATACACGCCACTCTGGCACAACAAACGCCTACCGGAATTTCAACGTATTCATTACTCAGGATTATGGGCCTCAAGTGGCATATACTATCTACACCACCTGACCACTGATGGAAGTCCTTTGATATACTTAGGGAAGAATTTATGCTCCAAGACCACATGCATTTCCAATACCTTCGGGTTCGGCATGCGGCCCATGCGCAGTTCTCGCAATCCATGCCAAAATCCGCTCCCAACCCCATTATAGCAATAATTAAGAGCACAGACTCCAAAAAGCTTATTTCATGGTTTTATAACATGCTCTCCACACCTATCTCGTCAAAACTAGCTTATGGGCCTTGCTGGGAGGGAGATGTGGGAACATTGGAGGATGAGGAGTGGGAGGAAGCCTTAGAGACTTGTAAGACGGTGTCCCCCAAGCTCTCGGATAGGCTATCTCAAATATACATACTTCCCAGGGCATACCTCACCCCCCTCAGGGTTGCCAGGTACAAAAGAAATCAGCCCATTACATGCCCAATGTGTAGGCTTGAAGTAGGGATATTCTTTCACCTTATTTGGTCTTGCCCCAAACTGCAAGAATTTTGGAAACAAATAGTGACCTTCCTACACAATGTCATGGGATCTCCCCTAGCGCTTGACCCGAAACCATGCCTCCTCGGGATAGTCCCTGACGTTCTGGAAAAATTCACCAAAATATTTCTACAAGAAACTTTGTTCTCAGCCAGGAAAGTCATAGCTAGACAATGGATGAGACCTGACCCCCCAGAGGTGGTAGATTGGAAAAGGGAAGTCAATATGACCTTGCCATATAAAAAAATTCTTATATAAAAACAGAGGGTGCCCAACTAAATACAACAAAATTTGGGACCGATGGCTACAAGAATCAGAAACCTGCACTTAAGGGTCTTCAAACATTGTCATCAATGTAAAAGTACATATATTTATAATAGGGCTGTGGAAATTAAAGATTAATTCCTTGATTAATCGATAAATTATTTTGATCGATCAAAATTATTTTGATCAGTACTCACCTCTCCGCCGGCTTCAAGGAGTTCCGTCGGAGATCCGGTGACGTCACAGACATCGACGTCACACCGGACTCCTCCCCCTTCCCCAAGTGCCTCCATCTGCTAACGAAGGGAAGGGAGGAGTCCTGTGACGTTGAAGTTCTGATTGAACGTACCGCATACGGGAGAGGGGCTACGCATGGCGTCACCCGCTGCTGCCCTACAGAACTAACACAATTGTCGGCTTTACATGCTGTGTTTTTATCATCTTTATGTGAGTAGTTTGTGTTTGAACACAAAAATGTAATCTTATACTTAAGCGGTGAGCACTTAGATCTTTTCTTTCTACCCATGACCTGCGTCCTTGCTGAGATCTAAGGAGACGTGAGAGAAGTTTATAGTCCGTGTTAACCCTTTTGATACCGCTCGCATGACCACCTGTTAGCACAGGGGTCCATGCCATAAGGTGAGAGTGATTAGTTAGACCGGAGGTGGAGGGATTGTCACGCTACTGTGGAAAAAAATGACTTACATCAGTGCTACAGTTTGTATTTAAACCGTATTTGTTTGAACCGTGAAGTTAAGTCATGGATTGTAGAAACTAACTAGTGTCGGGTGATTGTATATAGTGTATACCACATTTACCACTGACTAATGCAGAGTTGCAATGCAAAGAGATCAGCTAAAAGTAGTTGGATCTGTATGTGCGTTATAATTAATCGAAATTAGTTGATTAATCGATTAAAAAAAAATGTGATTAATCAAATACGAAAATTTTAATCAGTAACAGCCCTAATTTATAGTTTACCATTGTTTAACAATTGTCTCACGCTCCTACATAAGTGCCTACCAAGAATGAGAAGTTATGTATATGCAATGAAACTACAATATGTACTATATCATTTTCTTTACCTGTGATATGCACAATAATGTCCAATAAAACTTTTGTTCAAGAAAAAAAATAAAAATAAAAATCCACATTAGCAAGTTAGCAAAAATACAATACCCTTGGTCTTGCAATTGACACAGTGATGGGGATGAAAGATGGTACCATTGGGTAGTCAGATGTTTTTATTGGTATTTATGAACTGACAGTAGGAGCACCCTCCATATTTAAAGGGTCCCCAGATGCTTATAAGGAATCTTTTCTTTCTGCTTCCCTAAATTCACTTTGTACTAATTTGTCCCTGACAGACCTGGTACGTCGATAGAAGACGTGAAGATGCTGACAGCTTCTGCAGCAAGGAGAGGAATGCAGCCTACTTGGTCCATGGTCAAGGGAGAGGCTTCCTGAAGAGAGGTAAACGTAATCCCTGCACTGTCCCTACTCCTCCGGAACCTTTCTCTACCTCTAAGCATTTGTCCCTATCAGATAGGGATCCTATGTCTACAATAGCCACTCGTATAAAGCGTGCCAAACACGGGAGACAGGGTCTTATATAGACTCTGCCTAACCCAAGATGGCCACCAAGTCAAATAAGGCACGAGCATCCAATCGGACAGCTGTCTATCTGTGACTGCAGTAAGTCATATGCCCCGTACACACGGTCGGATTTTCCGATGGAAAATGTCCTATCGGACAATGTTGTCGGAAGTTTTATCTCCTGCTCTCAAATTTTCCGACAACAAAGTCCTATCGGACTTTTTCCGATCGTGTTTAGCGAATTCCGACGGACAAAGTGCCACGCATGCTCAGATCACATTACAAGACCAAAGCTATTGGCTACTAGCCTCTACGTAGTCCCGTCGTAGGCATCAAACGTCACCACGTTCAGAATGATCGGATTTTCCGACAACTTTGTCCGACCGTGTGTATGCAACACCAGTGTCGGACAAAATCCGTCGGAAAAAATCCGACGGATTTTGTGGTCGGATTTTCCGACCGTGTGTACGGGGCAATAGAGGAACCAAGTTCAACACAACTTCCTTCCCCTGCTGCATTGCAGTGAGGAGTACAAACCGCCTCTGCCTACAAACGCAATTGCCTTTTTTCAGCATAGCCACATCACAGTGTGTACATGGAACCTGTAAAAAAAAAAAAAATTGTTATTGATTTTTATTACTTACATTTTTTTAAACTTTTTTTACGTACCTCTGTTGCTATCACGGTGAAGATATTTGCCAGCACACCATGGAACGACACTAATAGCGTCCAAACGGGTGATTTATTGCAGGATCACAACACAAGGATAGTGCAACGTTTCAGGGCCACGCAGGGCCCCTTTATCAGGCATCTGTTGCTATCACAGCACAGTGAAAGCAACAGGTTCTGTTTAATGAGACATCAGGAGTCTATTATCACATGCTGTAAAGACGTGATATTTTTGAGTTTGTAGAGTCCAGGGTTGGATTGCTTGCATTTAAAAATCAATGGGGTTGATTTACTAAAACTGTAACGTGCAAAATCTGGTGCAGCTCTGTACAGAAAGTATCAGCCTCCAGGTTTCAGGGCTGGTTGACACTGGTCCCACATGCGCTCCGACTTTGAGAGCACAAGTTGCATAACATGTCAAAATCAATGGTTCCCTATGAGAGCCGTCTTAACTGGTCCAACTTTTGTTGGTCAGACTTTGAAAAAGGTTCCTGCCCCATAGAAAAATGTTGTATGGGCCCCCCCCCCAGCCCCCTGCAAACAGAACCCCCCCCACACACACACACAAAAAAATTAACTAATGCCATTGAACAACAGATTACCACACTCATGTGGCACAGTACCCAGGCAACAGTTCATATTCATTTTGAACAACAAAGTATGCAATATACCAGAGAGTGTGACTTGCCACCCTTGCCTGCCACCAGATGCAGATTGTCACTTGTCACACGTTGCGGAATGTCCACTTGCCGCATCCCGGATTGTTACTTGCCACACATTACGGATTGTCACTTGCTACATCACCTGCCACACATTGCGGATTGTCCACTTGCCACGTCGCCTGCCACCAGATGTAGATTGTCACTTGTCACACATTGCAGAATGTCACCTGCCACATGTTGCTGATTTTCCACTTGTCACACGTTTCAGAATGTCACCTGCCATGTCACCTGCCACACATTATGGATTGTCACTTGCCAAGTCCCAGATTGTCACTTGCCACGTCACCTGCCACACATTACGGATTGTCACTTGCCACGTCACGAATTTTTACTTGCCACGTCACCTGCCACACATTACGGATTGTCACTTGCCACGTCACCTGCCACACATTACGGATTGTCACTTGCAACATCCCAGGTTGTCACTTGCCATGTCATTTGCCACACATTATGGATTGTCACTTGCCACATCCCGGGTTGTCACTTGCCACATCCCGGGTTGTCACTTGCCACGTCACTTGCCACACATTATGGATTGTCACTTGCCACGTCCCAGGTTGTCACTTGCCACACATTATGGATTGTCACTTGCCACACATTAAGGATTGTCACTTGCCACATCACCTGCCACACGTTGTGGATTGTCCACTTGCCACGTCACCTGCCACACATTGTGGATTGTCCACTTGCCACGTCGCCTGCCACCAGATGCAGATTGTCAATTGTCACATGTTGCTGAATGTCACCTGCCACATGTTGCGGATTGTCCACTTGCCACATCCCAGATTGTCACTTGCCACGTCACCTGCCACACATTATGGATTGTCACTTGCCACGTCCCGGGTTGTCACTTGCCACGTCACTTGCCACATTACAGATTGTCACATCACGGATTGTCACTTGCCACGTCGCCTGCCACACATTACGGATTGTCACTTGCCACGTCCCGGGTTGTCACTTGCCACATCACCTGCCACATTACAGATTGTCACGTCACGGATTGTCACTTGCCACATCGCCTGCCACACATTACTGATTGTCACTTGCCACGTCACCTGCCACATTACAGATTGTCACGGGTTGTCACTTGCCATGTCGCCTGCCACACATTATGTATTGTCACTTGCCACTTCACGGGTTGTTGTCATTTGCCATGTCGCTTGCCACACATTACGGATTGTCACTTGCCACGTCACATCACGTCATTGCCACGTCACCTGCCACATTACAGATTGTCACGTCACGGGTTGTTACTTGCCACGTCGCCTGCCACACGTTACAGATTGTCACTTGCTGTGTCACTGAGTCAGGACTCCGGCAGCAGATTATCAGTCAGGCAGCAGAGAGATAATGTCATCTCTCTGCTTCCCGGCTGCCTGCACAGTGAGGGGGAACAGCACTGCAGGGATGCAGGGCGGGCACCGAACAGTGAGAGATGATGTCATCTCTCTGCTCCCCCGCCCGCCAGCTCCCTGATTGGCCAGCCCGCTCACACCCGCGTAGCCACCCGCTCTCACCCATGGTGCCGCCCGCGGACCGGCCTACTCTCACCCGGAGCCACCCGCGGAGCCGTCTGCGAACTCGCCGTTCTCACCCGTGGAGCCGCCCACGGACCCGCAAAGCCACCCGCTCTAACCCGCAGAGCCGCCCGCGGACCCGCGGCGCCTGTCCTCAATGGGCCCCACTTGGCTACGGGCCCCATAGCGCCTGCATGTGCCGCTATGTCGGTAGTTCCACCACTGCCTGCACTACTTTGGTCCGACTTGATTTAAATAGACGTTGCATCCAAGTTGGATCATCATCTTAACTGATCTGACTTGTGGCATGTGACTTGTGCTCTTAGATCAAGTGTATGCAAATCCCCCCAAAAACTACATGAGGCCCCCAAATCCATACCATTGAGTCTGGTATGGATCTTGAGGGGAACCCTATACGTGGGGTCCCCTAAACACCATAGCAGACTCTTCGGCCTGGTATGGATTTCAAGGGGAAACCCCATGCAAATTAAAAAATGGCTTGGAATCCCCTCAAAATCCATATCAGGTCCTTATTCGAGCATGCAGCCTGGCAGGTCAGGAAAGAGGGGGATGAGTGAAAGACCCCTCCTCCTAAACTATACAAGGCCACATGCCCTCAACATGGGGGGTGCTTTGGGGCAGGGGGGCTCTGCATTTCACTGCATTCACTGCATTTTTTGGTGAATGGGCAGGGGGTACAATGTACATCATACTTATTCACATAGGGGGGCCCCCTTTCTTAAAGTGAGCTTCCAGATTCTGATAAGCCCCCTGCCACAGACTCCCACAACCACCGCCCAGGGTTGTTGGGAAGAGGCCTTTGTCCCCATCCACATCTGACCCCCATGCCCCAAAGCACCCAGCCCCCCATGTAGAAAGCATAAGGCCTGCTGTGGTTCAGGAGGGGGGGGGGGGGCACTCGCTTGCCCCCCTTTCCTGACCTGCACGGCTGAGTGCTTGGATAGGGGTCTGGTAAGGATTTTGGGGTGCACCCCATGCCACAAAAAAACGGCATGGGTTTTCTTAAAATTCACACTAGACCCTGGTCTGGTATGGTCTTGGGGGGGGACCCCATGCCATTTTGTTTTTAATTTTGGCATGGGGTTCCCTCTCAAGATCCATACCAGACTTTAAGGGCCTGGTATAGATTTGGGGGGGACCCTGCACCTTTTTTTTGGGGGGGGATAAATTGCGCGTGAGGTTTCATTCATTCAAGAGCCAAAGGAATTGTTTTGATTGGTCAAAGGACAAGTCTCAATCATCTCAAACATTATCAAGTTCATTGAAGTCACATGTAAGTCGGACATGAAGTCGCAGATCAAAGTCAGATCGGACTTCTGTGTCCACTCTCCAGTTATAGTAAATCAACTCCAATGCATTGATGTATTAATGAATACAGAGTTTTATTAATTTGTGCCTTTTATAAAACTGTTTATCTTTCTCTGGATTTTTTTTTGGACATACCATTATGAAAAATAAAGTTCTACAAAGATTTCAGTCTGCAGCAGGACGTGGATCCTCAGACATCTTATTTCTTCTGGGGAATCTGAACACAATGGCTAATAATTGCAATGTATCTCTGTGTCTAGGTGTTCCATGGCATGACTGGAATTCTACTGTAGAAGAACTAAGAGAGAGCAAGAAGATGGCAACACGCATTAGAAGAGCTTTCCAAGGGCTTTTGGGGAGTAAGGGAAGAGCCATCATTCCTGGTAATCAGTTGCTGTTTGCCTTTTATACAGTGTATATATATATATAATTTATTAACTTTTTAAATATAGTTGCAAATTAACCCATTGCTATTTATGATAGTTTAAATGAGCTAAGTCTACGTGGGTTCCGCTGTGTTTTCTCATTATATATATATATATATAATTGTATGTAGCGCAGGAGTTTTTGCCACCTAAGTTACTATGTGATGTTCTTTAAACAAGGGTTTGGCTCCCTCTAGCGTTCTCAGCCAGCAAACTACAGACCCACAATGCCCACTTGCATACCCACAAGGCCCAGTCACAGAATTGCCTGCTGGGTAGGGAAATAAAAGGGACAGGCATGGCATGTTTCCGGCCTCTTGGGACGCCATTGAAAGCCTGCCTGCAGGAAAGTCTGACTGCGGCCTGAAAGGCGCGGAGCAGAATCGTTTGGCCTTTGAGGAGCTCCAGGGCACAGTCAGCTGAACCAGCGTGCGGATGGACCAGAGGACCCAAGATTTCTAAAGGTTTCCTGCACTACAATCGCATCAGAAGGAGCGGCGGAGTGTGACGGCGCCAGTTCGGAACGGACTGAGATACCAGGAGGTAAGCTTAACAAGCATCTGGGACCTGGTGTGGTGAGTGGGCACTTACCCAGATAAATAGAGTGTACTGTTGCTGTGTTGCAAAGTTACAGATGGCTGGTGGGATTTGTAGTCCTACAGAAGTATTCTCATTCAGCCATAGCTCATATACAGTGGAACTGCAGGATTGCTTTCCATGTGCTATAAGTTAATGTTACAACACATCCACCGCTAAGGAGGAGTTATTCTAATTGCCTTTTGTCACCAGTATACGACCATAAAAGTACTGATGGCAGAGCGGATCAAGATCTAAGTATTAAAAGCAAGGGTTCGAGTGACGGTCACCCATAATAAGGACCTGCTCCGGTGATGCAGAGACTTCCCCTGTGGTAACCTGCCAGAAGTGACGATCAGGAAGGACTTTAAGATTGAAGGTCAGATAGGTGAAAAGGAACAGAAAGACAAGCTGTCCTACACAAACCTAATGCATCAGATCGACGTGGGATTTCACAGGGGATATCCTGAATCTGAGGTTGTGGAGGCTGTAGTCAAAGCAATTCACCCCGGCCTAAGTCTCAGAAGTATGCTGGAGATGAAGAATAGCTTGACCCTAGTACAACTAAGCAGGATATTAAAGAGCTATTACAAGTAGGAAAAGGCTTCTGAACTGTATCACCAACTGGTAAATATGGCACAGGACAGTAGAGAAACTCCTCAGAATTTCCTGTTCAGGGCTACTGAGTTGAAGGACCTCCTGTTGTTAGTCTCACAAGGAGAGGACTCTGATGAAGACTTCAGAACTGAACTGATACAAAAGAAATTCTTAAGGTCAGTGAGTACAGGACTGAGAAGTGATTACATCCAGTTTCAATTAAGTCAGTATCTGGACGATCCCTCCATTTCATATGAAGTGCTCATAGAGGAGACTAATTAAGCAGCTAACATGGAGATGGAAAGGGAAAATAAGATGAAGAAGGTTCAGCCCAACAACTCGTTGAAATGAGATGAATGTCAGCCCAATGTATCCCAGTGTCTTCAAGAACGCAGTGTCCTGACGGTGACCACCGACCAAACGGTTTGGCCCGCACATATTCAACATTCTTCAGGGAGCAATTCAGAATTGGAAAGCCTGATGCTTCAGATGCACGGAGAGATGTTAGAAATGATGGCCCTGGTGACTGCAAAACGAACTATTCCACAGAGCGATTAAGTTTTGGTACCCGAGAAACCGTCAAACCCCACAGTTGCTTGGGTTAAAAAGCCAGAAGACCGAGGAACCTGCTTCAACTGCGGAGTAGTTGGACGCTATCGACGAGTGTGCCCAAGTCCAAAGCCAGGGACACTTCACCTAGAGGCGGTGGGAAATTTCAGAGGTCCCCGGTGAAGGAGTCAACCGGGTGCCCTGCTGTAGATAACTCCAGAAAACAACACAAGAAGACCAGGGGAGCAGTCAAAACCCTCAGAAAAGGCTCCCATTATTGCCTCTGAGTGACTCAGTAACTCATTACCCACAACGTGGGACGCCCAGCATCGGTGAGTCAATGCACACCAGGCTCCCAGAGCTAAACAAGGGCCCAAGCTAGACCATAATCTCCACAAGAGAGGAGTCAAGATACGACTTACGGAACAGGCTCAACCTGCAACTTCTCACAGTTTCCCTCCCAAGCTAGTGGGACCTTCTCCAGTTATCTCCATCCAGGTAGAGGGAATCTATACCAAGGCCATCTTGGATACCGGAGCTCAAGTGACACTTCTCTACAGGGACTTCTATGACAAGCACCTCAAGCACTTGATGCTACAGAAGTTAGAAGAGCTGGAGATTTGGGGACTCGGGACTCAGAACCTCCCCTATGATGGCTACCTACCAATCAAGCTGGCTTTTCATCCCTCCGTAGCAGGAAAGGCAGAGACTTTTGATACCTTGGCGGTGGTCTGTCCTCGTCTTCCAGGGGCGGGGAAGAGTTCCCTCATCATAGGGACTAATACTGATCTTTTGAGAAGGCTGCTAATACCCCTTATTCAAGAGCAGAGCACCTCAGACCCCAGTGTGCACCCCATGCTGAGACAGGACTATCAGCACCTGTTGCAGGAAGAACGGGCCCCAGCAGAAGGAATGGGAAAAAATCTGGCGGTTGGACCGGAATGAGGGCACTTTGCAACCCGGTGAGGTAGTTTGTTTTAGAGCCTCCATCAAGTTGAATTGGAAACAGCCAGGCCCTTTTATTATCCTGGAAGCGGACAGTCAAAAGGAAGACAGAGAGTTGGAGATCATTCCAGAGGTGATTTCAACCCGGGCACTACAAAGAAGCCACAGAAAGGTCTCAGTTAGTGTTTGCAACACGACAGCCTCACCTGTGAACATGCCAGCTCGGATGTTATTGTGGCAAGTAAACCCATCCACCCCAGTCTCCCCATACAATTTGGGGTGTGGTAGAAGTGATGAAATCCCTGTGGAAGAATTTTACCCAAAGAACACTCCTCTCACACCTGCCTAAATAGAAAGGGCCAAGACTCAGCTCCTAAGATGGCGAGCTGCTTTCTCAAAAAGTAGGCATGTGCACATTCGTTTTCGTCGGAAATATAAATTTATTTAGTTACTCCCGAATATTCGTTTTGTTAAAAAATGCATTAGTCCGAAAATCCGAAATAATTAAGGTCGAATCTGTCATTGAAGGCTTATGGTGTCTGTCGAATGTTCTAAGAAGATTCAACGGAGCAGCTAAACTGTACGACGCCGCAATCGTACATTTACGGTTTACGAATGTTCCGCCTACAAGCTATAGTAGAATTCTAAAGTTGTATGACACTAGTAATAATTATATTTATTAATTATTATTACTAGTCAACGAACATTATAATTCTTCTATAGTCTATGGGCAGAGCATTTGACCATAAATTGTCCGATCGCGCCGACTGCTTCGTCAAATCTTCATGTCAAATCTTTTCTCTCTGTCGAATAATCTTGGACTAATCGACTTAGGTTAGGCACATTCAACCTTTTTTGCTATTGTCTCTATAATGTCGAATCTTTTCTCTCTATGTAGAATAATCTTGGACTAATAGAGCTAAGGTTAGGCACATTCGACCACCGGTTCGATGGACACAGATCGCCATTGTCAGCGTCATGTCGAATCTCTTATCTATATCGAACTGTTGTCACAACGAAGACGAAAATAAAGCATTTGTTTATGTCGGATCTTTCGGTTTTCGGATTCTGCACGTTCGTTATCGTTTATTAAAACGATAACAAAAATACCCAAAATTCGGACTAAAATGCATTCGGATGAAAACGAATGCACAAGTCTATCAAAAAGTGAGTTGACGTTGGGCGCACAAAAAGTGCCCAACACCAGATTCACCTGGAGAAAGACAAGCCTTTCCCAGAGAGAGTTAGACGGATTCCTTTGAGGGACTTGGAAGACCTGCGAGAACAGCTGGCCGAGCTTAAGAGGACAGGAGTTATCCGAGAGTCTCAGAGTCCATATGCCTCCCCAATAGTGGTAGTAAGGAAAAAGAATGGGTCGTTGCGGTTGTGCATCGACTACAAGACACTGAACCGAAGGACCATTCCTGACCAAAATACCACACCCAGGATATAAGATGCCCTACAGATCCTGTCAGGGGCAAAGTGTTTCAGCGTGCTGGATCTGAAAAGTGGATATTATCAAATCCCCATGCACCCTGAAGATAGGGAGAAGACCGCTTTCATTACCCCTGTGGGATTCTACGAGTTTGACCGCATGCCACAAGGTCTGTCTGGTTCCCCAGCCATCTTCCGGAGATTTATGGAGAAGACTGTAGGTGACATGAACCTGACTGAAGTGTTGGTATACCTAGACGATATCATTGTGTTTGGCAAGACTTTGGAAGAGCATGAAGAGTGCCTGGAGAAGGTCCTGAAGAGGGTCCATGACGAAGGACTGAAGCTCTCCATGGAAAAGTGCCAGTTCTACCAACGTTCAGTAAATTACCTGAGGGCATGTGGCCTGGTATGGTTCAGGTGGGGGGGTGCTCTCTTGCCCCCCCTCTTTTCCTGCGGCCTGCCAGGTTGCGTGCTCAGATAAGGGTCTGGTATGGATTTTGAGGGGGACCCCCACCATTTTTTTGGCACGGGGTTCCCCTTAATATCCATTCCAGAATTGAAGGGCCTGGTATGAAATAATTTTTTTTTTTATTTTGGTTCGGGGTTCCCCTGTGGGTAAATCCCATGCTGTTTTTATCAATGAACTTTTATGTGTATTTCCGGACCGACAATTCATTATAGCCTGTATTATAGCTAGTGCTAGTACTTTTAAATGACTTTTTTCCTTTAGAAATGTAATTTTGCATTCAGACTGTTTTAAACATGGGAAACATGCGCCACTTTACAGGCATACTATAGACACCCTCCAGGTACGAAATTTAAAGGAATATTATTTACACTTTTGTTGCTTCACTTTAAGCATTATTAAAATCACTTCTCCCGAAAAAACTGCAGTTTTTAAAACTTTTTTTGCATTGATACATGTCCCCTGGGGCAGGACCCAGGTCCCCAAACACTTTTTATGACAATAACTTGCATATTAACCTTTAAAATTAGCACTTTTGATTTCTCCCATAGACTTTTAAAGGGTGTTCCGTGGCTTTTCGAATTTGCTGCAAACACCCCAAATTGTTCGCTTCGCGTCGAACATGAACATAAAGCCCATCCCTACTGATAATTGGCATTATTCATCTTTGCAATTGCAAACTTCACATCTGAACTGCTTGCCATCTTCCAGTAGCTTGTATACAGTGTTCACAGACTTGCAGAATTCTTTCCAGTGCCTGCTGGGTGCTGCTGGGTGTCTGGGGTATCATCTCCAATGCCTGGGGGACCCATCACCTATTGTCAGTTTATTGAATCATGTGCTTGGAAGCTTGTTGTATGCAGAGAATGCTTTACTTTCACGGAGGATTAGCAATGCATGTCTTACTGGAAATAGGACAATACAAGTACACACTTAGATACAGAAGATACATCTTGTGATTACATTACCACAGAGAATACACACTATAATACTGCAATGCCACCTGCTGGGCAGAAAGGTATGATGCACATATATATATATATATATATATATATATATATATATATATATATATATATAGAAAGCTACTTGCTGTTGCTTCTTTCAACAAAGGAGACATTGCTGATGATAGGTTAAAGTGTTATTACACCCAGGAGCCTGCAGTCACTATATCTGCTCTCCCACAGTACACAAAACATGGAAATGCAATTATTTTCGTAAATATAAACTGCTAAATACCTTTTTCTCTCACTAGGCCTAGCAGCCGTTAGGATGCTCAGTAAAGTCTCAGCCACAGACTTGTGAGTTACACTTGAGCATTACTGAGGCATTTAAATGAATTTAAAGGACTGACATACGGTAACAGTTTCTCTCAGCCGATCTGGCGATACTGTATGAGTGTTGATCCAGGTTCCGTCCTTTAACTAAGTCTCCAGGCTCCTTCAGAGACACCAGCCTTGCGCACGGTCTTCTCCTGAAAGAGTCCTCCCCTGGGGTTCTTCAGTTGCTGGGCCTCTCCCTTCAGATGAGATGGCACCGGACTATCCCTGGATCAGTAGGCTCCAAAATTTACTCGGGCCTATCCCCTCAGTTACATCACTTCGGGCCAGCCAGCCCCGAGACACAGGATGCATAGTTCCACACCCCAGGCCAGGAGGGCCATGGGGCTGGGTCAGGAGGACCACCAGAACACAACAGACATAAAATAATCCACTGCCAACATGGCGTCGGTACCTTAAATACCACCACCCAGATTTCACAGTAGGAGAAACACTCCCACGTGCCATTCAATGCATCCAGCTAGACGGCGTTTCTACTCTTGCCGGCGCTGACAGAGACACCTGCGGTCAAGGAGAACCCAGTGCAACCCAGCTGGACTGGTACTGAAACCAGAAATTTAGAGAAATTAGCCTAAAGCCCAACTGTGGCTTTAGACAACTTAATTTTGCAAAAACAATAGCGCCTGCTTGTCAGGAGTCAGCGCTACATATATACACATTGATTTTACTGTTGTGTATTTAGTAACACTTTAAGTATTTCCACCAGAAATGTGTATTATATTAACTGTATGCATTTTTAATTTAAGTTTATTTTTAATAATCTGTAGTTGGGTTTTAGATGGCTAACCTGTTGCCGACCGCCCACTGTCAATTGACGGTGGAAAGGTTCGGCTCTTGTGGTGGGCTGCCGTCATATGACGGCGCTAACTTTGCGGCCACTAGGGGGCGTGCCCGCTGCGTCTCCGGGAACCCGATGCGCGGGCCCGGTGGCCGCGATGTCCGCCGGGAACCCGCGATTGCCCAGTAACTGAGCAGGACATGGATCTGTGTGTGTAAACACACAGATCCACGTCCTGTCAGAGGAGAGGAGACCGATGGTGTGTCCCTTGTACATAGGGACACCGATCAGTCCCCTCCCCCAGTCAGTCTCCTCCCCCCACAGTTAGAATCACTCACATAGGGAACATATTAACCCCTGCAGCGCCCCCTAGTGTTAACCCCTTCCTTGCCAGTCACATTTATACAGTAATCAATGCATTTTTATAGCACGGATCGCTGTATAAATGTGAATGGTCCCAAAAATGTGTCAAAAGTGTCCGATATGTCCGCCGCAATATCGCAGTCACGATAAAAATCGCAGATCGCCGCCATTACTAGTAAAAAAAAAATAATAATAAAAATACTATAAATTTACCCCCTATTTTGTAGACGCTATAACTTTTGCGCAAACCAATCAATATACGCTTATTATGATTTTTTTTACCAAAAATATGTAGAAGAATACGTATCGGCCTAAACTGAGGAAAAACTTTGTTTAAAAAAAAAATAATTGGATATTTATTATAATAAAAACTAAAAAATATTGCCTTTTTTCAAACTTATCCCTCTTCTTTAGTATATAGCGCAAGAAATAAAAACCGCAGAGGTGATCAAATACCACCAAAATAAAGCTCTATCTGTGGGGAAAAAATTATAAAAATGTTATTTGGGTACATCGTTGCATGACTGCACAATTGTCATTCAAAATGCAACAGCGCTGAAAGCTGAAAAATGGCTTGGTCAGGAAGGGGGTGTTTGTGCCTGGTAGGCAAGTGGTTAAAAGCCCCTGGTTACAAACAAGCTTGATGGTGAATAGATCTCAGTAAGGATTGATAGATTGTTAGCTTGGGATGTACGAATATAAATCCCCAATCACAGAGCAATACATATAATGTCCTTATAGTGATTCCTGCTTCCTATGCTCCTTAGAAAATATACTTACCCACCAATTGCAGAACACTGATCCGGTGTCCTGTCAAATACTGTCCCCCGTCGGATAGTGTCTGCTGTTTACTGCGCATGCGCAGTACACAGCACAAGCAGATTTAGAAAATATCCGAAGATAAGCGGCGCCTGCTCCATGAGTGCAGGTTCAAGCCCCACCATCCAAGTGGACATAGAGTTAGAGTCCAAAAGACCCGAGCGAAGCGAGGACGTGCCCGAAGCGTGGCGAGCGAAGCGATGCGCGCGAGGGGCCCTCTAACTATGTGCAGCCCTATGTCCACTTGGATGGTGGGGCTTGCATCTGGATTTACTGCGCAGGCGCTGTTCATCTTCGCAAATTTTTCGAATCTCCTTGTGCTCCGTACTGTGCAAACGCTGCGCCTGTGCAGTACGGGGTGGACACTATTCGATAGGCGGACATTTTTTTGACAGAACACCGGCATTGAGATAAACATTTGTAATGGAAGTTAATTCACATTATTTATGAATCTGGTTTACAGGAAGGCCACAAAATGTATTTCTGTGTGTTTTTCTAGAGGGCATCAGGAGGTTCCGCCATCAGCTGTCTGGGTATAAGGACCTATCACTGAGGAGGATATACGAGTATTACAGAGATGATCTGACCTACATCCTGGAGAACATGGATCCTCATGCCGTCCTGGTAGAACTAAAATCTCGGAATGTTTTAAACACAGACGTAAGAGATTTCTACATTCCCTACAACATAATATGTATAGTATGGGAACTCTGAGTTGGATTTTCCAAGTCCTTTATAATTGTACAACATATCTCAAGTCCACAAGATAAATGTAATCATATCAAAACTTCATTACATCCCACATAAAACTTTTAAATCCATTTGCACAATTGTTCCCACCAGAATACAATTATACACTATGAGGTGTATTTATAAAACAGCAAACATTATCCGCAGTGCTACATTATGTATTTTCCCATCATAAAGGCCTCACATCCATATTCATCCAGATTCATATACATGTTAGACATGATACCTCTTCATGTTAATTGGACATGAGCAGTACATTTTGGCTCACTTAACCACTTGCTTACTGGGCACTTAAACCCCCTTCCTGCCCAGGCCAATTTTCAGCTTTCAGCGCTGTCACTCTTTGAATGATAAGTGCGCGGTCATACAACACTGTACCTAAATGAAATTGTTATCATTTTTTTCACATAAATAGAGCTTTCTTTTGGTGGTATTCAATCTCCACTGGGGTTTTTATTTTCATAGTTTGTTATAAAATTTTGCAAACGTAATTTTTCTCCTGCACTGATGGGCACTAATAGGCTGCACTGAGAGGCTATAATAATTTGGCAACGATGGGCACTGATAGGTGGCACTGATGAGGCGACACTGGTGGGCACTATAAGGAGACACTGATGAGGCTGCACTGATGGATGGCACTTATGGGCACTGATAGGTGGCACTGAAGGGCACTGATAGGTGTTACTGATAGGCAGCACTGAAGAGCACTAATAGATGGCACTGGTAGGTGACACTGATAGGCAGCACTGATAGGTGGAACTGATTTGCAGCACTGATGGGCATTGCTAGGTGGCACTGATGGGCACTGCTTAGCAGTATTGAGATGCACTGGTAGGGGTCAATGGTGAGCACTTGTAGGTAGGTGGCACTGGTAGGGTGGGTGTCCATGTGAAGGACCGATGTCCAGTTTACACAAGCCAGTAATCTGCTTTTTTTTTCTCCTCATGCTGTCAGCGATTACTGGCTGTTTACATCATGTGATCAGCTGTCATTGGATCGGACCCTTACTCCGATCTGTGATCAGCCGAGTCTCATGGACTCTCTGATCACAGAGCATGGAGGATATACATGGACAGACCCCGCCCCCCTGGAAATTTAGACCCATGCTGTAGCTGTCTTTTGGCTATAGCATGCGTGGGAAGAGGTTAATTTTGCTGTAAACGGTTTCCAAAATTTGTATCAAAATTCTTTTTTTTTCCTATGAAAGCTATGAGTAATACTGCCATTTGTGTCTCGTGTGTCCTCACTTGGCCTGGCAACATTTATGTTTTGTACTGTCTAGAAAATAAAACATTAAAAAAAATGTAAAGCCCTCAAAATGTAATAAAAATATATGCAAAAAAGTATAAAAAGGCAGTCAAATGATCAGTATGTCTTTGCTTGACCTGCAGATCACATGCTTTTTTCTCTTGATATAAAAAACTTTAACCACTTGCCACAAAATCTCGTACCTGTACGTCATTATGCTCAAGTGGTTGTACCAGGATGATATGCAGCTGAAGGCATCACCCCGTTACCGTTTTTTAGAGCCAACAGTCGGCTTTCTTGTAAAAACAACTGATGTGGCTAAGCTGCTTATTACGAGCAGCAAGAGGGGATGGCCCTCCTTTTCCACCACCTTCTGCGGCTCACCCCGGGCTCTCCTGTCCCACTGCCGGCTGGCCGGAGACCCGCACAATGCCAAAATCGTCTTTGATCGGGTCTCCGATATAGTAACCTGGAAGCAATGTCACAACGTCAGCCAACAACGCCAGTTAAAAAAAATCCAAAGTATTCAAAAACACTCATCTTGGTGTTTTGAATATATTCAAATGCAAAGGAGGGGTTTGGGGTCTTTTAGATCCCAGATCCCTTCATAAAGAGTACCTGTCACCATGGGCGTCCGCAGAACTTTTTTCAGTGGGGGGGGGGCGCCCCTTTTCGACAATGTCATGAAGGGTAAGTGGCTTAGTCGTAAAGCGCAGGCATGTGCCCATTATATCAAGCCTTACTGTGCCCATCAATTGCAGCCTCATTGTGTCCATCAAATGTGGCCTGTACAGTATGGAGGGTGTACAAAATGTGTATATAGAGGGGATGGATGGTATTAGTATATACAGGAAGGAAGGTGGGTGTAGATATCTGTATACAGGACAGATGATGTATATCTGCAGTCAGTGATGATGGAGGAAGGTCTCTATATACAGTGGGTATATACAGCTACCTGTATATAGAGACATTCCTCCATCATCACTGACTGCAGATATACATCATCTGTCCTGTATACAGCTATATATACAGGACAGATGATGTATATCTGCAGTCAGTAATGATGGCGGAATACAGGAAGGAAGA
The DNA here is from genome assembly GCA_028564925.1 of Lithobates sylvaticus. Lineage (NCBI taxonomy): Eukaryota > Metazoa > Chordata > Amphibia > Anura > Ranidae > Lithobates > Lithobates sylvaticus. The sequence continues at coordinate 1,331,598 of CM053038.1, forward strand.
TGGGTGTATATAGCTGTATACAGGACAGAGGATATGATCTTTCCTAACTCTGGCACCCCCCTTCACTGATCATACCTGTATTCACTCAGCTGCCCCCCTCATCTGCATATACTGGTATGTCAGCCCCCCACACACACACAGCTCTACCCCCCCCCTGTACACAAACAACCTCCTCCCTTCACTTGTACTCACAGCCCCCACTTGTAAGGTGGTCTTCCTTCTCCCAAGTCCTGTTTCCACATGTCCATGTGAAAATACAACAGGCAGCAAGGCAAACATGAGGGGCACACATACAGGAAGCAGGCAGAGGTGGCAGTAAAGAGCTCTGTAAGCTCAACGACACAGATCTGCAGCAGCTGTGGAGCCAACTCGCACAAACACAGAGAGCCAGCACAGCTACAGATGTGGCTGCGGCTGACCCTTGCCGATTCCAGGGGGGGCACTCGCCCTCCCTTGCACCTACCTGCAGACGCCCATGCCTGCCACTGCCTATTACTGTCACAAGGGATGTTTACATTCCTTGTGACAACAATAAAAGTGAACAGACCAATTTAATGCAGTGTGTGGCGTATGGCCTGAGCATTGACAGGCTGAGCCCCCACCCCTTCAACCTCTACAGAAATGCTGGCAGCACTCATACATCTATTTCCCAAAGACAACCTCTGGATATGATGCTGAGAAAATGCATTCAACTTCTTTGGTCGATGATGGCGAGGCCTGTTCTGAGTGGAACCTGTCCTGTTAAACCACTGTATGGTCTTGGCCACCATGCTGCAGCTCAGTTTCAGGGTCTTGGCAATCTTCTTATAGCCTCGGCCATCTTTATGTAGAACAACAATTCTTTTTTTTTTCAGATCCTCAGAGAGTTCTTTGCCATGAGGTGCCATGATGGACTTCCAGTGACCAGTATGAGAGAGTGAGAGCGATAACACCAAATTTAACACACCTGCTCCCCATTCACACCTGAGACCTTGTAACACTAACGAGTCACATGACACCGGGGAGGGAAAATGGCTAATTGGTTCCAATTTGGAAATTTTTACTTAGGCGTGTACTCACTTTTGTTGCCAGCGGTTTAGACATTCATGGCTATTTTGAGGGGACAGCAAATTTACACTGTTATACAAGCTGTACACTCACTACTTTAAATTGTAGCAAAGTGTAATTTCTTCAGTGTTATCACATGAAAAGAAGAAAATATTTACAAAAATGTGAGGGGTGTACTCATTTTTGTGAGATACTGTATATACAGTTAGGTCCATATATATTTGGACACAGACACAATTTTCACACTTTTGGCTGTGTATGCCACCAGAATAAAATTAAAATGAAACGATCCAAATGAATTTGAAGTGCAGACTTTCAGTTTTAATTCAAGGGGTTGAACATAAATATCAAGTACAAATTTTAGGATTTGCAACCATTTTTATACACAAACCCCCCCCCCCCCCCCCCCATTTTCAGGGGCTCAAATGTAATTGGACAAATAAATATAATCATAAATAAAATGTTAACTTTTAATATTTTGTTGAGAATCCTTTACTGGCAATGACTGCCTGAAGTCTGGAACCGATAGACATTACCAAAGACTGGGTTTCCTCCTTTTTGATGCTTTGCCAGGCTCTAACTGCAGCTGTCTTCCGTTGTTCTTTGTGAGTCTTTCTGCCTTTAGTTTTGCCTTCAGCAAGTGAAATGCATGCTTAATTGGGTTGAGATCAGGTGATTGACTCGGCCATTGCAGAATATTCCACTTCTTTTCCTTCAAAAGCTCCTGGGTTGCTTTTGCAGTGTGTTTTGGATCATTGTTCATCTGTACTGCGAAGCGTCGTCCAATCAACTTTGCTGCATTTGGCTGAATCTGGGATGACAGTATATCTCTAAACACTGCAGAATTCATCTGGCTGCTTCTGTCACATCATTAATAAACACCAATGACCCAGTGCCACTGGAAGCAATGCATGCCCATGCCATCACACTGCAAGCTCCACCATGTCTTACAGATGACGTTGTGTGCTCTTGGATCATGAGCTGTTCAAAGCCTTCTCCACACTTTTTTATTCCCGTCATTCTGGTACAGATTAATCTTAGTTTTATCCGTCCAAAGAATGCTTTTCCAGAACTGGTCTGGCTTTTTAGATGTTTTTTGGCAAAGTCTAATCTGGCTTTTCTATTCTTCAGACTTATGAATGGTTTGCACCTTGTGAAGTCTTCTCTTAATTGTAGACTTTGACAATGATACGCCCACCTCCTGGAGAGTGTCCTTCACTTGTTTGGATGTTGTGAATGGGTTTTACTTTACCATAGAGGATCCTGTGATCATCCACCACTGTTGTCTTTCGTGGACATCTAAGCCTTTTTATGTTGCTGATATCACCAGTGCTTTCTTCTTTCCTCAGAATATACCAAACTGTTGATTTGGCCATTCCCAATGTTGCTGCTATCTCGCTATTCTGCGATTTCATTTTTGAAGCCTTACAATGGCCTGTTTCACTTACATGGACAGTTCCTTTGAACGCATGATGTAGGTTCACGGCAATAGATTCTAAATGCAAATACCACACTAATGCCGCGTACACACGGTCGGAATTTCCGATGGAAACAGTCTAATGGGAGCTTTTCATCTGATTTTACGACCGTGTGTATGCCCATCGGTCTTTTTCTGTGGGAATTTCCGACGGACTTTGGATTGAGAACCTGTTCTCAATTTTTCCGACGGAAAACCTTTCTATCAGATTTTCCGATCGTGTGTATGCAATTTCGACACGCAAAATTCCGGCGCATGCTCGGAAACAATTCGATGCATGCTCAGAAGCATTAAACTTCCCTTTTATAGTGCAGTCGAATGTTTTTAAGGCGTGGTGTTATGTGACCGTGTGTAGGCAAGACAGTTTGAGCGAAATTCCGTCGTAATTCTGACGGGAAAACCATCAGAGCTTTTTCCAACGAGAATTCCGACCGTGTGTACGCAGCATTAGAATCAACTCCAGACCTTTTACCTGCTTAACTGATGAAGGAATAACGAAGGAGTAGCCTTCACCTGGTCATGAAACAGCTTTTGATTCAATTGTCCAATTACTTTTAGTATCTTGAAAAAGGGGGCTGGCTATTCTTAAGAGCTGTAATTCCTAAACTCTTCATGGATGTACATACCCTCAAATTAAACCTGAGAGTGTGCACTTTCAGCCCATATCCAGTATATAATTAAAGCTTGAATATGTTTTGGTAAATACCTGAAAAAAATTTGAAATTAAAATTGTGCCTGTGTCCAAATATATATGGACATAACTGTATATTGAACAGACATTGCTAACTGCAATATTGGAATAATGATAGGATATCTTCTCCAGAAATACGAGTCAATGGAAAAAGACCGGTCTTCCTTCTCTTGCACCTTGTTACAAGATATCCAGGATCGGGGAAGAGAAGCTGTGATTGGACTCTGGGAATGTCTCTATGTGCTACAGAAATATCATCCTCATCCTAATTTATTTGCCATTCTGGAAGAAATCAGACAGACAGGTAACAGAGCTTTGTGTTTTCACTCAACATTGTTACATAGTTACATAGTTGGTGAGGTTGAAAAAAGACATCAGTCCATCCAGTTCAACCTATGAAGTGTGTGTGTATGTGTTTATGTCAATAGTACATTGTAAACCCCTGTATGTTGTGGTCGTTGAGGTGCCCATCTAATAGTTTTTTGCAACTATCGATGCTCCCTTCTGATACCACTGCTTGTGGAAGAGAATTCCCCATCCTTACAGCTATGACAGTAAATAACCCTCTAAGCAGCATATGGTTAAACCGCTTCTATTCCAGCTTTAGTAAATGGCTGCATGTCTTTTTAAATTTCCTTTCACTGAATATTTTTTTTTTACTATCCTAGGGTTGCCAGTATTGAATAAGTTCAATGCTTGTAGTCTTTCCCCATGGCTGAGGTCCTCCATTACCTTAATTAGCTTTATTGCCCTTCCCTGAACTCTTTCCAGTTCCAGCACATCCCTCCTGAGCACTGGTGCCCAGAACTGAATGGCATACTCAAGATTCAGTCAGACCAGAGTCTTGTAGAGTGGGAGAATTATCGTTTTTATCTCTGGAGTGAATCTCCTTTATAATGCATGCCAATATTCTGTTGGCTTTGCTTGAAACAGCCTGGCATTGCAGCCCATTGTTGAGCCTGTCATCTACTAGGTCCCCCAGGTCCTTTTCCATCCTAGATTCCCCCAGAGGTTCTCCCCCCATCCAGTAACTTGCATTCGTATATTTGTTATTGCCCTGCTTAACTTGGTATCGTCCGCAAATACTGAGATTGAGCTGTTTATCCCATCCTCAAGATAATTTATGAATAAATTAAACAGGATTGGTCCCAGGATAGATCCTTGGGGACCCCACATTCCACACCAGACTAATCCGAGTACTCACCATATATCACCCCGTGACTGTAGGCATAAGGAGATATCCTGTAACAGTCATTTGGGCACAGACCATCAGCACATTTAAGGTTTTAAGTCAGTATCTCTTTACTCCTCTCCTTGGGAGCACCACAGTGTTGGGACCTACCTCCCTTGCCAAGCAAGTAGCATTTTCAGCTTTCATCCACACACAAGGAACAGTCTTTGAGCTTTGTTTTTATGTTTTATTAGGGGTGGTAACGTGTATGGGGAATAAGAATTATGGGATGCCAAAATTGATAGCAACAAAATCAGGGGCAACTTCCTCCATATATTCAACTTTGATTGATTACTCTCCTCTTTGCACAACTCTGATTTATCCCACTGCTGGCTGCCTGACAGTCTCTAAGTGAAAAGATTCAACAACCCCTTAAGGACTAGGAACTCTCAGTTCCTTAGAAAAAAGTACAAAGTGTTGTAAGCTGCATCCTGGAGTATCTCCAACTTCCTTGTAGACACTGGTTCCAGCTCTACCAACTGCAGGAAATGCCAGCCCACCTGGCTGCTTCTTCGCCAGTCTAACCGATTGACTCTTCACCAGTCGACTGACTGACTCTCCAGAGATCTCCCAGGGCAAGGTTAGGAAGGATTTAAGCACACTGCTATCTTCCAGAGAGACCTGCTACGTGTGGCAGTCTTTCCCCCTGTAAGTCCCTGCACCATGCTGTAGTACTCACACTGTCCTCCTTGCTCTTGCTGCCTTTCAGGAAAGACTCCTTCCAAATTGCTTCTGTGGTCAGCATCCTTCCAGGCCAGCCCTGAGCTCCAGCCCCAGACAGAGCACCCCCCCAAACTAGGGGGTCCGCCTTAAGGGCCACCGACAGTCCCTTCAGCACTCCATCTCAACCTTCCACCTGACTCCTTGCCAGCATGACTCTACCATACTTAAGGGCTGGCCTGTCCTGGGGATTGGCAAAACTCATCTGAGTATGCAGAACAACCCTCCAAGCCTCCACCCTCCAACTTACAGAATATTCTACAACAGTCCAGAACCAGGGGGAGGTACCAGAGACTTGTCTGCATAAGCCGTTCAGCCCTGACCTAAAGTAAACACATTAACCCAATTAAGACTCACAGGTTAAAGCATGAGTCAACATAAATTTTCCTACACTCACACTTGTAGCACACTAGAGGCTGCTACATAAGGATTGTCAATTCACTGGGTTTATGTAAGGGTTTACAACCACTTTAAGTTATATTACTTTGTTTAGATATAAATCTAATTGTAGTTTGGTGTATGTGAAAGGTCAGCTTCAATCATACATGACTCATCATCTTATATTCCTCTCTATAGGTGAGGGTCTGGTGGATCAGATTCTCCTGGATGAACTCGGACATGCGCTGACTCTGAAGCTGAGAGGTAAATAAAACACATACTGTATCTGATAAAACACAGGACTCACTTTATGTTAAGTGTTGAGAAGATGTTGAAATATTTTCACTTCATTTATACCATCTGCTCCACTGAGGGCTTCTGAAACTGACAAATTATTAAAAATGATATATGTTCACCAATGATCCCTGGTTTGTCTTTTGGCTCTTCTAGAATCAGCATTCTTGAACATCACATTTTATTTCAAGTCCAAAAGCTCATTGCAGTGAAATGGGTCTACTGTATAAAACCAGATTTCTGCAGCCTTCCGGCTTCAGTTATCAGTATTTGTAATAAAAAAACTGTGATCACCATGTCAGAGACTTCATAATGATCACAAGGTTGGGGATGATGCTGATTTGTTCCTGATTGGCAGAGGAGATTTGGAGCTGTCACTTACCAGCGAGGAACATACTCTGTAATGTTACTGTAGCACCATCCTAGGTTAGGTTGCTAGTGAGGTTGAGGTAAATTTAGTCTTTTGGTTCCTCTGTAGTGGAGCGGTCTGTTCTGGGTCTGTTCTGGGTCTCACAGACTACAGGCTCCACTACTTCTCTCTGCCTTCTAGTGGGCTCTAGAATGTAGTGGGCTTGAAGAGGTAGACCCTGAGCTTTAATATTTATGGGAACCTAGCCAGTCCCTGGGGAGGTGTGTCCAGAAGGTAGAGAGAGAGAGACAATATACAGTCTGAGGTCTGGAGCGGCAGGGTTCTTGTCCTTGAGGAGGAGATCTCAGCCTGGAAGAGCTAATGTCTTTATGGGCAAGTCAGCTGAAAGCTTGCAGAGAATTCACTGAGGTCCCAGCTATGCTAGAGTTGGGGGGCCTGCTTTTCTTGGAGCAGTTTAGAGCCTAGTACGGGGGTGCATTGAGGATCTGGCCTGGAGGTTCACCGTACAGTGTCTAGCCAATATTTGAAAGGAACAATCCAAGTATCTGGAGACACAGTGAGCAGAGGCCTGGAAGTGGGATCCGAGGTACTTGTGCTTGTGCCTTTAGTCTCTGCAAAGAGGGAGGGGGGGTATGTCCTCTGACTATTTTGTCCATCAAATTCAACAAGCATTAAACCTTAACCACCTCAGCTGCAGAAGGTTATTCACCCTTCATGACCAGGCTATTTTTTGCAATTTAGCACTGCGCTACTTTAACTGGTAATTGTGTGGTCATGCCACACTGTACCCAAATACATTTTTTGCATTTTTTCCACACAAATAGAGATTTCTTTTTGTGGTATTTGATCACCACTGTTTTTTTTTTTTGTGATATAAATGAAAAAAGTCCAAATCTTTTAAAGAGAACAATATTTTTTACTTTCTGTTTCAATATTTTTATTACAGATTGCAGGTCTTTTGATGGTATTTGATCACCACTGGGGTTTTTTTGTGATATAAATGAAAAAAAGACCAAAACTTTTGAGAAAAAATAAATATTTTTTAATTTGTGTTTCAATATTTTTTCTGGAGGTTAACATATAAATAGGTAACAAAACAGCCATGAGCCCTTGATTGTAACGGCAAATGGAGCTTGCAACGCAGGCGAGACACAAAGAAAAAAAAGAAAAAAAGGCATACATTAACAACATGGAAAACCCAAATATCAAAATTTACCCTTGAAAGGGAGATAGCAGAGAAAATCAAGAACAGGAGCAAGGGAATGTATATGATAACTCTGTGGGAGAAGCTCAAGTGGACCAGTGCCTGATTCTGCTCCATTTTGTATCAGTAGATTACAAGCACAAAAAGAGCAGGATGCTACACGATTTTTTCTTTAAGTCATAATAGGAGATTAATCCATCAAAAGGCAAAATGAGGAGAGAAGAATATGAGGAAGGAAAAGGGAGCAAGAGAGGAAGAGCAAAGAGAAAGACATATTCCACCCACGTGACAGGCCCATCTATCCCAGCAAAGGGAAAGGATTTGTTATTAAGATATAGTCTGTAAATAATTAATCCACAGGCTCCAGATTTTGCTCAAACCAGGTAGAGGTATCACGTATAGAAGTTGACCATATTCTAGTTGATCATGATCCACGAGAGTTTAAGTTTCATCAACGTAAAGTCCACCACTGGACTCTTCCAGGCAGTCGCAATCGCAATTTTGGCTGCCAGAAGCATAACATAGATTAGGGTCTTGGTAGATCTTGAAACTCCAGCTATGGGTTCATTGAGCAGTGCAGTTCTGGGGGTTTTAATATTAGTCATGGTCATCATAAACTCGTATCCAGTACCGTCTAACTTCAGGGCACATCCACCATATGTGGAACATTGTTCCAACATCCTTGGAAACAGAGCAAGGAGGAGCCAGGGTACATTCTCGACAAACAGTCGAGTGACCTTATAGTCTGCCTCCACAAGGGAGACATTTATAATGCCTTTATGTATTCTAAGAGATCAGTCCCTCCTCGCCTATCTCCTCGCCTATGTCCCTTTCCCAGGCGAGCATATACCAAAGTTTACTTGAAGTAGGGACAAACATCTTATACAGACTCAAGATGCCCCCCTTCTGAGCCTCACTGTAGAAACATCTGATTTCAAAAGTAAATGTCAATGGTTGATTATGTCAATGGTTGTAAGGAGCGAAGAAAATGGAGAATTTGCTGCAAGTGGTAAAGCTCAGTGACAGGTATCTCTAGCTGTTGTATAAATATGTAGTGGGGTGTATCCCCTATGATCCAGAAATTGTTCCACATGGTAGAGGCCTTTATTTATCCACCCTTCGATTTCCCATGGGCAAAGAGCCAGGGGGAATTCAGGGTTGCCAAATAATGGCGCTACAGGAGAGTGGGGAGAGTGAAGAATCCCACAAATGTAATGAATATGACAGCGTAGGGCAGAGAATTGCCCTCCAATGTTTGGGAGAAACCCACATTAAAAGACCAATGGGAGGAGGAGTGAGAGCCTCTGCCTTGAAGGCTATACATTCAGGTCAATAGGAAGTGGAGTACATTTGAGTCAATTGAGTTATCTGAGCCACCCTATAATATTTCCTGAGGTCAGGTCAGGGTCAGGGACCTCCAGCCCACCAGAATCTTGTAAAGTGTATAGCGTTTGACGTTGCACTTTGTGACCCCTAGTGCCCCAAATAAAGTGTAGTCATATGTTCTGAAACCTGTGAAGGTCAGGGGCCGGAACTGCTACTGGCAGGGTACTAAACACTGAAAATCTCGATAATATGATAGGATCGCCAGGATACTCTGGCTAAAGTGGCTGAGAAGGCTGGGAGGGTTAGGAAGGTAAGGCATGCAGCTAGTGGCTGGAAAAAAGACTACTTTGGCTGGTAATAATCTCCACCATAGCTCTATCTAAAGAGGAGCTGGAAGACTGGGGGGAGTCTCTGCCAGAGTAATCACCCTCATATGGCAAGGCACAGTGCAGGAGAGAGGGACCTTGCTCACTCCGGTTAGGAGAGGAAAGGTCTGGGGATGCAGCTCCCTGAACTTCAGCCTGTCACATGGTGGATGCAGTAAGTGGAGCTGCAGTGGCCATGTTGGTGTCTGCCTTGTATGGGGCTCTTTTGTTTTCCTTTTGCCATATCCAATTAAAAAAAATTAAAACATTTAATTTCTTTATACATTTTGGCCAAAATATTCTGCTACATGTTTTTGATTAAAAAAAATTCCCAATAAGTGTATATTGATTAATTTGTGAGATATTTATAGCGCCTACTAACTATAGAAAAAAGGGGAATATTACTGTGCTGTCAGAAAAGAAATGTTGACAAATAATAAATAAAACAAGCAGCAACTTCCTGTGAGATATTCACAGCAGCAATCAAATATTCAAAAATACGTTGAGCTAAACAAATAAATAAAAAAAAAATAATAAAAAATAATAAAATAGTGAAATATGAATAAATAATTTAGTCCATCCAGTGAAGTGATATCCAAGAAGATCCCACAATGATAATATATGATTGCGGTGACGTCAGCGTGTCGCTCCTCCCTATACGTTTCATCACAAATGACACATCGTCCTGGGCCTACTAACTATGGTATATATATATATATATATATATTGTATTTTTTTATACTAGTAATGGCGGTGATTATCGACTTATAATGGGACTGCAATAGTGGGTTGGGTAATCTGACACTAACACGGTCACTGTACTATTAAAACTAGCACTGGCTTCCTCAGGAGAAGTAAGAACTCTTATATCTGCAGGTAAAAAAACAGGTCGTTAGGGAAAAAAATGGGGAATGGGAGGAGGGGAAAAGGAATCCATGATAATACTTATGATTCCAATAAAGTATCCAGGAACAACACATAATGGATATTGGTCTAAACAACAAAAAAGGTAACATGACCCCACCAGCCACAAAAAGGGTGAAGGAGGAAGGAAGGGGAGAAAGCCACCTAGTCTGCACCATGAGAGTTGTAAGAAAAGGAGCAGGGCCAATCACAAATGATACCAATTGTCTCATGGAAGAAGGCGACAGAGTTGCCAGATGCTGAGAGGAAAAAAACAAAACTCACAAGAGGAGGCAGGCATGGTGATGATGGTAGCTTAGTATGCTAAAAGGTGTTAAAATAAATAAACGTTGATAAACAACACCAATGCATGAAGATCAAACACAAAGGTATGTAAGAAAAAAAAAACTATGTGTGTGCATATATGGTGTGTTGGGGTCCTCCAGAATGCAGTGACCCCATGAAGAAATGACATTATGATAGATGACATTGTGATAAATAAAAGAAAAAATAAAAGAAAAACAGGGAAATAGTATATGTGTATAATAAATAATATGTGACCAAAATGCAGTGACCCCAATAAAATTACATTGTGATAAATAAATGATGAAAAGCAGTGATCATTTGATGTGTTGGTTGGTAGCATGAAAAACAGATAGAAAAAATAAAAGGCACACAAATAGATAAAAAGGCACAAAATAGGTGGCACTGTCCCAGTACATCAGCGACAATGACGCCCACCCCCAGGGCTCAGTCTCAGACAAAATCACCGGCCACGGAGAGAAGGTAGCGCCCATGTAGCAGTGCGCATGTGCGGGGCGCGGCAACGCCTGACGTAAAATGTCATCGAGTCACGCGGTTGGTGCATGTTTGCATGCGTGACACAAATCCCACCCACCACAAACCACAGAAGGAAGTGTGAAAACTGAGAGACAGCTTAAGGACACCAACAAAAGAATAAAAAAGCAAAAATAAACAAAACCACACCAAAAAAAAAACATTATCCCACAGGGCTCAAAAAATTGGTAAAAATTGAATCGCAACTCCTGAAAATAAGGGAACAAGGAAATCTAGGGGGAAAAAAAGTTTTTTAAAAATCACACAATGTGAAATTGCAAATATCCCAGCAATTTAGTTTCATCACCAAACAATTACAACAATTACAACATAACAAAGTCAAAATAAGTAAATTTTACTTTGATCAGACGATAAGAATGGTCAAAGGCAGCATGTCTCCCTATAGGGAAGTAAAGATCCCAGATTTCAATTGTCTAATGCCCCATACATACGGTCGGAAAATCCGACCACAAAATCCATCAGATTTTTTCCGACGGATTTTGTCCGACACTGGTGTTGCATACACACGGTCGGACAAAGTTGTCGGAAAATCCAATCATTCTGAACGTGGTGACGTTTGTTTTCTACGACGGGACTACGTAGAGGCTAGTAGCCAATAGCTTTGGTTTTGCAATGTGATCTGAGCATGCGTGGCACTTTGTCCGTCGGAATTCGCTACACACGATCGGAAAAAGTCCGATAGGACTTTGTTGTCGGAAAATTTGAGAGCAGGAGATAAAACTTTGTCCGTCGGAAAATCCGACGGAAAAAGTCAGATGGAGCCTACACATGGTCGGAATTTCCGACAACATTGTCCGATAGGACATTTTCCATCGGAAAATCCAACCGTGTGTATGGGGGCATTAGTGTGATCATAGACGCCAGAACTCCCCAATGGTCTTCCCTACATAAAAAGAGCCACAATCACAAGTCATGAGGTACACCACGCCTTGGGTGTGGCAGTTGACAAATTTTTTAGGGAATGTTCCGGTTAGTATTCATGCATTTGCAATACATGCAAGTACCACATTTGAAAGTGCCCTTTAATGGGTTTGTTCTTGGTAAACTTGGGCCAGGGAAGTGGCTGTGTACCAATTTGTCCTTCTGCGAGGACGCTCGTTGGAAACTACTGTTGGTTTGATGTTACAAACTTAGAAATATAGCGGAGTCATTGGTGAGCAAATACCAATGTTTTTGCAGTATAGATTTGATATGCAGATGTTGAGCATCGAACCGAGTGATGAATCCTACCATATTGCTCTGTTCTTTGGACTTCTTGTGGAAGTTTTACGGTTGTATTGCTTTGCCAGGCATTTCTTGCTATAGCCCCTAGCATGCAATCTGTCATGCAAACATTTGGCTTCAGTTTCAAAGACATCAATATCACTACAATTACGTTTAAGCCATAAATATTTGCTATAAGGAATTGAACGTATAAGTGATGCTGGATGTGCACTCGTATCGTGCAGCATGGTATTTCCGGCTGTAGGCTTCCGATAGAGGGCACTAGAAATGCATCCATTGTTGTCTTTCCTGATTAAGAAACTGGTCACATGACATGGTGAACTGTAGATTCCAGTTGTTTTGGCTGAATTTGGCAATAAATTCAAACATTAACATGTTATCACCGTCCCAGACACTGAAAACATCATCAATGTACCTGTGCCACGATACAACCTGGCACAGGTACATTGAGAGGTCATCGCTGGAAAAAACCCCACCTCCAGATATAAGTTAGCGTAAGTGCCCATAACCAAGCCTTGTACCTGGAGGAAGTGGGAGCCTGAAAAGCAAAAAACATTGTTAGACAAAATGAAATGTAGCTCCTGGTTTCCCTTCTGGGGCAAGAAAGGACATATGACCTCGATGCCTTGGCTCTGTGCGATGCTGCAATATAAAATAGATTTGACCAACCATGCTGTTGGAGGGACACAAATTCCCTCATTAAGCTGTAGCAAGGGCATGGTGTCCTGTAAATAAGAAGGGATAGACAAGACAAATAGGAGCAGTATTGAGTCAACCAAACAACTAGAGTTTTTTGTGACACAGCCATTGCCCGACACAATAGGTCGCCCCGGTGGATCATTTAAATTCTTGTGTGTTTTAGGGAGAGTGTAAAAACATGCTTTTCAAGGATGTGGGGTTTGAACGAACTTCCAGATTTATTTAGAAATGATATCCCCTCTATAGGCAGAGTCAACAAATGTATAAAACACACAGGTGATTTTTGATACTGTGTCTGCTCCCACCTTTTTATACCAACTTTTGTTGGCTAGAAGCTTACAGCACATTCTCTCATATTTGTCCACATCCATAACCACAATATTACCCCCCTTATCGGAGGGTTTGATGACTAAATCTTTCCTATTCATTAGTTGTAAGAGAGCCAATTGGTATGCGTGAGTTAAATTGGGTTTACCAGGGTCCTTGGTTCGAATGTTTTCTATTTTAGAGGTGACTTGTTTAAAAAAAATGGCTACATTTGGATTGTTTTGCATAGAGGGGAGTTTATTGGATTTTCTACGAAGTGGTACCTCAGGACCAGAGGTTTCACTGGTCACTGAACTCAACATATCCTCTAAATCAATACTATCAATTGGGTCAAGTGGTTCATTCTCAGCCAGCGACTCATTTTTTTTTACTTTACGTTATTGGAATCGTAAGTATTATCATTGACTCCTTTTTCCCTCCTCCCCTTCCTCATTTTTTAAAAAAAAAATTTTTTTCCTAAGGACCTGGTTTCTCCCTGCAGATATAAGAGTTCTTACTTCTCCCGAGAAAGCGGGTGCTGGCTCACAAAATGTTTTGACAGACATATGCAGGAACACTTGTTTTATGGACCATGTGCAATGTTGATATTTATATAATTTCCTCTATCTCATATGTACTATTGTTGAGGTATTCAATTATTTTTTTGAGATTTTAATATTTTTTAGCTATGTATCTTTAATAAAATTTAACATTTTTTTATCAATTTCAATGTGTCTCTCCAAGTCCTTTGGGCATTGTTGTTCTATGAACTCAACCATAAATCATTGGCCGGGACTTGCTGACAGACTCCCATTGTGTACAATCACACTCATGCCCTAAACCCAGATGCAGACAGCAACATACTGGTGCATTGCTTTGCCTGCATGGCCGCCTGTCCGCAGTACATTGCGGGTGCTCAGCAAGAGGTTAAAAAGACACTCAGTGCCTGGTCATTGTGTTGCAAGGCTGTGGGAGCTGCTGTGTGCCTGGCTGCCATGCACTCACTTGGGAAAATTACCTGGGACAAACCATGTGCTACATTACTTAAAGTGGGTCTAAACGTGAACGTTTTTTTTTTACCGTAATGCATACTCTGCATTTAAGCGGGATTCCACCCTAAAGTGGAACTTCCGCTTTTCGGAACCCTCCCCCCCACCGGTGTCACATTTCCTGTCCCGGCGCGCTGTCTGCCGGGACATACACGTGTCCCGGGACATGGCAGTGCTGATGATTCTCATTGCGCTGTGCGACTCGCGCATGCGCAGTAGGGAACCGAGAAGTGAAGCCGCTAAGGCAACACTTCCTGATTCCCTCAACGAGAATGGCGCCGGCAGCAGCAGAGAGACAATCGATTGATCGGCCTCTGCTGCCGACATCACTGGAACCTGTGACAGGTAAGTGTCCATTTTTTAAAAGTCAGCAGCTGCAGTATTTGTAGCTGCTGGCTTTTAAAAAAAAAATTTCAGGTACCGTACCGCGTGGTTGTAAATCTCAGACATGAAATATGAACAAAGTATATCCCTTTATAGTGTGTATTTGTCTCAATCCAGAGCACTAAGTGTAATTTCTGCCTGTTGCCTCCTTCCTCTGCTATCAGCATGAGTTACTTCTGAAAGTACTCACTGAGCTCTGCAGTGTGCAATTTCAGTTCACCACCCATTTCTTCTGACAGCTCAGACAAGCTTTAGAAATGTAACACTTTGAATGGATGTAAAGAAAAGAAGACTTCATATAAACATGTACAACTTATGTGGGATGATTTGTATCTTCTCTGTCTATCACCTGAGGCCAGTCACTTCACTTACTATATGTAAGAGTTTATAGTACAAAAAGAAAAGCCACTGCCCCCACCTATAACCTTTGCTGCTTTGCAGCAAGGAGCATTGGAGGGCAACATGTGTTAGAAAAAGGCCAAGGAAAAATCCAAGGAAAATTCCAAGCTCACTTACCGACCAGCCTGCGGACAATCAAATTAACCTGTCTAACAGTATGTGTTAAAAACAGGGGTTTAGTCTGCCAAGGCACCCTGGTATGTTTAGTCCTTCCACTAACTTATAAGAGGCTCCAAAGTGGAAGCACAGTGCCCCGCCAATGCACCCTGGTATCTGTAAGGGTTTACAACCAGTTTAAGGTAAAAAAAACGTCCAATACCCGTTCTCCCCTCCCACTCCCGTACACTTGCCTAAGTCCTGTATCTATCCAGTGCCATGCCTGGATGAAGGTCTTCTCTTTTCTCTTCCTGCTCTCACAGGCCATTGGCTCCTGCTGCTGTCCACCAGATCCTGTAAGAAGGGAGTGGGGGCAGAGCTGAGCTGTAGGGGTCTGTGGATGCAGATAGCCCATTCGGGAGGGCACCTGCAATAGAAAGGAGTTCTGAATGACAGGAGGTAGTGGTGGTTCCTGATCATGTGATCACTGAGATTGTCTGTCAGCACAGAACAGAGGTGCACCATAGACTCCCTGCTGCCACACATATGCGTTACACAGTTGGCAAGAGGTTTGCATTGCCCTTCTTAAATATCTTGTAATAATGTATATTTGTAGAAATTCTTAGTCGATGATATATTTTTAACATCTGGGTCATTGTGCATCAATGCAAGTTAATCATAAATGTTATTTAACAGTTTCTTATATGATTGATACAAAGTATTTTCAATAGGCTACTCAATATGTCACAGTGACATATTTCATGAAAAACTTTTTGGTGGTAGTGCTGCTGGACATATTTTACATTGTGGGAGGTTGTGCTGGCTGGCAGAGGCCATGTCTACTTGTATGGCTGGGGGTGAAGGAAACAAAAGTGACAGCCAGAGATGCCAATGTTTAGCACAGAGTGGGCAGACGGGTTCTGCATGGGGCATTTACCAGAAATAAGCGGGAGGAGACACGGGAGATCAAGAGGACACATTGCACCTGGAAGGGGCTACAGCCAGCCCCTGACCACCCCCCTTCCACTGGAAGGACTGTTTTTACCCTGCTATTAGAGGCCCTGGTACTGTGCACACTGCCTATGTTACTGCAAGGAATATAATCAGCCATCTCTGCTAATTTATTTAAAAAATATATTGTTACATAATATCTGAATGTAGGATGGACACACATAATTATCTGTCAGGATAAAATGTGAGATTATAAAGTAATGATAAAATCTCTGTAAACATTATTAACATTACAGAAGAAAATAATAATATTAACATTTTCACTTCTGCTGTAAGTCATAAAATATTTCCATTACATTCCTAGATGTTCAGGAAAAGCACAAACAACATCTGATGGAGAAGACTGAGACTCTGGTGGAGCATAGACCCCCAGGAACTACCCTTGAACCACAAAAATTCCTCATCAATGAGCGTTATGTGAACCTGATTGTAGTCTCCACTGGTCAGTTCAGGGAACGTCCCCAGAATGAGCTAATACAGACTGGGTTAAAACATGAGGAATGCTTGAAGGAAACACAAATTGGACTGGAACACATTTCCCCCAACAAGCTGTTCCGATGGAACCCCCAGTCACATTGTGTACCACATGCAGTAATGGTGAGCGGAGTGCCAGGAATAGGGAAGACCACACTGATGCAGAAGTTTGTCTATGACTGGGTGACCGGAAAACACTACCAGAGATTTGCCTTTCTCTTCTTCTTCAGATTCCGGGACCTTAATAAATTGGGAGAGGTCAGCTTGGAGGAGATGATTCTTCATCAATATCCATATCTGGAGGGTCAGATTGGAAATATTTTAAAAGATCCAAAGAGTCTTCTCTTTATATTTGATGGATTAGATGAAAGTATTCACCAAATGGATTTCAGATCAAGTAGACTCTTTGCTTACAGGGCAAAATGTGGTGATATTGTGGTCAGTTTGGTGAGGCAGAGTCTTCTTAAGGATTGCTCTGTACTGATAACCAGCCGCCCAACCAGACTGGCATCAGTGGATACCAGTGTTTTCCAGAGAATAGCTGAGATCATGGGATTTCTCCATGAAGGCAGACTGACTTTCTTTAATAATTTCTTTGGAAATGAGGAATTGTCAGTGAAAGCTTTTCATTACGTGCAGGAGAATGACACACTGTACACTTTCTGTTATATCCCATCATACTGCTGGATCATCTGTACAGTGTTATCAATGTGCTTCAGAGCCCAACCAACAATCACTGATCAGCTGATGACATCATTACCCAAAACAGTGACACAACTCTTTGTGACTTTTGTCTCAAACATTCTCTACAATCACAACCAGAATAAAGATGGTGGTCCCACTGTCCGGGAACTGCTGACCTCTATTGGCTGGATGGCAGAACATGGAGTCATGAATCACATGATTGTATTTGATGAGCGTCATCTGGAGTCATTCAGTGTGAGAAATGATAATCATGTCTTTTCATCTTTCATGATGGAATCTGGTCAGCCTCCTGATGTGGATTACACCTTCTTACATCTCACTCTTCAGGAGTTTTTCGCTGCTTTAGTCCATTTTATTAATTGTAATCCTGACAGATTACAGGACACACTTGATAAGGCTGAATCTTACAAAGATAGCCGTGCTGAAATATTCCTCCGTTTCCTCTGCGGCCTCTCAGACTCTTCGACTAGATCCATGTTGAAGTCTCATGTGAGAGAATTGTCTACTCAGGCTGCCAGACATGTCACCACCTGGATCCATAAGAAAATTGTAAAAAAGCTTAAAGCTGAACAACCCACAGAAGACAAGAGAGATCTTCTTAATGTATTCTACTATCTCTATGAGTCCAGGAATAAGGCTCTGGTGTCACATTGTATTGGATCAAACAACATTGACATTTCTGGTGTATCCCTCGCCCCTCTGGACTGCTCTGTGCTGTCTTTTATCCTTCAAACCTGCAAGGGGACTGAGGAAGTAAATCTAAATTCATGTAATATTCAGAATGAAGGATTGAGGAAGCTTATACCGGCTCTACACAACATCAAGAGTTTGAGGTAAAAATTAACTATGAATCACATTTCTGTGTATAAATTGCAATGATCAGCTCCCCCCCCCCCCCCCCCCCAAGAAAAATAGTTATATTTGTTACTTGTTTTATATTATATATGTTTTTATGTGAGCACATTGATAATTTCCCAAAATGAACAGATGAGAAGAGGTAGCAGTATCTGATCTATGGGATATCTGTGTTAGACACATACCAGTGTTAGAATTGGGCAAGGGTCTGTTGTGCCTCTGCTCTGACGTTACTGGGCTACAAGAGCTCAGTATGGCCTGTACCTTATGTGTCTTTCTAGCAGGAAATTCTCCATCCATTTTTTCAGGGGA
Source organism: Lithobates sylvaticus (assembly GCA_028564925.1). Taxonomy (NCBI): domain Eukaryota; kingdom Metazoa; phylum Chordata; class Amphibia; order Anura; family Ranidae; genus Lithobates; species Lithobates sylvaticus. The sequence goes on from CM053038.1 coordinate 1,349,976, forward strand.
TCACTGGAAGGGAAGGACAAGTGGAACAAAAGGTGATAATTGTGGGGAATGAGCTGACTGAGAAGGTAAAAATTCAGTTTTTAGGTGATATGGGGTAGACTTCTCTAAAGAGATTTGTTTTCATTTAATTTAAATGATCTAGACAAAACAATAAAACATGACTGTGATTTAACACCTTTTCGCCCGTCCTAGAGCAGATTTATTATAACAGACTATAACAGTTATTATCACCGTTCTAAGCAATCAGAGTGTGTAAAAAAATAAAATAAAAAAATACTGATCACCTGGTAATACAGCTCTGGTCACAGTATGTGGAAAACAAAATAAAAAAAAAGGAAAAAAGTTACAAAATTGAACAAAAATTATTATTATTTTTTTTTACATACTGTCACCCATCAGTGTCTCTGATCACCGTTTCACCATAATTGTGAAGAAAAACAATTTTTTTTTTAAATTTCTTCATATTTCCAAAAAATTGTGACACAAAATCACAACTTCAAAAAACTCACGATGATTCTTACTAACTAACTTGGACTGTCTACATTCCAAAAAGTCATTTGGGGGTATTTGTACTTTTCCTGCCATTTGTGGCCATTTTTGGGCCTCAGTAAATTAAATATATAATGGTGAACCACCAGCGAGAAGCTTCAAGTTTCTAAAAAGGTGTTGCCAACATTAAATTTCTTCAAACCTTTCTTTCAGATTATATATATATAGTTCCCGGTATTGAGGTGCTTACGTTTTTTTTGTTTGTATTTTGTGTATTTTTCTGTCATTTTATTTAGTAAATATATCTGAAAAAAACAAGCACTTAACCACGTGCTTACTGGGCACCTAAACACCCTTCCTGCCCAGACCAATTTTCAGCTTTCGGTGCTCACACTTTGAATGACAATTACTCAGTCATGCAACACTGTACCCAAATGAATTTTTTGTCCTTTTTTCCCACAAATAGAGCTTTCTTTTGGTGGTAATTGATAACCTCTGGGTTTTTTATTTTTTGCACTATAAATGAAAAAAGACCGACATTTTTTAAAAAAATACGCATTTTTCTTTGTTTCTGTGATAAAATTTAGCAAATTATACATTTTTCTTCATAAATTTTGGCCACAATTTATACTGCTACATTGTCCAGGGACGGCCTCCCGGCAGGGAGCGTCCGCGCTGAAGCCGTCTTTCGGCTATAGCGCGGGCGTGAAGTGGTTAAAATACAAGGATCAAAAGCTGTGTGTGATGTCGACAGCGCGGTGTAACAAGGTCCCGCCCTCCTAGACCGACTCGTGTGATAGGCGGAACACTGATTCAATCCACTATCATACGAGTCGGTCTAGGGGGGCGGGACCTTGTTACACCGCGCTTCTGACAACACACAGACCCAGCTCCGTGACACACAGCTCTCCTGCTGTGTGTGACAAACAAGAGGAGGAGCCGGGAGGGGAGTGCTGCAGCCAGCCACAGATCAAAGCAGCCCCAGGACAGGCAGCCTACAGGGAAAATTCCTGGTAGGCCAGTCCGGCCCTGGTCCACCCTGATCATTGAGGTCCCAGCAATGCTCAGCTGGGGGCCTATCTAGCCACAAAACCTTTAGGAGTCAGAAGAGTGCCACAGAGCATCTGCCTTAGGAGTTCACCGAGGAGCCTGCCTGCTGGAGTCTGGAGCAGACATTCCAAGGCTTTGGGGGGGAACACTGTGAGTACAAACCTAAGGGGAAAGGATCCTGGTGACTGTTGCTTTTGCTCTCTGCACAGAGAATAAGGCTTGGCTGGCCTGGGACATTGCTACAGGTGTACCAGTACTGTCCACTATCTGTCCTAATAGTAAGGGGACTGGATCAAGAAGGTGCTAAAGGGAGAATTATGCTCCATACACAAGGATATTATAGCACAATATGAGTCATGTCAGTGGTATTCTGTGCTCCTTCTATGTATGGAGGTATCACCGTCTCTACACATGGTTGGCAATTAGACATGTGCATTCGTTTTCGTCCGAATGCATTTTCGCCCGAATTCCAGGCATTTTCGTTATCGTTTTAACAAACGATAACAAAAGTGCAGAATCCGAAAAACGAAAGATCCAACATAAACAAAAGCTTTATTTTCGTTTTCGTTGTGACAACAGTTCGATATAGATAGGAGATTCGACGCTGACAACAACAATCTGTGTCCATCGAACCTGTGGTCGAATGTACCTAACCTTAACTCTATTAGTCCAAGATTATTCTACATAGAGAGAAAAGATTTGACGTAGAGAGAAAAGATCCCTACTGGAATTGGGTGGGGAAAGTAAAATAAAAATAATGATGATGATGAATGTTATTGGCTGATTGTAACCAAAGAGGAGGAGCAGTAAAATAGCTAGAACTAAGTACACGCATACAGCCAACTTACTTTCACTTACAATTGCTAGCAGAGAGAGACACACACACACTGAATCATTTCAGAAGACAGTCAATCTTAGCTGGTCCATTTGTCAGAGAACCTGAATTATTTAGCAATAAAGTATAAGCACAGCAGCAGAACAATAGTGAAGCAAGCTACAGTTCAACCTAACTTTTTCATAATAATCTGCTGCTATTGTGTTAGTGTTGTGAATTTGATAGTGATACTAGTGTTGCTAGTGTTGTGATAGCCTCAGAGGCTGCCCGTATTATAGATTCTATATTATAGATTGAGATTCTATATAGATTCTATATACCCTATCTTGTTACCTGTCTGATCAGTGATTACTATCACCAGTCCATTTTCTGTTTGAACTATATATATTCAACATGAACGACAAAGATTCGACAAAGGATCGAAAAACATACAAACGTTGAATCTTTGGCTTATGTTCGAAGAAGATTCTACGGAGCAGCTACACTATACAGAGTCATACAGTTTAGCTGCTCCATCAAATCTTCTTTGAACATTCGACAGACACCATAAGCCTTCAATGACAGATTCGACCTTTAATTCATTTGGATTTTCGGACGAATGCAATTTTTAACGAAATAAATAAAAACGAATTTCGGGAGTAACTTAATAAATGTATTTGTCAGACGAAAACGAATTTCCGAAACGAAATATTTCAGTGTGCACATGTCTACTGGCAATATTGGGGGGTCTACTCCATTATAACATTTTTATTATAAAGTTTCTATTTTATTGAGTTTTATAAAGTGATCTAATATAAATGATTCCTATAAATATAAAGGAGTTCCATTCATGAAGAGAATAGTTACATTCATTCCTGGGGGAGAAAATAATTTTCTTCTTTGGTAATATTCTTCTGTTCTACAGTTTGAATAATAATCACCTGACAGACAGTTCCTGTCCCCGCCTGGCATCTGAAATAAGAAATAACAAGACACTGAGGACACTGGACCTGGCAGTGAACAATCTAGAGGGTCCTCATTTCAGGGATCTGATGGAAGCTCTGACAACAAGCTGGATAGAGGAATTAAAGTGAGTATGGCCTTTTTCACCCATGGTGCATTTGGGGCCATGTACCCACACTCACACAGATGTCACATTGGGAGCAGCGGCTGCATCTGAATCAACCGCTTTGGGATTGCCTGTATGGGGGTGCATCCCATGCAGGTATACATGACCCTCATAGGGGGTATGGATTCATGTGAACTAGGTCTATAACAGGATTGACTGAGACAATAGTATTCTGGGACAGTTTGACATTTCAATCCGAGAATATAAACAAAACTTATCTAATTTTGGACTCCCTAAGTAGCCAATTCCAGTCTGTTGTCTAAATTTTGTCTTCTCATCTTACTGCAATTGGCAATGAAAGCCTCATACATATTACTTTCATCATCTGGTAACATTTTTCTCTTCTACAGTTTATATAATAATCAGCTGACAGACAGTTCCTGCCCCCACCTGGCATCTGGAATAAGAAATAACCGGACAATGAGGTCACTGAACCTGACTGAGAACAATCTGGAGGGTCCTCATTTCGGGGATCTGATGGAAGCTCTGACAACAAGCCAGATAGAGGAATTACAGTGAGTATTACAGGACTGACACTGAAATAATATTTAAGACAGGTAAAATCCAAAAATATGTGGGCTGCATATAGGCCTTTAGCTCTTTGTGTGGTCTTCTGTGCAATGGCCACTTAGAGTGTAGAGTGGCAGCAGATGTTGATTGCTGGGAAACTCCCTGCATCTGACACTGAAATTAATTCTGTATGGAAGAGTAATCTCAAAGTATGGGGGTTGGGGGTAACAGCATTGCCAATGACCATCAATGAAGAGGATGGGGGGAGTTAACAGCACTGTAACTGACAATTAATGAACAGAGGGGATCAACAGCAATGCCACAGACCATCAATAAAGGGGTTTGAAACCGCTTTGCCCCTGGCCTTCACTGTGGGGGTTATTACTGTGGTCGCTGGCATCATAGCTGTTTTTTTGCCATCCCTGACACCAATGTTTGGGGTTCTTATTGTGGTCACTGGCACCAATTCTGGGGGTTGTTATTGCAGTCCCTGACACCAATGCAGGGGGATATCATTTTGTCCACTAACACCAATGCTGGAGGTCATCATTGAATCCACTTACACCAATGCAGAGAGTTACTATTGCAATAACTTTTTTATTTGACATTTTTGAAAAAACAATAACTAATTTGTAATAAACCAGGGGGATTGCAGAAGAGTTACATGGAAGGAGGTGGGTGACCATCACTTACTCTGCTACTAAATTGCTTCCCAGCTGGTGCCCAACCCTTAACACAAGCAGCAATAATGTATCAAGCAGAAGCAGCAGGGTGATGGGTGCTGGCATGCTCCCTGCAAACCACAATACTATCAGGTGGCACGCGCTCCCAACAGTAGGAGTATAGTCTTGGCTGGTCTGCACATTTGATGTTATTCAGCCAAACTACCAAGGAGTTAGAATGGTGCTGTGCAAGAGTACTGACCAATGCAGGGGTGAGGTAATTAACCCTCGCCATTGAGCGCCATTGCATGGGGGAGTTATTTAAAACACTACCACTGACCACCACTGCACGTGGAGGAAGGGAATAATTAATTCCACCACTGACCACAAATGCACGGGGAGGAGCTAATGGATGATACCACTGACCACCATTGCATGGGAGGAGCTAATTAACACTGCCATTGACCAACAATGCGGTGGGGTAATTAACACCACCATTGACCACCATTACATGGGGAGAGCTAGTTAACACCATCGCTCACCAACAATGCCCGTTAATGCTGTCAGTAGGATGCCTGCTGATTTTTCTTCTGTTAGTAGGAATCCTCTTCAATCTTGATCTCCCCCACCCCTGTTGCCATAATTTTCTAGTGTGGCATGGGTTAATACAGGCAGCACCTCTGAGACCTCCCCCTACTTCTGGAACTTGCTGGAAACTTCCAGAAAATGGGAATGGAGGTGAGGGGGGTCTGCCTGGAGTATTCATTAACGCCCTGACCAATCCTCAACAGATGGGTTGGCAGGCGCAGGCCCCCTAAAATACTCTGGGTAAGCCCAGCCGGGGCAATGAAGTTTGGGTGAAAGCTTGAGATGGAGTGTTAGGCTGTCAGTGGCCCTTCAGGGTTCCCCATAGTCTGGGGGGGTGACTTCAGGCCTGGGCACTGGTGCAGAAGGGGCCCTCTTAATGACACAGAGGTGTCCTGACTAGATGCATGGGAACAGGAGAAGGACAGCAGAAGAACACTGCCGGGCAAGTCTCCAGGGAGGAAGACAGTCAGGTGAGCTAATGAGTGTTAAAGAGGAGTATCCAGAAACAAAAATTAAAAGTCAGCAGCTACAAATACTGCAGCTGCTGACTTTTAATAATCGGACACTTACCTGTTCCAGGGTCCAGCGATGCGGGGGTCGAAGCTTCGCTCATCCCCCGATCCCCCGCCGTGATTCGTCGTGCAGTCATCTGGGACCTGTCACGTGTTTCATATGACTGACAGGAGGGAGCCCTTCCTGCACCTAAGGGAAAAGGGATGTCACCTGCCCGGGCACTAAAGGAGGCAGACTTTGAGGGACCCCCTATCAACCGGCATTTAGAGGTGAGTTAACTTTTTTTTTTTCCAAATATTTTTTTTTGCTTTTTTTTAGGATTTTTAAGCCTTTGTTTTTTTTTGGGGTGCAACACCACTTTAAGTCTGGGAGGACTGAGAGGCATGCCTGAGAGGACTGAGGAGAGCAGTCTGGGATGGATGCAGAGTCAGTCTGGGAGGACTGTGAAAGAGTAGCCAGAAAAGCTAGTGAAAGAGGCAGCTGCAACCAGGTGGGCTGGCAGTGCATGAAGAGGTGGTGCTGGGATTAGTAGCCACAGGAGGACAGCTGGGCACTAGGACTTGCTATGCAAACAAGGGGCCCGTGGTCCCTGCCTGTAAAAGGCTTTTGCTATCTATCTGACTGAGCCCTATAGTCCGATCATCCAACAGTTTGCCAGCAAGTCATGAGAGTTGTAGCTCTGCAATCAAGCTTTGTGCAGGAGGCAGACGAGAAGTGTAATAATATCCATATCCAAGTATATTCCTCTCAATAAAAACTAAGCACTGGACTGTCCTTCTGACTCAAGTGTGCTGTGAAGATGTGGTGTGCCTGGCTGTGCAGGGTGGGGGATCCCATTCTACTTGTAGCTCCTTAGGGGGTGCGCTACAAATACTATTTCATTCATAGTAGAATTAGCACAAGGGGCAAGTCCTACTGAATGTAAGTTATGTCCCTTGTGCTGATTTCCCTACTTGTGTTTTTTGCTGGACTTAAGGGGAGTTTAACATATTTGCCGCTGACTACAAAAATGGGGTTTAAATGGCACATCCACTAATCACCAGTAGGGGGGAAGTTGTTATTGTGATCATTGACATCAATGTTGGCGGTTATTATTGTGACCACTGGTACCAATTCTGGGGGTTGTTATTGCAGTCACTGACACCAACGCAGGGGGTTATCGCTTTGCCCACCAACACCAATGCTGGGGGTCATCATTGTATTCACTGACAACAATGCTGGGAGTTACTGGTACAATACCTGTTTTGTTTTAAAGGACTTGAAAAAAGATTGACTAATTCTTAATAAACTGATAAACCGGGGGGGGGGGGTCAGTTTGACTTTGACCTTGTCCCGGTGCTGTATACAAATATATAGTATTTATTGAAGTTTTATAAAGTGATCTAATATAAATGATTCCAATAAAGAGAAATTAGTTCCATTTATGTAGAGAATAGTTACATTCATTCCTTTGGGAGAAATTAATTTTCTTCTGGTAACGATTCTACAGACTGGATAGAAATCGCCTAACAGACAGTTCCTGCCCCCACCTGGCATCTGGAATAAGAAATAACCAGATACTGAGGATACTGGACCTGCCTCAGAACAATCTGGAGGGTCCTCATTTCAGGGATCTGATGGAAGCTCTGGCAACAAGCCAGATAGAGGAATTACGGTGAGTAGAACAGTGACATTTATCGACTCTCCAGGACCTGCCCCTGGCATCCTGTACAATATGCTATATAAATAGATAAAACAAAATATAGTGTAGTGCAACCGAAAAGAAATACAAATAAAACAAGTCCAAATATAACAAAATTCCACCATTGTGCAACTTTCAGTGACAGTTCATACATTTCCAGTAACTTCAGTGACCACCACCTCCAGCTGGAATGCCTGCTCGCCTCCAAAAGTTGATCCCACTACAGAGTCACACACGCCTGTGATTTATATCTCTCAGGATGCTTTGGAAAAACAACTCCTCCTCCTGGTGTCCCTGGACAAGACAGACCTCCTCACAGGTTCTTACTATGTAGACCCCACTGCAGAGTCACACACGCTTACTGTAATTTGTCTCAGGATTTTTCGGTAACATGAATCCTCATCGCAGTGCACCTAGACAGCTCAGACCTCCTCCCGGGATCTCATTCAGTCATGTGTGGCCATATAAAACAAAGGCAAACTATAGTGCTCTCTTTAACATTTAATAAAACTGTAATTTAGGGATAAAATACTTGCATACAAATGTGAAAAACATGCATATCATCAATCATGATGTGAACGGAGAAAACATACTGAATGACGATACCTCACACCTGTACGCATTACACTCTCTGATGAGCTTCTTCAGCAGGTGAGGAGCCGTCAGAAATGAGAGGAATAAACATCTACCTTGGTATCAATCCTAGCCCCAAGTGATAGGTTTACACTTGGGATATGTCACTTCCTGTTTAGGAGTGGACAGACGTGCCCACACATTATACATCAAGCAGGGAGGAAGAGGATATGATGTCGTGTGACACAGAATCCAGTGTCACTCATGATGATCCCCCTCAACTGAGTGTACAGGTGTCCGAATTTGTGTGATGATTGATGCTAAGGTAGAAGTTTATTTATTCCTTTCATTTCTGATGGCTCCTCACCTGCTGAAGGAGCTCATCAGAGCGTAATGTGTACAGGTGTGAGGTGTCGCAATTCAGGACGTTTTCTCCATTCACATCATGATTAATGATATGCATATTTTTCACATTTGTATGTGAGTACTTTATCCCTAAGTTACAGTTTTAACAGAGAGCACTAGGGTTTGCCTTTGTTTTATATGACCACACATGACTGAATGAGATCCCAGGAGGAGGTCTGAGCTGTCTAGATGCACTGTGATGAGGATTCCTGTTCCTGAAAAATCCTGAGAGATATTACACTAAGCGTGTGTGACTCTGAAGTGGGGTCTACATAGTGAGAACCCGGGAGGAGGTCTGTCTTGTCCAAGAAAACCAGGAAGAGGAGTTGTTTTCCCAAGGCATCCTGAGAGATATAATCACAGGCATGTGTGACTCTGTAGTTTGGTCAACTTTTGGAGGTGAGCAGGCATTACAGCTAGGAGGTGGTGGTCACTGAAGTCAATGGAAATTTATGAACGGTGGAGTTTTGTTATATTTGGACTTATTTTATTTGTCTTTGGTTGCACTACACTATATTTGGTTTTGTTTGGTTTTGTTTGATATATTGAGAGTCACATGTGGATACATTCTAAAGCCTCGTACACACGATCAGATTTTCGAACATCCGTTCGTCCATTTGTTTATTGCATGCTAGTCTCATGTCAAAAGTTAAGAAGTTACTCACCATACGAAAATTCTCGTATGACGGAATACAACTTCAGAAGTGCCATAATGTGTTGACAAGTTTTGTATGTATTCTTTTGTTTCTGAGCATGCGTAATCTTGCTATTACGATTTTTTCCGTATGAAAACTGCACTAATTAAATGAAAATCGGACGTTAAGTTCACATACAACAAAAATGTTATAGTCTGCACATCCAGCTTTTGTCTGATGAAAAACCGGAATCGGCTGTCGAAAGCACCATACTAACGATTCGAAAATTGTCAGCTTGTTTGTCAGACAAAATTTTACTTCCGATTTTCGTATCGTGTGTACAGGCCTTAAATGGTGTGGGCAGCAATCAGGTTAAGCCTATTAATAGGCTAATTACATTATATATTGATTTCACATTATTATATTGATTATTGCGCTGAGTATATATTGTGTCACTATTTTCAATATAAATAGATAAGATTGTAGATGGTCATACACAGGGAATCTGATATTGCTGCAATGAGAAATCGGAGCCTCATGCAAATATTCCATCTGACATGAGCACCCACAATTTAGTGTTGGGGATCTCCCCATTGTATTTTCTAGAGTTGTATAAAGTGAAGAAATACATTTTCTTCTTAATTTTCTCTTCTTCCACAGCTTGGTTGGTAATCACCTGACAGACAGTTCCTGCCCCCACCTGGCATCGGGAATAAGAAATAACCAGACACTGAGGACACTGATTCTGTCTGGGAACAATCTGGACGGTCCTCATTTCAGGGATCTGATGGAAGCTCTGACAACAAGCGTGATAGAGGAACTACAGTAAGTATAACAGGACTGACTGAGACAATAATATTCTGGACAGTTTGCATCCAAAACTTGTAAATATTCTGACTTCAATTGTTGTAATAGTGATCTATTTATCCCTGAGACCTCTATTCCTGGTCTATATGGAGCAGAGACAATCACAGCAGGCAATCTTCATCCGATACAGTAGCTGAACTCACCAAACATTTGTCAATCATGAATATTTAGTAATTATAGGTATTTCTATAGCACCAATAGTTTACGCAGCACGTTACATATTGTATATTCCATGGCAAGGTGAAACACTGTTTAATATGGTGGTCTGGACCAGATTTTGCAGAAAACAGACACAGTAAAGATGCAGGTGTGTGCTGGGTTTATGTTGGAGATAAATTTAGAGGTAGGTGTCCCACCCGCCCGCCCAGGGGGTCAGTGTGATGAGGGAGCTGTGAGAGGAGCATGTTGCACTGTACCATCCTGGTCAGGACAAAACAAAGGCCCAAGCCTGTGAGAGATGTAGCAGCAGGTAGCTGCAGGGTAAGAAGCCAAGAAGCCAGTTTTTTGTGCATTAGCACTGGGACTTCGTGTTAGATGGTCTGGAGGACCAAGGCATGAGGCCTGAGAAGATGCAAAGAGAGCCACGAGGCTGGATATTGTTCATTTGTTGTATTGATGGTGAGAACCTCCTGTGTAGAAAGATATTATTTTGTGAACTTTTCTTTTGTTTAAATAAAAGTGGTCAGAAAAAGCCCTGAAAATACACCTTTGGCATGGAGTAAACTTACTGTTTTGCAATACCAATAAGCTACGAAAATCCCCAACTTTCCACAATTCATATAAAAGAAAAAAAAAGAAAAATAGTGCAATACAAATGGTTACCATAGAGTAGTAGCATAATTAACAATTAGCTTATTGACAATTAGAGATGAGCTTCAGGTTTGGGTCAAATGTGACCTGAAACCAGGTCATGACTATATTTGGCCAATGATGTCATGCAGGATCCCCTCACACTGTGCTCAAATGTGGTTCTTAGAGCTTGGTAAGTTTTCCACTCTATGTGACCTATTATGTAGTGATGTGATGCTTACCGCCCTATTAGGACTGTGGGTGTCCCTTCACATGCAGCACTATAAAACAGAGGGTGAACCAGTCTAGCGCATTACCTTTGTAAACACTTTATTAATAAATAAAAGCTAGTAATATACTCACAAATGCATAGTGTCAACAAGCATATCAAATAATCAAGATGCGGCTGTCACCAGATCCGCAACGCTTAGCCTGTAACACAGGAAGACCCTTCAGCGTCCAATATGGCTAACTATTTCAAGGGGCAGCCCCTCTTCTTCAGAGCCAAAAAATAAATGTACAACATTTGACCAGTTTGACCACCCAAATCACTGACTGCTAGTTGAAAAGCAGCCAGGGATCATGGGCGACATATTTGATCAAAAAAGGGTAATGATCATATTTGGTCAATGATGTCACCCAGGATCGCCTCACAGTGTGCTTACATTATACTAGCACTGGATATCTTGTCATTTAGTGGTGGTAGCATGGCAGATCAACATCGCCTTGTGAGGGGTTGTCCTTGTGGCAGGGCAACATTCTTGAGTAATAAGTTATTGTGGTTTGGAAAGCCCCATCAAATAGAAGGCTAATAAGGATGAATTTACATCAGAGGACATTGTTTAAAATTTTAGGGTGTTTTTATTACTTTTGTCATGGTGTGTGTTTGCTAATTTACATTTGACTTTTCATGTTAATTTTCAAAATTCATATCAGACACTTATCCAGAGATAAAGAGAGCAGCGCCCTCCCCCCTCTTCTAAACCACACCAGGCCACATGCCTGTCAGCATTAGGTGGGTACCTTGAAAGTAGGTGGTAAAACCTTCCCACCTTGCAAGACACCTTGTCCCAATATTGAGGGACTGGACTAGGGCCTTTTCCCCCACATCCTGACCCCCGAAAATAAATATATATTGTACATTCACATCAGTCCCTGTCCTTGAGGATCTCACAATCTAAGGTCCCTAACGCACATTCATACATACACACACTAGGGCCAATTTAGACAGGATTACCTTATCAGCATGTCTTTGGAGTGTGAGAGGAAACGCATCCACAGGGAGAACATGTAAGCTTCATGCATGTAGTGCTCGAGTGTGGTTAGGCTTTGAACCAATAAGTCTAGAGCTACTCTGGTGGAAGTGCTAACTGCTTAGCCATTGTGTTGCCCAATGAGTAATTAGGCCTGTGAACAATAATAATTATCATATATATCCTTCATTATTGCACCCCAGATAGTCTGAGATCTAATAACCATGTATATACTGTATTCTAGGATTACGAACATGTTGTTGTCAGATGATGCTAAAAGTCATTTGAAAAAGCTGGAATCCCTCCGACCAAAACTGAAGGTGTCTATAGGATAATCCCAGAGGAAGAAGCTCTGCTAAAGCTGGAGACAGAGATGGGACATTGGTATGGATGAGGAAGAGAATGAGTGTTACAAATGAGAAACCTGACCCAAGAAGAAAATGAAACATCATAGATTAACTAATGCACCGAAGATCAGATCCTGAATTCGAACACCACTGAAGTTAGTAGGAGCTAAACCTCAGAAATCAGTAATGGCCATTTTATGGTCTAATATTAACGGCAGGAAAAAGATCCATTGTCCATTCATGGTCTATCGAGTCTGTCGTAATAGGCAAGGGATTGCCAAACTAAGGACATGGGAAGCTGGGCAGTGGCATAGGGGACATCTACCAATGACATTTTTTTATTTATTTATCCGTCAGTGGAAAGAGGGTCTTTTCAGATAGCTCAAAGGGCAACATTGTAAATACAAAAACTATTTTAATTTCATGCTTAGAGTATGCCTTTAAAGCTGCATGTGGTTTCAGAAATTGTGGAGTGCTTCTGAAGGTCCAAGTCCAGTGAGCAGCTGTATGTATTAGTTGCATTTATTTTATTATTTCTTTTTATAACATGTTATTTTATTGTGTTATTTTTTTACCGTATATACTCTAGTATAGGCCGACCCGAATATAGCCGAGTCGCCTAATTTTACCACAAAAAAACAGTGTAGCACTGACCCCCGAAGGAGCTGCTGATAATTGTTTTGGGTCTGCACTCTGCCTCTCAACCCCAAATAATGGCTCAAACCCCTTGGCACAACTGTGTGATAATGTTAGTGTAAGACCCAATGGTAAAATGCAACACAACAATAACACAGTATATTGAATCTTTACCGTCACTTGGGTATCAGACACTCCTTCAACTATGACAACAGATATAATCTCACACCATTTGTAATTTAACCACATAAACGGTTTACTGAGAGAGATTGGTTCAATACATTTAATCACAGCGGTAACCTCAATATAAAGAATGAAATAATAACAATGAAAGTATAGGTGAAATCCAGAACTCAATAGTCGCTTAAAAAACATATGCAGACAGACAGAGGGTGGCTTATGCTCAATACGATAAATCACTTATACTGAACACCTTCCCACCACTATCTCAGAGCACATACACAATAGAATGGCAATGCAATATCAGGCACAATACAACAGTTTAATACAGTACCAACATTTATGTCATATACTCAAGGGCTCCCCCTGGGTTGCAATGCAGTTAAGAATGCATGATGAGGTAATAATACTTTATAGAAATAGTAACAGTCTCTTGTCCGCTTCTTTCTTCAGCTAGCTTTTTTTAAACTGCAGTATTTGTAATCCAGGGAACAAGTAAATGGCAAGTTATAATGCAAAAGATATGCAGGTTACTGTGTGCTAGATTATACAAGGCACCTGAAGAACTTCTTCCTTACTGGAGGATGCAACACAACATTGAATCTCCCTGCACTGTGCTCATCTGCAGGCCTTTCTGTGCTCATCTGCAGGCCTTTCTGTGCTCATCTGCAGGCCTTTCTGTTCTCATCTGCAGGCCTTTCTGTTCTCATCTGCAGGCCTCACTGTGCTCATCTGCAGGCCTCACTGTGCTCATCTGCATGCCTCACTGTGCCCATCTGCATGCCTCACTGTGCCCATCTGCATGCCTCACTGTGCCCCTCTGCATGCCTCACTATGCCCATCTGCATGCCTCACTATGCTCATCTGCATGCCTCACTGTGCTCATCTGCATGCCTCACTGTGCCCATCTGCATGCCTCACTGTGCCCATCTGCATGCCTCACTATGCCCATCTGCATGCCTCACTTTGCCCATCTGCATGCCTCACTCTGCCCATCTCCCTGTACTGTGTCCATCTGCAGCCTCACTCTGCCCATCTTCCTGCACTGTGTCCATCTGCAGCCTCATGTACCTGATCTCCGGTGCTGTGACATGCAGTCAGTCTAGTCGGCAGCCGTCCAGTGTAACAAAGCCATGCCTCCTCCTCGTCCTCATCCGTGACAGAACACTGATTCAGTTTCCCAGCAGTGAGTCAGTGTTCCGCCTATCGCAGACAAGGATGAGGAGAAGGCGAGCCTTTGTTACACTGGATGGCCGCCGACTAGACTGCATGTCACAGTGCTGGGAGATCAGGCGCATGAGGCTGCAGATGGACACAGTGACTCAAATATAAGCCAAGGGGGCTTTTTCACCACAAAAAAAGTGTTGAAAAACTTGGCTTATACTCAAGTATATACGGTATATTATTATTATATAATGTTATTACTATCACAAGGGTGCTAACATGCCCCCTATCAGATAACATTGGGTATATGCCAGGTCCCCTTTATGGTCTATTACATAGATACATAGTAGGTGAGGTTGAAAAAAGGCGCAAGTCCATCAAGTCCAACCTATGTGTGTAATTATATGTCAGTATTACATTGTATATTCCTGTATGTTGCGGTCGTTCAGGTGCTTATCTAATAGTTTTTTGAAGCTACCGATGCCTCCTCGCTGAAACCACCGCCTGTGGAAGTGAATTACACATCCTTGCCTCTCTTGCAGTAAAGAACCCTCTACGCAGTCTAAAGTTAAACCTCTTTTCTTATAATCTTAATGAGTGGCCACGTGTTTTATTAAACTCCCTTCCACAGAAAAGTTTTATCCCTATTGTGGGGTCACCAGTATGGTATTTGTAAATTGAAATCATATTTCCTCCCAAGCGTCTCTTCTCCTCCAGAGAGAATAAGTTCAGTGCTTGTAACCGTTCTTCATAACTAATATCCTCCGGTCCCTTTATTAGCTTTGTTGCCCTTCAAAATAATTTCTTGGGATTTTCTTTTTGCTCTCCTCTTGTGTCTTTCATGTGTCTATTTTAGCCACCCTAATTGCACCCTTACATTACTTGCTGCATTCTTTGTAAAGTCTGAATGCTGATGATGATCCCTCAGCCTTATATTTTTTTGAAGGCCTTCTCCTTATATGCATTTTTACATTGGAGTTAAGCCATCCAGGACTTTTGTTCGCTCTTTTAAATGTATTTCCCAATGGGATGCACTGGCTATTAGATCCCTAATTTTTCCCCTGCACTCTACTGCAGCTAATCAAACACAGATAATGCTTTATTAACTGCATCCTCAGCTACAATAGCTGGGAAATGAAAGCTGTGAACACAGAAGTGACGTAATACAGGTTGCAATTAGTAAGTAGTTGAGTGGGCAAATGGCATCTAGAAATTAAGAAATGTGTGTATTTTTGTATTAAATTGAAAATAGAAAGCAAACAAATTTGCACCACACCTTTTTGAAGTCTATTGGATAGGCCACAATTTCTGAGGAAGAAAAAAAGCACATTGCATCTGGAGTTAAAAAAAAAAAAAAGTTAGTGTCTTGTTTCAGAGACAAAAGATAGGAAAAGGTTATAGAGATTTGCACCACAAATATCAAGCTTGTATGGGCCGAATGCAATTTCTGAATGAACGATAGTGCATATTGCATCTGGAACAAAAACATATGCATTTTTTTGTCTACAACTGAAAATATCAACAATGAACAGAAAAGCATCATTCTACCCAGCAGTGCCACAACAGTCATTGAGTTCTGCACATTTTCATTTTAAGATATTAATTGGGGAGATTGTATAAGGATACCTAGCCACCAAAACCTAAGCCCTGATGAAGAGGGATTTCTTGGCTCCAGAAATACATTGTCTATCATTTCTCTACTAGTTGTGACTTCTTTGTCAAGAATAAATCTTATACAGACTTTTGAACTGATTATTTGGGACTTAATTTCTTCTGTCCACATAAACTCCTCAAGTCAGGTCTGTACCACTCCTGTCGGACAATTCCCCCCACTTCGTGTTTTTCTGTTTTTCTGAGTGGTTTAGATTCAAGAAAAAGTCATATTTCAACCCAAAGCATTTATTTTGACTCTTTTTGTTTTTGATAAATAATTTTAAAATTCTACAGATCAGCTTCACAAAATCAAAGTATTTTCCATAGGGGGCAATTGAAAAAGGAGAAACCAGGCAGACTCCATAATTATTTAACAAAATAAAAATGGTGTAATAAGGAAAGCATCACTGCTACTCCTGACCAGCCCAAGTGAATTAACAATAAGGAGTAGCCTCAGCCTACATGTCTCCACCACACACCCTGATTCTTTTTGCCCTGCCCATTGAGGCTTAGTCATAAGGTATAGGGGCCATAAGACTAAGCCCTGATCGACAGAGTAAAATGCATCAGGTGTGTGGTGTGGTGGAGACATGTAGACTTAGGCCAATTCTTATTGTTTATTCAACTGGGCTGGTCTGGAGTAGCAGTGAGCTTTTTCTTGTTACACCTACTAGCCCTCTGGATTGGTATGAAGATAAGCCTGCACCCCATGTTCTAGGACACAGAGATATTCTTTCACGTCTACTTTGAGCAGCACCAAAAAATATATAACAGGTCACAGAAAATAAAAATGGTACTCTTCCTGTGGCAAAGGGAGAACAAAAGTGTACAAATTAGCTGCCAAAATGTAAAGTGTAATTTGTTTGTCAGACATTGTAACGGAGCTGCACCATGAAACAGATCCACAAGCTGGCATTCACTACAATCGCCTCCCTTGAGACATAACCCTCTAGCACATTTCACTCAAAAGGGCTTAATTTTAGAGGTGGGGATAGTCTCTATCAGTGGGTTTATATGCATCATAAGTCATTATCAAAATAGAAGCAGCAACTATCGTTGCTATGGCCTCTAATGAAGTCCAACTCTGGTGTTGGAGGAGACTCCATGTTTCGGAGGGTAAATGAGAAATAAAAAGAAACGTGAAAAAATAGTGTCCAACACTGTGCAGAAAATACAGAAATGCAGAAAGTGCCCAGGAAAGGGCACAGACAATAACCGAACGGGTACAGTCTGTGTCAAACTAGAAATTAGTGCCCTAGGTCTCTGAAGCTGGGTGGGCCACCACTAACCTCAAAGGCTATGAAAAATGTGGGACCCACCATGCAATGGTAGGCCTTGCCAAAGCAGGTACTGTATAGGGAAGTAGTGGTAGGTAGGAAGGCAGTGTGTTATTTTGCAGGGCTCCGATAGCAAGTCTTCATGGAGTTAGTTGGCATAACCTTTGAAGTTCAAGGAAGCTAGGATCACCCCAAGAAAAATGTGCAGGGGAGGTCCCGTGTCCATAATTACTGGTCAAGACTAGAAAAAGACTGCTGAGTAAAACAATAAAAAGAAAAACTGGAAATTCAAACCCAAGAGATAGTGAGATGGTTACTGTTTGTTGTCTTGAGATCAGGCTTGATTTCTTTGTCAGCTTTGCTCTCTGTGGTTTGCCTTGGCAGTTGACTTCAGGCACTTTAGGCAGCAAGGTGAAGGTGAGCCAGTTTGAGATCTGCACCGGGTCTATTTCCACAAATAGAAAGAAGTAAGACAGTTGTGAGGGGTGACGTAGTCAAAAGGTGAGATTGCCCTTGTGGTCAGTCAGGTGAAAAGGGATACCCCTTTATAGGAGATATCACGAGTCGTTCAAGTAGAGGCTTTGTGATTCTTCAAATCTGGAGTGTTTTCTGAAATTTGTTAGGAAGAAGATGGATCTAAACGCTATCAAAGTCCATGGTGCCTGTATGCCATGCCCTTTTCAAGATCCCTCCTTCAGTGTATATGAATAGAGGTGGCATAAAACATCTTTAGGTCTATCCAGGGAGACATTCTGGGGGCCTAGGGTTCTATGAACCCTGTCAATAGCACTGATATAGCTAATGACATGGGAGGCGGAGGGTCAAGAAACTTGTTGAAAATCGCTGACACAGTGGACTTTAAAGTGGTTCTAAACACTTGCATATACCCAGTGAAGTGACTGGCCTCGGGTGATACTGTACACAGAGATTAAACGAATCATCCTACATACGTGGTACCTTTTTATCTGCAGTCTTCTCTTCTGTACATCAGTTTAAGGTGCAACATTTCTAAAGCTTGTCTGAGCTGTCAGAAAAAACGGACATTAATGGCTGTGTGTTGAGTTATTTTGAGGGGACAGAAAATTTACACTGTTATACAAGCTGTACACTCACTACTTTACATTGTAGCAAAGTGTAATTTCTTTAGTGTGGTCACATGAAAAGATAGAAGAAAATATTTACAAAAATGTGAGGGGTGTACTCACTTTTGTGAGATACTATTTTCTATATATATATTTATATATATATATATATATATATAGGATAAGGAACACGCCTAAAAATATATAAAGTGTTCATATGTAGCAAATATATTGAGACATAAAAATCATCTACGCTGGCAAAACAAACAACAAAAAAAAGTTAAGTTCCCTCAGAACAAGTAGAGGGTGGAGGAAGAGAATATTAAAAATTTCTTATCTGGTTCTGGCAGGGTGGGTCTGGAACCAGGAGATAGGCACGACCGCGCAGCATCTCATGTTTTAGGGAAAAGGAAAGTAAGGAAATTGCTTCATGAAACTGCTGACCTCAGGCATGAGAGGAATGGATGAAAAAAGGTAAAGATCTGGGTATTCTTTGAACACCTGAGCACTACCCCCTTTTCCTTGTCATATTTGTTGTTTGTTGCTGTGTATTTTATTTCCTGCAGGTCATAGGATTGTCCTTCGATCAACATAATGTTTGCTCCAGCAAACTTTCAAATTTATAAAAAAAAAAATGTATATGTTGCTTACGTTACTAGCCCTTATTAACTCCTTCCACCCCCTCTACTTTTAGCTATTTTCTGCCTTTTTTGTTAAATTTTTGGATCCTATGTAAACATTTTGTTGCTTTGTATTTATGTAGCTTTGCATCAACTTTATTTGGAAACATTGTTTTGAAAACAGCCTTTAGGCATAGTCTACACTTGTGGTTGGGGTGTGGTAAAATAGGCAGTTGAGTTTTGTTTTTAGCATCCCTCTGAAGCTGCAAAGTCTAGTGGTTGTACACAATCCATGGCCACAATGCTTTGCTATGGCAAAAAATGCCCCCCCCCCCCCCCCCCCCCCCCCCCCCCCCCTCTTTCTTGTTTGACAGCTGAACCACCACTAAAACTGAGAGCCTAGTATTCGAATCAAAGTTGCGGAGTGGTATTCCCATTGAAAAAAACATCTTCAGCTGTCAAAAAAAGAAATAGGCATTCAGATAGTAGCAGTCAGTCATGCCTGCATAGCTTTCTGAAAAGCGATCCATCGGGGGGTCGCTCTTCAGAAACCAATGCAGGTGTAAGCGAGCCCTCATTTCATTTGTGAATAACTTTGACATTGGTTGTCAAAAAAAAAAAAAAAAATTGCATTTTTAGTTCCATTGCAGACCTGGAAAATGTAACCTTTGGCTTTACTATCTACAGTAACTTTAGTTGTTTAACCGCTTGCCGACTGCCTGCCGTCGATTGATGGCAGCAGAATGGCACTCCTTCGTGAAATGCCGTAGCTATAAGGTGGGCGCTTTAATCATACCTCCCAACATTTTGAGATGGGAATGAGGGACACCTACTAGCAAATGTATGTAGGCATAGAACACACCCCCTGCAACACCCCCTTAAAGGAGAATTAACCAAAAAAAAAAAAAAAGGTTAATTGAATCCACAAGAGACTTTTTTTTACCACTACTATTCCTTTATATTGGCTTTTAAAATTTACAAGTGCAGCAATTTATAATTTGGATGAAAGGTTTAACACTTTTTGAAAGATAAAAAGTACATTTGAAATACATCTATATAGATCAGACCAAAATGAGGGCAAATGAGGGGGAAAGAGGGACATTGCTCGAAATCAGGGACAGTCCCTCGAAATCAGGGACAGTTTGGAGCCATGGCTTCAAGGAGTATAGGGCACGTGCCCGCGGAGTATAGGGCACGTGCCCAATTGGGAGCTATGGCTTTAAGGAGTATAGGGCTCGTGCGCATGGCCAGCAGCCACGATGGTCGCCGGCTACTCACCATTACTTGTAAAAAGGAGAGAACGGAGATTTGTCAATGTAAACAGACAGATCTCCGTTCTGTCAGGGGTGAGGAGAGCGATCGGTTGTTGCTAACGCTTAGGAACAACGATCGCTCTCCTCACCCAGGCAGTCCCATCCCCCCACAGTTCGAATCACTCCCTAGGTAACACAATTAACCCCCTGATCGCCCCCTAGTGTTAACCCCTTCCCTGCCAATGACATTTATACAGTAATCAGTGGCTATTTATAGCACTGATCGCTGTAAAAATGTCAATGGTCCAAAAATAGTGTCAAAAGTGTCCGATCTGTCTGCTGTAATGTCGTAGTCCTGATAAAAATTGCAGATTGCCGCCATTACTAGTAAAAAAAAAAAAAAAAATAATAATGTCATAAATCTATCCCCTATTTTGTAGATGTTATAACTTTTCAATCAATGAATCAATATACGCTTATTGTAAAAGAATACATATCGGCCTAAACTGAGGAAGAAATTTGTTGTTTTATATATTTTTTGGGGATATTTATTATAGCAAAAAGTTAAAAATGTTGCTTTTTTTTCTAAATAGTCAGTTTTTTTTTTTTTTGTTTGTTTATAGCGCAAAAAATAAAAACCGCAGAGGTGATCAAATACCACTAAATTGAAGCTCTATTTGTGGGAAAAAAGGACGTCAATTTTGTTTAGGTACAGTGTCGCATGACCGCGCAATTGCCAGTTAAAGCAACACAGCGCCGTATTGCAAAAAATGGCCCAGTCAGTAAGGGGGCAGATTCTTCCGGGGCTGAAGTGGTTAAAAAAAAACACCAGTTAAACTTATGCCGCGTACACACGTACGGACTTTTTGCCGGCGGACCTAAGTCCAGCGAACAATCCGCTGGACTTTCCCGCTAGGTACGCCGGACTAAAAAGCGAACGGACTTGACCACACACGATCACGCAAAAAGTCCGGCGGTTCACGCGATGACGTACGCACGTACGACGGGACTAGAAAAAGGAAGCTCGAGATCCCAAACGACACCCTTTGGGCCCCGTCAGCTAATCTCGTGTATATCGCGTGTTAGTTGACGTTTGGTTAGAGACGATTCGCGCTTCTCAGACTTCTGCTTAATTCGTTCGCTTCTGCCGTTCAGTTTGTGCTTGTGAGGTTTGTATCTGGCTTTCAGTGCGTGTGGATCAGTTCCTACCTGTTCTCAGGCCGTTCTGGTCCGCTCGTTCCTGTTTTTCAGGTCGTTCTTCATAGGCCTTGCTGTTCTTCAGTGCGTTCTGTTAAGTTGTTTGTTTGATCAGCCGACCGTTTTGAAGCCATGGAGTGTGGACGTACTCGGGAACGAGTTCGTGCTGTGCAGGGGCTCGGTGTTGCGGTTAACACCTTGGCACGAGCCCGGTCCATGAACAGGGTGAGGAGGAGTTCATGGACCAAGAATTGGTTGCGCCAGCGTGACCAATTCTCGCATATGCCTTTGCTCCGTGAGATCCGTGAGAATAATCCTGATGATTTCAGGAATTATCTCCGGATGACGGACCCCATTTTTCACCGTCTGTTGGCTTCGCTGTCCCCTTATATTAGCAGGCAGAATACCTGCATGCGGCAAGCCATCAGTGCGGAGCAGAGGCTAGTCGCCACGTTGCGTTACTTGGCGACGGGGAGAAGCTTGCAGGACCTCAAGTTCACGACAGGCATCTCCCCCCAGGCTCTGGGGCTCATTATTCCAGAGACCTGTTCTGCCATTATCCACGTCCTGCAGGAGGAATACATTAAGGTAAGTCTTCTCTTTTAAAATTACCTATGTCTTGTATGTTTGTTAATGTAGTGCATCAATGTCATCATTAGCTAATTACCATGATAGGACTATTCTATGAATGTCGCCTATTCCTTTTTTTTTTGGATTTTGTTTTTTTGTCTAGTATTTTATGTTTGACTTATCGAAATAGTTTTAAGAATGTATTATTTAGTGGGTCACATGCATATTTGCTTGCACCAACCTCCCCAGCATGGAAGCTTGGCCCCCTAAACACCCCTAGCCTAGTCACTTTCTTTGGTTAAAAATGTATATTACCAGCTCCATTGTACAGCTTTACTCACCCCCCCTTTCACCCCCCTTGACCCTCATTTTTAAATTGATTGCATGTGTTTTTGGTCAGCTTGTAATTATCCCCACCCCCCCCACACCCCCTGATAATTAATATCATGTGTTTTTGGTCAGCTTGTAATTATCCCCTCCCCCCCCACACCCCCTGATAATTAATATCATGTGTTTTTGGTCAGCTTGTAATTATCCCCTCCCCCCCCACACCCCCTGATAATTAATATCATGTGTTTTTGGTCAGCTTGTAATTATCCCCACCCCCCCCACACCCCCTGATAATTAATATCATGTGTTTTTGGTCAGCTTGTAATTATCCCCCCCCCCCCACACCCCCTGATAATTAATATCATGTGTTTTTGGTCAGCTTGTAATTATCCCCACCCCCCCCACACCCCCTGATAATTAATATCATGTGTTTTTGGTCAGCTTGTAATTATCCCCACCCCCCCCACACACCCCCTGATAATTAATATCATGTGTTTTTGGTCAGCTTGTAATTATCCCCACCCCCCCCACACCCCCTGATAATTAATATCATGTGTTTTTGGTCAGCTTGTAATTATCCCCACCCCCCCCCACACCCCCTGATAATTAATATCATGTGTTTTTGGTCAGCTTGTAATTATCCCCACCCCCCCACACCCCCTGATAATTAATATCATGTGTTTTTGGTCAGCTTGTAATTATCCCCACCCCCCCCACACCCCCTGATAATTAATATCATGTGTTTTTGGTCAGCTTGTAATTATCCCCTCCCCCCCCACACCCCCTGATAATTAATATCATGTGTTTTTGGTCAGCTTGTAATTATCCCCACCCCCCCCACACCCCCTGATAATTAATATCATGTGTTTTTGGTCAGCTTGTAATTATCCCCACCCCCCCACACCCCCTGATAATTAATATCATGTGGTTTTGGTCAGCTTGTAATTATCCCCACCCCCCCACACACACCTTTAATTAATTGCATGTGTATTGTGTGACCTTACCATTATTTACTCCCCACCCACATCCCCATTATTATCTTCTCTGGTCCATCAGAGGGGTCATCAATCAGAGATTTGTCCCTTTTATCCTTAATCTTTTGGCTTTATTTCAAGGATTTACAAAATAAATACATATGTTCTTCCAAATTGTTTTTTAATTTGTTGCATTTAGTTTGGTGTTTTGGCTGGTTTATAATTTCAATTGTATCTTTCTGTTTGACTTCACAGTGTCCCTCCACGCCACAGGAATGGCAGACTGTGGCTTCCCAGTTTGCTGCCCGTTGGGACTTTCCCAACTGCGGAGGGGCGATTGACGGCAAACACGTGCGAATTGTGCCCCCACCCCATTCGGGGTCATACTATTGGAATTATAAGGGGTTCCATAGTATCGTGTTGATGGCGGTGGTGTCGGCACACTATGAATTTCTGTATGTGGATGTGGGGAAAAACGGCCGGATGTCGGACGGAGGAGTCTTCAACCACACGGAGTTCGGTCATCGTCTCCAAACTGGTGGGCTGGAGCTGCCACCAGATGAAGATAATGTGGAGGGACTCCCGTTCGTCTTCATTGCCGACGAGGCGTTCGGTCTGGGTGACCATCTGATGAGGCCATTTCCCCAACGATCCCTCACCCCTGAGAGGAGGATTTTTAATTATCGGTTGGCCAGAGCAAGAAGGGTGGTGGAAAATGCCTTTGGTATTATGGCCAACCGTTTCAGATTGCTCCTTACATCGCTACATCTGGCAGAGTACAAACTCAATACTATTATTCTTGCATGCTGTGTCATGCACAATTATTTACGGAAACATTCAGGAACATACTCCTTACCAATTGGCCCTGAGGCCGGAGTGGAAGGCAACATGACAGGGCTGGATAATCGCCCTCTTGGTTCCGCAACACAATCAGCCCAGCAAGTGCGGGACCTTTATTTACAGTATTTTAATGGTAGGGGGGCCATTGAAATGGCAGCAGACCCTTAAACCATCTTTTTCATTTACAATGAATAAATACAGTTATTTATGTTTGAAATATTGGTCGTTTCGTATTGTTTGGCTTTTAATTTGGCCTGTTTTATATGTTGTCCTAGTGCACATCTTAATAGTGGCAAACTTGTTTAGCGTTTAGTAAATAAGCCCCTTTGTCAATGAACCACAACATGTTTTTGTCAAACTGGTAGTATTTAAAAAGAAGAAGCCACACATTTTTGAATTTGTGCAAACATTATTTTTTTTTATTATAGTGCACATCCAAAACTTTTTTTTTTTTTTTTTTTTTTTTTTTTTTTTTTTGGTTGTTTTGGTATTTTTGGTTTTTTTTTTGTTTTTTTTGTTTTTTTGAACATGATTTTTTTTTTTTTTTTTTTTAGGTTATCTTTTTGACATTTTTTTGGTGTTTTTCTCACAACATATTGTTTTTTTTTTTGGGATTGATTTTTTAAAACAAACATAAAAACATGTTTAAAATTGTTTAAAAATTTTGGCTTAGCATTTGAAATTATTTACACAATGTAAAAGTCCAGAACTTACAAAGTTCAACAGGTAACCCATGAACAGAAGAAGCCAAATTTTGAATATGCACACTAATTTAACTGGAAAATGGGTAATGTCAACATGTGCTATGTTCCATCATGGGGAATCAATGGACGTGTTTTGTGTGTGAAACCCCTTCCCTCTCACCTACTAGCATTAGGGGTTGCAAACACAAAATGCGTCCATTGAGATCCCCTGATGGCACATAGCACATGTTGACATACCGTGTGCATATTTAAAATTTGGCCTCTAAAATTAGTTAAACAGCGCTTCAAAAGGGGAATGAAGGACATGATTGATGTTAAGAAATGTAAAAGGGGTCTTTAGATTCTCCCCAAAACATCAATCATGTCCTTCATTCCCTGCTGCATGGTGGCCATCTCCTTCTGCATGTTTTCCAGCTGCAGATTCCAGGCCATGATCTGCCCAATAAGCCTGTGGGCACTGTCAGTGGTAAATGGCTCCGCAGCTTGTCGTTCCACAAACAGATCAGCATCACCTAAAAGTTGGGTAGAGAAAACACAAGAAAAAAAGTGTCAAAAACATGCAGACCTTAATTTATTAGCTCAATCTGTGTTCTGAGACACTCACTTGGTGGGGTGCAGATTTGATCGACTTCAACGACCTGTTCCGCCACATCCACGCGTGGGCTTGGGCTAACTGCCCAATTAGTCTGGTGAGGCCGGGAGGTCCTCGTAGGTTCGGACTGACGTCTGAGTCTTTTGCCCCCTATGGTAATGGAACACAAAAAGGTACACTTTTGAATCACACTGATATTTGAGTGCCAAAATAGGATTAGTAAACATTGTTTAAAAGTCTTGCCAATTATTAGCAGTTTGTTAGAAGATCCTACTTGAAGACAGAATTGAAATGTCTATCTAATGAAACTCCAATACTTAAAGCGCCCTTCAACCCTAAATTTGAACTTCCGCTCATTGGATCCCTGCACCCCTGTGGTGTCTTATTTTGAACGTTTTAGGGGGGATGGGTTGCAGATACCTGTGTAAGGCAGGTATTTGCACACACATCCGGCCCTAGACTCCCACAGAAGTATACGCCACATCCCGTCCCACCGTGCTGTCTGCTGGGACACACAGGGGTCCCCGAGCTTGCGCGGACCAGTCCTATTGCATTGCGCAACTGGCGCATGCCCAATAGTGACCCGGGAAGTGAAGCCGCAAACATTAATTTCATGATTGCAAGATCAGAGATTGTAGCTGCAGCATCCAAGGGACAGGTGAGTGTACTTCTTTGAAAAGTCACCACCTACAGTATTTAGAGATGATGAGCATTTTTTGGGAATTGTGAGCATGAGACCCTGCTTAACATATTTATCCCCCCCCCCCAAAACAGCCTCTGGAGTCCCTGTGTAAGTTACCCCTAAAACCCTTACTACAGCAGTAATTGTATAGATAGTGACAATAATAAACAACCTTACAACTCCAACAACCCAAAGCCAGGTAAACTCAATAAACGTTATGAAGACAAACGGAACTTTCATCAAATATGCGCAAGTTTCAGGTACGAATGGTAATAACATCTGCGCAAGTTTCAGGTACGAATGGTAATAACATCTGCGCAAGTTTCACGGACGAATGGTAATAACATCTGCGCAAGTTTCACGGACGAATGGTAATTACATCTGCGCAAGTTTCACGGACGAATGGTAATAACATCTGCGCAAGTTTCACGGACGAATGGTAATTACATCTGCGCAAGTTTCACGGACGAATGGTAATAACATCTGCGCAAGTTTCACGGACGAATGGTAATTACATCTGCGCAAGTTTCAGGTACGAATGGTAATAACATCTGCGCAAGTTTCACGGACGAATGGTAATAACATCTGCGCAAGTTTCACGGACGAATGGTAATTACATCTGCGCAAGTTTCAAGGACGAATGGTAATTACATCTGCGCAAGATTAGACATATCAAGTATAACCATAGTAGCGCACGTGCTTGACTTACTTTTTTTGATGGCTTTTCGAATTCTCCTGTATTGATCGTGCTCCCTGGATTTGATGTCGGACCATCGTTTGCGCAGTTGATCCTTGCCCCTTCGTACGCCGAATTTCTGCTCCAGGGTGCTGACGATTGTAGTGAGAATCTTGTCCTTGCGCAAGTTGGGTCGAGGGTACGGGCCATTTTCCCCGTCGTAATCTTCCCTTTGGAGGATGTCCACCATCTCCACCATCTCTTCAAAGGCCATATTGGTGGCCTTATATCTGCTGCTGGATGCAGATGTGTTGGCTTCTTGGCTTTCCTCCGCGCTACTGGCTGAGAATGTGTCCGCCATATTCATGAATTAATTCACCAACAATGCAACGAGGGGAAGCGGGGCGGGGAATACTCGTCATGAGGAACGTCATGGGCGGGCGACGCGGAGGACGCAGGCGGACTTCGACGCGTGCGCAGTGTATATAAGGCTGTTTGAGGGGCCCACGTGTTCCCGAACGGAAGTAGCGAGCGCTCTGTACGAAGGTAAGTGTTTTCTAGGATGCATTACTGTGTTTTTTTTTTTTGGGTTTTGGGCCAGCATTTTTTAAGGATATGTGTGTGTTGCTGCCTGTGTGTAGGGGTTGCTGCCTGTGTGTAGGGGTTGCTGCCTGTGTGTAGGGGTTGCTGCCTGTGTGTAGGGGTTGCTGCCTGTGTGTAGGGGTTGCTGCCTGTGTGGATGTGTTGCTGCCTGTGTGTGGGTGTGTTGTGTAATGTTTGTTAAGAAAAACTGGTTGTGCGTTTTAAGTAACATTTGTGTTTTTGGTCTTTTGTATTGCCATTACTAACAAAACAGAAACAAACATGTCATCACCCCAGTTGAATCCATTCAAGGACCAGCAGTTCATGTCCGAATTCATTGCCCTGTACAGAAAAAATACCAACCTGTGGCAGCTCAAGAACCCTTTGTATGGCAATAGGGATGTCCGGAAGGCAACACTGGGGCCACTTGTGGCTTTTGTGAAGACTAAAGTCCCCAACGCAAACACCAAGTTTGTGGAAGCCAGAATTGCAAGTTTAAGGCACATGTACAAGCGGGAGCGCAAGAAGATTGAGGAATCAGTCAGATCAGGAGCAGCAGCAGAGAATGTTTATGTACCCAAGCTGTGGTACTACAACCAACTGACTTTTATAGGTGACCAGATGGAACCCAGGGAATCACTGTCGACTCTTCCCTCCACCCTTCCCTCCACTCTTCCCTCCACTCTTCCCTCCACCCCAGCTGAGGCTTCCACGGAAGGAGAAGACCCCTCCACCTTGGAGCAGGCTGATGCGCCCAGCTGGAGCCAGGTATATATTTAGTAGCCTAAATTGTGATTGTGTGAATATTAATGCTGTCAACGTTAAAATGTGAAACAATTAACACCCTGAACTCAGAATTGTGAAAAAAACTGACAAAAATTATGCACACTTCTAAAAAGTGTTGGTGCAACATATCGATACATATATAGTGTATACATACATCCAGTAGTGGCAAAAAAAGCGTTAGACAACATTGGTGATCTGCTTGGAAAATGCAGGGGTCCAAATGATAGCCTTTTGGATCTTTTGGAAAATTTAGATGCTCGTTCCTAAGTTTACAATTGGATGATTGAGTAGGCCAGAAACCACAAAACAGGTGTTTGATTTTTGTTTTTATTTGCACACAGGATGAGCTGACCCAGGATGATGCCGGGACAAGTGGTATGGAGGAGGAGGAGGACATGCCCAGCGAGAGCCAGGAGGTGGCTGGGCCCAGCACGAGCCAGAGTGACAGCCAGACCCAATTAAGAAGTCTACCTCGACCCCTGCCCTTACCCCCAAGAAGGCCCAGGAGGATGACCATTGTGGAGGAGGAATCACTGGAACTGATTCGGAAGGCGAGTGCGATTCTCGACAAACCCCCCCTTCCAGAAGAGGGCTATGCCAGCTACGTGTCCAGCAGGTTGCTGGAAATGGAGAGGGGCCAACGGCACCTGTGTGAGGGCCTAATTTCTGAGGCAATTAGGGGGGGTTTGAGGGGTGAATTACGAGAATCCACCCGCCTGACCCATGAAGGCCCGACACCAACTTCTCCTCCTCCTCCTCCTCGTCTTCCTTCTCCTCCTCCTCCTCCTCCTCCTCCCTCCTACTCCTCCTCCTACCACAAGTCAGCCTCCAAGGAAGCGTGCAGGGAAGACTGCAGGGAAGAGTGCAGGGAAGCGTGGTGCGAAGAGTCGGAAGTGATTGCCTGGCTTCAGTCTGGTCTCACAGAAGACACAGGCTGTTGTAGTGCCACAGCTTGGGGACATAGATGTCATCTGCTGCTGTTCCTGGTCTGTCTGATTCCTGGTCAATCTTCTTGTGCTCCCTATATTGTATGAAATGTGCCCAAGCTTAATTTTTGGCTTCACAAACTTGGTGTCTGCCGTTGGGGCAAAAAGTCTTCACAAAATCTACAAGTGGCTCCAGTGTTGCCTTCCTATTTTGTTTTGCCTTGTTTGTTTTAACCAGAATAAATGGTCATTTAATTTTCATCAAATAATGATATACGTGCTTGTTATTCAAAAACATAGTTTCTTTAGGAGTAGGCAGGTACATGTCTAAACATTCATTTGACAATACAAGTGTAAAGTGCAACTTCAATGGAACTGCAAGTGCAGTCGCTGGAAAGGTGAGGTTTAAGATCGGAATTAAGGGCAAGCTCTGCTGACTCCACAATTGTATCATGTGTAATAACTAATCCTTTTGATAACCAACAAATAATAAAAAATATCTATATAGAGATATATGTACATATATAATATATAGATATATATATATATATATATATATATATATAATTTTATTTTTATACACGTATAGATCTATATATCTATATATATTTATATATATATATATATATATATGTAGATATCGATATATATTTTTTTGCGCTTATTGAGAAATATAGATATATTTTTCATTTGGTGATTTGGATATCTATATCTATATCTATATCTATATATATATATATATATATATATATATATATATATATATATATATATAGTCCGCCGGCGCCCACACACGAGGGGATTATCCGCTGACTTCGGTCCAGCGGATAATCCCGCGGGATAGTCCCTTCGTGTGTACGCGGCATTAGTGTTACTAAACCCACAACAGTAAAATCAGTCTGCATATGCAGTAAAGCATGCTTTACACTCACTGTGGAACCTAAGGGGTTAATCCTCTGCATTGTGTAAAAAGGCTGCTCGATCTTCTATGCACAAATCCTCCCCTCCCTGCCCTGTCCCCCTGCACAAGTCCGGATAAGACAGAGCCTTTGGAGTCAGGCTGCACCTGCTCAGTTTGGTGGACATTGCTAGAGAGGTTTTTTTTTTCTTGGGAGAGTGCATGTGATCAGCACAGGGCCAATCAGCATGGTCCAGACATGTCCAGACAGAGGGTCAGGAGCCCTGCAGCCTCATAGGACAGCTCAGTGCAGTATAAAAACCCCAAAGGTAAGAGAAAAGGTATTTATCAGTTTATATTTACTAAAATGATTGTATTTCCGTGTTCTGTGTACTGTGGGAGACCAGATATAGTGAATGTAGGTTCTGGGTTTAGCAACACTTTAAATTGATCCTGTTACCACAGGGATATGAGGCCAATTTAGGCTTACAAATAACAACAATTTGTGGCGCAAGGACAGTGCGTGATCATGGGAATCAAAGGTCCATTTGGGAATGCAGTGATGATATAAATTTTCTCAGTCCATAAACAAGTTAATAAATTGTTGATCAATTAGGGCAAAAGGTGGCAGCTATCCTCAGAGTATAGCCAGCTCTGTAGGGTGAAACCAAGGAGGGGGGAAGGAAACGCCACCTAATTGTAGCAGTTAAAAGTTACTTTAATTCACAATGGTTAAAAAAACTCACAAGATTGTGTAGTAAAATGCACTCAACAGAACATGGGAATTCCACTCTGGTCCATCCTGCCTATACCACTCTGTTCCAGGGAGCCCCTGGAGATGGGGGAGATGACTGGAGCATTCCATGGTCACAAGGAAGTCCAGCCCAACCAGAATGGAATGCATGTCGGATATGATGTCAGTGGAAGAGAAGAGACGGCTGGAACAGTAGGCTACACGCTCAGAGAACCAGCTCCTTCTACAGGTCTCCTACAGACTCCTTGTACAGGTCTCCTACAGGCTCCTTCTACAGGTTTCCTACAGGCTTCTTCTACAGGCCTTCTACAGGCCTCCTACAGGCTCCTTCTACAGGCTTCCTACGGGCTTCTTTTTCAGGCCTTCTACAGGCCTCATACAGGCTCCTTCTACAGGTCCCCTACAGGCTCCTTCTACAGGTCTCCTACAGGCTCCTGCTACAGGCTTCCTACAGGCTCCTTCTACAGGTCCCCTACAGGCTCCTTCTACAGGTCTCCTACAGGCTCCTGCTACAGGCTTCCTACAGGCTTCTTCTACAGGTCTTCTACAGGCCTCCTACAGGCTCCTTCTACAGGCCTCCTAAAGGCTTCTTCTACAGGCTTCCTAAAGGCTTCTTCTACAGGCATCCTACAGGCTCCTTCTACAGGCTTCTTCTACAGGCTTCTTCTACAGGCCTCCTACAGGCTTTTTCTACAGGACTGTAGAAGGTGCTGGTGCTCCAAGCGCATAGCCTTCTGTTCCAGCCGTATCTTTTCATCTGGTGGAGTCATATCCACTTTGCGTTCCACGCTGGTTGACTTCCTGGTGACCACAGTGATCTCCTTCACCTCCAGCAGCTCCCTTGCACAGCATGGTATCTGCAGAACGGACCAGAGCGGCATTCCCATGTTCTGATGAATGCATTTTATTACACAAGTGAGTTTTTTTAACCGTTGTGAATTAAAGTAACTTTTAACTGCCACACTTAGGTGGCGCTTCCTTCTATCTTCCTTGGCCAATTTAGGCATGCGTTTTGGGGAGCGTTGATGTAAATTGCATTGAGCATAACTATTTTCAATGTGTTTGTATGGACCCAAAAAATGCCCCCAACTATTTTCTTCCAGCTCTGTGTTTGTGTACTTTATTGAATGCATCGCAGTGTTCAGGGTCAGGAATGTTTTTTGTGTCTGTATGCGTGTTGGGGTGCCACTGAAATTGAATGCAATGCACCTCATAGTCATACACCACATGTTGTTGTGCAAAATGCAGCCTTACAGAACTGTTTCAGGATCTCTTATCGATGACGGATTATTTTTCATCATTCAATCAACATTTACTGAATTTTATTATTACTGCAGATGATTAGAAATGCGACGATTGTGTCATGTGTCCTGGCGTACGCAACCAACAGATTTTTGCTCTGAATGAACTGATCACAAGTAGAAAATCAGAAATGAAAGGAACCAACTGGCGGGAATTACCAGGTAAGCCTCAATAAATCATTGCCATTTATTTATATCATCCTTTACATAGAAATACAACTAAATCACCTAGTAAATAATTACTAAAACATGCATTTTCAAATGTGTTTGGTGAACAATATTTTTTTGGTAAAGCTTAAAGTGGTAGTAAAGTTTATGAATAAAAAAAAATAAAAATCTCCCTGCAAA
Organism: Lithobates sylvaticus; assembly: GCA_028564925.1. NCBI lineage: Eukaryota > Metazoa > Chordata > Amphibia > Anura > Ranidae > Lithobates > Lithobates sylvaticus. The sequence continues at coordinate 1,382,306 of CM053038.1, forward strand.
GTAATTTCATAATGTGCTAGTCTGCATAACATACTAGCACATTATGTGAGACTTGCCTTTAAACAAAGTCCTCCATCTTCACCCGGTCTTCTTTCTGGGTTCGCGGTCTGCGGCCGCTTGAATGGCCGAGCCGCAATGATATCGCTCCTGCCCATGCACGCGTGAGTCAGGTTTATGGCACAGAGCCATACCTGTGCCGTTCCTTCAGAGCGCATGGGTCGTGATGTTTAGGAGCTATTCATTTTACTTATGGGCAAGCTGTATTATAAGCATACCTGTAGGTAAAAATAGGCGAAAAGTGTTTACTGCCACTTTAAAATTAAAGTTTAGTATTTTTGAGGTGGTGGCGAGAGATACAGCACCAAAGGCATTAGTTATACAGTAAGTGATGATGGGAATTATATTAGCTGCAGGCTGATGCTTCTTGTAAAAGTCCTCCCTGCAGTGTCCCCTTCATAGCCACCAGACATTGCCCTAATCTAATCAATCTAGATCAGTGGTCTCCAAACTGCGACACCGGGGGCCCTCTGCTTGCTTTTGCTTGCTATTGCTGAAACGCGTCAGATTTATTGTCACTCTGATGTACCAATAAATGACACTTCAAGGATTACAGTTTTGCTGGCTCTTCTTACTACTGTTGCATTGAAGTTTGTTGGGACACATCGAGCCTCGGCACCTGTGAGTAGGCTTGGTGTATGGATTGAGTTGTCCCTGCAGAGAGCGCTGTTACCTTTCTTCTTTTCCATCCTTTGCTTGCTTTTACCTTGCCCTTGGGGCACTATTTCATTCACTGACAATGAAGGGGCATAGTTTCTCCCAATGACACCAACAATGGGGTTCAATTACACCAATGATGGGGGACCATTCCTCCCAATGACACCAAAATGGGGCACAATTCCTCCCAATGACACAAGTGATGAAGCACAAATTCTCCTAATGACACCAACGATGGGGCACAATTTTTCCCAATGACACCAAAGATGAAGCACAATTCCCACCAATGACGCAAACAATGTGGCACAGTTCCTCCCAATGCCATTAACAATTCTTAATAAAGACATCAATGATGGGGCCATAGATGTTCACCCCAAAGCTCAAACACACATGTCTTTCTCTGCAGCCTCAGCTGCACACAGGGCAGTGAAAAGATGGGAAGTGATCTGTGCAGAGTGGCTTCCTGTTCATTCACAAAATGAAGCATAGTAAACACAGTTTACCATGGGTCAGTTATGAACAGACACAGTGAGCGAGTGTGTTCTCTGTGTTAATTTAGAAAAGGAAGGTGTTGGTAAATTACATATTTACTAGCCTCTTCACCTGCTCTCCATCCTGAAACATCCCCCGCATCAGCCAGGGGGAGAGGAGAGGAGGGCAGTGAGGAGAAGTGCGGGGTGGAGGGGCCAACATGGAGGGGGGTGGGCAGTAGGGGGAATCAGCACAGCACATAGTGATTAGAGTGTGCCCAGGCACACCCCCTGCGCACACCTATGGATGGGGCACAATTCCTCTCACTGACTCCAAAAAAAGGCCATTGTTTACTCCAAGTGATGCTGGGACTTTTTCTACTCCTACATTGCCACAGTCCGAACCCCCTGAAATCTGAAAGACAGTAAACTGGCCTTTTGTATAGGAAGTTTGGAGACCCCTGAGCTCACACTCTCTGCTGAATAAAGATAAACTGTTGTGACTGTGCAGGGGGTGGATCAGACCACTGATTTTACACACGGGGTCATTATCTTTACCCTGTGGGACAGACTCTTGGACTGGTGCTTGAGCACAATTATAGATAAATAATTGTGTATATATATATATATATATATATATATATATATATATATTATATATATTATATTATAGGATATATATATATCTTTTGTGGCCCCCAATGAATCCCAGAGAGACGCTCAGTACTAAGGATGAGCTTGGGCGTGTTATTTGCATATACCGTATTTATCGGCATGTAACACGCACCTTCACTTTAAGAGGGGAGTTTCAGGAAAACATTTTTTTTACATAAAAACTGTAAAGCAAAATAAGGGTCAGTGCTTATCTGCAGCCCCACCATTGCCATGAATGCAGCCCCACTATTACCATGAATGCAGCCCCACCATTGCCATGAATGCAGCCCCACCATTGCCATGAATGCAGCCCCACCATTGCCATGAATGCAGCCCCACCATTGCCATGAATGCAGCCCCACCATTGCCATGAATGCAGCCCCACCATTGCCATGAATGCAGCCCCACTATTACCATGAATGCAGCCTCACCATTGCAATCAATGCAGCCTCAATATTGCAACCAATGCAGCATTACCATTGCAATCAATGCAGCCTCACCAATGCAATCAATGCAGCCTCACCATTGCAATAAATGCAGTATCACCATTGCAATCAATGCAGCCTCACCATTGCTATCAGTGCAGCATTACCATTGCAATCAGTGCAACCTTACCTTTGCCATGAATGCAGCCTCACCATTGCCATCAGTGCAACCTGATCGATGCCCTTCTGCAGCCTCGGATGGGACAGGGAAAGTCACAACCCTGTGGTTTCAGGTAAAAAAATCACATGATCTATGGCTGGCTTTAGTGTTACAAGCACGATGCAAAGAGGAACATGCCAATATATAGATTTCCTCAATGATAGTTTGAGTTCTGAGTTACAGCCACAATCCTGTAAATTTATTTTCTGTGTCTCTGTAGAGAATACCAGGAGTATTCCTCCGCAGCTGTCTGAGTATGCTGATTCATCACTGAGGAGGATATACAAGTATTACAGAGATGATCTGATCCACATCCTGGGGAACATGGACACCGGGGCCCTCCTGAAAGAGCTAAAATATCGGAATGTCTTAAACATAGATGTAAGACAAAAAAATATTTCAAAATGAATTGCTCTATGTGAGAATATGAACTGTCTATGTCAGTGAAAACCACATGTGAATATATTTTTTGCTGAAGTTTTGTGAAAGTCAAGGTTGGTCCAGCCCCCTGCCTCCTGAGCTTGCTAGGCTAAAGGGAAGCCTTGAGTATAATGTCCACTGCCTATAGCTCTGGATCCCCTCATTGTTTTTTTCATGTCATGGTTATAATGATGTTTGTAGAAATATAATATTAACAGGAAACTGATACACAAGGATTTTATAAAGTTTTCTTCATGTCTTGGTTTTAGTAGCATTGGAAACAATAGTAAAGGTAATAATATAAGAAAATATAATAATATAATATAAAAAAATAATTATATATATATATATATATATATATATATATATATATATATATATATATATATATATATAAACATATAACACATATAATATGAAAATGATACACAAGATGTTTATATCTATTCTGTATTTGTGTTATGATTTTAAATAATATATACAGTAACAGGGGTCAGCAACCTTTTCTACATTAAGTGCCATTTTTAAAATCACTGCATGCCAGGGATCGATAGCAAGCCATAGTCTTATGCCGCGTACACACGGTCGGAATTTCCGATGAAAACAGTCCGATGGGAGCTTTTCATTGGATTTTCCGACCGTGTGTATGCCCATCGGTCTTTTTTTGTCTGAATTTCCGACGGACTTTGGATTGAGAACCTGTTCTTAATTTTTCCGACGGAAACCCTTTCTATCGGATTTTTCCGATCGTGTGTATGCAATTCTGACACGCAAAATTCCGACGCATGCTCGGAAACAATTCGACGCATGCTCGGAAGTATTAAACGTCCCTTTAATAGTGCCGTCAAATGTGTTGTATGCCGCGGTGTTATTGACTGTCGGAATTTGGTGTGTAGGCAAGACAGTTTGAGCGAAATTCCGTCAGAATTCCGACGGGAAACCATCAGAGTTTTTTCCGACGAGAATTCTGACCGTGTGTACGCGGCAATATAGTTTATTTTACATTTTTAAACTCATAGTTGCACTGAATGGCAAGTAAAACTTAGTTATTATACTGTATTAACTGGTCCACACACAAAACATGTTTATATTTAGATCTTGCATCACTCCTTTTCCTGAACCTTTACACCTCACATCACCCCCATATTTCTTCACTTTCACACTTCAGATCACTCCAATTCCTGAACAGTCAGACCTCAGATCAGCCCAAATCTGGCATCACACCTTCAGACCTCAGATCCCCCCAGTTCCGGCACCCACACCTTCAGACCTCAGATCACCCCAATTCCTGAACAGTCAGGCCTCAGATCAGCCCAAATCTGGCACCACACCTTCAGACCTCAGATCCCCCCCAGTTCCGGCACCCACACCTTCAGACCTCAGATCACCCCAATTCCTGAACCTTCAGACCTCAGATCACCCAAATTCTGGCACCCACACCTTCAGACCTCAAATCACTACAATTCTAGAACCTTCAGTCTTCAGATCAGCCTAATTCCAGCACCCATATCTTCATAACTCAGATCACCCCAAGTCCGGCACCCACACGATCAGACCTCAGATCAGCCACAATTCCTGCACCTTCACATATCAGATCAGCCACAATTTCTGTACCTTCACACCTCAGATCACCCCAATTCCTGCACATTCATACTTCAGATAAGCCCCAATTTCGGCACATTTACACTTCAGATGACCCCAATTCTGGAACCCAGATGACCCTGACTTCAGATTACCCAGATTCCTGTACCTTCACACTTCAGACCACCTCAATTCCTGAACCTTCAGACATAAGATCAGCTCAATTCCTGCCCATTCAAACCTCAGATTAGCAGTTCAAGCACTCACACATTTAGACCTCAGATCACTCCAATCCAGAACCTTTAGACCTCAGATCAGCCCAATTCTAGCACCCATACCTTCAGAACTCAAACCAGCACCCACACCTTCAGACCTCAGATCAGCCACAATTCCTGCACCTTCACACATCAGATCAGCCCCAATTTCTGTACCTTTCCACCTCAGATCACCCCAATTCCTGAATCTTCACACATCAGATCAGCCCCAATTTATGCACCTTTACACCTCAGAACACCCCAATTCTGGAACCCTCAGATCTCAGATCACCCCAATACGTGCATCTTCAGACCTCAGATTACCCCAATTCCTGCACCTTCACGCTTCAGATAACCTTAATTCCTGAACCTTCAGACCATAGATAACCCGATTGCTCCACTTTCGGACCTAAGATCCGCCCAATTCCTGCACATTCACACCTCAGATCACCCCAGTTCCGGCACCCAACCTTTCAGACCTTAAATCACTCCAATTCCTGAACCTTCAAACCTCAGATCCGCCCTTTTCCAGCACCCATACCTTCAGAACTCAAATCACCCCAATTCCAGCACCCACACCTTCAGACTTCAGATCAACCACAATTTCTGTACCTTCATGTGACGGGAGTCACGTTGGGTTAAGGGGCTTGTGGAACCCAGCATACGTTAGAAAGCACTGGAAGCCCTTTGTCCAGCTCCGTCAGGCTCTCCTATGTGTAAGTAAGCCTGTGTCTATTAGGGACACAGGGTGACTGAGAACTCCAGTTGGGTCTGCATAACCCAACTTACCGTACAACCACAATGTGAAAGAAATATTGCAGCTCAAAAAGCTCCAGACCTGTTAAAGACACCCGCCCTATTACGATCCTGCAGGTGCTGGCTCTGCTCAAATTTGGAAGAAAGGAAAAAATCCTGGATGGCCACACAACGCTAAAGGCATCTTTATTTAAATGATTAAAATCCAAAAACAGTCAAATGTTGTACAAGATTTGACTGTTTTGGGATTTTAATCATTTAAATAAAGATGCCTTTAGCGGTGTGCGGCCATCCAGGATTTTTTCCTTTCTTCTCACCGTACAACTACACCAGACACCAGATTCCCTTTGACACTTTTGTGAATTCCTGAATTCCGTGTGTGTGGTTTGTGCTGAAGAAGTGCAGGGGCTCTTTTCAATTGGGACATTAATTCTTGTGAGCAATATCCTTCACCTTTTAGACTGCTTGAAACTTGTAGGAGTATTTGACCATTGCTAGATAGTTTGAAGTGGGGTAGGGGTTTTTATGTGTTTAAATGCCTGTATCCCATTGTTCTATTGTTTGTCTCTGCCTTATGAGCAACCTATTATAGGATGTATGTCTATGTGGATTAGCTGTGAGAGGGGAGGGGGATTTCTTCATAGGTTTAGGCTAATATGTATTCTTCTATATATTTTTGGTAAAAAAGAAAATTGCAATAAGTGTATATTGATTGGTTTGCGCAAAAGTTATAGCTTCTACAAAATAGGGGATATAGTTATGGCATTTTTATTATTATTATTTTTTTACTAATATGCGATTTTTAGTGGGACTGCGACATTGCAGTGGACAGATCGGACACTTTTGACACTTTTTTTGGACCATTGACATCTACACAGTGATCAGAGCTAAAAATAGCTACTGATTACTGTAAAAATGTCACTGGTAGGGAAGGGGTTAACACTAGGGGGCGATCAAGGGGTTAAGTGTTCCCTAGGGAGGTGTTTCTAACTGTGGGGGGATGGGACTGACTGGGAGTAGAGAGAGATCGCTGTTCCTAATCACTAGGAACAGCAGATCTCTTTCTACTTCCCTGACAGAACGGGGATTTGTCTGTTTACATTGACAGATCCCCGTTCTGTCTCTCTCAAGAGCAATCGTGGATCGTCGGCAGACATCAGCCTATAGCCCTTAAAGCGGATGCCGTACAGCTACGTCAATTTGCATAGGGGAGCCAGCCTGCCACCGCATGACGACATTGGCTGGTCGGCAAGTACTTAAAAAACAAGGAGGTTGATTTACCAAAACTGTCACACTCATAATCTAGTGCAGTTGTGCATGGTAGCCAATCAGATTCTAACTTCAGTTTGTTCAGTTAAGCTTTGACTCAAAAAAAAACCTGGAAGTTGATTGGTTTATATGCAGAGTTGCACCAGATTTTGCACTCTCCAGTTTTAGTAATGAACCCCCCAATGTGTAGAAAAATCCAGCTGTTTACTGCAGATACTGTATGTAATCAACTATATTTTTGTTTCAGACCCTCCTGGCAAGGAAAAAACATATGAGCAAGGCTTCCTTCTCTCACATCTTATTACAAAATATTCAGGATCGGGGAAGAGAAGCTGTGATTGGATTCTGGGAATGTCTCTATGCGATACAGAAAGATCATCCTCATCCTAATTTATTGGCGGTCCTGGAGGAAATCTGCCAGGAAGGTAACTGTAACTTTAATTTGCAGTACAATTTGTGACAATCCTGAAACCAGAAGGAAGAGACATATTGTGCAGCAGGGGGAGCGGGCATCTAAAGCCTTGTACACATGCTTAGATTTTCGGACGACCGAACGTCTATTTTTTGTGGCATGCTATGTCGAAAGTGAAGAGGCTACTCACAATACGAACATTTTCGTATGACGGAATACAACATCAGAAGTGATGTAATGTGTTGAATAGTTTTGGATGTATTTTTTGTTTCGGGGCATGCCTAGTCTTGCTCTTAAGATTTATTTTGCACAAAAACAGTACTAATTAAAAAAGAAAAATCGGAGGTTGAGTTCACATCCAGCTCATCGTGCAAATTTTTTCCACCTGATTTTCATATCGTGTGTAAGAGGCCTTAACACTCTAGAAGGCTTGGATGCTGAAGATTCTGCTGGAGGCACTAACCTCCTATTTAGTCCTTTTGATCAAAGCATATTAGATGGTCTTGTGTACCTGGGTAATATATCAATTTCAAGTTACCATTTGTCAACAGTTACATTTTATTATAGACAGCCTGTTTAGACAATTGCATAATTTTGGGGGTCTGCTGCAAATAGATGTGATTGGGTCAAAGTTATTATTTACTTTTCTATAGGTGAGGGCCTGGTGGATCAGATTCTGCTGGATGAACTTGGACACTCGATGACTCCGGAGCTGAGAGGTAAAGAATATACTGTGAAGTAAATACTACAGTAAAGTATATTTGATAAAAAATGTCACCAATTTCTAACAAAGTCCAGAGGTCATGTTGTTATATGTTTCCTGAATTTTGACTTGATTTAATTAACCTTTTTTTTTTGGTTAATTCTCCTTTAAGGGGGTGTGGCAGGGGGCATGTCCTATGAATACATACGTTTGTTAGTAGGTGTCCCTCATTCCTATCTCAAAATGTTGGGAGGTATGCACTTCAGATCGGGGGAAAGCCAAACTGAAGCAAAAGCAAAAAATAAGAAGGCGCAAGCAGCCTAGTCCTGAACCTGCTTTAACCTGCTTACTCTTTGGACATACCAAACACGTCTAAACAGGGGAACTAGTTAAACCTATTTTTTTACATAAACAAAAGCAAAAGAAGAAGGCACACCGGCCTAATGCATTATGATAAGAACTTTTGTTATAAAAAATATTTCCAATGTACTCACAAAAAGTAAAGGATCCAGTCCAGTCCTAACACTATAGTCTAAAATATGATGATGTAAAAAAGGCTTATATCCTTAAGAAAAAACTGTTGATATGATGTAATTGGAATTCGAAAAACAACATGGACTTTTTAGGTACAAAGAAAGCTAATATAAAATGAAAAAACAGCTTTATTAATACAGAATAAACCACTGATGTAAAACACTGATTTTCAGCTTACATCCAAAATAATAAAAAGCACCCTTAGGCAATAACGTATGTAGAAATAAAGTTCAATCAAAAAAAAACAAGTGAATGTCCAACTGGAAGACCCTTTAAAAAAGGGATTAATGATACACTCGTGAATTAATACTTTGGTGTCCTTCAAATTTCCAAAACCATGAATTGTGAATATCCCATCACCATACATATGCGCCTCTTACCCTCTTACCGGAGTGAATGGATCTCAGATTATAGAGATCTCAAATGCTGGATAACAATCCCGACTGGCACTGGCATGCAGGGCCGTAACAGCAGATCCAGAAATCACAGGAACCTCTGTATCGATAGATAACCAGACATCCAATGGAAGGGCTCAGAATGTAAAGCTCAAAATGTGTAGGAAGAAGAGGGAAGCCTTGTAGTGTAGTAGGTTCTAACAAAGGATATTTATTAAAAAAACACCACACACTTACATCAAGGCAATTTGTAATTGGCTAAAAAAAATACAAACGGAGCAGCGGTCTGCACCAGCATGCTCTAACGGAATGATGTCTCACAATGGGCTTATCAGAAACCATGAATCAGACTGAGACTGAAGAACAGTTAAATATCACTTGTTTAATAATAATAAAAAAAGGCAAACAGAGTAAACGTAGTCAAAACATAGCCAGAGTTCAGGAACGGGAACGGATAGTCAGACAAGCCAAAATGTCAGGGAGCCAGAGAACAGCGTAGTAGAACAGCAAGCAGGATCTGGAACCAGAAGAAATGTCAGCCAAGCAAGTCTTTAAACAGGAACACAGGAGAGTGTCTCTAGAGATGTGACCAAGGCGAAGGCAGAGATCATCTGGGCTGGACAGCTTAAGTAGGCAGGACTGACAAGCAGGATATCATCAGCAGGTGAGACACTGGGGAGAGAAAGGAGTTGGCAATTAGCCAACAGCTTAGCGGCCAGCTCAGAGAAGGAAGGGCTGAGTCCAGCCCTGACAGGGCTCCACCTGACACATTTCCCTGTAATAGGCTTCGACTGGGAAAGGAGACTCACCGGTGTGATCATTTTACCATCACATGAGCAGTATGTGGGGTCATTAATTTTCAGCCTAAATTGACATATTGTCTTATCGACATAGTAGGCTCCACCTGCACATTGCAACAAATAAATAACACCTTGAGTACCACAATTACCATTCTGTAATTGAAAATGAGTGCCGCCCAGGGGCGTTGGGCACATTGTCCACACTGGTAAATCCCCCGGGGCTTATCCCGGTCGACATGATGTGGGACATAATGACTAGCTGTAACCCTAACACATATGGATCTAGCCCAATAAAAAACTATATCAGGGGTGCTTTACACATATTTTGCCAAAACAACATCCTCCGCTACATTTACCTTGTCCTTGTCTTATCCTTGTCTTAAAAGCCATTCATATAAGCAAGCTAATTGCAGCTTAAAATCTTGCACATGTCTAAAACTTCATCACAGTCTGATATATTAGGCATAGAATATCAGTGCTGATGGATGTGCACTACTTGCATGAATAATTGTATTCCCTGATGTTGGCTTGCAATACAGGGTAATAGCTAGACAGTCATTTTCATCCTTAAATTTTTGCAAGTCCAAAAAGGAGATAGTATTAAAATGATAATTTACCATTAATTTTAGATTGTACATATTGACGTAAAATTTGTCTATAAACGCCTGCAAACTTGTTGCTGACCCCGTCCAAATGATGAATAAATCATCTATGTAACAGAACACAATGCATATTCCATATATGGTGCAAAAGCCTCATTCGAAAAAATGGCACGTTCCCACCCCCCAGGTACAAGTTGGTGTGGGCCTGGGCACAACATGTGTCCATGGCCACGCACTGCACCTGGAGGTAGTGGAACCCAAAGTAATTACATTTTTTTTAAAAAAAGTAAGTGTGTCAAAATGAAAAACAACAAGTTAAGGAGAAACTTTTGAACTGCCATAATATTTGATCCTGCTCCATGAGGATTGTTTTTACCACCCCAGCGCCCGGCTCATGAGGGATGTTGGAGTACAAAGTCTCCACATCTATGGTCACAAGCAGGGCGTCGGGTGGGACCACTAATCCCTCAGTCTGCTTTAATAAATCCAACAAGTCATGCACATATGATGGTAGCCTAATAACATGCGGTGTTAAAGTGTTTGTTAAGGTAAAAAAAATTCTGCTATGCTTCCCGCTGATATAGAACACTGAGCTCCCCAGTGCATGTCATTTATAAAAAAAATATGCTGTATAATGGCTGCCCACTGGTCTCCTCTCCCGATGTGATAGCTGCAGGGGGAGGTGCTGGGAAACCCCTGCTGACGTCAGCCGAGATGAGAAGAGGAGGAGACCGGCGGGAAGTCACGTGAGCGCTCTGAAGTACGCTATTATACCGCATATTTTTATAAATGACATGCACTGGGGAGCTTAGTGTTCTATATCAGCAGAAACTATAGAAGAAAAATGCTGTTATATTTAGAGCAGGTTAGGCAGATAGGGTAGCAGACAGGCAGGGAGGGGAGGGGGGAGACACGCAGAGCAGGGCTGAAGATGACGGAGGCATGTTCACTGACCAAGGTGTCAGGGCTCAGCAGCCCTGATTATCGTGGTCAGTTTACAGAGGGGAGGGCAGAAACTGGCAGGATCAGCCAGGTATTTCAGGTGTTACAGGGGCCAAATTACACAGCACAAGCACTGTGCTGTATAATATGCTTTAAAGAAACAGGATCCATTTGGGGGGGGGGGGGGGGGGGTTAACAAACGCTTTAAGAAAAAATTTATAAAATGACTAGCATTCTCTGTGATGGCACCAATCTCGGACGCTATAGGCCTCCCAGGGGGATTCTTTGCATTTTTATGGATTTCGATAATAGCATAAAAAGTTGGATTATGTGGAAACTGGACATTCAAGAAATTGTAAGTGTATTGATCTACAAGGCCATCGTTAAAGGCTTCTCCCAACAACTGTTTAAACTCACTATGGAACTGAGACACTACTGTATCCAGGATTGGTCAGTACCAACTGTCGTTTTTGAGGATGTCTTGGCACATGTTCTCATACTCATATTGCGTCAAGACCATGATATGTACTCCTTTATCTTCTGATTTAAGTACTATATTAGATCTAATCTGTTAGCTAGCTAAACCACATCTTTGGCTTGGGGTGAGATTTGATCCTCTCTGTTTAATGTCAAATTGTTTAATTCCTCTGACCATCAGGCGCATGAAGGCCCAAATACTAGGATTTCTCAAATGATCAGGAAATAGGATATGATTTGCTGATCACAAACAATTTTAACTATCATCAGCTAATATATACAACCAGGGCTGGCCTAAGACATTGTACTGCCCGGGTCCAAGAATGAAATGCTGCCCCACCCCCCAAAAAAAAAATCACACCCACCAAAAGGCCCCCACATCCATTATTTTATATCATGATAAATAAAACTAAAATTCAGTTTATCAGGAAGTCAGCTTTTGCACTAAACAAATAAGTGTGAACCTAGGTTAAGGGCTAGTGGAGTATATAGACAGGCTAGTGTAGTATACAGACAGGCTAGTGTAGTATACAGACAGTTTAGTGTAGTATACAGACAAGCTAGTGTAGTAGACAGACAGGCTAGTGTAGTAGACAGGCTAGGGTGTATACAGAGAGGCTAGGGTGTATGCAGAGAAGCTAGGGGGTATACAGAGAGGCTAGCGTATATACAGAGATACTAGGGTGTATACAGAGAGGCTAGCAGGTATACAGAGAGGCTAGTGTATATACAGAGAGGCTAGGGGGTATACAGAGAGGCCATGGGGTATACAGAGAGGCTAGGGTGTATACAGACAGGCTAGGGTGTATACAGAGAGGTTAGGGTGTATACAGAGAGGCTAGGGAGTATAAAGAGAGGCTCAGGAGTATACAGAGAGGCTAGGGTATATACATAGAGGCTAGGGGGTATACAGAAAGGCTAGGGGGGTATACAGAGAGGCTAGTGTATATACAGAGATGCTAGGGTGTATACAGAGAGGCTAGCGGGTATACAGAGAGGCTAGTGTATATACAAAGAGGCTAGAGGGTATACAGAGAGGCTAGGTGGTATACAGAGAGGCTAGGGGGTATACAGAGAGGCTTGTGTATATACAGAGAGGCTAGGGTGTATACAGAGAGGCTAGGATGTAAACAGAGAGGCTAGGGGGTACACAGAGAGGCTAGGGGGTACACAGAGAGGCTGGTGGGTACACAGAGAGGCTGGTGGGTACACAGAGAGGCTAGGGGTATACAGACAGGCTAGTGTATACAGACTCACTCACATGCCGCCTCCCCTGCTCAGGAGCTCATGCCAGAAAGTTCCTTCCAGCTCTGTGATCTGGGCGGAGCAAGGGTGGAGACTCGCTCTCACATGCATCTCCCTTCTCTGGATGTCAGTGAATAGAGGCTGTGCAGGACAGCGCAGTATCATGCAGCCTGCGACACTCTCACTGAGTCTGCACTCGGTGCGGATTGTGTGAGGTTAGGGTGTATAGAGAGAGGCTAGGGAGTATACAGAGAGGCTAGGGGGTATACAGAGAGGCTAGTGTATACACAGAGAGGCTAGGGGGTATACAGAGAGGCTAGGGGGTATACAGAGAGGCTAGATGGTATACAGAAAGGCTAGGGGGTATACAGAGAGGCTAGGGGGGTAGACAGAGAGGCTAGTGTATATACAGAGATGCTGAGTGCATACAGAGAGGCTATCGGGTGTACAGAGAGGCTAGTGTATATACAAAGAGTATACAGAGAGGCTAGCGGGTATACAGAGAGGCTAGGGTGTATACAGAGAGGCTAGGGGGTATACAGAGAGGCTAGGGGGTATACAGAGAAGCTAGGGGTATACAGAGAGGCTAGGGGGGTACACAGAGAGGCTAGGGGTATACAGAGAGGGTATATATAGACAGGCTAGTGTATACAGACTCACTCACATGGTGCCTCCCCTGCTCAGGAGCTCAGGCAAGAAAGTTCCTCCCGACTCTGTGATATGGGCAGAGCAAGGGAGGAGACTCGCTCTCACACGCATCTCCCTTCTCTGGATGTCAGTCAATAGAGGCTGTGCGGGACAGCGCAGTGTCATGCAGCCTGTGACACTCTCACTGAGTCTGCACTCGGTGCGGATTGTGTAGGTAGCGGCGGATCTTCTCTGCCGCCCCTCTCAACTTGCCGCCTGGGTCCGATGGACCCACTGGGACCCATGGTAGGGCCGGCCCTGTATACAACTAATCTTGACTTGGGTATTCTTTAAGTTTGTAAGCCTGTATATTACTTTTATCAATTAGTTAAAATTGTATGTATCTGTAGTACATTGCCAAAGGTCTATGCTCAGAATATGATACAAAGCTTTTCTTGGACTAAACATGACATTGTCCATTTCTGCTTTAACCTGAGTTAATATATTTCCATTATATTCCCAGATATTCAGGAAAAGCACAAACAACATCTAATGGAGAAGACAGAGACTCTAGTGGAGCATAGACCCCCAGGAACTACCCTGGAACCACAAAGATTCCTTATTAATGAGCGTTATGTGAACCTGATTGTAGTTTCCACCGATCGATTCAGGCAGCGTCCCCAGAATGAGCTAATACAGACTGGGGTAACACATGAAAAATGCTTGAAGGAAACACAAACTAGACTGGAACACATTTCCCTCAATAGGCTGTTCCGATGGAACCACCAGTCACAATGTGTACCACATGCAGTAATGGTGAGCGGAGTGCCAGGAATAGGGAAGACCACACTGATGCAGAAGTTTGTATATGACTGGGTGACCGGAAAACACTACCAGAGATTTGCCTTTGTCTTCTTCTTCAGATTCCGGGACCTTGAAAGACTGAGAGAGGTCAGCTTGGAGGAGATGATTCTTCATCAATATCCTTATCTGGAGAGTCATATTGGAGATATTTTACAAGATCCAAAGAGCCTTCTGTTTATGTTTGATGGCTTAGATGAAATCGTTCACCAACTGTATTTCAGATCAAGTAAACTGTCCAATACAAAACAGAGATCACATTTTGGTGAGATTGTGGTCAGTTTGGTGAGGCAGAGTCTTCTTAAGGGTTGCTCTGTACTGATAACCAGCCGTCCAACCAGACTGGCATCAGTTGATACCGGTGTTTTCCAGAGAATAGTTGAGATCATGGGATTTCTCCATGAAGACAGACTGATTTTCTTTAATAATTTCTTTGGAAATGAGGAATTATCAGAGAAGGCTTTTCATTATGTGCAGGAGAATGACACACTGTACACTTTCTGTTATATCCCATCATACTGCTGGATCATCTGTACAGTGTTATCAATGTGCTTCAGATCCCAACCAACAGTCACTGATCAGCTGATGACATCATTACCCAAAACAGTGACACAACTCTTTGTGACTTTTGTCTCCAACATTCTGGCCAATCACAGCCAGAATAAGAATGGTGGTCACACTGCCCGGGAACTGCTGACATCTATTGGGTGGATGGCAGAGCATGGAGTCATGAATCACATGATTGTATTTGACGAGCGTCATCTGGAGTCATTCAGTGTGAGAAATGATAATCATCTCTTTTCATCTTTCATGATGGAATCTGGTCAGCCTCCTGATGTGGATTACACCTTCTTACATCTCACTCTTCAGGAGTTTTTTGCTGCTTTAGTTCATTTTATTAACTATGATGCTGACAAATTGCAGGAAACACTTGATGAGGCTGAATCTTACAAAGACGGCCGTGCTGAAATATTCCTCCGTTTCCTTTGCGGTCTCTCAGACTCTTCTACTAGATCCATGTTAAAGTCTCATGTGGGAGAATTGTCTATTCAGGCTGCCAGACATGCTATCACTTGGATCAAGGAGAATATTGTAGAAAAACTGAAAGCTGAACAATTCATAAAAGATAAGACAGATCTTCTTAATGTATTTTACTGTCTCTATGAAAGCAGGAATAAGGCTCTGGGGTCACAATGTATTGGATCAAACAATGTTGACCTTTCTGGTGTCCCCCTCAGCCCTCTAGACTGCTCTGTGCTGTCTGTTAACCTTCAATCCTGCAAGGGGACTGAGGAAGTAAATCTAAGTTCATGTAATATTCAGAGTGAAGGATTGAGAAAACTTATACCGGCTCTACACAACATCAAGAGTTTGAGGTAAAGCTTAACTATGAATCACATTTCTGTGTTAAATTTGAATGATCAGTTATTTTCCCAGAGAAATTAAAAGAGAAGTATAGGATCTTTTTTTTTCAAAGTCATACTTACCTAGGTGGATTCTGCATCTGTCCCCCACCAGCACTAACGATGTGAACCGAGCGATCAAGCACCGCT
The DNA here is from genome assembly GCA_028564925.1 of Lithobates sylvaticus. NCBI lineage: Eukaryota > Metazoa > Chordata > Amphibia > Anura > Ranidae > Lithobates > Lithobates sylvaticus. Next base: position 1,398,220 of record CM053038.1, read on the forward strand.
GAGTGGAGAACTGGTGACTGTCAGTCACTGCTTAATGCTCGCCCCCCCCCCCCCCCATGCTCACTGGAGTGCTGGGCTGCGGAGGGAACAGGAGCGTGATCTTTCTCGAGCCTGGACCAGCTCTGTGACATTAGCCAACAGTGAACTTCAGCCTGCTGTCTGCTGAAAACAGGTCACAGAAGTGCAGAATGAACTGCACTACTGTGATCCACAGGAGAAGTACAGCCAAACGAGCTTTGGCTGTAGTTCCCCTTTAATAATTATTGTTTTCTTGTGTTACTTGTTTTCTAATATATATGGATTTTATATGTTTTTACTCTTTACAAAATTTTCGTTTATATGTTTTAAAAAATAAAAGGAGACTGTACTATTACAATACAATTTGATACATGAGGGTTAAGAGGTCCCTGCCCATGAGAGCTCACAAACTAAAAGGGAGGGACAAGTGGTACAAATATAGACATTAAAACATAACTGTGATTTAAATTGAGTTCCTTTAGTTATTGGTGTCACTGCAGGCTGCACACAAAATTAAATCATATTTATATATATATAAAATTATATCATGCCACCCTCCTTATATATATATATATATATATATATATATATATATATATATATATATATATATATACACAGGTCAGTCTTCATACAGCAGCAGCAAGCTGCTCACACTCCACCCTCCTCCATATCCCCCCCTTTGTTTCGATCCAGTGAGATCCCATCCAGGACTAGCAAAACCTGGAGAAAACTGACAGAGCAGGTTATGCAAACTCTGGATCTCCTTTACCTCCAATTTCAAAGGGACAGAGCTTCGCTCTGCCACATATCCCCCCCTTTGTTTCGATCCGGAGGGAGGAACACCAGCACCCGTCATGGTTGGGACACCTCTGTGCTGGCTGTCAGCCACGTAGGCCCAACCTTTTTTCCGGGTGCGCTTCCAGGCACGTCCCACCCTGGATCTTAACAGGGTCCTATATTTTCCCATCCTCAGCCTTCTTCTTCTTGGGTCCCTGGGCTTAATCATTTTTTGGGGGGAAACTCTGCTTTCCCTGATCCTACCTTTAAACTCGCTGACATCAGCTTTAACCTTCAATATACACCAGTACAACCTCCTCACTTTGGCATGACCATGCAAGCTGCCACCCACATGGGCCAAATCTTGGGCTTTACAAAGACACTCCCATGCTTTTTTACGAGTGCACTTCCAAAAGCGATGTTTTCCCACTTCTCTTGGGCCTACACTAGTCCTTTTACCAATCTTGGTACCTTTTTGCACATGAGGTTGATTTCGGAATTTTACGGATCCAGTACCATTAAGGTTATAAAGTGCTCCCTCAATTTCCACTAGACCACCCCTTTTCTCTTTGCTTAATTTAGAAGGAACCACATTTTTAAACACTGGTTTAATGATAAGTGGGGGCTCTTTTATTAGGGTGACAATGGTCCCTCTCTGTACTCCAAGTACGGGCACCCTCTTACTGTCCAAACTTAGCGCCACTTGTTTCCTCATGTACACTGCATGCTTATTTTTGTCAGTTTCATCACTAACATCCTCATATGACTGCAGCCTCATCCTAGTCTCCCTCTGAAGGACATACTGACTGTCTTGCGACTTTAAGGTTTTAAAGTCATGCGACACCTTGCTGAGCTTTGGGCCATTTTCCTGCAACCATTGTTTATAACGATCCTTCTCAGACCTTAGAAATTTCTCAAACCTCAGAAAATCTTCCCCAGAAATACCCTCCTGAACCTGTAGGGGGCCTAATTCTGCTGTATCTTTTACCTCTTCTGTGTCAATCATACCATTCCCTATCTCATTACAATTTTCAGGGTTTGCTACAACCAGATCAACTTGACCAAGATCTTCAGGTCTACCATTATTTTTGTGGTCACCCATGGTAACCAAACCCTTACAAATTGACAATGAGCTGCATTTTTCATCACGGTCAGAAATATCAATGCATTTGTCATATTTCATTTCACTCATGTTCGGCAGGGCAGTGTCTGGAGAGGAACTGCATCCAGTGGAGTGGTTGTCCACGGCAGCTTCACTATCCACCAACTCCACTGGCATGAGATCCTCTGCCAACAACTGTCCTGACTCCTGACCATCCTCCCATAAAACATTTGGACCTGTGACTACAATCACTTCATTTATGGCTGTGCCATCTGGCACTTCCACCAACACATTTGGCTCGGCATTATCCATTATCACATCATTGGGCCCTTTGTGGATCACAGACATGACCTCTTCTGTGTGTTTGCCCTTATTTGGCGTTTCCATCTCATAAACACCATCATCTGCAGTAGCAAGTGCATCCTTGCATACAAGTTGCTCTGCAGGTCCTTCATCTGGCACTGCAGAAGTCATGTCTGCTTCACTTTTACCAACAGAGGCCTTTTCCAACAAAGCCAACAGGCTTTTTGTCCACCTGTCCCAGTCTGTTATCTCTGTGCTCCCAGAGGTACCACGCAGTACCGCTCCTACTGTACACGGAGACCCAGAGGGACAGAGTGGTTCAGCAACAGACACATTGCACATATCACTTTGGTTCAAATAAGATTTTGGCACTACATTTTTAACCATAGCAGACAGCAATACCACACCTTCACCACCTTGCTCTGGTGGCGCTTCATTAAACGCATTAGAGCTTTGATACCTGTCGTTGCTAGACTGCATTAACCCATTTCCACCATGAGTGTTTTCAAACATTTCAGTTTTAACATTTAACATCCTGTCATCACTATGTTCAGGTACCCTCTTATCCCTCAGAGCAGCACCAAAGTTGTCCCAGGCAACCTCCGGCTCCAAAACGCAGAGCTCCCTGGGGGTTTCTAGGGGCACCTCTATGGCCTTCTTCACAGTTGCTAGGGGAGATAGCACATCTTTAACCGCATTCACAGCAGGGTTATCTCTAGTGAGCTGCACTAGCCCATTAGCAACTGGACCATTCACTTTAGCCAACACAATATTAGCAGTTTTACCCATCATATTGTCACATTCAAGTTTACCACTTGCCTCCCCACTGGACAGGGCACTGCAGTGAGGCAAGTCCTTTTCCAAACAGACAGTGGATCTCCCATTTGGGGTCACTTCCACTCCAGTGTGCACAGTCACATATTCAGTCTCTTCTATGCATTTACCAGCACCAGTCTTTTTCAACATCAACCCAGCGGTTCCAGCCATTATTTCATTAAAGACAGTCTTACCCACCGCAGTAGTAGGGGTCACCATCTTCATTTGAGTACGTTGTCTCACAAACCAGTCCTCTGCTGCACTTTTACTGGCCCACTCAATTACAGCAGGCATCTCCAACTGTTTAGCACCCCCTGCCGACACAACAGGAAAATCCTCGTTGCCAGGGGTGACTGCAAACATATTTGCACAGGAATCTGGGCCTGGAGATAAAGACCTTTGCTCCTGGTAATTTTGAAATGTATACGCATCTTTAGGTGGATGCTTAGCTACATATGCCCTGTAGCTCCTCCTTTCCTTTGGCAATCTTTCTCCCGTTGCCATGGGAAACCGCACTCTCCCAGCAGAGCTTTGCTGATTCTCCCAAACTCTTTGATGCATTGTGGCTTTCAACTTGCCACCACTCTCTGCAGGCAATACTTTTCTCATATGGTCTGCAGACTTGACATCACCGCCGTTGCTATGGGCAACCACATACCTCTCCAACTTCCGGTCAGGCTGTCGGTCCATGATGCGATGGAATAGGGATGAGCCGAACACCCCCCGTTCGGCTCGCACCAGAACCCGCGAACGGACCTAAAGTCCGTGCGAGCTTTAGAACCCTATTAGTTATAATGGATGCGAACGTTCGAAATTAAAAGTGCTCATTTTAAAGGCTAATATGCATGTTAATGTCATAAAAAGTGTTTGGGGACCTGGGTCCTGCCCCAGGGGACATGTATCAATGCAAAATTTTTTTTAAAAAACGGCCGTTTTTTCAGGAGCAGTGATTTTTATAATGCTTAAATTGAAACAATAAAAGTGTAATATTCCTTTAAATTTCGTACCTGGGGGGGTGTCTATAGTATGCCTGTAAAGGGGCGCATGTTTCCCGTGTTTAGAACTGTCTCTGCGCAAAGTGTCATTTTTGAAAGTAAAAAAGCTATTTAAAATCACTCGCGGCTAATGTTAATTCACGGCTCCCGTAACACAGAGAACAGTGATTCATTGAAACTCATTCATAAAAAAAAAGTCATTGATAAAAAATAAAAAAAATTTCAAAAAAAAAAGCGTAGGGGTCCCCCCAAATTCAATAACCAGGCCCTTCAGGTCTGGGATGGATATTAAGGGGGATCCCACCCAAAAAAAAAAAAAAAAAATGGCGTAGGGTCCCCCTCAAAATCCATACCAGACCCTTGAGGTCTGGTATGGATTTTAAGGGGAACCCTAGCCAAAAAAATGGCGTGGGTCCCCCTCAAAATCCATACCAGACCCTTATCCGAGCACGCAACCTGGCAGGCCGCAGGAAAAAGAGGGGGGGACGAGAGCGGCCCCCCTCTCGCCTGAACCGTACCAGGCCACATGCCCTCAACATTGGGAGGATGCTTTGGGGGTCTAAGACCCCTAAAGCACCTTGTCCCCATGTTGATGAGGACAAGGGCCTCTTCCCCACAACCCTGGCCGGTGGTTGTGGGGGTCTGCGGGCGGGGGGCTTATCGGAATCTGGAAGCCCCTTTAACAAGGGGACCCCCAGATCCCGGCCCCCCCCCCTGTGTGAAATGGTAAGGGGGTACAAAAGTACCCCTACCATTTCACCAAAAAAGTGGCAAAAATGGTAAAAAATGACAGGAGACAGTCTTTGACAATTCCTTTATTAAAATCTTCTTTCTTCTTTCTTCATCCTTCGGTTTCTTCATCTTCTCCTTCCTTCATCTTCTTCCATCTTCTTCTTCCATTTTCTTCTTCCTCCGATCCGCTTCTTCTTGCGCTGGTCTTCTCGTCCTTCTCGTCCGGCATCTTCTTCCGTCGGCGTCGGCGTCGGTGTCGGTGTCTTCTTGGGCCGCTCCGCGCAATGGGAGGCTCCCGCTGTGTGAGGCTCCGCTCCATCTGACAGGTCTTTTAAAACGGAGGGCACCTGGTGACCCCGCCCCCCTCTGACGTCATGGGGAAAGCCATCATGGAATTCCCCATGACGTCCCTGTGCGTCAGAGGGGGCGGGGTCACCAGGTGCCCTCCATTATAAAAGACCTGTCAGACGGAGCGGAGCCTCACACAGCGGGAGCCTCCCATTGCGCGGAGCGGCCCAAGAAGAGACAGAGACACCGACACCGACGCCGACGCCGACGCCGACGGAAGAAGATGCCGGACGAGAAGGACGAGAAGACCAGCGCAAGAAGAAGCGGATCGGAGGAAGAAGAAAATGGAAGAAGAAGATGGAAGAAGATGAAGGAGGAGAAGATGAAGAAACCGAAGGATGAAGAAAGAAGAAAGAAGATTTTAATAAAGGAATTGTCAAAGACTGTCTCCTGTCATTTTTACCATTTTTGCCACTTTTTTGGTGAAATGGTAGGGGTACTTTTGTACCCCCTTACCATTTCACACAGGGGGGGGGCCGGGGATCTGGGGGTCCCCTTGTTAAAGGGGGCTTCCAGATTCCGATAAGCCCCCCGCCCGCAGACCCCCACAACCACCGGCCAGGGTTGTGGGGAAGAGGCCCTTGTCCTCATCAACATGGGGACAAGGTGCTTTAGGGTCTTAGACCCCCAAAGCATCCTCCCAATGTTGAGGGCATGTGGCCTGGTACGGTTCAGGCGAGAGGGGGGGCCGCTCTCGTCCCCCCCTCTTTTCCTGCGGCCTGCCAGGTTGCGTGCTCGGATAAGGGTCTGGTATGGATTTTGAGGGGGACCCCACGCCATTTTTTTTGGCTAGGGTTCCCCTTAAAATCCATACCAGACCTCAAGGGTCTGGTATGGATTTTGAGGGGGGACCCTACGCCATTTTTTTTTTTTTTTTTTTGGCTGGGATCCCCCTTAATATCCATCCCAGACCTGAAGGGCCTGGTTATTGAATTTGGGGGGACCCCTACGCTTTTTTTTTTTGTTTTTTATTAATGAATGACAGCTCTCTGTGTTACAGGAGCCATCAATTCATTAGCCGCGAGTGATTTAAATAGCTTTCTTCCTGCAAAAATGACACTTTTTTGCAGGGAAAGTTCTAAGCACAGGAAACCTGCCCCCCTTCACAGGCCACCTATAGACACCCCCCAGATGTGATACTGCAATGCTGTTCTAACAGCATGCACACACATATCCCCAGAAATAAAGCACATATTGTTGTCAGCAGTCAGCAGCACACTGACACGCTGACACTGTCTGAAACATAATATGCGAGGCCGCCGGCGCGGCGGCCTCTTATACCGTGGGGCGTGTACTAAAGCCCCTGAGCTATAATTGGCTACATGCATCCTGCCTGTAGCCAATTATGGCTCTCCTCGCTGCCGGCGCTGTGATTGGCCAAGCATGCGGGGTCACAGTGCATGCTTGGCCAATCATCAGCCAGCATTGCACTGCGCGGGCCGCAATGCATTGCGGGGCCGCTCGCATCACACGAATTTGATGCGAGCGGCCCCAATAGTTCTGGGCTCGCCGAGCGAGCGAACACCCGGTGCTCGATTCGAACATGGGTTCGAATCGAACACCGGGCTCATCCTTACGATGGAACTCTCCTCTAAAAAGGATTTCCTCTTTAAACTTGCGGTAGTCATCCTGGTCTCCGTCCATCAAATGGTAAACCGACCGGAACTCTATCCGTAATAAGGTTTGCAGCAGTTTTGGCCACCAGTCCCTAGGCCATTTTTCTCTTTACAGCAACTTTTTCAAATCTTACAAGGAAGTCCCCAACCTCCTCTGTAGGCAGCATGGGTTGCATATAGTCAGAGGCCAAGATCTGAGCCCCTTGCACTGCGCCACACTCTTTGCGATTCTGCTTGAACCATTCATTCACTGTCTCACACATCACTGGCCCCTTTTGACTGGCCCTCCAAGGTGGAGACATCTTCTCAGGCCACGCTGAGCTCACTTCACCTTTAACTTGATTTAACATGAACTTCTTGTGTTTTGACTGCCTCATCCTTGCAGTCACATGCACAGCAGCTCGTTACACAGTTCACAGCATAGAGAAAAAAAAAAAATTCTCACAAGTGCACTACCTGCACACAATGCAACACAGTCAATTGAACTCCTGCGCAATGCAGTTTGCCTGGCTGCCACACACAGCTAGCAGCAGTTCCTGAAATGACTCACCACTGGCGCAGAGACCGGATTTCACCGTCTGTATGCCCGCATTCGAACACCACTTGTAACATGGGGGTGTTTAACTCAAGTGAAAAGATGCATTTTTTAATGCAGTGAGTCCTCATCAGACAGGCATATATAGTTAAGGGCCTGGTAGCCCACGTTTATTGAAAAAAACAAAAGTCCATCCAGAAGTCCCACGCAGGGGTTTAACTTCATTAAGCATTCATAAATGAAAAACATACCAAGCCACCTGGCAGTCTCTGGGCAAAGAATACCCCTTACACAGGGATGACCCCTCCACAGGTCTGTCTTCATACAGCAGCAGCAAGCTGCTCACACTCCACCATCCTCCACTCATTAGCCCCTCATTATATGGTCTGTGTGCAGCTGGGCACACACCTTGCTTGCCATCGTCAAGACCTGGACACAGTTTGAGATCCCATCCAGGACTAGCAAAACCTGGAGAAAACTGACAGAGCAGTTTTCTCCATTTAAATTCTATATATATATATATATATATATATATATATATATACAGGTCAGTGTGTTTCCACCAGTGCAGCCCCAAAGGTTTAAGTGTTAATACCCTGCTTTGATGCTGAAGAACACCAATAGATTGTACTCCTAGGGGATTGAAGTAGTGTTTTGCATTTGCCTAATTTTGAAGCCCATCTCGATACAGTGGCTTGAAAAAGTATTTGTATCCTTGAAATTTTCCACATTTTGTCATTTTACAACCAAAAAATTATATGTATTTTATTGGGATTTTATGTGATGGACCAACACAAAAAGTGGCACATAATTGTGAAGTGGAAGGAAAATGATGACTAGTTTTCAAAACTTTTACAAATAAATATGTGAAAAGTGTGGCATGCATTTGTATTCAGCCCCCTTTACTCATTGATACCCCTAACTAAAATCTAGTGGAACCAATTGCCTTCAGAAGTCACCTAATTAGTAAATAGAGTCCACCTGTGTGTAATTTACTCTGTGTAATCAGGAAATTATCAGGGGACAGTGAAAAAATGGGATGATCAGAGAAGACAGGATCAAAAAGCCTTTTTACACAATGCAGAGGATTAACCCCATAGGTTCCACAGTGAGTATAACAAACATGCTTTACTGCATATACAGACTGATTTTACTGTTGTGGGTTTAGTAACACTTTAATGCTGGTGAATGTGGCTAAACACGGTGCAACGTTTACACAGTTTACAGTTTTTGCCCCATTGAGCGTTTTTCTGCTGCTAGAAGAGTTAAAGTTTAAGGCGGTTCCAGTGTGCACATAGCTTTAGGCCCCTTTTCACACTGAGGCGTTTTCAGGCGCTACAGCGCTAAAAATAGCTCTTGTATAGCGCCTGAAAAAAGCACCTCCTTTCACTACAGTGTGAAAGCAAGGAGGGCTTTCACACTGGAGCGGTGCGCTAGCAGGACAGTAAAAAAAGTCCTGCTAGCAGCATCTTTGGAGCGGTGTATTCATCGCTCCTAAACCGCTCCTACCCCATTGATATCAATGGGACAGCGCGGCTATACCGCTGGCAAAGCCTTATTTCGGCCACTAGTGGGGGTTAAAACCACCCCGCTATCGGCCGAATAGCGCCTCTAAAACGATGGTAAACCAGTGCTAAATATAGCCTTACCACCAATGCCCCCACTGCCCCAGTATGAAAGGGGCCTTAATGTTGCATGTGTTGCTTTTTTTTAACTAGAATGAATCAGACTGGCAACATGCTTCTCTTTATCTACAGATTGTCCTTTAATCACCTGACAGATAGTTCCTGTCCCCACCTGGCATCTGGAATAAGAAATAACCAAACACTGAGGACACTAGACCTTTCACATAACAATCTGGAGGGTCCTAATTTCAGGGATCTGATGGCAGCTCTGACAACAAGCCGGATAGAGAAATTACAGTGAGTATGGCCTTGTTCATGTGCATTTGGGGCCCGACCCAGTCTCGCACAGATGTCACATTGGGAGCAACAGTTGTGTCCGTGCAGCCTGAATCAACAGCTATGGGACCGCCTGCATAGAGATGCATGGAAAACATGTGCATCCCCATGTGGCCTCACACAAACACAAATTCATATGTCCCAGGTGAACTAGGCCTATTAAAGGACTGACTGAGACAATAGTATTCTGGGACAGTTTAATATTTCAACCTCACAAATTTCTGAGACTGTAAACAAATCTTGTCTCATTTTGGTCTTCCTACGTTGCCAATCCTAGACTGTTGTCTAAATTTTGTCTTCTGATCTTATTGCAATGAGCATTTAAAGTCTCATACTGTACATATTACTTTCATCTGGCATACCTTCCACCTTTTATTGTCAGATATCTCCCCCTTACTTCCTATGAGTAAAGAGCTCTTATCAGAAGAGATAAATAGAATATCAGATGTCGCATCTTCCTAGTGTAGTTTAGGCTGGTAAGTATATTTAGTTGGCTCCTCTGTAAATTGAAGCAGCAGAGGTTGCTTATTTAGGGCTGCACGGTGTCTTACAGGCTGCTGCTCTGATTGCTTTCCCCTGTCTTCTAGAGGATTCTAGAAACATATTGTAAGGAAGAAACAAGTGGGCAGCCTGAATATTTATGGGACTCCAACCAATCCCTGGAGAGGTGTGCCCAGTATGTGGTGAGAGAGCCTATAACCAGTTTGAGGCCTGAGCAGCAAGCAGCAGAGTACCTGGGTCCAGTATTGCAGCAGGAGATCCCTGTGCAGGGGCTCTGTCCCTGGGGCAAAAGTCTAGTATGAGCAATCAGGAAGACACAAGGTCCCAGCTAGGCTTAGTCAAGCTGGGTCTGGAAAAGCTCACTGGAGAAAGCCAAGAGAAAGTTGGTGGTAAAGAGTCCACCTGTCCTATGGTGGTGTGAGTCTACATCTTCCTCACTGAGAAGAGCCTGTTGGAAACTGGCAGGAGGCAGTTGATGATCCTGTGGCTGAGTGAGAAAATGACCCTAGTACTGGAAAGTCAGTGACTGTGTGTAGCTTTTGATCTCTAAAAGGAGTACTAGTTACCATTAGCATAGAGATTATTTGGGACATTCTTTGGAGTACAGTTCAGAAGTTAGCTAAGGAGTCTTCAAGTTATCCAGTTCCTCCGTTTCTGGGGGATCCCATGCTCCCCTCACCCTATTCAGGTTCAATGTTCAATGGTGTGTGTATGGCTGTGTGCTCTAAGTGGGGAAATATGACTAAGTTCGCCAGTGACTCTTTAGGGGTATGCGCTACACAGATAAAAATCATCCCATCCAATTACTCCTGGAGGAGAAATTAATTTTCTTCTGGTAACTTTCTTCTCTTCTTCTACAGATTGTATAGAAACCACCTGACCGACAGTTCCTGCCCCCACCTGGCATCTGGAATAAGAAATAACCAGACACTGAGGAAACTGAACCTGACTGGAAACAATCTGGAGGGTCCTCATTTCAGGGATCTGATGGAAGCTCTGACAACAAGCCAGATAGGGGAATTACAGTGAGTAACCAGGACTGACTGAGACAAAAAAAGTCTAGGACAGTTTACATCCAGAAATATATGGTAATATTGGTGTGTTGGTTCCAATAAGTACCCTACACCCAACCCACGAGTCACGTGCAGACCTCCAGCTCTTTGTGTGGTCTGCTGTGTATTGGGCATGTTGCAGAGTGGCAGTGGGATATTGATTGCTGGGACACTTTCTGCATTCTCTGCATCTGGCATTGAAATGAATCCAGTACTATAAGGCAGAGTCATCTAAAATCAAAGTAGGGGGATTGGGGTAACAACACTGCCACTGACCATCAATGTAATGAAGGTGTTAATAGAACTGCCACTGACTGTCAATGCAGAGGTTGGGGGGAGTAAACAGCACTGTCACTGACAATCAATGCAGGGAGGGGATTAACAGCCTTGCCATGGACCATGAAGGAATTTAAAGCAGACCTGCCACTGACCACCATGTGGGGGGTTATCAGGGTGGTCATTGGCACCAATGCTGGGGATTATTTTGCCATCACTGACACCAATGTTAGGGGTTATCATTGTGACCACTGACACCATTGCTGGGAGGGATGTTACTATTACTGTCACTGTGTCAACAATGGGGAATATTTTACTCCTACTTTGTTATCAATGTGCATAAAAAATACAGCAGGACTGAAATGTGTGTGCTCTACACCCCATGGACTGCCTAACTTGACATAATGTACTTAAACGCTTGAAAAAAAGATGCTATTTTGTGGCCTCCTTGAAGTGTCGGGTGCTTATGTTGGTCACAACTGATCTATTCCATTATAACATTCAAAGCGTTCCCGCCGCAAAAATGTTTTTCTTAAAGTACTGTAGCTGCTGCCTATTAATAAGGACACTTACCTGTCCAGGGAGCCAGCGATGTCAGCCCCCCGAGGCTGATTCATCCAATGGCTCAGGTGCATGCGCCCCCATTCCAACTAAGGGAAACTAATAGTGGAGCCTTCAGGTTTCACAGCTGGTTTCCTACTGCGCAAGTCGTGCGGCGCTTTGTGAATGGCCAGCTCGTCTTCTGGAACACACACAGGTCCCAGAAGGCAGAAAAGTGCCGCTAAAATGATGGTAAAGCAACGCTAAAATAGCGCCGCTTTACCGCTGACGCCGGTGGCAGCACAGTGTGAAAGGGGTCTTAAAGAGCAGCTCTTTTCTTTGAGTGCTCAGAAGTGGCTCAGCTGTCGGTTAATTACCATCCGCTTGTTGTCACCACAGTGACTCACCTGGTTACCATTAACCTGCCTCATTAGTCCAGCCTACAGCCAGACCCTTTTTGCTATTTAAGCAGCTTAGCTCATTTCCTCCTTGCCCTTTCCTGGTCTATATTCTCTAACTGCGTTCCTTCCTGTGCTCCTGTGTATGACTTGGCCTGGCTGACTTCCCTTCTGATTCTTGTTCCTGATTTTTTTTGCTCCTGACTGACTTCTGGTTTCCTGACCCCGGCTCGTCTGATTTCTCACTCTGAGATCCAAACCCTGGCTTCTGTTTTTTGATTACATTCCTGAACTGTTGGTTTTTGGCATTTCATTAAAGGTGTGATTTTTAACTGTACTTTCTGTCTCCGTCTGGTTTATGGTTCCTGACATTACGCAAGGGCCATAAATCTAGAAGATGCAGGTAATCCACCTAGTTGTAATAATTTTTGCCCTATTGGACGAGCAGGACTGCGCATGGATTAGTTTGCCATAGCGTTGAAAATGCTCCTGATTTGAAATGCTCATCTGGATCCTCCCACAACGGCTGCTCCGGTACAACCAGTGTGGAAAGCCATCCCTGCTGCAGCCCCTGTCTCTGTTAAGGCAGCTGTATCTAACACTACCACTGTAAGAGGTATGACTGTTTTATCTCCGCTTCCCCAGTGTTTTGGGGGCGATCCAGATCACTGCAGAGGGTTTCTCAACCAGGTTGGAATATATTTTGAGATGTTGCCCCAGGCTTTCCCTACTGACAGAAGCAAGGTAGGCTTCAATATTTTTTTGCTTTCTGACAAATCCTCGGCTTGGGCAAACCCTCTATGGGAGACACAAAAACCCTTTGTCCAGAAGTACCCTGAGTTTGTGGCCTCCTTTAAAAGGGTATTTGATATTCTCCGCTCGCTCCACCTCTGCTACCAAAAGCCTCATGTCCATCAAAACAGAGTATGAGAACTGTTGCCGACTACGCTATTGAATTCTGTACACTGTTAACAGAGGTTAATTGGAACAATAAGGCTCTCGTGGCTGCTTTTTCCTATGGCCTTTCTGATAACATTAAACCTCAAGATATACCTAGGAATCTTGAGGAATTGATTTTGTTTGCCATTCTCATTGATACCAGACTCTGAGAGAGACCTTCCTTTAAGGAGCGCTTGCAAGAGCCTCCTGTACATTTGTCTCTGAGCTTTGCATTCCCACCCTTGCCTCCCTTTTCTCCAATGCCCCCTGGGCCAGAGTCCTCCAATGAAGTAGAGCCCATGCAGCTGAGTTTCACAGATCTCTCTGCCGAAGAGAGGGCCTTTAGGAGAAGGGAGAAATTGTGCCTTTACTGTGGCCAAGCAGGTCACTTATTGAAGTCTTGTCCAACCCATCCAGGAAACACCCGCACCTGAGGTCCTGTAGGGGACAGACCTTAGGTGGCGTCCTTACATCCCCAGCTGTCCTTAAAGATAAGCCTCAAGTTCCAGTAATCCTTTCCTGGTCTGAGTTTTCCAATTATACCCAGGTACTAATCGATTCTGGGACTGCAGGCTTGTTCATAGATAGTGCCTTTGTGTTGAAGTGCTCAATACAGCTGCAGCCGTGTGCCTCTCCACTTGCCACTAAGGCTATTGATGGGAGTCTTCTACAGCCTGCCCATGTGAACCATGAAAGCGTTCCATTGACCATGGCTGTAGGGGCTCTTCACCATGAAATAATACCATTTGCAAGTAATTTCTTTACCTCAGGACACAGTTGTCATTGGTTAGCCATGGTTAGAGAGGCACAATCTGTCATTTGATTGGCTTACAGCAGAGGTTCTGTCATGGTCACCACAATGCACTAATGCACATTTTCAGAATTATCCACTCTGGCATCCAAACCCTGGCTTGCATTTTTTTATGGATTCCTTAACTGTGTTATGTGTGTTATTTCATTAAAGGTGTGATTTTTAACCGCACTTTCTGTTTCTGGTTTCTGGTTCCTGACACATTCTTCTCTTCTTCTACAGTTTGGATAATAATCGCCTGACACACAGTTCCTGCCCCCACCTGGCATCTGGAATAAGAAATAACCAGACACTGAGGAGACTGGACCTGTCCTGGAACAATTTGGAGGGTCCACATTTTAGTGATCTGATAGCAGCTCTGACAACAAGCCGGATAGAGGAATTACAGTGAGTATAACAGGACTGACTGAGACAATAATATTCTGGGACAATTTACATCCAAAAAATTTTAATATTCTGACTTCATTTGTTGTAATAGTGATCTATTTATCCCCAAGATCTCTATTCCTGGCCTATATGTTACAGAGACAATCACTGCAGGCCATCAGACAGCTGAACCCACCAAACACAGCAATCATAAATATTAATTTATTACATGTATTTATATAGAGCCAATAATTTACATAATAAATCACAGCACTTTACATTTTGTACATTCATATAAAAGAAAAGAAAACAAAATAGTGTAATAAAATCAGTGACCACAGCGTAGCAACATAAAAATTATAAATTAGCTTTTTGAGTGGGTGGATGGGTGGGTGCAGTGGAATGACACATTGCATGAATCTATCCATGGCCGCTGTAGACCCTATTCAGGCGCCCGAATTACAGCGGGGGGGGGGGGGGGGCTTGAAGCGCCTGAGTATAGTAATAGGTGTCAAAAAAGGTATACAGTGAGTGCCATGCAGTTCACCCAGCTGCGTTAGAAAAGCAAATGAATATTCGCTTTCCTAACACTTAACCGCCTCTCTACCAATCAGGTGCTTGGGTCTGTTACCCATACCTGATTGGCTGAAACAACAGGCACTGTGATTGGATGCTTATCAGGCGTCCAATCATAGGAGAGGACGGGAGAAGACATCAAGGACATGGAGGTGCATGGAGAACACTGATCACCATCCGCTATCTTCACCCGCTGCCCCACTGAGACAGGGTAAGTGCCAAGACGGAGGGCAGGGGGGCACAGTGGCAGCATTCGATGGGCACAGTGGGAGCATTCGATGGGGACAGTGGCAGGGTAAGTGCCAAGACGGAGGGCAGGGGGGCACAGTGGCAGCATTCGATGGGCACAGTGGGAGCATTCGATGGGGACAGTGGCAGCATTTGATGGGCACAGTGGCAGCATTTGATGGGCACAATGGCAGTGTTTGATGGCACAGTGGCTGCGTTTGATAGGCACGGTGGCTGCGTTTGATGGGCACAGTGAGGCTGCAATTGATGGTTTTTTTTTCTGAATTTTTCAGTTTGTTTGCGCCCCCCCAAAAATTTTGACCAGAACTTGTATTGCAGAAAATGCCAACTACAAACAACCTCAGTGGGATAGCGCCACTTAGGGTAACACTTGCAATTCAGTTCTTACCAAAAAGGCACTATCAACATCTGTCTTCATGGGGCAGAATGCGGCCTGGCCAGTTCGGTCCCAAAAGGAAGGCTACAGTACAGGATTGTGAGTCCCTAACCTCTCCCTACTCGCCTGGAACCTTTCCCTGCCACTATTACTTTCCCTGACAGGAGGGTGCTCTTTCCCTACTCTAGCCACTTTCCAAAAAAGCATGCCAAAACCTGGAGACAGAGACTTATAAAGACTCTGCTGACCCAAAGATGGCTGCCAAGGGTAACCTGGATGCAGTGTAGTTAACCGGAATACTGCCTCCAGGAACCAGGAAACCACATTTCTCTTGACTTTGATTGACTGTTATACTGCTATGATCAAGCATGACCTACAGTGGCAGAAGCAGACTGGACCTACCTACAAGGGGAAGTTATTTATATATATATATATATATATATATATATATATATATAATGTTTATATGTATATTGTGACAGAGGGAAGTTCTGTCACTGTAACAATATAGGAAAATCTGACACAGGATTCGCATTAAGGGTTAATGCGAGGCTCAGAACTATCATTTCTGAGTGGAAGCTTGTGTGCAGATTCTGTAGCTCTGGACAGGGACAGTCAATCTTGTGTCCGGGTTTTGCTAGACGCCTGTAACCTTGCTGAGTGCCCAGGTGTGCAGGCTTATTATATACTCAGGTCTGTGAATTTCTCAGCACTCCCGGTTTTGAGACCTCTCCCAGTGTGAGAGACGGAAAGTCTCTGCCAGGGTCAGGGGGCCCCAGGCAGAAGCCACGAGACAAAGGGTCTAATCGAAGGGCCAGAGGGCCCAGCCAGAAGCTAGGAGTCAGCAGGTCTCTGGTTCCATGAGTCAGGTCGGCTCCTATCGGGGGTTTTAGGAGAACCCCAAACCTTAGGCCAGAGGTGGGCCATGCAGCAAGGCACTGTAACCAAAGGCAAAGAGAGCTAAGTATTCCAGGAGAGCTGGACAACACAACAAAAGGGACTGGTAAGAGGAGCAGCAGTGCTTCCAGCAAGTGAGGTAGGTGGCTTGGTATTTTCGTTTTTTCGTTTGTGCATGTTGTATGGAAGAAACCCCTGCATGGACAACTGAGGTACATGTGAATTTGCCATTGATTGAATAAAATTTAGGCTGCCATGCCCTAAAATACAGTTTTGGCTACTTATGTCCTCATGCAGCATTCTTCTCTCTCTCCCAGCCAGCTGGAACTGGTAGTCTGCAGCGGTTGGGCTCCAATGCAAATCCTGGCTCCTCGGACCACAGATCCCATGATCCCCCCTACTCTCAGCTGTGGTCTCTGTTTGCTCTGCATTTAGACACTTATACACTTTTGCAAGGTGTCCGCTATGTGTAAATTTTGTATTTTTCTCTCAGAACAGTAAAGGGGTTCTGGGGGTAAATTGTGTAGGTTTAACTTTGGCATCAGTTTGGCTGGGCTGTGTAGGGGTTCTGCCTGGTCATGTGTACTTTTAGGTGCACATGACAGGCCCAGAACCAGGCCTGGTTGGACATTTTCGGTATCAACATTCCCTTGAGCCAATCGGCGAGTGTGTCTGGCCCCGCTGAGGAGTCTGGGGAAGGGTACTTAAGATGCTGGAGTCACGTGTTTGGGGTTTGTTCGGCCGGAGCTGCCTGTTCCTGGATTTAGACCGGGGTAGCCCCGCGAGGGGTCCCGGTCACAGAGCGAAGGCCGCCCCGCAACATGGTCAGCTTGACTAGCCCCACAGACCTGCTTGGTCTGGGGCAGGGATCCATCTGTTTCCGAGTCTCGGAACCGGCTGGGGGCATCGCAGCTCGTGAAAGCGGCCCGGGGGAGGACTCTTCGGAGGAGGGCAAACAAGCTGGCATCCCAAGAAGTGCCTGGTTGCTGGGTTGTCAACGACACTGACAAATCCACGCTTTCCAAGTACTGCCAAGGAGACAGAGAACGTTCCAGGTACTGAGGAAAGGTTCCTGTTCACTTTGATTGCAACTTTTCTTCAAGGTCAGAGACTTTGCAAGTTCCGTATTCAAGTGCTGACTGCCATAATCTCAGGCTAGAGATTTGTTCAGCTTTGAAGCGCCCAGCTGCGAGTGGCTACTCTCTGGGTTTGCAGTATAGACTTCCTAATAGTCTGCAGTTCAAGGTGCCTGAGTTTCTTCACCCTTGCCCTCTGTTCCCATATGAGACTGTGTCTGTTGGATGTTATCCCTGCAAATAAAAACCTTTCTAAATTACTTTTATGGTGTCAGCGTCCAAAGTCATTGGGTACTGACCCTGGGAACCCTTAGATCTGGAAGAACAAGCCAAGCGGAGGTAACCGGTAAGCCCAAAAGTTAAGGCCGCCCCATCGAGGGTTATGGCCGCTGTACACATATTAGGGCCAATTTAGACAGCAGACAATTAACCTCCGAGTATGTTTTTGCAGTGTGGGAGAAAACCCATGCAGGTACAGGGAGAACCTGCACACTCCATGCACATAGTACCCTGGTTAGGCTTTGAACCAACCAGCTTAGAGTTGCCACCTCATCCCTTTAAACCCAAACACATACTAATTACACAGGTTCTGAGGCTAATTTAATGCTGATAAGGCACCAAGTGAGTTCAATTACCACCTTAATCAGCCTCAGAACCTGTGTAATTAATATGTGTTCGGGTTTAAAGGGATGAGGTGGCAACTCTACTAGAGCTGCTAGGTGGAAGTGGCTAGCCATTGTGTTGCCCAATGAGTTGTTAGGCCTGTGAACAATAATATTCATCATAAATACCTCTCATTATTGCACCCCAGATAGTCTGAGATCGAATAACTATGTATATCCTGTATTCTAGAATCGTGAGCACGTTCTTGTCGGATGAAGCTAAAAGCGAATTGAAAAAGCTGGAATCCCTCCGACCAAAATTTAAAGTGTCTACAGGATGATCCCAAAGGAAGAAGCTCTGCTACAGCTGGAGACGGAGCTGGGACATTGCTCTGGATGAGGAGGAGAATGAGTGTTACAAATGAAAAACCCGACCCGAGAAGAAAAACTTAAGCATCATAAATTAACTAATGCACCGACGATCAGATCCTGAATTTGAAAACCATTAAAGTTAATAGGAGCTGAACCTTAGAAATCAGTAATGGCCATTTTCTGGGCTAATAGAAGCAAAGAAAAGCGATGGCAGAAAAAAGACCAAGTGGTCTATCAAGTCTGCCCTAATAGGCAAGGGATTTCCAAACATACTGTAGAGTTTGGGGAGCCGATCAGTGGCCTTGGAGACATATACTAATAAAAAATATGTTTTAATTTATCCTTCAGCAGAGAGAGGGTCTATTCAGATGGCTTAACCCCTTCAATACTGGTCGCTTTCACCCCCTTCCTGCCCAGGCCAATTTTCAGCTTTCAGAGCTGTCACATTTTGAATGAGAATTGCGCGGTCATGCTACACTGTACCCAAGTGACATTTTTATGATTTTTTTTCACACAAATGGAGCTTTCTTTTGGCAGTATTTAACCGCTTGCCGACCAGCCGCCACAGTTGTACTGTGGAAGAATGGCACGGGCAGGCGAATCGCCATTATGTTACGTTGGCTCCTAAGGCGGCCACTAGGCACGTACGACCGCTGCTTGCCCCCGGAGCCGATGCGAGTGCCCAGTGTCTCGATGACCGCCAGGCTCCCGTGATCGCTCGTAACACCGCGAGAACCGGGATCTCTGTGTGTAAAACACAGAGATCCCGGTTTTCTGAGGGGAGAAGAGACAGATCGTCTGTTCATACAGAGTATGAACAGCGATCTGTCATCTCCCCTAGTCAGTCCCCTCCCCCCTTCAGTTAGAACACACATTAGGGAACACAATCAACCCCTTGATCGCCCCCTAGTGTTAACCCCTTCACCGCCAGTGGCATTTTTACAGTAATCAATGCATTTTTAAAGCACTGATCGCTGTATTAAGGCCACTGGTCCCAAAAATGTGTTAAAATTGGCCAATGTGTCCGACATAAGGTCGCAGTCCGGATAAAAATCACCGCCATTACTAGTAAAAAAAAAATAATAATAAAAATGCTATGAATCTATCCACTATTTTGTAGGCTCTATAACTTTCGCGTAAACCAAACAATAAACGCTTATTGCGATTTTTTTTTTACCAAAAATATGTCGAAAAATACATATCGGCCTAAACTGAGAAAAAATGTGCTTTTTAAAAAAATAAATGGGGATATTTATTATAGCAAAAAGTACAAAATATTGTGTTTTTCTTTTTTCAAAATTGTCGCTTTTTTTTGTTTATAGCGCAAAAAAAAAAATACTGCAGACATGATCAAATACCACCAAAAGAAAGCTCTATTTGTGGGAAAAAAAAGGACATCAATTTTGTTTGGGTACAACGTCGCACGACCGTGCAATTGTCAGTTAAAACAACGCAGTGCCGAATTGCAAAAAGTGCTCTGGTCAGGAAGGGGGTAAAATCTTCCGGGGCTGAATCGGTTAATCACCACATTTGTTTTTTTTTTCTCTTTTGCTAAATAAATTAAAAGAACTGAACATTTTGAGTGAATTTTAATGTGAATGTGAAGTGAATTTTTCTGCAAATAAATAACCCTTTTTCATAAATTTAGGACAAAATGTATTCTTTTTTATTTTTTTGGAAAGTTAAGAAATAAAAAAAGTTTTCTCACAATTATTATTTTTCCAGTGCAGTATAGCATCATCGTTTAACGGGTGTGTCATCAGGGACACTGACTGGAAATAGTATGTTAAAAAAATAATTTTATATATATATATATACAGTGGTGTGAAAAAGTGTTTGCCCCCTTCCTCATTTCCTGTTCCTTTGCATGTTTGTCACACTTAAGTGTTTCGGAACATCAAACCAATTTAAACAATAGTCAAGGACAACACAAGTAAACACAAAATGCATTTTGTAAATGAAGGTGTTTATTATTAAAGGTGAAAAAAAATCCAAACCATCATGGCCCTGTGTGAAAAAGTGATTGCCCCCTAAACCTAATAACTGGTTGGGCCACCCTTAGCAGCAACAACTGCAACCAAGCGTTTGCGATAACGTGCAATGAGGCTTTTACAGCGTCCTGGAGGAATTTTGGCCCACTCATCTTTGCAGAATTGTCCTAATTCAGTTACATTAGAGGGTTTTCGAGCATGAACGGCCTTTTTAAGGTCATACCACAACATCTCAATAGGATTCAGGTCAGGACTTTGGCTAGGCCACTCCAAAGTCTTCATTTTGTTTTTCTTCAGCCATTCGGTGGTGGACTTGCTGGTGTGTTTAGGATCATTGTCCTGCTGCAGAGCCCAAGTTCGTTTCAGCTTGAGTACACGAACAGATGGTCGGACATTCTCCTTCAGGATCTCTTGGTAGACAGCAGAATTCATAGTTCCTTTTATCACGGCAAGTCTTCCAGGTCCTGAAGCAGCAAAACAGCCCCAGACCATCACACTACCACCACCATATTTTACTGTTGGTATAATGTTCTTTTTCTGAAATGCAGTGTTCCTTCTACGCCAGATATACTTGGACACACACCTTCCAAAGAGTTCCACTTTTGTCTCATCGGTCCACAGAATGTTGTCCCAAAAGTCTTGGGGATCATCAAGATGTGTTGTGGAGAAATTGAGACGAGCTTTGATGTTCTTTTTGCTCAGCAGTGGTTTTCTCCTTGGAACTCTGCCATGCAGGCCATTTTTGCCCAGTCTTTTCCTGATGGTGGAGGCATGAACGCTGACCTTAACTGAGGCAAGTGAGGCCTGCAGTTCCTTGGACGTTGTTGTGGGGTCTTTTGTGACCTCTTGGATGAGTCGTCGCTGCGCTCTTGGGGTAATTTTGGGCGGCCGGCCACTCCTGGGAAGGTTCACCACTGTTCCATGTCTTCGCCATTTGTGGATAATGGCTCTCACTGTGGTTCGCTGGATTCCCAAAGCTTTGGAAATGGCTTTATAACCCTTTCCAGACTGATAGATCTCAATTACTTTCTTTCTCAATTGTTCCTGAATTTCTTTGGGTCTCGGCATGATGTGTAGCTTTTAAGGATCTTCTGGTGGACCTTACTGTGTCAAGCAGCTCCTATTTAAGTGATGCCTTGATTGTGAACAGGTGTGGCAATAATCAGGCCTGGGTGTGGCTAGAGAAATTGAACTCAGGTGTGGACAACCACAGTTATAGTATGTTTTAACAAGGGGGGCAATCACTTTTTCACACAGGGCCATGATGGTTTGGATTTTTTTTCACCTTTAATAATAAACACCTTCATTTACAAATTGCATTTTGTGTTTACTTGTGTTGTCCTTGACTATTGTTTAAATTGGTTTGATGTTCCGAAACACTTAAGTGTGACAAACATGCAAAGGAACAGGAAATGAGGAAGGGGGCAAACACTTTTTCACACCACTGTGTATATATATATATATATATATATATATATATATATATATATATACACACACACATATATATTTTTATTTTTATTTTTATTATTACATTTTTTTTTGTTACACCCTATGACCAGAGCAATGTAGTGTTACCATAGTAACACTGTACTACTATGGGGAAGTGTTAGGATTTGTTTTTTTTACACATTATGATTGCTTATACCAATGAATTTTATTGATATAAGCAACTGTTTTTACTGTCAGAGTATTGTTGTGGTTAGCTGTGATTGGCTACAGCTAATCACATGGTATAGATGGGCTGTGATTGGTTAAAGGGCAACATGGTAAATACAAAAATCCTTTAAATTTCATGCTTAGAGAATGCCTTAAAGCTGCATGTGGTTTCACAAAACATTATAATTCTCAGGGAGAGCACCAATGACACTGTAATGTAGTATCACATATGTTGCTTGTGTAGCAATACACAGTATCTCACAAAAGTAAGTACACCCCTCTCATTTTTGTAAATATTTTCTTCTATCTTTTCATGTGACAACACTGAAGAAATGACACTTGTCTACAATGTAAAGTAGTGAGTGTACAGCTTGTATAACAGTGTAAATGTGCTGTCCCCTCAAAAAAACTCAACAAACTCAAGCCATTAATGTCTAAACCGCAGGCAACAAAAGTGAGGACACCCCTAAGTGAAACTGTCCAAAATTGGGGCCCAATTAGCCATTTTCCCTCCCTGATGTCATGTGACTCGTTAGTGTTACAAGGTCAACGGGGGGAATGGGGAGCAGGTGTGTTAAATTTGGTGTTATCGCTCTCACTCTCTCATACTGGTCACTGGAAGTTCAACATGGCACCTCGTGGCAAAGAACACTCTGAGGATCTGAAAAAAAGAATTGTTGCTCTACATAAAGATGGTCTAGGCTATAAGAAGATTGCCAAGACCCTGACACTGAGCTGCAGCACGGTGGCCGAGACCATACAGCGGTATAACAGGACAGGTTCCACTCAGAACAGGCCTCGCCATGGTCCACCAAAGAAGTTGAGGTCACGTGCTCAGCGTCCTATCCAGAGGTTGTCTTTTGGAAATATACGTATGAGTGCTGCCAGCATTGCTGCAGAGGTTGAAGGGTTGGGGCCAAACACGGTGGCCGAGACCATACAGTGGTTTAACAGGACAGGTTCTACTCAGACCGGGAGAGAGCAAGCACATTGCATCTGTAAGTAAAAAATCTGTGTCTTATTTCAGAGACAGAAGATGTACACCACAGATATCAAGTCTGTATGGACTGAATGCAATTTCTGAATGATTAAGGGAGCATATTGCATATGGAACAAAAACGTAGGCTTTTTCTGTCTACCATCGAAAACATCAACATTTAATAGAAATGCATCAGCCTTCCCAACAATGCCACAACACAGTCATTGAGTTCTGTGGGTTTTCAGCCTAAGATATTCATTGGGGAGATTGAAATACCGTTCCTACCTAGCCACCAAAATCTCAACCCTGATGAAGGGGGTTTCTTGGCTCCAGAAACACGTTGGTCATAGTTTCTCTACTAATTGTGGCTTCTTTGTCAGAAATAAAGGTTATACAGACTGTTGAACTGATTATTTGGCACTTCATTTCTTCTGTCCACATAAGCTCCTCAAGTTGGGGTTGTCCCGTTCCTGTGGGACAACTTCACCACTTTTTTGTGAGTGGTCTCTAGATCTAAAGAAAAGTCATATTTCATCCCAAAGCATTCAATCCTACAAATTTTTTAAATACATAATTTATAAATCTAGAAATCACAAAATCAAATTATTTTTCATAAAAGACAATTAAAAAGGTAGAGTTTAAGGATTTAACCACTTCAATACTGGGCATTTTCACCCCCTTCCTGCCCAGGCCAATTTTCATCTTTCAGTGCTGTAACATTTTGAATGACAATTGCGCTTTCATGCAACGCTTACCCAAATTACATTTTTATATTTTTTTCCCCACAAATAGAGCTTTCTTTAGGTGGTATTTGATCAGCTCTGCGGTTTTTATTTTTTGCACTATAAACAAAAAAATGGTGCCAATTTAAGAAAAAACACATTATTTTTTACTTTTTGCTATAATAAATATCCCAATAAAAAAAAAAATTTCCTCAGTTTAGGCCGATATATATTCTTCTACATATTTTTTGTAAACAAATAAGCAATAAGCGTATATTGATTGGTTTGCGCAAAAGTTTTACTAGTAATGACTGTGACATTGCGGCGGACAGATTGGAGGAAAGGGACACACCCCCCCCCCCCCCCCGAACACATGAACAGAGCTGAGGCTGTCAATCAGCTGGAGCTCCCTCCCCTGTCACCATTTTTCTCTTGGTGTCAGGAAAACTTGTATAGCAACCCCCCCCCCTCGGATTCTGGGAGCAAAGAGGGTACCTTCAGATACAGGGAGTGGACTTACATTCACCCCAGGGCTGAGTCCATGGCTATAATGGGAGGTTAGAACAAATGTGGGCACCAGTCACTTTAGGTATTTTTCAATGCTTTAATTACAAAATGGTAAAGACATGAGAACAGAAAAGCAATAATACTTCCATAACAGAGGATAGATAGAATTGCAATGGTCAGATCTGAGACCGGAGGCTGTAGTATGAAAGCAGTGAACATCTATGCAAATAGAGGATAGTGAAGGGGGATCGGTGTGATAGGGAAGGTGTACAGACGTGGATTACACAGAGAGAGGTAAAGTAAAGTTGCTGCTGTAAACTCAGGACACAGTGATAATAGCCCCTTCTTCCCCCTTCCAGTCCTGGCATGTACTGTACCTGGAGATTTCTGTGTGGTCCCTCTGTGTGCACTGCTGGATGTCTGTGTCCCAGGGAGATGAATGGACAGCTGCCTCTGCACAGACCTATCACTCCCTGTCTGCCCTAAGCCGTTCTTCTTCTGCTGGTGATTTCCCCCTCACTTACTGAAGGAGACAGGTAGCCTGTGAGCCAATGACGCCGCAGGTCCAATTAAAGCCCCACCCTACGGACCCAATCAATTACAACCACTGGAATCCTAATGCCAGAGGTGGAGTTTTCAGGGCGCAGACCTTATAGCCCCGAGCACACTCTATAGTATGCCAATAGAGCTTCTTAGCCCCAATCACGTGTTTACACACAAGTCATGCCTCCAATAGCACCCCTGTGTCGGTGCCCTTAACACACCCACTTAAAGGGATACTTTAAAAAAAAATTATTTTATTTTTTTTCATATTTTTTTCCATTTTTATTTTTATTTTTAATAAGTAGCTTTGGGGGAGGGGGCCCCTATTGATGGACCGCCACTGCTTGTGGTGAGACCTATTTCTATCCCTGATTATCTGTTTCTATGTCCTTTTAAATTTGACACTGTGATACTGCTTATTAATGCATTACATGTTACCAAATTAATATGTCGCTTTGTTATGATGTACTGATGCTCTTTGTAGTCATGAGATGTTTTCTTACTCTATTTTTGTTATTTTAATATACAAAAGAGTCATATCATTTAATCTCCTGAAGAAACTCCAATGAGTGAAACATGTCGAGAGTGGTAGTGCTTTATAAATACATATTTGAATAATTCTATCTATCCTCTGTTATGGAAGTATTATTGCTTTTCTGTTCTCATGTCTTTACCATTTTGTAATAAAATCTTTGTATTTTTATATTATTTCTGGTATTCTGACCTCTATATTTGACACCGTCAAAAGTCCTAAGGTTTGTGACCTCTCGGCTCTGCATTTATTATTTTTCCTATTTGGGATGTGGTGTCTTTTTGATTTCTTCATCTTGCTTTTTTTCAATCTTGTAGGAAAGAGGTTGAGGGGAGGTTTCAGATACCCTTTTAACCGCTTCCCGACCGGCGCACGGCGATGTACGTCGGCAGAATGGCACAGGTAAGGAATAAGGGCGTACAGGTACGTCCCTTTGAATTTGCCACCGTGCCATCGCGTGCGCGCCACAGATGGAGCGTGTGCCAATCAGGACTTCTGTGAGTCCGACCGCGGGTCCTGTAGATTCGATCACCACGGGGATACCCGCGATCGTCTCACGGGGAGGATGAACGGTGAAATACTGAAGTAAACAAGCATCTCCCCGTTCTGCCTAGCAACAAGTGACACCGATCTCTGCTCCCTGTGATTGGAGCAGAGATCAGTGACTGTCACACACAGCCATGCCCCCCACAGTTAGCAACACGCCCCTAGGACACACTTAACCCCTACACTGCCACCTCCTGGTTAACCCCTTCACTGCCAGTGTCGTTTACACAGGAATCAGTGCATTTGTATAACACTGATTGCTGTATAAATGACAATGGTCCCAAAAATGTGTCCAAAGTGGCCGATGTGTCCGCCATAATGTTGCAGTCACAATAAAAATCACTGATCACTGCCATTACTAGTAAAAAAAAAACTTGCCGACCACTGGCCAAACATGGGGATACCGGGGTTATGGCAGCTAGCTGCTGACATAACAACGATATCCGTCGTAGGGACGTACATCGGCGTGCGGCGGTCGGCAAGTGGTTAATATCTTTAGCCAATCAGCTTAACCCTTTTGTGTCTGATTCACACTGCATTCCTGAATCTTTTTAGATTCAGTTGAGGAGGAGACGGAGTCCGGTCTGGTGACTGAGAGAGTGGACTGGAGTAAGTAAAGGACTTATTAGAAAAGCAAGCACAGGAATATTATTCTTTATTTCCTACGAAAGTATGAATCAACGAAAAAGGCAACCTCACAAAAGTAACAGTTACTAAATTAAGAGTAGTGTATGAGTAGTGTACCGAATAAACGAAAATTATTATCTAATGGAATTACGAATCATTTTGTATCAAAGAAAATATAACTGTTACGAAAATACGAACAAGTCCGAATATGAAACCTTGCGTCTTACGAAATTATGATTCCCTTGAAAAAGTCACGTGACCTGTGACGCAACGTGACGGGAGGAGGAGCCAGTGACATCACCCCAGTGTTGAGATACACGGAGGAGGAGAATCGGCATCCAAGGTGAAAGGAATAGCTTGTATCGAGGATTACGGAAATTTAAAAGGGGTTTGAAGATACTTTACTGTTCTCGCCGCAGATTGGAGTCAATTTAATCGTCACATGTATGTGAGAATTTTTTGTGCCTAGTTTGTTGGAAGGTGACTGGGTATTTCACAGGAGGTCATTATTATTGCATTTTGACACAGAAGATTTGTATTGTATTTTTATTGAACAATTCACTTTTTTTGGTTAATTTTTTGTGTATACTGTCACATCTATTATGTGTTTAGGTGGCACTGTGCATTTATCAAAGGTTGATAGTAGTGCACCAATTGTTAACAGATAATTTACTTAATTTATTAGTGGTAGATCACTTTTTATTGGTTGCAGCTGTCGTCATTTAGTTATCTTTTTAAAATTTTAGTTATTTTTTTCAGTCTTAAATCATATCAGCACTAGTATTTATTATGACTTTTTACGAAACTACGAATCGTTAGACTAACGGATTTGCGTATCATTTCGTATCAATGAAAATATATCTGTTAAGAAAATACGAACTAGTCTGAATATAAAAACTTGCGTCTTACTAAATTATGAATCGTTACGGATCAACGGAAACGTAAAGAAGTGAAACTGAACAAAATTTTTTTTGTTGTGCACATGTCTAGCACAAAATACAATCCTGTGATTGGACACAGCAGGAGCCAATCAGGCTCCTGCCGTTCTGCCAGAGGGGAAAATTGAGATCTTGTGTTTCTGCTAAGCAGAAACATGGATCTCTGTTTTTCCCTAGTCAAAGCGCCTCCTCCACAGTTAGAAAACACCTTAACCCTTTGAACGCCCCTGATGTTAACCCCTACCCTGCCAGTGTCATGTGTATAATGACAGTGCATTTTTTTTAGCACTGATCACTGTATTGGTGTCACTAGTCCCTAAAAATTGTCATTTAGTGTCAGATTTTTCTGCCGCGATGTCGCAGTCCCACTAAAAATGGCTGATGACTGCCATTACTGGTAGAAGAAAAAAAAATTCCATAAAAATATCCCAGCCAATCAATATATGCAAAAATCATAAATAATTTCACGCAAAACTAACAATAAAAGTGAATAAAGTGCAATAATCAAAAATTCCAGCTGGTGGCGCTGGTAATAAATCAATCTGGAAACCTTCAATCAATGAGTAATCGATAAAAGCACAATAAAATGATTAAATTAAATAATGACAAAAGTCCAAAATTTTAAGTGCCAAGTGCATAAATATGTGTCAGAGATGTCATAAAAGAACAAATGACCAATAAATATGTGACAATAGTGGCAAGTGAACGATGATGAATATAATAAAATTATATAATAAAAAATATAATATAATAAAAAAATAATAATAAATATAAAATTATATAATAAAAAATCAAGGAGTAAAATTAATGTGGATCAAAACAGTGACAGAGTGAAAATAAATATATAAATATGAGTGAAATGAATTGAATATATAAATGAGGTAGTCCCAGAGAGGATGAATAAATGAAAAAATAGTCCAATTAAATATATATAACAAGTCTTAATGATGTGGTAACATGAATTGCTATTCCACAATCCAAATAGATCAACCAATATATCAAAACTGTAATTCAAATAGTTCTCGAAATTGCTCCAATGATTCCTGAGCGTGGTTATATTGCTGTGTTTAGTATATATTAATACTGGATTTCATAATTTTTTTCCTCCGTTTTTTGGTCTCTCAGAACTCTCACCTTAAAGATAAATAAATATCGCCTTTTTAAAGGGTATCTTGTAGCCCAAGGGGATGTTTGTAACAGATGTCAGCAATGTCTTGCAAGAGATAGCGACAGTGTCTTTCTCCTTTATACACTTTTGCACCTAAAACCTGTGTAGCTCAGTGTCACCATGACACAATACAGGGGGAAAGCAAAGGAAGAAAGACGGAGGAAAAAATTGATGAAATCCAGTATTAATATATACTAAACACAGCAATATAACCACGCTTAGGAATCATTGGAGCAATTTCGGAGAACTATTTGAATTATAGTTTTTATATATTGGTTGATCTATTTGGATTGTGGAATAGCAATTCATGCTACCACATTATTAAGACTTGTTATATATATTTAATTGGACTATTTTTTCATTTATTCATCCTCTCTGGGACTACCTCATTCAATTCATTTCACTCATATTTATATACCGGTATTTATTTTCACTCTGTCACTGTTTTGATCCACATTAATTTTACTCCTTAATTTTTTGTAATATAATTTTATTATATTCATCATCGTTCACTTGGCACTATTGTCACATATTTATTGGTCATTTGTTCTTTTATGACATCTCTGACACATATTTATGCACTTGGCACTTTAAATTTTGGACTTTTGTCATTATTTAGTTTAGTAATTTTATTGTGCTTTTATCGATTACTCATTGATTGAAGGTTTCCAGATTGATTTATTACCAGCACCACCTGCTGAAATTTAATTTTATTTAATTATTGACATCCCTATTACTCACAGTAGCGCGAGGAATATATCTATTTACAAATCAATATCGCTTATTGAGATTTTTTTACCAAAAATATGTAGCAGAATACATTGACCTACATTGATGAAGAAATTTGATTTTCAAAAATGATTTATTGGATATGTTTTATAGCTGTTTTATAGCAGAAAGTAAAAAATATAGTTTTTTTTTCAACATTGTCGCTTTTTTTTTTTGTTTATAGCGCAAAAAAGAAAAACCACAGAGGTGATCAAATACCACCAAAAGAAAGCTCTATTTGTGGGGAAAAAAGGACGTCAATTTTATTTGTGTACAACGTTGCACGACCACGCAATTGTCAGTTAAAATAACGCAGTGCCAAATCGTAAAAAATGGCCTGGTCATGAAGGGGGTAAAACCTTCCGGGGCTAAAGCAGTTAACCGCTTAAGGACCGCCTCCTGCACATATACGTCGGCAGAATGGCACGGCTGGGCATAACCACGTACCTGTACGTGGCCCTTTAAGAGCCCAGCCGCGGGTCGCGACTCAGTCCTGAGCTCCGTGACCGCGACTATGGCCGCGGGACCAGCGGACCCGATCGCCGCTGGTGTCCTGCGATCGGGTCACAGAGCTGAAGAACGGGGAGAGGTCTGTGTAAAAAAACCTCTCCCCGTGCTTCCTACACTGCCTGTCACTGATCGGCTGTTCCCTGTCATCGGGAAAGCCGATCAGTGACGTCAGACGTAAAGCCACGCCCCCTACTGTAAAAAAACACACACGTCACAGACTTAACCCCTCCCCGCCACCTAGTGGTTAACTCCTTCACTGCTATTGTCATTTACGTAGGAATCAGTGCATTTAAATAGCACTGATTTCTGTATAAATGACAATAGTCCCAAAAATGTGTCAAAAATGTCCGATGTGTCCGCCATAATGTCGCAGTCACAATAAAAATCGCTGATCGCCGCCATTACTAGTAAAAAAAAAAAATATTAATAAAAATGCTATAAAACTATCCCCTATTTTGTAAACGCTATTACTTTTGCGCAAACCAATCAATAATCACGATTTTTTTTTACCAAAAATATGTAGAAGAATACGTATCAGCCTAAACTGATAAATAAAATATGTTTTTTTATATATTTTTTGGGGATATTTATTATAGCAAAAAGTAAAAAATATTGAATTTTTTTCAAAATTGTCGCTCTATTTTTGTTTATAGCACAAAAAATAAAAACGGCAGGGGCAATCAAATACCACCAAAAGAAAGCTCTATTTATGGGAAAAAAAGGACGCCAATTTTGTTTGGAATCCACGTGGCACGGCCGCTCATCTGTCAGTTAAAGCGGCGCAGTGCCGAATCGCAAAAAGGGGCCTGGTCCTTTGGCTGCAAATTGGTCCGGGGCTGAAGTGGTTAAAGGATAAACAACTAAAAAAAATAGAGAAGGCTAAAATGAAATTATGTCTAAATATGAATAGTTATTATAATGTTAAACTCATTACACAATACAATCATGGGAACCGTGCAATAGAAAATGCCATAAAAGAAACTGGCATAAAAGAAACTGGCAGATTTTCTTCCGGGACTTGAAGTTAGCACTAGTTCTTCCCCTATATTAAAGATGATTTTAATAAGGGCGCCCATTGTAAAGAAGAGAATAGCACCCAGTAAAATTGGATCCCACAAAACCTAAACAAATTATAAATTCTTCTTTTGTGATTTAAAAGGAATGTTTCATTGTAAAAACATAAATGTTTAACTTGTACAGTAGCTACAGTAGCTTCAAGGACAGATGCATTGTAAAGATAATAAAGGAAAAGAACATTGCATTATATTACACCGTAAACTGTTACTCATTGCACATTACCACTGCGGAGATGTGTGAACTGGCTCCATAGAAAGTCGGTCAAAATTTCCTGCTATGCAAATTAAATGCGGGGAAACCTAAATCCAATTTGCATAGGTGAAGATGCCTAAATGCCTAAAAGATGAAAAAGACTCCAAGATGAAAAATACTTTTTTTCTTGCATACAAAAATGGTCACAAGATACAGTAAATAATATAACAGAATACAATATAATAAAAAAAGAATAGTTGACCAGTAGAGGGGATGAGAAGAAGGGGTGTTCCACCCCTCTAAATGCATCTATGATCTTGGTGCATCCTTACAGTGTACTGTATATATTATTTGAATATCCATCTCCTCCACTCCCCTTCCTCTCTCTGTTGGGGTACCCCAAGGTTCCGTCATTGGGCCTCTCCTATTCTAACTCTATACCCTGGGCCAGCTGATAACCTCCCATGGCTTCCAATACCACCTCTATGTCGATGACACCCAGATCTATCCCTCCACTCCTCAACTCACCCCCTCAATCTCCTCACGGATCTCAAACTTACTGAATGACATATCGATATGGATGTCACACCACTTCCTTAAACTCAATCTTTCGAAAACTGAGCTTGTTATATTTTCTCCTTCACGGTCCCCCCCGTGTGACTTCACCATTAATATCAACGACACAACCATTGGTCCCTCCACACATGCCAGGGCCCTGGGTGTAATCCTTGACTCTGACCTCTCCTTCAGCCCCCATATCCAATCACTGGCTAAATTCTGCCGCCTTCACCTCCACAACATCTCCAGAATTCCACCCTTCCTGACTAATGACACCACAAAGCAACTTATTCCCTCCTTGATTATTTCCCACCTTGACTACTGCAATGCTCTCCTTAATGGCCGACCCTTAAGCAGTCTTTCCCCTTTCAGTCTATTATGAATGCTGCTGCCAGACTAATACACCTCACTAATCGATCCGTGACTGCCGCCCCTCTTTGCCAATCCCTTCACTGGCTTCCCCTACCCCACCGTAAAAAATTCAAAATGCTAACCACAACATACAAAGCCATTCACAACATCGCCCCCATCTACATCACCAACCTTATCTACAGATATCACCCAAATTGTCCCCTCCGCTCCTCCCAGGACCTCTTCCTCTCTAGCTCCCTTGTTACCTCCTCCCATGCTCGCCTTCAAGACTTTTCCAGAGCCTCTCCCATCCTCTGGAACTCCCTGCCCCAGTATATCTGATCAGCCCCTACCCTGTCCACCTTTAGGATATCCCTGAAAACGAATTTATTCAGGGAAGCCTATCCCACACCCACCTAACAACTGTCCCAGAGCCACCCCCATCAAATCATTCTCTGCAGCTATTACCTTTTGTACCACCACCCCCTCCCTTTAGAATGTAAGCTCTACGAGCTGGACCCTCCTGTCCCTTCTGTATTTAACTGCACTGTAATTGTGTTGTCCCCCTATACATTGTAAAGTGCTGCGTAAACTGTTGGCGCCATATAAATCGTGTATAATAATAATAATAATAATAATAATTTGAATCAAATAATATAACATATACTTATACAGTTATCCATAATATAATGTTTTTTCTTATGTTCATACCCTAATCAGGAAATATTACAGTAGAATAAACTATGTTCCTTGTAAAGTTTTTGCATGATCTTAAAGCATTATTAAAGTCTTGTTTTTTTTTTTTTTTAAATAACAAACATGCCATACTTACCTGCTCTGTGCAGTGGTTTTACACAGAGCAACCCGGATCCTCCTCTTTTCGGTTCCCAAGCCAGCCCTCCTGGCCCCTCCCTCCTGCTGGGTGCCCCCAGAGCAAGCAGCTCTGGGGGCACCCAGAACAGGGTCCCAAACAGGAGCACTCCCGAGCCGCTGCTCTGTGTGTCCATTTACACATGGAGCTGTGGTTTGGTCCCGCCTTCTCCGTCTCCTAATTGGCTCCGGCTGCTGCCAAAAACCAATCAGGAGTGTGAGTCCCTGGAGAGCCAAGGCTCTCGTGGACATTGCTGGATCAAAAGGGGGCTCAGGTAAGTACCAATAACAATAGGGGCTGCACTCAGAAGGTTTTTTACCTTAATGCATAGAATGTATGAAGGTAAAAGCTTTGTGCCTTTACAACCACATTAAGAGTCTCATAGTCTGACTTGCTTGTCTTTAAAGTGGTTCTTCAGTCTTAAAAAAATAAATAAAAGTCAGCAGCTACAAATACTGTAGCTGCTAACTTTTAATAAAAGGACACTTACCTGTCCAGGGATCCAGCACGTGAGGACTGCTTCAAGATACTTGACTCCAGTGGTTGCCCTGACTTTGCAAGTCTCCTTACCCATCTGATACCCTGGGTTCATACATTTCTGACTGTAAACATGAAGACACTAATGAATGAAGCAAGAGGAGTCATTTTTTTGCAGGTATTCTGTGTCTTCAGCTAGCTCAAATAAGGGCCCAGTACAGCTCCTATATTCTAACATTCAAGGGTGCAACAGCAAGTGTACAGTGTCTCCTTAAATAGGCTCTACTAAGGGAAGCAAAGCAAATGTGTCTACTTTATGAGGCTTTGACAACAAAAGCAAAGTAAAGGTGTATGCATGCAGTGTTTATTGGGGTGCAAATAGGGTGGACTTCTGCCCGCTCACCAATCCAAATGACATCAGGCTTGTGGGAAAGGCGGGAAGGTCATGAAGCAGGGTCCTGCAGATGCTGTGATCAGGAAGAGGCGTGCTTGACCGCACACCCTGTACACAGTCATTCAGCCGGATCTGTGCTGCAGATAATGAGCGTGGCCTTCGGGCTGCCACCAGGCTGGCCAGAACTGCCTATGGCAGATGCAGCTCCACACTCTCGCCCAAGGCTGCAGCATCGAATCACACTCCTCCGACCCTCCCGGGCCACTGCTTCCAGAAGAAGGCTGAGGTCCCAAGAGAGTCCCAGCACAGGCTATTACCTCTCCCAGCATTCTGTTCTCCCTTTCGAGCCGGCTGGTACTTGTAGTCCATAGTAGTCCAACTTCAGTACAAAACATGGCTCTTCAGACTACATGTCCCAAGATTATTTGCTGCACTCTCGTGTTTTCTTCACTCTGCTTTAAGAATTTGACAATATAGAGTCCAGGCTGAGCACTAGAGAGAACAGCCTCACTGTAGCAAGTGCTGCAGATTCCTGATAACGCAGGCAATTTTAGACAGCAATTGGCTACATCAGTCAAGCACATAAATATGTAAATGTCTTCACTGCCTCACTAAATCATCAGCAGATCTAATTTTCTGACATTTATCATGACTAGGGTATAGAAGATTTTTTGCTGTCCCCAAAAACTGCTATGCCACCACTCCTCCACCAACGTTTTGAAGAATAACCACACGAGGCTTAAGATGAAGTACAATGGCCATAGCAGCCTTTTATTAAATCAATAATAAATAACATTATAAACATATCACTATATGATCATCCAGTACATTCTGTCCAAAAAACTGGAGTCACAAGGTCCTTGTGGGCATCAACTTCTCGTACCCGCGTAACCACAGAAAAATGTTAGGCCTCCAGCCGCAACAAACACAGATTCGGAGATAAACCACTACATGCAGATACCACCAACCATAATACTGGGAGCCTACAAAGGTACATATTGTTTCACCCAAAAAACACATAGCAGGACCTTGCACCCCGCCAGCTGCCATGACTAAATCTCAAAAAAACATATTCCCAACCGTAGATCACACACCATGTAACTCAATAAGGGCGGGAGAGCGGGCCATTGTCTCCAGCACGCTCTTCCTGACTGATAACTGACCCTCCTACAGATCCCTTTACTGCAGCCCCCACCTTCTACAATCCTCCCAGCCAATCACATGAGTATTCTTTAAATAATACATCCCACTGACCAGAAGACCTTTTCTTATGCCAACCCCTTTTAACCCTGTCATGCCGGCCCTTCATTTATGCTTTCTTCTTTCAACTCCGGGGCCTATCTTTATGTAGCACTGTCCCCGTAGGACTTGCTGTATGATGACTTCTTAGTCCTCCCTCTGAATACTTTGCAGACAGTCACTTGGGGACTTGTCATCCATCCATCCCTACTTCCATTTGCTTGTCACTCAATAAGTAGTCCAGGGTATTTGGTTTTATATTTATTGTTGGAACTGGGATGGGAGAAGGGGATAGTGGGATACTCCAACTGGAATTATTCACAGTAGATAAGGACAACTCTCACTTGGCCTTACCGGATTATTTGTGGAAGCAGACACACTGCTTTTACCATAATGCCACTTTTGACTATTGAAGAATTAAGTCTTCTTGCTCTCTCTAGCAACAGACTTGATGCAACTCCTGTATATTCAGGACACTCTATAGCATCCTCTTGACTGACACCCATCCACTGACTCTTCTAACTAAAGGGATGGCCCTCTTAGGACAGGCCCAATGACACAGATCTGTACTCATTGTAGGCAGAATCAGATCCTTCCTGGTGTCCCCCTTCCCGTTAGCTCTGCAGAACCCCTGGGTTCAGCTTCTCTCTGACTTTCAGGCCCTCAGGTCGACCACCCGAGGCCGCATGGCAGCTTCTACAGAGGAGGGGCAGCCACCTCCTCCCTCCGGGACCCCACTCTCCAGGCCGAAGACCCTGAGCACACGTGCCCTTGGCATTTATACAATTACCCAGCATGCATGGCTGTAACACTGCCTGCGCCCTCACTTGCCAGGTTTCCTCCCACTGTCCAATATGCCTCCCTACTGGACCAGTGTGAAACATTCAGACAAACTGAGCTGTACCTGAGCACCATGAGCAGACCTCACCAATAGATCCTAAATTTCCCTAACAAGCTTCCTGATAAGCAGAAAGACCCAAAACTACACTACATGATCTGTTATACAGACTTGTCTAGATACGGCTGTGTTGGTATTTGATCGCATTTACATTCTTTTTATTTGATGCAGCGAGACAGGAAGGAAGAGTCATCCTACTGACCTCACCCTATGGGAACAAAGTTCACTTCTGTCTCCACATTATCTTCGGAGCTGATCTGTCAGGTAGGAATGATTCTCACTCTCCTGTATATTCATATGATAAAAGGGGGAAATGTTCTCTATACAGAAATGAGTCCTCACATCTTGTCATCCTTCAGTGTTTGTAGGCTTGATGTTCTAGTATTTAGCACAGAAATGTGAAACCTTCTATCTTCATTTAATGCATTCAGGTTGAGATTATCATTTTTTTTTATTTTGGAATTATAAGTGCAGGCGGTCCCCGAGATACATACAGCCAACTTACATAGGACTCATACTTACAAACGGAGGGAGACAATAGGAAGTGGGAGGAAATCTACCCCTAGGAAGGGAGATTCTCTCCTGTAATGCCGCGTACACACGGTCGGAATTTCCAATAACAAATGTTCGATGTGAGCTTGTTGTCAGAAATTCCAACCGTGTGTAGGCTCCATCGGACATTTGCTATTAGAATTTCCGACCAACAAATGTTTGAGAGCTGGTTCTCCAATTTTCCCACAACAAAACTTGTTGTCGAAAATTCCAAGCGTGTGTACACAATTCCGACGCACAAAATTCCACGCATGCTCGGAATCAAGCAGAAGAGCCGCACTGGCTATTGAACTTAATTTTTCTCAGCTCATCGTACGTGTTGTACGTCACCGCGTTCTTGACGTTCGGAATTTCCGACAACATTTGTGTGACCGTGTGTATGCAAGACAAGTTTGTGCCAACATCCGTCGGAAAAAAATCCAGGATTTTGTTGTCGGAATGTCCGATTGTGTGTATGGGGCATAATGCCCCGTACACATGGTCGGAAATTCCGACGGAAAAAGTCAGATCGGATTATGTTGTCGGAATTTCCAACGGAAAAAGTTTGAGAGCAGGATCTAAAATTTTCCGACAACATAATCCAATTTGGAGACGAAAGCCTCTACGTAGTCCCATCGTATGTGTTGTATGTCACCTCGTTCGGATTTATTGGATTTTCTGACAACTTTGTGCGACCATGTGTATGCAAGACAAGTTTCGGCCAAAATCCGTCGGAAAAATCTGACGTATTTTGTGGTCGGAATGTCCGACCATGTGTACGGGGCATAAGAGTTATCATGGGAAATATGTGTTTCACTGATGCTTTATCACCAATCCTTGTTTCCACAATAACCCAAAATAAAAAAAATCCAGATGTCATTGGGACAGAAAGTGAGGTGAAATCTTCTGAATAGGGGTACAAACAGCAAAACAAACATCACAGGGGTGTTAACCCTTCCCTATGTTATCCAAAAAACATTAAAAACATTTTTAATTTTTTAGGCTGAAGTTACACTTTAAAAAAAATTACCTTTTCTAACTTACATACAATTCTTCTTTGTAACCCTGGGACTACCTGGATTACTATAGTTGGAAGCCTCCATATCAGCAGGTGATTATACAAAATATCATAGCCATCATATTCTAGAGTAGCTTCCAATTCCTAGGCATAACAAGTAGAGAGGTTTCTTACTTAGGGAGAATAAGATAGCAGTGTATCCGCCATAATGTCGCAGTCACAATAAAAATGGCATATCGCCGCCATTACTAGTAAAAAAGAATCATAAGTAAAAATGCCATAAATCTATCCCCTATTTTGTAGATGCTATAACTTTTGCGCAAACCAATCAATATACATTTATTGCGATTTTTTTAACCAAAAATATGTAGAAGAATACATATCGGCCTAAACTGAGGAATTTTTTTTTTTATATATAAATATATATTGGGTATATTTATTATAGCAAAAAGTAAAATATATAGCTTTTTTCCCCAAATTGTCGCTCTTTTTTTGTTTATAGCGCAAAAAATTAAAACCACAGAGGTGATCAAATACCACCAAAAGAAAGCTCTTTTTGTGGGAAAAAAAGGACATCAATTTTGTTTGGGAGCCACGTCGCACGACCGCGCAATTGTCAGCTAAATCGACGCAGTACAGAATCGGAAAAAATGCTCTGGTCAGGAAGGGGGTAAATCCTTCCTGGGCTGAAATGGTTAAGGTGAATTTGAGATGAAGTCAGGGTATCACCCAGGGAAAGTCCAGTGATTTTGTGTATAGTTGTGTAGCCACAAATGAAATATTAACACGGGGCTGAAACTATTCCTACATTGTCAGTATTTGTCAGTAATGTCTGCATTAAATTTGTGAAGTAAAGTTGAAACTGTACACATGTTTTTGACGTTTACCAAAGATTTATAGGCAAACTTTGCATCTGTTCCTCCTGTTTCTTTGCTAGAATTGTTCCTGCTTTCAGTTATAGATTGAAGTAAAGTCAATTTATGGGGCAGTAAGGAAAACAGAAAAGGTCACACGTTGGTTCATCTTGGTTAGGGAGTGTCACATTTTAGTGACATTGCTTGTTGTCTAATGCCACGTACACACGATCTGAATTTTCGGCCGGACTTTCCAGCGGAGGTCCGCCGGACTTTCGGAACGTGTGGACCCACACACGCCGGAGTTTTCTTCATCTGATGAAGAAAAAAGAAGAGGAAGACGCAGAAGCAGAAGGAGAAGGCGGCGACAAAAGTGACAGCGGCGGCGACAGAAGGCCACCGCTAGTAAAAGAGCTGTAAGAAGAAAGCGGAGGCCGGCAAGAAGAACAGAAGAGCGGGACAAGACCCCCAAAATCGGAGGAAGACCCCCAGATGGCGACGAAGGAGAAAGCCAGGCTCCTCCGCTAGTAAAAGAGCTAGCAGAAGATAGCTGAGGAGCCTGGCGAGAATACCCCCAAAGACGGAAGAAGAAAAAATTGTGTTGTTTTTTATTTACACTTTTTTCCCTTAGGTGAATGGGTAGGGTACATCGTACCCCATACTCATTCACAAAGGGTGGGAGGCCGGTATCTGGGGGCCCCCTTATTAAAGGGGGCTCCCGGATTCCGATAAGCCCCCCACCCGCAGACCCCCGCCCGCAGACCCCGACAACCAACTAGCACACAGATGGCCGGATTGTCCGCAAGACTGCTGAGTCCAGCAGACAATTTTGAGTCAAAACTTCAAACTAAGTCTGCCGGAAAGTCCGATCATGTGTACGCAGAATATGGGTGATTTTCCTCCAATTATTATCCATTTCCATACCGGGCCTATTCTGGCACTCCTTTCCTACATGTAAAAATCATAATTTCTTTTCTAGAAAATTACTCAGAACCCCCAAACATTATACATATATTTTTTTAGTAGAGGGAATAAAATGGCAGTCATTACAACTTTTTATCTCGCACGGTATTTGCGCAACAATTTTTCAAACGTGTTTTTTTTGGAAAAAAAACTGTTTAATGATTTGAAAAATAACAAAACAGTAAAGTTAGCCCAATTTTTTCATACAATGTGAAAGATGATGTTACGCCAATTAAATAGATACCCAACATTTCACACTTTAAAATTGCGCACGCTCAATGAATGACGCCAAACTTCAGTACTTAAAGAGGAAGTAAACCCTGATGGGTTTACTTCCTCTTTCTTTCCCTGCAAAGGTAGAGCATAATGGACTACTATGCATCGCATAGTAGCCCATTATGTGTCACTTACCTGACACAGGAGCCAGCGATGTCACGATGTCCCCTCTTCCACGGAGCATCCATCTTCTTTCCGGGTATCACTGCGCCAGCTCTGTGAGTGGCCGGAGCAGCGATGACATCACTCCGGCGCATTCGCGCGGGAGCCGTAAGTTGTAAAATATCTCCTTAATCGTGTAGGTTTTGGAGATATTTCTTGGACCTACAGGTAAGCCTTAATCTAGGCTTACCTGTAGGTCAAAGTGGTCTGTAAGGGTTTACAACCACTTTAAAAACCTCCATAGGCGACGCTTTCATTTTTTTTACAGGTTACAGTCTAGGGCTAGAGAAGGTCTAGTGCTAGAATTGTTGCTCATGCTCTAACGCACGTGGCAATACCTCACATGTGTGGTTTGAACAGCGTTTACATATGTGGGCGGGACTAACGTGTGCGTTCGCTTCTGAGCATGAGCTATCGGGGACAGGGGCGTTTTAAAGTATTTTTCATTTTTTTTATTTTACTTTATTTTTTTTATTTTTACTTTCTTTTACAATATTCTTTTTTTGATCACTTTTATTCCTATTACAAGGAATGTAAACATCCCTTGTAATAGGAATCATTTGTGACAGGTCCTCTTTATGGAGAGATGCGGGGTCAATAAGACCCCACATCTCTCCTCCAGGCTGAATAGCATGAGATCGGAAAAAAAATTCCACGATCCCATGCTTACCAGCCACGATCGCGGCTTTGTTTACAACCGCGGGCCGGACGTGACGTCATAACGTCGCGCCCAGGCCTCCGACAGTCAGTAGACAAAAAGTGAAGAAGATCATTGTCTATTGACACTCTGATATGACTGGTTAACATCCCATGCACTGCAATTTCACAAGTAAAACTGTGTTGGATTAAGCTTCTGTGTCTTATTGGAGAGTTCTAATGTCTGTGAAGGGTGCCTATTCAGCAGGTGATCAAATTGGCTAGCTGGACCAAGGTCTAAAG
Source organism: Lithobates sylvaticus (assembly GCA_028564925.1). NCBI lineage: Eukaryota > Metazoa > Chordata > Amphibia > Anura > Ranidae > Lithobates > Lithobates sylvaticus. Next base: position 1,438,747 of record CM053038.1, read on the forward strand.
GAAGTATGCCAATGCATAAAGCAGTGCTTGAAACAAAACATATGTTGTGAACTAGGCCTAAAAGAAGATAGTATATACCAGCGGCGACCAGTCCATAAGGGAATTTATTATTAATTTCCATGCAGGGCGCCAAACTCATAGGTTTCTATGAGTTTTTTTTTGGAAGCACATAGTTAGAGCCTGAGGCTCTAATTGACTTCAAAAAGGTTGGGCTCAGAAGCACTGTGCCCTGAACCCACCCACTCGTGACATTAGCAAATCGGAGGAAGCCGTGACCATGGATGGGGTGAGTGTGGACCTGGTGGGGGGTTTGTTTGCCGCCCCCCCCCACAAAAAAAATTAAGCACCAGCAACCACTGGTATATATTTACATATCTGGTGACTCATCATCACCGGATAATGAGTCACCCACACTTAAAGCGGAGTTCCATCCAAAAATTAAACTTCCACTTTTCGAAATCCTCCCCCCCTCCGGTGTTACATTTGGCACCTTTCAGGGGGGAGGGAGGAGAAGATACCTGCTTAATCCAGGTATTTGCTCCCACTTCTGTGCATAGATCGCAGGCTCCATTGTGCTCTAAGCCATGTCCGGCCCCTCCTCTGTCCCCCCCCCCCGCTGTCTTCTGGGAGACACACAAGTCCCAAAAGACAGCAGGGACCAGTGATGACGTGCAGCGTGGCTCGCACATTCGCAGTAGGGAACCAGGCTGTGAAGCCGCAAGGCTTCACTTCCTGATTCCCTTACTGAAGATGGCGGTGCTTCCACCCGAGAGCCAAGGGACAGATGGGCTTCGGGTGAGGACATCGTGGGTGCCCTGGACAGGTAGTTCATATTTAAAAAGTCAACAGCTGCAGTATTTGTTGTAAATCTTTGGTTGTAAAGAGGGTGGGCTTTTGCCCACTCACCAGTTTGGGCGATACCAAGCTCAAAGAGATGATGTGAAGATCCTGCGGCCGGCTCCTGCAGATACTGTACTCAAGGAACGGTGCTCGACTGCACACCCCTTAGCGCTGCAGCTCAGCTGGATCTTTAATGCAAGTGATGAAGGTGGTCTCCCGACTGTCACGAACACTGCCGATGACAGATACGTCCACACTCAGTGACCTGGTGGTGTCAAAGTCTCTTTATTATATTACAGTAGTTACTAGAATTTGCCCAAAGTGGACAACGTTGTTCCGGCGACAACTGTGAAAGGCAGGTCTTCTCTTCAGTATGGAAATATTTCTCTGTGAGCTCCTGCTATGTACATGGGACAGGAAGAGCAAGCTAATTTACCTAAGGGGAACACAGAAATCCAAAAAACATGACAGATGTGCCAACTCTTTTCTACTCCATCCTAAATTAAAACAAAACTTTTGCGAATGAATGAATAACTTGTATAGCGCTACATATGCAAACTAAATAGCCTCAGGGCGCTTTTGCTGCCAGCGTCCATCTGGGTTTTCAGAAGAGATGGGTCTTGAGCTTCTTCCTGAAGGCCAGATAGTATATAATCTATATATTAGGGCTGTGGAAATTAAAGATGAATTCCTCGATTAATCGTTATTTTTTTTGATCGATCAAAATTCTTTTGATCAGTACTCACCTCTCCGCTGGCTTCCGGGTCTTCAGGGAGTTCTGTCAGAGATCTGGTGACGTCACGGACATCGACGTCACCGGACTCCTCCCCCCTTCCCCAAGTGCCTCCGTCTGATATTGAAGGGAAGGGGGGAGGAGTCCGGTGACGTTGAAGTTCTGATTGAACGTAACGCGTAGGGGGAGGAGCTACGCATGACGTCACCACTGCTGCCCTACGGAACTAACATGATTGTCGGCTTTACATGCTGTGTTTTTATCATCTTTATGCGAGTAGTTTGTGTTTGAACACAAAAATGAAATCTTATACTTAAGCGGTGAGCACTTAGATCTTTTCTTTCTACCCATGACCTGGAGTCCTTGCTGAGATCTAAGGAGACGTGAGAGAAGTTTATGGTCCGCGTTAACCCTTTTGATACCCGCTTGCATGACCACCTGTTTGCACAGGGGTCCATGCCATAAGGTGAGAGTGATTAGTTAGACCGGAGGTGGAGGGATTGTCACTCTACTGTGGGAAAAAAAATACTTACGTCAGTGCTACAGTTTGAATTTAAAACATATTTGTGTGAACTGTGAAGTTAAGTCATGGATTGTGGAAACTAACTAGCATCGGGTGATTGTATATAGTGTATACCACATTTACCACTGACTAATGCAGAGTTGCAATGCAAGGAGATCAGCTAAAAGTAGTTGGATCTGTATGTGCGTTATAATTAATTGAAATTAGTCAATTAATCGATTAAAAAATAAATCAATTAATCGAACACGAACATTTTAACCGCTTCCCGACCGCCTCATGTAGATATACGTCAACAGAATGGCACGGGCAGGCAAAAGCACGTACCTGTACGTCCCCTTTAATTTGCCTGCCCGGGCGGGAGCTCCGTGACCACGGCCGCGGGACCAGCGGACCCGATCGCCGCTGGTATCCCGCGATCGGGTTACGGAGCTGAAGAACGGGGAGAGGTTTGTGTAAACAAACCTCTCCCCGCGCTTCCTACACTGACTGTCAGTGATCGGCGGTTCCCTGTCATCGGGAACGCCGATCAATGACGTCAGACGTACAGCCACACCCCCCTACTGTAAAAAAAAAAACTCCTCCCCGCCCCCTAGTGGTTAACCCCTTCACTACAACTGTCATTTACATAGGAATCAGTGCTATTTAAATAGCACTGATTTCTGTATAAATGACAAATGTCCCAAAAATGTGTCAAAAATGTCCGATGTGTCCGCCAAAATGTCGCAGTCACAATAAAAATCGCTGATCGCCGCCATTACTAATAAAAAAAAAATATTAATAAAAATGCTATAAAACTATCCCCTATTTTGTAAACGCTATAACTTTTGCGCAAACTAATCAATAATCGCTAATTGCGATTTTTTTTACCAAAAATATGTAGAAGAATACGTATCGGCCTAAACTGAGGAAAAAAAATGTTTTTTTATATATTTTTTGGGGATATTTATTATAGCAAAAAGTAAAAAATATTGCATTTTTTTCAAAATTGTCGCTCTATTTTTGTTTATAGCGCAAAAAATAAAAACCGCAGGGGCGATCAAATACCACCAAAAGAAAGCTCTATTTGTGGGAAAAAAAGGACGCCAATTTTGTTTGGGAGCCACGTCGCACGACCGTGCAATTGTCAGTTAAAGCGACGCAGTGCCGAATCACAAAAAGGGGCCTGGTCCTTTGGCTGCCAATTGGTCCGGGGCTGAAGTGGTTAATCAGTAACAGGCTTACTATATATCTATATAATAATTGTAATATAATAGTCATATAATAATATATTTCTAATAATATAATAATACATTCAAAACGAAAAGTGTTTATTTTTGGATGTACTTGCAAAATAAAAATAATTTTACACAAACATTTCTACCTGCAGCACCAATAAATCTTTGGCCATCTTATTGCTTTTGGTGGTTCTTGACTACAGAGTATTCACAATACATTTTTAATGTACATTGAAACTTGATTAGAGAGGAAGTTTTTTATCAACTGTTGTTACAGGATATAAAACATCCAGTGCAGGAGCTGCTACAGGGAAAACTGGAACTCCCTGGTGATTAGGGATGAGTTCCAAACGTATTCAGAGGAACCTGTCACTCCCCTTAACTGCTGACCCAATCAGCAGTGGTTGGGGCATTCCGAGCTCCACAGCTGCACATGCGCAAAGGGGTAGGACTTCATTGACCTAATATGGTCACATACTGTAGCAGTAATAGGTCATGGCCATATTAGGCCAAAGATCTTATAAGCATATCGGCCCTTTGAGTCTGCAGCTGCTGGGTGAGTTTTACTCTGTACTCTTAGGTTCGGTCTGAATGTAAGTGCAGCCATGTCATGGTGTAAAAAAAGCAGTTGGAGTGTAATTTGCCATGGAAGGACTCGTAAACTAGTGGTGAAACCGGTTAGCAGGGTCATGAAAGGTATTTTTGTCACCTTCATGTCTCCATAAAACTGAAATATTGGTTTTGGGGGCGAAGGGTATGAGGATCCCCTATTACTAATAAGGTTTCTCAGGTCATATGTATGAACTCTTTCATGTTCCTTCCAGGCTAACAGTGCCTGGTAACCCCAAAGAATACATTGGAGTTATTTTGCTAAAGATTAGTGACAACATACCAAGATGTCCTTCTCTGGTGTAAAGGTAGGTCACGTTGATAAGCTGTAATGATGATGATGTTGGTATGTCTAGGTGTGCATACTGATGGATGGACTTCTGTTGTAGAAGATCTCACAACAAGTAAAGAGATGAAGAAGATCTGGACAAAACTTAGCCTACAAAAAAAAGCATCAAAATCTGGTAAACAGAGATCAATTGTTTTTTTTTTTATACAATGTATTTATATGGCCTTTTTAGGAAAAGCAACAAATAATCAATACAGTAATGTATTAATTGAGAAACATTTTCCTTTTGTGAAATATACTAGATAATCTACAGGGTTTTTTTTTTTTTTTCTACTTGGTTTAAATTAATTTCAAATTCCCTCCCTGCACCAGTATTTCTACAAAAATTAAGTATATATACTTTAAATCTAGTTATCTTTTGGTCAGTCATGAGGCAAGGCTGGTGTTTCTTATTGTCTTCCGATGTTGGTGGTGAATTTCTCTTAATGCAGCATTCATAAAGGATAAGTGAGCAGTTCGGAGCGAGTATAAGTTCAGCCCGAACATCCCCGTTTGGGTGTTCGTGGAACACCTGAATTTTTAGTGCACTTGGTGGGATGTTCGCCCGCCAAGCGCACAATCAATAGGTTGTTAAGGGGTGGGTCCAGGAAGGCTGCCACCTTAACAACGGATGAGTCATCAGCTTCCCCGCTGACAGCTGAATGAAAGAAAAAGCAAATAGAAAAACTGTGTTGGGGGCCCACCAATTCCTTCCAGGCCCTTTGGGTCTGGTATTAACCCATACCAGGCCCTTTGGGTCTGGTAGGGATTTTAAGCAGAACCCCATGCCAAAATGTAAAAAAAAAACACCATGGGTCCCCCAAAAAACCATACCAGGCTTAAGGGAAAACCCCTGCCAATTTTTTTTTTTAAATGGTGTGGGGTCCCCCTAAATCTCCCCTTATCTGAGCAAGCAACCCCCTCCTGAATCATACTAGACCACATGCCCTCAACATGGGGGGTTGCTTTGGGGCAGGGGGGGACTCTGCCCCTTACCTATTTACCAGTTCATAATGTGACATCACCAATCCAGCATGCACCGGTCGTGACATCACCAGGTAACCCCGCCCCTTACTTATTTAAGAACTGTCAGATGGAGGAGCAGGCAGTCGGTGAGTTAGCCTTCATCGCGGGCAGAGCTTTTTTTTGTCGTGAATGATGATGGATCCACATCAGGGGACATTGCTTTTTTTTTTTTTAAAACAAATAGTCAAAAACTGTCTGTGCATTTTTATTTTTTTTTATGCTTTTTTTTGGTAAATAAGTAGGGGTACTCTGTACCCCTACTCATTCACATAGGGAAGGGCCGGGATCTGGGGTGTCCCCTTGTTAAAAGGGGCTTCCAGATTCTAATAAGCCCCCTGCCAACAGACCCCCACAAACAGCACCCAGGGTTGTGGAGAAGAGGCCCCTGTCTCCATTAACATGGGGACAAGGTGCTTTGGGGTAGTGCCCCCCTGCTCCAAATCAGCCCCCCCCCCATGTTGAGGGCATATGGCCTGGTATGGTCGTGCTAGGATAAGGGTCTGGTATGGATTTTTGGGGGGCCCTGATGCCTTTCTTTTTTTTGGCATGGGGTTGCCCTTAATAACCATACCAGACCCATAGGACCTGGTATGCATGGGGGTGGGGGAAGCCTATGACATTTTAATTTTTTTTTCCAATGCTGGCATGGCTTGCAGCCAGGAAAATCAGTTTAAATGTCTTTTGTTTTCCAAGACTGAAACTTCAAATATACCTCTTTGATCACCGGGCGCTCCTTTATCCTCATTTATTCTAGGTGGCACATATGGGCAAAGATAGGTGGCACATAGAGGTGGCGTGGATAGACGGCACTGATGAGAAAGCACTGATGGGCACTGAAAGGCAGCACTGACTTGCATCACTGATGGGCACAGTGTGGCATCACTTCTGGGCACTGATTACCTGTACAGGTCTCTCCTGTGGGGAGATGCCGCTGATCGGCACTCCTCTCCTCACACTCTGCCAGTGTGGGGCAAGGAGAGACTATTACTGGCACCTCCTTGTTTACATATGATGAGCTGTGATTGGACATAGCTGATCACATGGGCAAAGAGCGTGTCATTGGCTCTTTACCGAGATCAGGGCGTGCCATGTCCCAGGGACACAGCACACCCGTAATAGCCGCAATGCGTGCCACGGTGTGACTGGGGCAACATCATCTGAGACAGCAGAGGATCCTGCCCACTGTCATTTGTCTATACAGCAGGGGAGATAGTTAAAGTTGCATTAAAAGGACCTTCTCACTGTTGTACAGTGTTTTCAAAATGATGTGTTTGCTTTGTTGAATATCCACTATGGCAGTGTCCAGCTCCCTGTGCCCTTTTTGACAAAAGTTACCTATGGGCCTTGAAAATGGGCACGTTTTTGTATCAAGATTTGGCTCCCATACATTTCATATCGATTTGATGCTAAGTTTGGGTTTTGCAAATTTCAAGCAGGTTTTGACGAACCCACCGTAAACTAAACCAGGGCAGATTCGCTCATCCCACAGAGAAGGACCCTTGCTCTCTGCTCTCTGTGTGGGAGCAGTAGTCTCATGCAAAGGTCCAACATGCTCCCTGATGAGTCAGGGTTAGAGCTTTACAATCAGCCTGAAGTATAAACTTTTCTAGATGCAGAGTTGTAGATCTATCCCACCCCTGCACTGTCACAAGTAATTCTTTCCAATTGGGGAGCTCAAACTTCATGCTGATTGGAGAGAAGTAGCGTTGACTGTGCAGGGGCTGGGTTGGACTGCTAGAGATGTACGGAAGCTTTTTCTCACAGAGGGCAACAGCCTTGCAGCATAGATCACTCTTGGGCTGAAGCATAAATATAAAAAAAAAATAGTTTTTTTATTAAACAATGCAAAATAAATTCAAAGCAAAGAGTAATAGATACATTTTTGTTTTATTTTCTAGAGGACCTAAATAGTTTCTGCCGTCAGCTATCTTCATATCCAGACTCATCACTGAGGATGATATACGAGTATTACAGAGATGATCTGATCCACATCCTGGAGAACATTGACACCTGGGCCCTCCTGAGAGAGCTAACATTTCGAAATGTCTTAAGCACAAATGTAAGACAAAAATATTTCTAAATTAACTGTGATATATGTGTCTATGTCAGTGAAAACCACTGGTGAATATATATGCTGCTGATGTTATGTGCAAATCTTGCCTTTCTCTGTAAAAGTCAAGGGTTGTCCGGCCACCTGCCTCCTGAACGTGTAAGATTAAGACCCCTTTTACACTGGGGTGGTTTTCAGAAATAGCCTCTGAAAAGTGCTTGAAACTCGCCTCCCATACATTGCAGTGATTGCTTTCACACTGGGGCGATGCGCTTGCGGGACGTTAGAAAAAGTCCTGCAAACAGCATCTTTGCGGTGGGTTGGGATCGCTGTAAATAGCATTCCCAAAATGAATAGGCATCGCTTCCAAAGTGCATTAAAAGCAGTTTGAAAGCACTGCAAAATGGGTCCTTTTTGGATTTTTTTTTTAAGGTCCCTTTGTCACTAGCGCCCCAGAAACACAGCTAATGCACCAATAAAACACGACAAAAACGACCGGCACTTTAGCACTGTTTTAGCGGCACTTCAGTGTGAAAGGGGTCTTAAGGGAGATCATGCTTATACAGTCATTTCAGCTGCCTAATGTTTTGGATCTACTCATCATATACAGTATCTCAGAAAAGTGAGTACACCCCTCACATTTTTGTAAATATTTTAATGTTATCTTGAAGAAATTACACTTGTCTACAATGTAAAGTAGTGAGTGTACAGCTTGTATAACAGTGTAAATTTGCTGTCCCCTCAAAATAACTCAACACACAGCCATTAATGTCTAAACCGCTGGCAACAAAAGTGAGTACACCCCTAAGTGAAAATGTCCAAATTGGGCCCAAAGTGTCAATATTTTGTGTGGCCACCATTATTTTCCAGCACTGCCTTAACCCTCTTGGGCATGGAGTTCACCAAAGCTTCACAGGTTGGCACTGGAGTCCATTTCCACTCCTCCGTGACGACATCACAGAGCTGGTGAATGTTAGAGACATTGCGCTCCTCCGCCTTTGAGTCATCCGAGGCCCCACTTCTGGAGCTGTGAGATTTATCTGCACTTGCTGGCAAGAAAATAAAATGTATGCATTCATACAATTTCTACTACATTATCAGTTGCCTTTAAAGTCCCACACTTAGGGGGTAATTTTCTTCCTTTATATCATAAAGGGATGTTGGCAACAACTCAATGACTTTCCGGTTGGAGTCTCTTACCCTGTCCTGGAGTTTGTGCACCTTTTGCCCCCTCCATCTTCCCATGCCTGGTTCCCTTCACATTTCACCACTCCCCGCTCACCACAGTGTTTTGCCCTCTGTCCTCCCTCACAGCTCCACCCTCCCAGTATTTCCAGTGCCTTCGAGGTCAAACACTGACTGAGCGCTAGCTGTACGGCCTGTGGGATCAGAACGCTATTCACATCCCTCTGCTAGGACTCTGCTTCCTCCCCAGCCGAGCCCAGCATGCAGTGCAGCCTCACATGCAGTAGCTGCAAGAGGAGAGAGCTGGGTCAAAGAGCAGCCAGCCGGACATGTAGCATCACCACTGGCTCAGGTAGTGGGAGAACAGGTAGCACGTTGCACTTATGCCGCGTACACACGACTGTTTTTTCAGTCAGTATAAACTCTGACGTTTTTTCCGACGGAGTTCCGCTGAAACGGACTTGCCTACACACGATCACACCAAAGTCCAATTGTTTATAATTCAGTGACGTACAACACGTATGACGGAACTAGAAAAAGGAAGTTAAATAGCCAGTAGCCAATAGCTGCCCTTACATCGTTGCTGGTCCCCCGGAACAGCATTCAGACGAACGGTTTACCCGCTAGGAATTGATTCCGTCGAAAAGATTTAAAACATGTTCTATTTCTAGGTCCGTCAGAGTTTTCGAAAAAAAAAGTCTGCTGAAGCCCACACACAATTGGAATATCCAATTAATTGATTGTGTCTGATTTTTTCTGCCGGAAAATCCGACCGTGTGTACACGGCATTAGTGCTGCAGCCAGTCACTTGCTCAATAAAAACTTGGAATCTGCTTTCAAGTTTATTGTGCCACCAGCTTATTTTAGGGGTGCAAGGTAGGAAGTACAGTCATGGAACCAGCATGCAGGGGAGTACATTCGAATAATATAAGCCTGGGGGAGCTAGAGTGGTGGAGTAACCATGAAGAGGGGTCTACAGCAGTAGAGCAAGGGGGTACAGTTGGCAAGTAGATGTGCAGATACAGTGGGGAACAGGTGTGCAGGGGGTACAATGAGGAAGAGAAATTCTGGGGGGTACAGTGGGAAATAGGTGTGGAGGGTAGGTACAGTGAGGAACATGTGTTCAGGGGGGTACAGTAAGGAATAGGAGTGCTGGGGGGTACAGTGGGGAATAGGAGTGCTGGGGGGAGGTACAGTGGGGAATAGGAGTGCTGGGGGGGGGGTACAGTGGGGAATAGGAGTGCTGGGGGTACAGTGGGGAACAGGTATGTTGAGGGGAGTACAGTGAGGAACAGGAATGCGGAAGGTGGTTCAGTGGGGAACAGGTATGTAGGAGGTACAGAGGGGAACTGATGTGCGGGGGATACAGTGGGGAACAGAATCCCACCCAATAGGAACTTTAACGCAAGAAGTCAAAAGGAAGGGGGAAAAGGGATCCGCCCACAGGGATATCAGCCAAGGGACCTTGCACCAACCACAGTCTTTTATTGGAAGTGAGGACAGATTGCAGCAGTCAGGGACATATCCAGTTGGCTTAAGGCTGCTTATACAGCTTCCTTAGGGTGCCAGGATGGGGGGGGGGGGGGATACACCTTCACCTAATCTTTGCATCAGCCCTGAGGTACATGATTGCACTTCATACCTGCAAATTCCCCCTCCACCCTTTGATAAAATGGTTACAATTCCAACCATGTCAAACTCTTGAAAAAACATGGTTGGCATTGTAAAATGTAATGCATAGTCACATCATTTCTACATTAATAATACAAGTTTTATTTTTTTCGTCTTTAGCTTCTGGTCTATTTTTTTTATTAAAATGTGTAGAAAACTCTAGCTATTTACTGCAGATACTGTACATGAATAAGTATATGTATGTTTAAAACCTATCGGCAACAATAATATGTCTGTGTGTTTTAGAAATACAGGCCAATAAAAAAAGGATCTGGGGTGGCTTGTTTCTCTCGCACCTTGTTACAAGATATTCGGGATCGGGGAAGAGAAGCTGTGATTGGACTCTGGGAATGTCTCTATGCGCTACAGGAAGATCATCCTCATCCTAATTTATTGTCAGTTCTGAAGGAAATCAACCAAACAGGTAACAGGACTTTGTTTTTTCAGTAGGGATGCACCAATACCAGTTTTTTTTTCAGAGTATGAGTACCAAAACTTTGTTTTTAGTACTGACTGATACCAATTACTGATACCTACCGCAACTGTTTTGTTTACACTTCAGCTGTCAGCAATGGTTTAAAGCATTGAAAAGTTATTTACAAATTAAATAATGCATGATAAATGTATTCTCATTGTGGCACCACATTATATATTAAGCATGCCAAACTGTAAATAGTTTTTCCCTGTGGAGATAGGACCAGAATCTAGCTGGATAAGGGGCTGTCACAAGGAATGTAACCATCCCTTGTGACAGTAATGGGTGGTGACAGGTACTCTTTATGAAGGGATCGGGGGTCTAAAAGACCCAAAATCCCTATTTTGCACTTCAAAGTTTTCAGATCGGCAAAAGCGGCGATTCTGAATATTGTCATTTTTTCATGGCAGCCGAGTAAAACGGAAGTGACGTAGTGACGTCGCTTCTGTGTTTTTACATAGGAGACTGGAGGGAAGCTGTTTCTGGCTTCCTTCCAGTCTCACTCTAGCCGGCGGAAGTGCCAGATCATGGCTCGGGTCTCCCGGTGGGATGGGAGGCCCGGGAAGAGCGGCGGCTTTTAGCCGCATCGGTTGTTATCCCTGAAGAGCCGACCACCCACTCTAAAAAACAGTAATGGGATGATGCATGCAGCTGCTAGTATCATCCCAGTATAACCCCTTAAAGCCGAGGCCGCATGCGTGTACGGTCGGTGCTAAGGGGATAACTCCTTTAAACTGACTTCATTAGCAGCAGTGTTCATTTTGGCAGCAAATTTCGATTTAGTTTAAGTCTTAGGACTAAAATGGCATTTTAGTTTTAGTCCCATTTTAGTCTTCTGCAATCGTTTTAGTTTTAGTCGTAATTAGTCGACTAAATCTCCAGGACATTTTAGTCGATTAAAATCTCCAGTACATTTTAGTCGACTAAAATCATTTTAGCAGACTAAAATCATTTTAGTCAACTTAAACTCATTTTAGTCATCTAAAATGTAATGGGTGTAGTTAAATTGTAATGCCTTATTTAAGCATGTCTCTACAATTTCCAAACTTATTATATACTGCTGGAGTGAAAAATCGAATATGTTATTATTTATGTTATTGAGGTATGAACATACACTACAAAAAAGGAAAGACACAGCAGGAGGTGGTTGGGTTGCTGCTCACCCCTAAGATATGGCAAAGAGAAAAAATCCCCCCAGAAAGGGTAGGTGGGGTTTTTTGGCAGCAATTTGAAAGAATTAAGTAAATGTTTGATACAAGGTTTTTCTAGATATAAATGCTTATTAAAGATGTCACAAAAGTGGCATGATGGGTATAAGACATGAATCCCAAAAGGGAAAATAAAACAAAGCCCAAAAATATATATAAAAATACACTAGCAGACAAAGACTTTCACAACAACATATTTTTACAAAACCAATGTTGGTGATGAGAAAGTGAGCCTGACGCGTTTCGACCCGTATCTGTGTGGGTCTTCTTCAAAGGAATTTTGTCTGCTAAAAGAAGGAAGGGTAAAAAAACAGGTATATTGCAAACGTATATGTATTTCATATAGTTATCTCTATGTGAACTTAGCAAAGAGAGAACATGAGCAATAATACAACATTGTGGAATATTTACCAAGGCGTGTATATTTTTGATGGAATAAAGTTCCCGTATGGGGATTCCTTGAAGAGGTTTCCTGCTTTCCGGGTGGCCCCGAGATAACACCCCACAGAGCGTGCGGGTCGGGCCGAGAGAGGTAGTCCTGGTGCGTGACTTACAAGAGGTCACATCCAAATGATGACCTCCTACATGCGGACCCGTGGGCCGGTGGTTGGGGATCGGGGGGTTTTGGAGAGCACACCTGCCATGAGAGTCCAATACCAATCAGTTACAAGTCCACCATATTATGTAGTTTAAAACAATTATTCAAAAAATAATAAATAATATAGTTTTTATATGATTTGGGAGGAAAGACCAGTGGGTATATGTCCCAGCTTTCCCCATCTCAACAGAGCGGTGGCAACTTGAGAGAAAAAAGTGAGTGAATAGTGACTAGAATGTGTAAAAGAAGAAGGAGAGAGCAAGAGGAAAGGAAAAAGAAAGAGGGTGTGTGAGAAAAAAGAGGGGAAAAAATGGGACGAGAAGGGGGGCAGCAGTGTGAAGGGGGGATGGGATTGAGAAAAGGGGGGTTGGGTGGGGAAAGGGGAAGGAGGGAGAAGAGATAGGGAAGAGGAAGGGCGAAGTGAAGGGAAGGAAAGGAAGAGAGGCAGGTTGAAAAAGATGGGATAAAAAGGATTAGTGATAGGAAGGGGGGGGAAGAAGACGAAGGGGAGAGAGGGAAAAATAGAATTGTAAAGCCAGAGGGAGAGTGAGAATGGAGTGAGAATACATGGCGCGCACATGTAGAAAGAAAGAGGAACGTGAGACATTAGATTATCGGGAAAGATGATAAGAAAGACAAAAAGAATGAAAAAGGGGAAGTGAGAGAGAGGGAGGGGGGAAAAGAAAAGAGGGGGAGAGGAAAGGAAAGAAAAATGTGGGGAGGACAGAGGAAGGGAAGGAAAAGAAGGAAGGGAAAAGTAGGAAGACACATCAGAGAAGGGGGGGATGGGGGAAAAAAGGAGGGGGGGGGGGGAGGGGAAAGGACAAAGAAGTGGGTGAATTGAACGGAGGGAGGGAGGAGAAACAGGATTGGGAGGGGGATAGAAAAGAAGAAATGAAAGGGAAGAAAAAGAAAAAAAGAGAGAAAAAGAAGGTGAAGAAGGGAAAACATTGGTTTTGTAAAAACATGTTGTTGTGAAAGTCTTTGTCTGCTAGTGTATTTTTTTATATTTTTTTTGGCTTTGTTTTATTTTCCCTTTTGGGATTCATGTCTTATACCCATCATGCCACTTTTGTGACATCTTTAATAAACATTTATATTTAGAAAAACCTTGTATCAAACATTTACTTAATTCTTTCAAATTGCTGCCAAAAAAACCCACCTACCCTTTCTGGGGGAATTTTTTCTCTTTGAACATACACTACAGACCAGTGTTAATTCTGTCGTCAAATTTCAATTTAGATTTAGTCTAATGCCCTGTAAACTCTGAAGGTTTTTCCGACGGAGTTCCGACAGAATTCCGCTCAAGCTGTCTTGCATACACACAGTCACACCAAAGTCCGACCGTCAAGAACACAGTGACGTACAACACGTACAACGGGACTAGAAAACTGAAGTTCAATAGCCAGTAGTGAGTAGCCAATAGCTTCCATCTCGTACTTGCTTCAAAATATAGAACATGTTCTCTATCTAAGTCCATCTGAATTTTCAACGGAAAATGTCCGATGGGGCATACACACGGTCGGAATATATGATGAAAAGCTCCCATCAAACTTTTTCTGTCGAAAAATCTGAACGTGTGTATGCGGCATTATTCTTTTGACTAAAATGGCATTTTAGTTTTAGTCCCATTTTAGTCTTTTGACTAAAATGCCATTTTAGTTTTAGTCGTATTTTAGTCATCTCAACTGTTTTAGTTTCAGTCGTATTTTAGTAGACGAAAGTGGTATTAAGTTAGTCGACTAAAATGTTTTAGTCGGTTTTAGCCGACGAAATTAACACTGATTAGCAGATCAAAGTTCATGCCTTTGATCTGTAGATAAATAAACAGAAAGATACAAAAAGATACAATGATTCTTTTAATCTTTCTATTTCAGTGGCTGAGCAATGTTGTTGATAAACATTACCTGGTTGCTTTTATTGTTGACAGCTGAAGTATAAACAAAGTCCTGGCAATTGGAGCTGTCAACAAAAAAAGCAACCAGGTAATGTTTATCAACAACATTGCTTAGCCACTGAAATAGAAAGATAAAAAGAAACATTGTTTCTTTTTGTATCTTTCTGTTTATACTTCAGCTGTCAACAGGGGACCCCCACTGACAGCTGAATAAGTCATTGGTTGTTAAGGACGGAACAATGGATAATTGCTGGCTTTTTTATTTTTTACATTTCAGCTGTTAGTGGGGGCATCCTGCTGACAGCTGAAAGAACTGAGCCTGAGCGTATCGGTTTCAGGTATCAGAGCATTTGCATGAGTATCGATACTCGTACAAATGCTAGTATTGGCACTGATATCGGTATTGGTGCAACCCTAGTTTGCAGTAATAATTGTGACAATTATGGGACATTTTAGCTGGAGGGGGAACCACATCACGCAGCAGGGGATGCAGGCATCTAACACAATGGAAGTCTTAACATGCTAAAAAAAAAATCAGAAGTTGCAGCCAGCAGTGGTACAGGTATAACTTTTTTGTCCTATTTAACAAAATTGTTTGATGGTGGTTTATCAGGGTAATATGTCAATTTCAAGTTCATTTGTCAATAATTTTTCATCCACTGCACATATAAAAAGTAACTTATCTTATTATTTGCACCCTGTTTAGACATCTATGATTTATTTCCTTATTTTCCTATAGGTGAGGGTCTGGTGGATCAGATTTTGCTGGATGAACATGGACACCCACTGACTCCCAATATGAGAGGTAAAGAATATACAGTAAAGTATAAATCAGTATATGTAATGGAAAATATCACAGTGCAGAGCTGGTGTTATGTTTTTCCTGAATTCTGACTTTCCCCTTACAGTTTGCATAACAAAATGGTTTTAACGTATCTAACCCCAAAAATAAAAATGTAATATATTGCAACTTACCAGTCCTTAGGTGGTGTGTCACTGTATAATGACACTGGCTGGGAAGGGGTTAAAAATTTAAGGATACCCTCTAGTCTGGGGGGTGACCATGGGCCTGGGGCTCGGGTGCTGGAGGGATCTGGACAGAGGAGTCCTGTCCAGAGGCATTGGAGCAAGAGTGAGCAGGAACCAGCGAGCATGTCCAGGAGTCTCCAGGGAGAAGTCAGCCAAGTGGGCTGGTGAGTGTACAGTCTGGGACGACTGTGGGAGGGCTAGCTAGGAAGGCTAGGAAAGGGGCAGCTGCAGCCAGGCGGGCTGGAAGTGCCTGAAGAGGAGGTTCTGGGATCAGTAGCCACAGGGACGGAAGCTGGACACTGACTTTGCTACACAACCAAGGGGCTCGCGGTCCCTGCTTGTAATGGGCCTTTGCTTTATCTGACTGATGTCTTTTTATCGGATCATTTATCAGTGTGCCATGTACCTGGTAGGAACTGAATTGATGAGATTGGCCCCTCTTGTATCTCCAGCCCAGGCCCCATTGAAGGTGGAACAGATGGAGCCAAGGGACAGGAGGAACACGTGTGCCAGAAAGTGTCGACAGCAGAACTTGCAGCAGGAGATGCAGGCTTGAGATGTCAGGCAGAACATCAGGCCAGGAGTAGATGTGATGCACTCTGGACCAGCCAAGGTTAAAGGGGAACTCCGCATGTACTGCAGGTTCTGGAAGTGTGGCTTGTTAAAGCGCTCAACAGACTTTAGACAGGAACCCACTGCAATGACTGGATCGGTTAGGAAAGACAGCCGAAGCAGGCACTCGGAGGTGGTATGAAGCCAAGTCGGAAGCACGGGTGAGGTCACAGAGGTAGTGGAGGTCAGTAGCAGGCGGGCAACGAGGTACAGAAGCGTAGGCGAAAGCATGGTCAGGAACATAGCCAATGTCGGGAACAGATGGGCAGAGGTACAGAAGCGTAGGTGGAAGCGTGGTCAGGAACGTAGCCAATGTCGGGAACAGGTGGGCAGAGCTACAAGCAAAATTCAGGATCAGATCAGTAACAAGCTGGGTCACCAACAGAAGTCAGATACAGGATACACTCAGGACACAGGGAAAGCTGAAGACCAGTCAGCACTGACAGTTAGTAAGATCATTTCTTAAATAGCCCATCTAGCGCCAGAAATTGTGAGCACGCTCCCGAGTGTGTGCACGCGTATTCCTATGAGCAATGCGTCCATGCGCATTTCTAATAGCAATGCGCCTATGCTCATTTCTAATAGCAATGCTATGCGAATGTGCATATCTATGAGCAAGTTGCTGTACTGGAATTTCCTTATACAAGGACTGTCCTAATCCTGCTAATTACAAGTGTGACATGTGATACAGACTCTGCTGTTGCTCATGGCAACCAAAGTAAATGCTTGCTGCCCCTTACTCTCAGTTGCTTGGGCACAATCAGTGCAGAGCGGCATGTCTTCACAAGTTTTGCAAGTGCCAGCATCATCATCACCTGTGTGCTATCTGTACCTGCAAATTTCAGTACAGTCAACAAGGAGTTACAGCAGAGCATGCGGGAAAAGGCCTGCTTATCAGGAAGCTTGGGGGCGGAGCTACTCCGGAGGAGACCCAGCATGCAAGAGAGAGAGGAGCGAGAGGAGCGAGATTGCGAAAGGTGCACATGTGTACCCAACACTGACCTGGTTGCCTGATCTGCAGAAGTCGAGCTGGAGCATCGCGGGGGATTCGCCCTTGGTTTGATTGACGGGATGGAGCGATTGTGCCCGCTGTGTTCTGCGTGCAGAATACTGACCACGTTGGTCAGTGCCAGGATCTGGTGCAGGCACTGATGATGAGCTACTCACCAGACTGACACCCAGCAAACAGGGACCACTGAACTACAATGTGGACCAGCGGTCAGCTCTCTACACAATACAGCCACTGATGTCCCAGAAGGCCGGAGCAGGATTTGAAACATCTGCTCAAGGTGGGGTTGAGTCTGAGGCTGGTGACTCCCCTGCGAAAACAAGTGACATCGGGGAAGTTGGAAGTCTGCCATGACATGCAGCCCAGTCGAGGACCTGGAGCCTGTGAGTACTGCCCTGCAGGAGCCAGATGACATTCCTGAAGTGCCGGCCGCACCCATTGACCCTGCCAGCCCTACTAGGAAGGAGCCTTTGCAGGAGGAAAGCTCATCTTCAGATGAGCCCATGGGGAGTGATAGTGGTGGGTGCATAGACTGGGGTTCGCCCAGACTGCAGTCAAAATTCAGGCCCTTATATACAGAGTTTGTGGATTGGTCATCGCACAGTAGCTTGGAGGAGGAGTGGGAGTGGGGACCTGCTCAGGAGAAGGTGAAAGGTGTTGAATGTGCCAAATCCAGCTGAAGGGACCGGAAGAGCTGCGCAGACCCTAGTCACTGTCAGGCAGACTTTCCAAAACAGACCCTCTACTACCCAGACTAGAGCAGCTGAATACAGGCAGTGGGTAGTGAGGTCACCCAAGTCTTGTGTTCTTCCAGGAAGAGAAAAGCCCAGAGAGATGCCCAGATTTTCCTAATTCTAGTGTGAGACACCAGATATGAATTGTCACTTGCCATGTCGCCTGCCACCAGATGTGGATGATCACTTGCCACATTGCCTGCCACCAGATGTGGATGATCTTTACATAAATCCTGGGTAGGTGCTGAGGCGGGGGGGCGGTCTGCCCCGGGTCTTGCACACTGGGGGGAGGGGGTGCACGCTGAGTGCATTAGTAATTATGAGTGGATACTCCAAGGATATTATGTTTATAACCTAATGGTAGCATATGTAGTAGGTAGTTTATAAATACATTTTTGTCTTTGCACATAGGTTATAATACGTTTTATCACTATCAGCAAGTGGAATTTTTTTTCAAAAACCCTTACAGCCAATCTGTGGTGGGTAATTAGAGTGCACTTTCTACAGGCAGCGCCACCCACCCCCCACTTATCTAAAATTTCACATTATTGGAGCTCCAGTATTTGGAGTTCCCTAAGGGGAGGCTGCAGTCTGGCCTATACCTAAGCATGGAAATACCAATACATATGTAATACAGCCTCACCAGTGCCCAGCTATGCAGCCTCACCAGTGCCCAGCAATGCAGTCTAACCAGTGCCCATCAATGCAGCCTGACCAGTGCCCATCAATGCAGCCTGACCAGTGCCCATCAATACAGCCTGAGCAGTGCCCATCAATACAGCCTGACCAGTGCCCAGGAATGCAGCCTCACCTGTGCCCAGGAATGCAGCCTCACCTGTGCCCAGGAATGCAGCCTCACCAGTGCCCAGCAATGCAGCCTCCCCAGTGCCCAGCAATTTAGCCTCACCAGTGCCCGGCAATTCAGCCTCACCAGTGCCAAGCAATTCAGCCTCACCTGTACAGGGGATCAAAGAGGAGAGCTGGCCATATCTTTACACAGATCCTGAACGGGTGCTGAGCCTGGGGGAGGGGCGATCTGCCCCGGATCTTGCACACTGGGGGGATGTGTCAGGCCGTCGTCGCCCACTGTGTCAGCTTTAATAAATCACAGAGTGCCCGCTGTCACACAAGTCCCGCCTTCTGGATTAGCTCCTACCAATGATAGACAACACATGTTCCGTTATTGGACAAGTGTGCTGTCTGTCAAAGAGAAAACTAGGAGGCATGACTTGTGTGACGGTGGGCACCCAGCAATTCAAATAAAAGCTGCCACAGCAGGCAACGCCGGCCTGACACCCCCAGTGTGTAGAACATGGGGAGACCACCCACCCGCCTCAGCACCCACCAAGGATCAGCCTGCACCTGGCGCCGTCACTGCAATCCAGGGACATATCTGGGGACAGACTGGCTCTGGGGACAGTGTCCTTAGTCTGGGGACTGTCCCCGGAAACTGGGGACATCTAGTCACCCTAGCCTAAAATGTCAAAGATACCTGCAATGCAAGTATTTAGCACTTCCAATTGCCCTTTTTCCTATGATGTTTAACCACTTGACCTCTGAGCACTTAAACCCCCTTCCTAACCAGACCAATTTTCAGCTTTTGGTGCTCTCACATTTTGAATGACAATTACTCAGTCATGCAACACTGTACCCATATGAAATTTTTGTCCTTTTTTCACAAAAATAGAGCTTTCTTTTGGTGGTATTTAATCACCGCTGGGTTTTATATTTTTTGCGTTATTAATCAAAAAAAACTGAAAATTCAGTAAAAATGTATTGCAGAGTATTGGCGAATATTGGCAGAGTATTGGCAGAGTGTTGGCAAATTATTGCAGAGTATTGCATAGTGTTGCAGAGTATTGGCAGAGTATTGCACAGTGTTGCAGAGTATTGGCAGAGTATTGCCACTGAGCAGCGCTCTGGGCATTACACATCCAGCCCACAGCACTGCTGTAATCTCTCCCCCTCGCCCCCTCTCCCCTCGCACTGTACAGAGAGGGGAGGAAGGACATGTGATGGAGTGATCAGCGGCCGTTTACCGTGATCCGGATGGTGGTCACGGATGTTCCCGGGTGTGCGCCCCAGGGGGCGCGCAGGAGCAAGATTCTGTGAGGACGTCCATGGACGCCCTCCTAGAATAAGCCGACCGTGCTGTACCCGTCTTTCGGCTATGGCCTGGTCTGCATGTGGTTAAGCTAGAAGCTCATTCTTGAAGAAGGGTGCAAATTGAACAGAAAGACAGTGCAGCAGAATGTCTTAGTGCTCTGCACTAGGGGTGTTGAAATTAATCTTCGAATCGATGCATCGGGATTCGACTGTCCACGATGTGGCATTGATGCTATAGCTTTAAGAAATTCCACCCTTTTCCACTTTCTCATCCTGGTGGGAAGAGACTGACCAGGCTTGGCTGTTGTTTCTCTAAACCAATATCTATGAACCCTACAAAGGGATTTGAATAGAGCTTGTTCAGTTTGGACTGCTTTGCTTTCTTTGCTTCAGTTCTCTGGTCAGGTACATTCCAGACTTCAACTGATCCTAAAGCTCTCTTAGATCTCTGCAATCCCTGTCATATTCAATGTCTCATGGGTAGACTATGCCTTACTCATTCTATATTTTGATGGGGGGGTTGCACCTGAGACTCAAAGAAGAGCCAAGACTCTTAAGGCAGGGTATACTTCTTGCTCTGGACTTTCTTGCCAGCTCCAGATGGGATCTTTTTGCAGTCCAGCTTGGGTAAAGACTGCGCTATGAAGACATGCACTCTAAGGGCTATGTCTCCAGCCAGGAAGTTTGCCAAGAGCAAAGCTTTAGGCTAGGAAGTAGGGATGGGCCCGGTGTTCGATTCAAACCCATGTTCGAATCGAACATCGGCCGTTCGACCGCTCATCGATGTAGTGATCTAATATATAGTTCGTATATGGTTTGTAGATATTAATAAGTATTGTCCCGCAGCAAACCCAATTCTCCAGAGAGGCGCACTTTATTAGCTTCCAAAACAGAACAGTCTTGTAGTAGATGACAATCCAACAGAGTACATGACAACGAATATTTTATCTTAGACCTATGCCTTCATAATCACAGACCCTTCTCTAAGATATTTTTTCTTAGACTGAAAGCCATCTTATATCCCCTAAGCTGAGCAATTTGCTTTGATCTGCTCCTGTCTTTCAGAGTGACAGCAGATAACCCCAAGCTGTGAACAGCTGTAGTCATAAAACTGCCCTAATCTACATTCTTGCATATTCCCATTCATTCATTATCTGTTCCCCTTTGATATGTGGAATAATTCTTGTTTGGCCACTCTCCCTTTGTCTGGAGACTGTATATCAACAAGTCCCCTTTGATATGTGTAACAGATAACAATGTGGCCTGCCTAGAATGAACTTATCTTAGAATGCCTAAATAAAATGCCTATATGAAATACATAAAAAACACTACATATATCTAATATATATATATATATATATATATATATATATATATATATATATATATATTAGATATAACATACAAAATATACCCCCACTTGGGTCGTTCTAACTACTAGAACTGACCCATAAATCAAGCAACAAACATATCATTACGATTTGAGGTACTGGATGATTTACAATGGCTCATATAAAATATAAAGTTGAAACTGGTTACATCTCTCTTCACCAGCCTCTAAAATATCCCCATGAAACAGTCATTAGATAATATAGCTTTCGACCATGACTGGAAAAGGATTCGGTAAACATACGTGGCCCATATAGCTGTTGGCCTTATTATATCACATCAAGATCTTGAATATTGCACAAAAAACGAGCTGATGTCACAGTCCATTCTTCGATCTGATGTCATCACATCTCTCACTGAAAGTAAACTTGGTGTGCTTGGTGTGCTGGGAGCTCCGATCCACATAAATCCTGGATTCTCATCTCCAGGCTCAAGGTTTTCATTTTTTTAAAGATGCTTTTGCACAAACACCAGCAAATCCTGAAATTCTACTTTCATCTTTATAGTAAGAAGAACCATCAATGTACCAGCACTCACTTTCAAGTTCAAAAGGTTTGGATACGGCAGAAAAAACTGTGCTGCAAACTATTCCCTTGTACTTGACATTCATGAGTCCATCTTGCAAGCATTTTACAATTCACATCTTCTTTCCATTTTAGGGCGACTCCTCATTGCCTTCAACAGAGTTACTTGGTTCATTCAGTCCATAATTCCACCTGAATGGTATACCAATCTATATACCAATCTATAATCCATATATCCATATAATCCATATATAATCCCCCACTTTCAGATAGAATCAGCTTGACATCAGTGTTTATCAGATCTTCTATCCAGACAAAGCAGCAGTGGAAAATCTTGCCAGTAAAGTTAGGTCTTTTTTCATCCATATATGTCATAGCCTTTAGCATATTATCAACGACTGATCAACAAAGTTTCAAATCATGACTGGAGTGATGAATTTCACTCACCCGTCTTATAAATTTAGGAAAACCACCCAACATACTATAATTTATGCTATGCCAAGCCATTGTGCAGCATCTCACTTTAGATATCAAATATATTGATCAATATGCAATATGTAATATGTACAGGTGTTATGAAAATTATTTTAGGTTTAAATGTTTCGCTCTGGTTTTTAGATAAAGTTCAAGAAATAAAACATAATAAAAATAAAAATGGGAAAGGGTGAAAAAAAATAGGGCTTGATGAATAAAAATGGGAAAGGGTGAAAAATAAAAAATAAAAAAAAATATAGGGAAAATTCCATTGACAAGAGGAAAAAAAATGTTCAAAAAAGAAAGGGTCCATTGCTTGATGAATATTGAGAGAGTCCATGATATTGTTTATTCAGCGCCTCCCCCACTAACCAGCAATTTTCAGACTGTCCTTCTGCTATCCACATGCAGTATCTCCAATATATCAGAAAGACAAAAATACTCTCCAACAAAACCAATTAGCAAGGTCCTTAAACATTGTTTGAAGTTAAAACAAAGGACTATTTACACATCCACAGTTTGAAACTAATCCACCCCCACTGCTAGAGAAGTGTCATTTGCATTCAAAAACAGATCTGGAGAATGTAATCTGTTCAGCTGTTCCAATAATGTGTAATGTTCTATTTTCATTTTATCATACTCAATCTTTAGGTGGTCATATTTCTGTTTTAACTGAGAAAACGGTATCCAGGTCTTAGACATTTTTTTATTATTATTTTGGTCAGCTCTGTTTTTTATATTAATATCACCTATATTTGACCTGGTGTCCCCTCTTTGATTGTTATCATAAGACATTATTTTTTTATCTCTATGTTCAGTATTTGTCCTAAACAATGTGGCTAAATCAATTTTTACAGCTTGCTCATTTGACTTTCTCCATAAATGGTCTGTCCTCAACAATACGTCTTCTAAATCATGAGGATTTGGGGTAACTAGTAAAATATTTTTTTTGATATCTTCATGCAAAGCATGTAGAAATATACTCATATGTAACAAGCCACCACGCTCAAATGCAAGATTATTACTGACCAATAATTCCATAATAGTTGCTATCCTGTGTGACAATTAATAGGGAGATTCACTTTGCATTTGTTTGATCTTCCCATGAATAGTAACATCAGAACGTACACCATACAAAACACATAATAATTCCAGTAATATGTCCCTTGTCCTCATAGGCTGAATACAGATGTGTTTAATTCTCATCCAAAGACTACTTCCTATAGAATGTTGTATAACTCGTTCTAAATCAGATGGGTTGAGATTGTACACATCTCTGACATTCTGCAAGTCACAAAACCATTTTAAAAATCTGTTTAAATCATGGCAGGGAATCATTCCTATTTCTTTAAGAATTGCATCTAATTCTTTTGGTTTCAAAGGCTTCATTACAAACTGAACTTCACCTGTATTATTATTATTGTTATAAACTGTGGTGGTCATAGTGGGTGCAGCTGGCAATGAGTTATCAGATTTAATATGAGGTTCTGTTTCATTTGATAGAATGTTTGTATTTGTATTTTGCTGCAGATTTGATGCATATCTGCATTCCTGAGGTCTCTTCTCTAATTCCATAATTCTTAATTTCAATCTCTTATTTTCCTCTGATAATTCATCACAACGTTTAGATTTCTCAAGCAACGCACCCCCAATGGTGACTGCATGCAATTTTAAATTTACAGTCTCAGATTCTGATTGGTTTTGTAACCTCTGACAAACCTTGTTGCTATTATCAACTGCACTCTGTAACTGGGTAATTTCCTCAACCTTATCCTTCAAAGAACTTTCCATTGTTAAACAGCAAGATAACAAGCCCTGTATAATACAACCTTTTCTTTTACTTTCTGAAATTTTGCTATCAAAAACAGTTTTCTCTAAAAATTCATTCATCATAGTCCATGTCTGCTTATATTTTTCTGGAACTTCATAAGGACCGCCATGACGCTTAATACATTTTAACACCCATCTGTTAACTTTATCAGAACTGACACTAGCTTCACACTGAGTAAGCATTTTGACTATATTATTAATAATTAAAAAAAAAAGAAATATTTTACTCACCGCATTAGTTACTCCTTCAGCTTCCAGCTCAGGTCTTCTGGTACACGATACAGTCCTTTTTTTTTTGTTGTTGTTTCCAGTCTCCAGAGAATAATTCTGGGGTTCCAAACTTGTTTAATTTTGTAGATCAGACTCTCTTATGTCACAACCAGACATTAGAGTCACAGCACAGGTCTTGGGTCTCCATCAGACTTCTGCCCAACTCACGGATTGTTGTCACCACCGACTTCTGTTACTAAGTCCTGAAAATTCTCTTCTGGTCACTTGAACGGCACCAATGTAGTGATCTAATATGTAGTTCTTCGTAGATGTAGTTATTAATAAGTATTGTCCCGCAGCAAACCCAATTCTCCAGAGAGGCGCACTTTATTGGCTTCCAAAACAACAGTCTTGTAGTAGATGACAATCCAACAGAGTACATGACAACGAATATTTTATCTTAGACCTATGCCTTCATAATCACAGACCCTTCTCTGAGATATTTTTTCTTAGACTGAAAGCCATCTTATATCCCCTAAGCTGAGAAATTTGCTTTGATCTGCTCCTGTCTTTCAGAGTGACAGCAGATAACCCCAAGCTGTGAACAGCTGTAGTCATAAAACTGCCCTAATCTACATTCTTGCATATTCCCATTCATTCATTATCTGTTCCCCTTTGATTTGTGGAATAATTCTTGTTTGGCCACTCTCCCTTTGTCTGGAGACTGTATATCAACAAGTCCCCTTTGATATGTGTAACAGATAACAATGTGGCCTGCCTAGAATGAACTTATCTTAGAATGCCTAAATAAAATGCCTATATGAAATACATAAAAAACACTACATATATCTAATATATATATATATATATATATATATATATATATATATATATATATATATATATATATATATATATATATATATATATATTAGATATAACATACTACAATCGACCCCAGAACTATGTGGGTCGTTCGCATCAGATTTGTGTGATGCAAACGGTCCACAATGCACTGCGCCAGTCGCAGCGCATTGCTGGCTGATGATTGGCCAAGCATGCACTGTGACCCCGCATGCTTGGCCAATCATGGAGTCAGCGGCGAGGAGAGCAATAATTGGTCACAGGCAGGATGCCTGTGGCCAATTATAGCTCAGGGGGTTTAGTACACGCCCCACACTATATAAGGCTGCCGCGCCGGCGGCCTCATGTAGTGTGTTCCGGCGTTAGTCAGGTACGGTGTCAGTGACATCTGTGATTCATTCTGCAGTGCTGAGTGCTGACATTATCTGCTGTGATTCTTGGGATTAGTGTAGTGTGTGCGTGCTGTTAGTACAGCATTGCAGTATCACATTAAACCACCTTTACCCTTCTGGCCTGTTGTGTCATCTAAGGCAGCCATCTGTGGCTAATGAATTGCTGACTCCCATAACACAGAGAACAGTCATTCATTGAAAGTCATTGATAAAAAAATAAAAAAAAATAAAAGCGTGGGGGTCCCCCCAAATTCAATTACCAGGCCCTTCAGGTCTGCTATGGATATTAAGGAGAACCCCGCTTCAAATTAAAAAAAATGACTTAGGGGTCCCCCTAAATATCCATACCAGACCCTTCAGGCCTGGGATGGATTTTAAGGGGAACCCCGGCCAAAATAAAATAAAAAAATAGCGTGGGGTCCCCCTCAAAATCCATACCAAACCCTTATCCGAGCACGCAACCTGGCATGTTGTAGGAAAAGAGGGGGGACGAGAGCGCCCCCCCTCCCTCCTGAACCATACCAGGCCACATGCCCTCAACATTGGGAGGGTGCTTTGGGGGTCTGTGACCCCTCAAAGCACCTTGTCCCCATGTTGATGAGGACAAGGGCCTCTTCCCCACAACCCTGGCCATTGGTTGTGGGGGTCTGCGGGCAGGGGGCTTATCGGAATCTGGAAGCCCCCTTTAACAAGGGGAACCCCAGATCCCGCCCCCCCTGTGTGAAATGGTAAGGGTGTACAAAAGTACCCCTACCATTTCACCAAAAAAGTGACAAAAATTGTAAAAATGACAGGAGACGGTCTTTGACAATTCCTTTATTAAAATCTTCTTTCATCTTCTTTCTTCTGGTCTTCTTCCTTCTTCCTTTCTTCATCCTTCGGTTTCTTCATCTTCTCCTTCCAGCATCTTCTTCCATCTTCTTCTTCCATCTTCTTCTTCCTCCGATCCGCTTCTTCTTGCTCTGGTCTTCTCATCCGGCATCTTCTTCCACTGCGTCGGTGTCTCTTCTTGGGCCGCTCCGTGCAATGGGAGGCTCCCACTGTGTAAGGCTTCGCTGCGTCTGACAGGTCTTTTATAACGGAGGGCGGGGCCACCTGGTGACCCCGCCCCCCTCTGACGCACGGGGACGTCATGGGGACTTCCCTATGGCTTTTCCCATGACGTCAGAGGGGGGCGGGGTCACCAGGTGGCCCCGCCCTCCATTATAAAAGACCTGTCAGACGCAGCAAAGCCTCACACAGCGGGAGCCTCCCATTGCGCGGAGCGGCCCAAGAAGAGACGCCGACGCCATGGAAGAAGATGCCGGACGAGAAGACCAGAGCGAGAAGAAGCGGATCGGAGGAAGAAGAAGATGGAAGAAGAAGTTGGAAGAAGATGCCGGAAGGAGAAGATGAAGAAACCGAAGGATGAAGAAAGGAAGAAAGAAGAAGACCAGAAGAAAGAAGATGAAAGAAGATTTTAATAAAGGAATTGTCAAAGACCGTCTCCTGTCATTTTTACAATTTTTGTCACTTTTTTGGTGAAATGGTAGGGGTACTTTTGTACCCCCTTACCATTTCACACAGGGGGGGGCCGGGATCTGGGGGTCCCCTTGTTAAAGGGGGCTTCCAGATTCCAATAAGCCCCCTGCCCGCAGACCCCCACAACCAATGGCCAGGGTTGTGGGGAAGAGGCCCTTGTCCTCATTAACATGGGGACAAGGTGCTTTGAGGGGTCATAGACCCCCAAAGCACCCTCCCAATGTTGAGGGCATGTGGCCTGGTACGGTTCAGGAGGGAGGGGGGGCGCTCTCGTCCCCCCCTCTTTTCCTGCTGCCTGCCAGGTTGCATGCTTGGATAAGGTATCTGGTATGGATTTTGAGGGGGACCCCACGCCATATTTTTTTTTTTTTTTGGCCGGGGTTCCCCTTAAAATCCATCCCAGACCTGAAGGGCCTGGTAATTGAATTTGGGGGGACCCCCACTCTTTTTTTTTTTGTTTTTGTTTTTTTTTATCAATGACTTTCAATAAATGACTGTTCTCTGTGTTACGGGAGTCGGCAATTCATTAGCCGCGAGTGATTTTAAATAGCTTTTTTACCTGCAAAAATGACACTTTGTTCAGGGACAGTTCTAAGCACGGGAAACATGCGCCCCTTCACAGGCATACTATAGACACCCCCCAGGTATGAAATTTAAAGGAATATTACACTTTTATTGTTTCACATTAAGCATTATTAAAATCACTGCTCCTGAAAAAACGGCCATTTTAAAAAAAAAAAATTGCATTGATACATGTCCCCTGGGCAGGACCCGGGTCCCCAAACACTTTTTATGACAATAACATGCATATTAGCTTTTAAAATTAGCACTTTTGATTTCGAACGTTCGCGTCCATTATAATTAATAGGGTTCGAATGTTCGCGCAAACTTTCGGTCCGTTCGCAGGTTCTGGTGTGAACCGAACCCGGGGGTGTTCGGCTCATCCCTACTAGGAAGGATCCTTTGGTGACTTACAGCTCCAAATGGGATACCCTCTAGTCCAGTTGGAGTAAGGATTTAGCCATGTCGTCAATCTCTCTAGGGCTACATCCTCAGCAGGAAGCTTGGCCAGAATCAGAGTCTTTAAGGCCCCTTGACATTCTTGCTGCTCCAAATTGAATCTTTCAGTCCAGTTTTGAGTAAAGTCTCAGTCATGAAGGCAGCCTTTCTATGGGTTCTTTTTTCTCAGTCAGGAGGTTTGCTGGGATCTGGGCCCTGTGCCAAGAGGGATCATTGTGGCTTTCTGCCCAGTATGGTTAGTGTTTATATCCATATGCAGGATACTTTGAGCATGCGCTCAAGCTGCAGCTTTGCTCATATTTTTTTGAACATATTTGTCACTCTCTCTAGCAGAGTCAGCAGGGCGGAGATGTCATCCAGAATTTCTGCTGGATGGGTAATTCCAGCTAGCCATTAAGCTTAGGGCTTGGTTCCTATGGAAGCAGTCACCACACGCTCATCCAGGAGTGTGTAGGCTTTGTGGGCTCCCTGTAAAGGGCACCAGGAATAGTTGTAGGAGGATGACATGTCTTCTATTAAAGCTGTTCTGGCTCATTGTGGGGTGTAGCTAACTTCCTTATGCTGTTAATATCTTTCCATAGGGTTTCTATTGGCTATGAATTTGAAACCCTACTTTTCAGACATCCCACCCTTGTTTTTTTGGGGTAGTTAGTTCCGTATGCTACCATGGAAGTCTGTCAGGAAAACAGAAAATGTACTATCAAATACTTACTGTAAATTTACTTTCCTGATGGACACCATGGCAGCAGTAGTTCCCTCCCAGAGCTGTGAGTTACGGAACGCGGCCTCTGGCTCAGCCTGAAAATTTATGGGAGTGGGGTCCTATGGGGTAGGAGTGAGGGTAGGACTACCCAAAAGTATGCTGCCATGGAATCTATTAAGAAAGGAAAATTACAGTAAGTATTTTATAGTAAATTTTCAGTTTTCGTTCAAATATTTTATGAATTTTGCACATATGGATTTGATGGTCAGCCAGGTGTTCATTGTTTACACATTTATTTGGGATTTATTGATATTGATTGTTCTTATATTTATTGTTACATCAATATATTTGATTATCACCTATCTCACTGCCTGCTGACTAGAAGGGCTGGCGGGTGTTTGTATATTTTCTTTTCAATTAAATTTATTTAAATATGCACTTGTGGATTTAAAGTGATTATAAAGTAAATTTTTTTCCCTATAAAAATAACAAACATGTCATACTTTCCTGCTCTGTTGCAGTGGATTTTCACAGAGCAGCCCAGATCCTCCTCTTTTTGGGTGCCTCTTCTGTGACCCTGGCTCCTCCCTCCTGTTTAGTGCCCCCACAGGAAGCAGCTTGCTATGGGGGCACCTGAGCGTAGTCACAGCTCTCGGTATCCATTCAGAAATGGAGCCCTGACCCGACACCGCCCCCTCTCTCCCCTGATTGGCTAACTGACTTTGATTGACAGCACCGGGAGTTAATGGCACTGCTGCTGTGTCTCAGCCAGTCAGGAAGGAGAATCTTGGATGGCTAATACATTCATGGACATGGCTGGAACTAGATGGAACTCAAGTAAGTATTAGGGGGCTGCTGCACACAGAAGGCTTTTTATCTTAAAAAACCTTCTGACTTTACAATCCTTTTCAACTAATTCTCATTTACCCTCATTGAGGTTCATTTATTATCCATTTGGTATTTAGGCACTTTTTCTAGTGTATTGGATAGGTTGGGGAGGGTTTATTGTTTTTTTTATCTGTAGTTTAGCAGCACAGCAATTTGTCTTCCTCTCCTGCACATACTACTGGCCAGCATACACTCCACACCCCTCGCCTGTACATACTACCCACCGCCAAAAAAATCGGATCGGATTATGTTGTCGGAATTTCCGACGGAAAAAAATTGAGAGCAGGATCTAAAATTTTTCGGACAAACAAAATACGATCGAACTTTTTCCCATCGTGTGTAGAGAATTCCGACGCACAAAGTGCCACGCATGCTCAGAAGAAATTTGGAGATGAAATCTATTGGCTAATGGGCTCTACATAGTCCCGTCGTACGTGTTATACGTCACCTCGTTCGGAATGATCGGATTTTCCGACAACTTTGTCCGACCGTGTGTGTGCAACACAAGTTTCAGACAAAATCAGTCGGAAAAAATTTGATGGATTTTGTGGTCGGAATGTCCGACCGTGTGTACGGGGCATAATACTTTATAAAGTTTTTTCTCTATTATATCTTCTTAACATTTGGTAGTCATATCCCAAAAAATTCTAAGTAGTATCTTTTTTTTATCTCATGGACAAAATGTGAGAAATAATTTATATATCATACAATCATTCCATAAACACATACCACTACACTGCATATATAATTTGAGGAAAATATGCTTAGAAAATAGTTTACCATTTGCCAATAAAAATAAATATGTCCCTGGATTTCATTTAAAAAATCTGGTCACCTTAGTTTAGACTAAACATTACAGTGTCATAAAATATTTCAATTTTTCTTTTTTATATTTCCCAGATATTCAGGAAAAGCACAAACAACATCTGATGGAAAAGACTGAGACTCTAGTGGAGCATAGACCCCCAGGAACTACACTGGAACCACAAAGATTCCTCATTAATGAACGTTATGTGGATCTGGTTGTAGTCTCCACTGATCAGTTCAGGGAACGTACCCAGAATGAGCTAATACAGACTGGGGTAAAACATGAGGAATGCTTGAAGGAAACACAAACTGGACTGGAACACATTTCTCCCAACAAGCTGTTCCGATGGAACCACCAGTCACATTGTGTACCACATGCAGTAATGGTGAGCGGAGTGCCAGGAATAGGGAAGACCACACTGATGCAGAAGTTTGTCTATGACTGGGTGACCGGAAAACACTACCAGAGATTTGCCTTTGTCTTCTTCTTCAGAATCAGGGACCTTAATAGACTGGGAGAGGTCAGCTTGGAGGAGATGATTCTTCAACAATATCCATATCTGGAGAGTCAGATTGGAGACATTATACAAGATCCAGAGAGACTTATGTTTATATTTGATGGATTCGATGAAAGTGTACACCAAATAGATTTCCCATCAAGTAAACTGTCCAATCCAAAACAGAGAACCCATTGTGGTGAGATTGTGGTCAGTTTGGTGAGGCAGAATCTTCTTAAGGGTTGCTCTGTACTGATTACCAGCCGTCCAACCAGACTGGCTTCAGTAGATACCAGTGTTTTCCAGAGAATAGCTGAGATCATGGGATTTCTCTATGAAGACAGACTGACTTTCTTTAATAATTTCTTTGGAAATGAGGAATTATCAGAGAAGGCTTTTCATCACGTGCAGGAGAATGACACACTGTACACTTTCTGTTATATCCCATCATACTGCTGGATCATCTGTATGGTGTTATCAATGTGCTTCAGATCCCAACCAACAATCACTGATCAGCTGATGACATCATTACCCAAAACCGTGACACAACTATTTGTGAGTTTTGTCTCCAACATTCTGGCCAATCACAGCCAGAATAAAGATGGTGGTCCCACTGCCCAGGAACTTCTGACATCTATTGGGCGGATGGCAGAACATGGAGTCATGAATCACATGATTGTATTTGATGAGCGTCATCTGGAGTCATTTAGTGTGAGAAATGATAATCATGTCTTTTCATCTTTCATGATGGAATCTGGTCAGCCTCCTGATGTGGATTACACCTTCTTACATCTCACTCTTCAGGAGTTTTTTGCTGCTTTAGGCCATTTAATTAACTATAATCCTGACAGATTACAGAAAACACTTGATAAGGCTGAATCTTACAAAGACGGCCGAGCTGAAATATTCCTCCGTTTCCTCTGCGGTCTCTCAGACTCTTCTACTAGATCCATGTTAAAGTCTCATGTGGGAGAATTGTCTACTCAGGCTGCCAGACATGTCATCACCTGGATCCTGAAGAAAATCCCAAAACAACAAAGACCTGGCAAATCTACAGGAGACAAGAGAGAACTTCTTAATGTATTCTACTATCTCTATGAGAGCAGGAATAAGGCTCTGGTGGCACAATGTATTGGATCAAACAAAGTTGACTTTTCTGGTGTCCCCCTCAGCCCTCTGGACT
The DNA here is from genome assembly GCA_028564925.1 of Lithobates sylvaticus. Taxonomy (NCBI): domain Eukaryota; kingdom Metazoa; phylum Chordata; class Amphibia; order Anura; family Ranidae; genus Lithobates; species Lithobates sylvaticus. The sequence continues at coordinate 1,470,896 of CM053038.1, forward strand.
GCTCTGTGCTGTCTTTTATTCTTCAATCCTGCAGAGAGACTGAAGAAGTAAATCTAAACTCGTGTAGAATTCCAAGTGAAGGGCTGAGGAAGTTTATACCAGCTCTACACAACATCAGGAGTTTAAGGTAAAGATTAGCTATGAGTAATCAAATTTCTGTGTTAAATTTGAATGAACAGCATTCTCCCCAGATAAATGGCTAATAATTGGTGTTACTTGTTTTCTATTATATGTGAACTTTATATGCAATTATGTGAACACACTGGATAGCTGCACAGAATGGACATATTTGTAGAAGCAGCAGATGGAATGGGAGGTCTATATCAAACACAGCAATGAGTGTCAACCATCTGTGGTAGTGAGCCCAACTTGGGGTTCCCCAGAGCGTGGAGTCTAAGCCCTAACCTACTTCTTTACCAGAGCCTCTGATGGTGGGGATAGACTTGCAGAAAGCTGGAACCAGGTCGCGTCCCCCAGGCTCGCCCAGCTGAGGATGCAGAGACCGCACACATGTGCAGAGTACAAACAGCAGGAGACAACAGGAAATCCAGGAGACAAGCTGAGGTCAGGGCGGGAAGCAAACAACCATAGATGGTAAACAAATCCAGGGTCGGTACATGGGTAATCTGATACAGGATACACGAGACAGAAGTGAATAGGAGCTCAGAGAACTGTGAAGTTGCTCAGGCAATGTGGGTTACACTGAGCATGTCTTATATAGGCAAGCAAAACAGGGGGCAGGCCAGGAAGTAATGGAAGGGAAGGAAATAAAATTCCACAGGATAGAAGGCAATACCCATAGGTGAACACATATGAGAAAGGAATCAGGGTAGAGAAGCCCTGCAGCAAGGAGGTAAGAATGCACAAGCAGGAAACTGCAGTCTAACTTGTGACAGTGAGAGCATTGTCCCAATGTCTGTCGGGTCTATGCTTTAGGGGTCTCCACACTATGGCCCTCCAGTTGTTCAGGAATAAGGATGAGCTCTGGCGTGTTCGCATGCTTCATGTGCAGAGCCCGCCAGGAAGTCGTCACAGCGCTGCGCTAATCACAGGCAGTGAGACATTGCCCTGAGGCGCGGCTGCAGAGATCGGGCAATGTCTCACTGCCTGTGATATTCAGGAACTGCAATTCAAATACAATAGTTTGGAGATCATTGCTTTAACCTTACAGAGCTACGAGAGCTCAGCACTGCCTGTATCTTCCCTCTTAAACTGGATACACAAGCAATATATTTTTTTTAACCTTCAGCTACGAGCTGAACAGTAAAAAAAAACGAACAGGTTCCAGAATCCACACAAGTGAGGTAGCTGCAGGAATCCCCCCCCCCCCCCTGCTGGGACATTGTATTCTGACAACGAGGACTCTCTACTGTGAGAATACACTGATTAGTACTGCAGCTGATTGACTGCAAGCTGCTGATCAAAGAAGGTTTCCCAGCGGTCTTGTTCAACTGAAGCCAACAATCTATTGGTTGGCTACTAACAGGCAGGGCTAAACACACATGAAAAATTGATCTGTATGTAGGTGGCCAATGGAGAAAAGTTAGATTTTTTTTATTTTTTCCTAAATACCTCGGCTGTCATGCACATTGCTGGGTCAAGATCAGGTTTATGTATGTATTTAAGGGGGCGGGGGGGCCTTTACAACCACTTTAAGCAGGAAGTCCTTCTGTCTCTCAGGTGAGGCTCTATCCAGGCCAGATGCTAGTAAGTAGATTGAAATTTGGTCATACCAGAAATCAAAAGGCACTGTAGGCTTTCCAGTGTGCTGCAGAAATTTCTCTGGAGGCTGCACACATGGTTCAAGTGTCCTTGTTGCCATTGTTGTGACTCAATAGTAGGGTGACCAGACATCCCCGGTTTCCAGGGACAGTCCCCGAATTGAGGTTACTGTCTCTGGACCAAGTCTGTTCCCGGATTTGTCCCCGGATTGTATTTGAACAGGGGCTGGGGCAATTTCAAAGACAGTCAGTGCAGAATTAAAAAAAAAAAATTCAGAATTACACACCCACGCTCCGTCGCTCATACTAGCTTAGAGGGGGTGTATTTCTTTCAATTATCTGTGCCACTTTCTGATGATCATGTGCTGGTTGGAGCGGAGGGAATATTTCTTCAGTTTCAGGTGCATGCCCATCCAGCTCCGCTCGCATGTTTTTCTGCCTTGGCTCAAGTCCCGGCCAGCCGCCTGCCTACTTATCTCCTTGCCTTCCCTGGCAGAGTGATTTTTCTCCACTCCCCACCCAGTAGTATCCGGGGCCCGAAGAGTAATGCCCTGTACGTAGGAATGTAGGAATGAGGGTAGTTGTCTTGGTATTTTTTTCTGCATCACTGTAAGGATTTGCTTTCACCTGGTACCCCTCCACTTAGGGGTTCTGCTCTTAAAGCAGAAATGCCAAAACACTTTCTTAAAGTGGCAATACACAGAATTTACACACACAACAGAGGGGTGAGCAGTTGAAAGACAATGTTGTCCTTTGTGATGCATCTATTCAAAAAAGTGTTGTTTAACTGGTTTGAGTCAGAATGGAGTGCTACTGTGAGTAAGCTACTTCTAAAAGAAAATAAATAAGTTCTGCAGCCAAATATGCATTTCTAGAGTACAAAGTTTCTGAGGCTCTCTGTGAACTGTTCATAAAATGCCACATACAGTTTTGACAGATCCCTAAACCTATTAGACATGTGCACAATAGAAAAATTTGTTTATTTTCGTTTAGTTTCATTCGTTTCCGTTGATTCGTAACGATTCGTAATTTCGTAAGTCGTCGGTGTTCGTATTCGTAACTATTCGTAAATTCGTAAGTCGTCTGTGTTTGTATTCGTAACGATTCGTATTTTCGTAAGAGTTATTTTTCCGTTGATTCATTTTTCCGTTTAATTTTCGTTTATTCGAAATTCGGACGCATTCGTATTTTCGAAAATTTAGTTACATTCTTACTTTCGTTGGATTGATTTATTCGTACTTTCGTAACATTGTTTTCGTAGATTCGTAATCGGAGCATAATTCATAATTTTGTGTATGCTATTATTACATTTTAAGAGACACGGAAAATTACGAATCGAAAAAAAAAGTTACGAATGTACGAATTTTTTCATTCAATCCATTCGAAGCACGTTAAGCAGCGCCATTGTAAGAGACACGGAAAATTACGAATCGCAAAAAAAAAAAAAAATTACGAATGTACGAATTTTTTCGTTCAATCCATTTGAAGCACGTTAAGCAGCGCCATTGTAAGGGACACAGAAAATTACCAATTCAACAAAAAAAAAAGTTACGAATGTACGAATTTTTTCGTTCATTTTGATTTTCGTTGTTCCTGTTTTCGTTTTTCGAATTTTCTTCTTTCATAGTTTCGTTGTTTCTAAATTGGTTATTTCGGATTTTCGTTGTTTTTCGTATTCGTTCAATTCGAACATTCGTTAAAATTTTTAGCGAATCGTTCGTTCATTCGCACGATAACGAATGAACGAATATACCGAATTTTAACGGAAAACGAAAAAAAACTAAACGAATTGCACATGTCTAAAACCTATATTTTAAGGGATTTTTATATCTTAGTCCTTGAAAAACAAAGAATGGTTGTGCTAGGTGTTCAAAAATAATCAAAAATGTAATATAGTAACCATAAAATGTTAGTAGTACTCACTAAATACCCACATACATATAATTGATAAAAATGCAAATGTGTTTAACGTACTAGTGCATCAATAATATAAAGATTGAAATCAATTACGTGAAAATACATAAAACCAGTGCTAAAATAAATATAATAAACACCAACATGTGATGATGGTTAGTGCAAACAGTTCATGAAATTGATGCATGTGTTGCCCAAATCCAATAATCTTGTGTGAACTAACCACTTCACACCCAGGTGCACACCCAGGGCTGGTGCAAGGATTTTTGACACCCTAGGCGAAACCTAATTTTGCCACTCCCCCATTGGCTCCACCCCTGACTCCACCCATTTTCCCTGCCCATGTATACCCCACCTTTTTAATGAAGCACCCATCAAATGCAGCCCCATCAGTGCAGCCTCACCAGCACCCCTCAAATGCAGCCTCACCAGCACCCCTCAAATGCAGCCTCACCAGCGCCCCTCAAATGCAGACTCACCAGCGCCCCTCAAATGCAGCCTCACCAGCGCCCATCAATGCAGCCTCACCAGCGCCCATCAAATGTAGCCTCACCAGCACCCATCAAATGTAGCCTCACCAGCGCCCATCAAATGTAGCCTCACCAGCGCCCATCAAATGTAGCCTCACCAGCGCCCATCAAATGTAGCCTCACCAGCGCCCATCAATGCAGCCTCACCAGCGCCCATCAATGTAGCCTCACCAGCTCCCATCAAATGTAGCCTCACCAGCTCCCATCAAATGTAGCCTCACCAGCGCCCATCACATGTAGCCTCACCAGCGCCCATCACATGTAGCCTCACCAGCGCCCATCAAATGTAGCCTCACCAGCGCCCATCAAATGTAGCCTCACCAGCGCCCATCAAATGTAACCTCACCAGCGCCCATCAAATGTAGCCTCAACAGCGCCCATCAAATGCAGCCTCACCAGCACTCATAAATGCAGCCCGCCAGTGCCCATCAATAAATGTTTGCTTGCTTCCATTCATTCGGGAGCTACGCCTCTGACACTGTGTGCAAATGGATCGGCAGCGGCCTGCTGATGCTGAGACTAAGTTGCTTGCTGCATAGAGAAGAGAGTAGGAACACCAGTGGCTGTGCACCCTAGGCAGCAGGGCACCCTAGGTGGCTGCCTAGTTTGCCTAGTGGTAGCACCGGCCCTGTGCACACCCCACACACAAGCCGCTTACCGACAGGTAAGACCTCAAAGGTGGGAGGTCTGGCTGCACTTTGGGAGAAATCCCCACTGGGATGGATTGGATGTATCCACTCCAGTGCTCAGGTACAGGGTTTCCAAAGCAATCCACAGAAAAGCTCAAGAAGATGTAAAGGCAAGATCAAAGTCAAAAACTACGGATACACAATGGGGAAGAATCTTAGAGAAAGGGTCGAAGGTTTCAGTATCCCCCCCGCAGAGAATATCGCATTTGATGCTCATTAATAGAGCTTATTATACCCCTAAGCGGTTGTTTAGATTTGGCAGACGGGCCGACGATAACTGTCCCAGATGCCAAAAAACGGGAGATCTTATTCACATGTTGTGGGGGTGCCCCAAATTGGGCAGCTACTGGGAGGGAGTGACTAAAAGTATAAGTGAGATATTTGGAATTAAGCTTGAGCTGGAGGCTAAAGGGTGTATATTGGGATACAGAGAGGAAAAGGGAGAGAATAAAAGTAAAACTATGGCAATTCTGAGATGCTTATTTCAAGCTAGAAAACTAATTGCAGGTAAATGGCAAGCAAAGGAACCTCCCACGGTGGACAACTGGGTCGGGGTAGTAAACGAGAATTTGTGCAGAGAAAAGGCGGTATATATAAAGAGAGGTAACGTCAAAGAGTTCAATAAAATGTGGAGCCCCTGGTTAACTAAAATGAACCCATCTGAGACAGTAGTCTGAAAAAGAGGAAAGGAAATAGCGGATGGTTATGTATAGGGAATCGGGAACCCCCATGTAACTATTATATATGGGGGATAGATTGAGTGAGAGAGGATAGTGAAGAGAGGGGGACTACCTATAACATAAGAGTAGTACACTATACGTAAAGGGAAGGGAGATCTTTAATTTTGTCTCTAGATGCTGAATAGAAATGTAGCTGCTATTATATAGTATGTGCAATGATAGAAAGGAGGGGTAAAGAATGTATAGAGCTAAACGATGTCACGAAATGTAAAATGTATTTTAGACTGTGTTGTTTTTGTCCTTTTTCTTTTGTATATCTGAAAAATTTAATAAAGAATAAACTTAAAAAAAAAAAAAGAAAAGTCAAAAACTACTCACATATGGCAGGTAAAAACATAGCGTGTAGTCAGATGTGCACGGTTGTGATTACGTCTCCGCTTTAGCTCCACCCGTATCCATATCTTAGTCCTTGAAGCTGCTTTTTTTTTGTTTGTTTTTTTACAAAGTTTGTATATTAGCACCACAAAATAAATAAATGTAATATCTTTTTTTTTTATATATACTTTATTGCAGAAAAATGCATATGGTATATTTAACTGTAGGACTTCTGGTAGCAACTGGAGCCTGCTCTTGCTGCCAGAAGTCCTACAGTTAAATACACCATACCAAGTCCACCAAACTTCTTTGACTTACAACAGCAAGGATCTGTACCTAGAAGGGTCCTTTCATAGTGAATAAGAACCTTTTTTGATTTCCGTCTTCATCAATATATTTTTTTAAATAAGCCAATAATGATTTAGAAATAGCCTGGTGAATTGCATAAGCATATACAAATTGAATATCATCCTTTGCCCTTCCCTGTAGACTTCAATGGGGTACAGAGAAAAGTTTGGATTTTCTAAAATGAGGATGCTTTGCAAAACTCGTTTTGAATTAAACCCGAGCATATTATCTCATTAATAATAACTAGCAATGCTGATTCTGGCCTCCCACTGTCTGCTGATACCATTCATGTTCCATACACAAGGAGATTATAGCACAATAGAAGTCATGTCAGTGGTATTCTGTGCTCATCCTGTGTATGGAGATATCACCGTCTCTACACATGGAGGACAATATTGGGAGGTCTACTCCATTATAACATTTTTCTTATAAAACTCTATTTCCTGGAGTTTTATAAAGTGATCTAATATAAATGATTAATAAATAGAATTGAGTAGTAGAAAATAGTTACATTCATTCTTGGGGGAGAAATTAATTTTCTTCTAATAACATTTTTCTCTCTTCTACAGATTGGATATAAATCAGCTGACAGAAAGTTCCTGCCCCCACCTGGCATCTGGAATAAGAAATAACCAGACACTGAGGACACTGAACCTGTCTAAGAACATTCTGGAGGGTCCTCATTTCAGGGATCTGATGGAAGCTCTGACAACAAGCCGGATAGAGAAATTACTGTGAGTTTAAGTATTTGAGAACACAGTAGCTTCAAAATCAGTAGCAAAACTGTAACCCTCAATTGCTGACTGAAATCCTCTGTATGTTTACAGAAAATAATTGCTATGTATTTTTTTATTGGAGAGTTATTACACTGTCATGTGACAGCTCTGCCACCTTAGTCTTCTCCTTTCACATAGCAGTGGTTATCCCTGTGCAGCCAGTGGGTGGATATTGTGTGACATAGCACAGAACACACATGTATGTCCCTTGTCTGTGTAGCACCCTCTAGTGTGCTACTAGTGTCAGAATAGGTAAAACATAGTTTGACTCATGTTTAGAGTTGAGCGGACACCTGGATGTTCGGGTTCGGCCGAACTTCGGAAAAAAGTCCGGGTTCGGGACCGAACTTGACCCGAACTTGACCCCGAACTCCGAACCCCATTGAAGTCAATGGGGACCCGAACTTTTGAACACTAAAATGGCTGTAAAAAAGTAATGGAAAGGGCTATAGGGCTGCAAATGGCAACAAAATGTTGTTAAGAGCATGGCAAGTGATCTGCAAACAAATGTGGATAGGGAAATAACTTAAAATAACATAAAAAAATTAAAAATAAAAATAAAATGCTGGAGGCCCCCTTCTCAGCAGAAGAGGTACAGGAAGTCATTAAGAACCTCAGAAACTCAACGGCACGATGCTGCACATATGGTGGGAATACCCCAGAATACGCACTTTCTGGAAAAAATTATTAAATTTAATGGATAAGATAGTGGGAAAATAAAATACTTGGAAATTAAAAAAATGAAAAAATTCTAATCTTGACCTAGGAGGACGAGGTTCAAATGGAGTAGGAGGTTGAGGTGGCGGTGGATGTGGCGGTGTAGGTGGAAGTGGCGGTGGAGGAGGACGAGGTAGCCAACACTGGTTCAAAAATACAATGGCTGGGTAAGGCTAGTGGTGAATGATGTGTCGAATTCTGTCCCCCGTCGCATAGTGTCCACCCTGTACTGCGCTTGCTCAGTACGTAGGACAAGGGGATTTTGAAACTCTCCGAAGATGATGCGTGGTGACTCCAGGTTCAAGCCACATCATCCAAGGTTGAAGCCTAGCCAAGCGAGCCCATGAGGGGCCCTGTTACTATGTGCTACCGTATGTCCACTTGGATGATCGGGCTTGAACCTGCACTCACTGCGCAGGCGACGTTCATCTTTGGAGATTTTGTGAATCTCCTTGTCCTCCGTACTGCGCAAGCACTGCACCTGCGCAGTAAGTGGCCGGACACTATCCGATAGCAAGACAGTTTTCGTCAGAACACCGGTATATGTGTCTATTCTGCACAAGGTATGGCCAAGTCCTGTGGGATCCATGGCTGGTTCATTTTAATGAACTTGAGCTTGTCCACAGGCGGCTGCGCTTGTCTGTGATAACGCCCCCTGCCGTGCTAAATACACGTTCAGATAATACACTGGCTGCAGGGCAGGCCGGCACCTCCAAGGCGTAAAAGGCAAGCTCAGGCCATATGCCCAATTTGGAGACCCAGAAGTTGAAGGGGGCAGACCCGTCATTCAGTACGTGTAGGCGTGTGCACACATACTGCTCCACCATGTTGGTGAAATGCTGCCTTCTGCTAAGACGTTCCATCTCAGCTGGTGGTGCTGGTTGTTGTGGCGTGCTGACAAAGCTTTTCCACATTTCGGCCATGCTAACCCTGCCTTCCGAGGTGCTGGCGGTGCCCCGGCTGAGTTGGCGACCTCTTCCTCCTCCTCTTCCTTTGCCTTGTGCTTCCACCGTACCCCCGCTTCCAAGTGGGAATGCCACCAGCAGCACGTCTACCAGCGTGCGCTTATACTCGCGCATCTTACGATCACGCTCCAGTGAGGTAATTAAGGATGGCACGTTGTCCTTGTAACAGGGATCCAGCAGGGTGGCCACCCAATAATCAGCACCAGTTAAAATGTGGGAAACTCGGCGGTCGTTGTGGAGACACTGCAGCATGTAATCGCTCATGTGTGCCAGGCTGCCCAGAGGCAGGTAAATGACTGCCCTGAAAGCCTTGGAAATGAACCCTCTTCCTCCTCCTCCTCCTGTGCCACATCCTCTTCCATCATCGCATGAAGCATTTTTTCAAGGAGGCATAGAACTGGGATAGTAACGCTGAGAACGGTGTCATCGGCACTGGCCATGTTGGTGGAGTACTCGAAACAGCGCAACAAGGCACACAGGTCTCGCATGGAGGCCCAGTTATTGGCGGTGAAGTGGTGCTGTTCCACAGAGCGACTCACCCGTGCGTGCTGCAGCTGAAGCTCCACTATCGCCTGCTGCTGCTCGCACAGTCTGGCAAGCATGTGCAAGGTGGAGTTCCACCTTGTGGGCACATCACATATGAGACGGTGAGCGGGAAGGCCGAAGTTACGCTGCAGCGCTGACAGGCGAGCAGCAGCAGGGTGAGAACGCCGAAAGTGTGCACAGACGAGCCGCACTTTCTGCAGCAGCTCTGGCATATCGGGGTAATTCTTAAGGAACCTCTGGACCACCAAGTTCAGCACATGCGCCAGGCAAGGGATGTGCGTCAAACCGCCTAGGCCCAGAGCTGCTACGAGATTTCGCCCATTATCGCACACCACCAGGCCGAGCTTGAGGCTCACTGCCACCAACCACTCATCGGTCTGTTGTTCCATGTCCCTCCACAACTCCTGTGCGGTGTGGGGTTTTTCCCCCAAACAGGAAAGTTTTAAAACTGCCTGCTGTCGTTTAGCACTGGCTGTGCTGAAGTTGGTGGTGAAGGTGTTACGCTGACCAGATGAGGAGGCGGTAGAGGATGAGGAGGTGGAGTAGGAGGAGTTAGCAACAGGAGGCAAACTGAAGTGCCCTGCAATCCTCGGTGGTGGAAGGACATGCGCCAAACTGCTATCCGCCTCAGGCCCAGCCGCCACTACATTTACCCAGTGTGCTGTTAGGGAGATATAACGTCCCTGACCGTGCTTACTGGTCCACGCATCCGTAGTTAGGTGGACCTTGCCACAGATGGCGTTGCGCAGTGCACACCTGATTTTGTCCCCCACTTGGTTGTGCAGGGAAGGGATAGCTCGTCTGGAAAAGTAGTGGCGGCTGGGCACGACGTACTGTGGGACAGCCAATGACATCAGCCTTTTAAAACTCTGCATCTCCACCAGACGGAATGACAGCATTTCAAAGACGAGGAATTTTGAAATGCTGGCATTCTGGGCCAGGGATCGCGGGTGGCTAGGGGGGTACTTCCTCTTCCGCTCCAGTGTTTGGGAAATAGAGAGCTGAACGCTTCCATGGGACATTGTGGAGATGGTTGGTGACCCAGGTGGTAGTGTTGCTGGCAGATCCTCTGTTTGCGGGTTGGCAGGTGTCACTGTCACTACAGAGGTGGATGAAGAGGCCTAGACTGCAGCAGAAGAGGAAGCAGGAGGAGCAAGAGACCTTTCTTGATTTGTGAGGTGTCTACTTCACTGCATCTCGTGCTTTGCACTTAGATGCCTGGTCATGCAGGTTGTGCTCAGGTTGAGAACGTTTATGCCTGCTTCAAGCTCTGATTGCACAGCGTGCAAACCACTCGTGTCTTGTCATCAGTACATTGTCTGAAGAACTGCCAGGCTAGGGAACTCCTTGGACCTGGCTTTGGTGTGCTCGGTCCCTTGCTGCGTTGGGCAGTAGCAGACGTACTGTCTAGGGGACGGACGCTCCGCTTTTGCACCCTGCTCCCTCTTCTGCTGTGCTGGTGGCTCTGTGCGACCACCGCCTCTTCCTCCGAACTACACTGGTCACCTGCATGACTTTGATTCCATGTGGGGTCAAGGACCTCATCGTCCTCCACATCATCTTCCACCCAGTCTTCACCCCTGCCCTCCTTGTCGGTCTGCACAATGGCGAAAGCAGCAGCAGTTGGCACCTGTGTTTCGTCATCATCCGAGACGTGCTGCGATGGTCCTCCCATGTACTCATCATGAAACATAAGTGGTTGGGCATCGGTGCACACAATCTCTTCCACTTCTGGGGCAGGGCCAGGTGGATGGCCCTGGGAAACCCTGCTAACAGAGTCATCAAAAAGCAGAAGAGACTGCTGCATGATTTGGGGCTCAGACTGATTGGCTGATTTGCAAGGGGGTGAGGTGAAAGACTGATGGACATCGGCTGCAGGTGCCAACTCTGAACTTTCATCAGGAGACTGGGTGGGAGACAATGTGAAGGAACCGGAGGCACTGTCCGCAACCCAATCTACTATCGCCTGTACTTGTCCTGGCCTCAACATTCGTACAGCCTCATTAAGCGCGCCAAAATACCGATGCAGGCTCTGTCGCCTAATCGCACCTGAGGAAGGTGTTTCACTAGTGCGTGTAGCTGGCACAGATCGACCACGTCCTCTCCCTGCAACTGGAGCGCCACCAGCAGCACCACGACCCGGGCCACGTCCCCTTTTTGATGATCTCCTCATATTTTCAAAATGTATTATCTCGCCCTAAATGGGTGTTTTTGTCAATAGCAGAATACACGTACAGTGTCTAAAGCGTTTATGAACATGCAGAAAATGCTATTGGGAAAAAAAACACCGCAAAATTAAATTTTTTTGCAATGTTTTTCCAATCTCAGAATAAACGTATAGTGTCTAAAGCGTTTATGAACACGCAGAAAATGCTATTGGGAAAAAAAAAACACTGCAAAATTACATTTTTTTGCAATGTTTTTCCAATATCAGAACTACACGGATAGTGTCTAAAAGCGTTTATGAACACGCAGAAAATGCTATTGGGAAAAAAAAAAACACTGCAAAATTAAATTTTTTTGCAATGTTTTTCCAATATCAGAATACACGGATAGTGTCTAAAGTGTTTATGAAAACGCAGAAAAAAAAAAAAAAAAAAAAAAAACACACTGCAAAATTAAATTTTTTTGCAATGTTTTTCCAATATCAGAATACACGGACTGTGTCTAAAGCGTGTATGAACAAGCAGAAAATGCTATTGGGAAAAAAAACACAGCAAAATTAAATTTTTTTGCAATGTTTTTCCAATATCAGAATAAACGGATAGTGTCTAAAGCGTTTATGAACATGCAGAAAATGCTATTGGGAAAAAAAAAAACACTGCAAAATTAAATTTTTTTTGCAATGTTTTTCCAATAGCAGAATACACGTACAGTGTCTAAAGCGTTTATGAACACGCAGAAAATGCTATTGGGAAAAAAACACCGCAAAATTAAATTTTTTTGCAATGTTTTTCCAATCTCAGAATAAACGGATAGTGTCTAAAGCGTTTATGAACACGCAGAAAAATGCTATTGGGGAAAAAAAAAACACTGCAAAATTAAATTTTTTTGCAATGTTTTTCCAATATCAGAATAACGGATAGTGTCTAAAGCGTTTATGAACACGCAGAAAATGCTATTGGTAAAAAAAAAACACTGCAAAATTAAATTTTTTTTGCAATGTTTTTCCAATATCAGAATACACGGATAGTGTCTAAAGTGTTTATGAAAACGCAGAAAATGCTATTGGGAAAAAAAAAAAACACTGCAAAATTAAATTTTTTTGCAATGTTTTTCCAATATCAGAATACACGGACTGTGTCTAAAGCGTGTATGAACAAGCAGAAAATGCTATTGGGAAAAAAAAACACAGCAAAATTAAATTTTTTTGCAATGTTTTTTTCCAATATCAGAATAAACGGATAGTGTCTAAAGCGTTTATGAACACGCAGAAAATGCTATTGGGAAAAAAAAAAAAAACACTGCAAAATTAAATTTTTTTGCAATGTTTTTCCAATATCAGAATACACGGATAGTGTCTAAAGCGTTTATGAACACGCAGAAAATGCTATTGGGAAAAAAAAAAACACTGCAAAATTAAATTTTTTTGCAATGTTTTTCCAATATCAGAATACACGGATAGTGTCTAAAGCGTTTATGAACACGCAGAAAATGCTATTGGGAAAAAAAAAAAACACTGCAAAATTAAATTTTTTTGCAATGTTTTTCCAATATCAGAATACACGGATAGTGTCTAAAGCGTTTATGAACACGCAGAAAATGCTATTGGGAAAAAAAAAAAACACTGCAAAATTAAATTTTTTTGCAATGTTTTTCCAATATCAGAATACACGATAGTGTCTAAAGCGTTTATGAACACGCAGAAAATGCTATTGGGAAAAAAAAAACACTGCAAAATTAAATTTTTTGCAATGTTTTTCCAATCTCAGAATACACGGATAGTGTCTAAAGCGTTTATGAACACGCAGAAAATGCTATTGGGAAAAAAAAAAACACTGCAAAATTACATTTTTTTGCAATGTTTTTTCCAATATCAGAATACACGGATAGTGTCTAAAGCGTTTATGAACACGCAGAAAATGCTATTGGAAAAAAAAAAAAACACTGCAAAATTAAATTTTTTTGCAATGTTTTTCCAATATCAGAATACACGGATAGTGTCTAAAGTGTTTATGAAAACGCAGAAAATGCTATTGGGAAAAAAAAAACACTGGAAAATTAAATTTTTTTGCAATGTTTTTCCAATATCAGAATACACGGATAGTGTCTAAAGCGTTTATGAACAAGCAGAAAATGCTATTGGGAAAAAAAAACACAGCAAAATTAAATTTTTTTGCAATGTTTTTCCAATATCAGAATAAACGGATAGTGTCTAAAGCGTTTATGAACATGCAGAAAATGCTATTGGGGAAAAAAAAACACTGCAAAATTAAATTTTTTTGCAATGTTTTTCCAATATCAGAATACACGGATAGTGTCTAAAGCGTTTATGAACACGCAGAAAATGCTTTTGGGAAAAAAAAAACACTGCAAAATTAAATTTTTTTGCAATGTTTTTCCAATATCAGAATAACGGATAGTGTCTAAAGCGTTTATGAACACGCAGAAAATGCTATTGGGAAAAAAAAAAACACTGCAAAATTAAATTTTTTTGCAATGTTTTTCCAATATCAGAATACACGGATAGTGTCTAAAGCGTTTATGAACACGCAGAAAATGCTATTGGGAAAAAAAAAACACTGCAAAATTAAATTTTTTTGCAATGTTTTTCCAATATCAGAATACACGGATAGTGTCTAAAGCGTTTATAAACACGCAGAAAATGCTATTGGGAAAAAAAAAACACTGCAAAATTAATTTTTTTTTGCAATGTTTTTCCAATATCAGAATACACGGATAGTGTCTAAAGCGTTTATGAAAATGCAGAAAATGCTATTGGGAAAAAAAAAACACTGAAAAATTAAATTTTTTTTGCAATGTTTTTCCAATATCAGAATACACGGATAGTGTCTAAAGTGTTTATGAACATGCAGAAAATGCTATTGGGAAAAAAAAAAAACACTGCAAAATTAAATTTTTTTGCAATGTTTTTCCAATATCAGAATACACGGATAGTGTCTAAAGCGTTTATGAACACGCAGAAAATGCTATTGGGAAAAAAAAAAACACTGCAAAATTAAATTTTTTTGCAATGTTTTTCCAATATCAGAATACACGGATAGTGTCTAAAGCGTTTATGAACACGCAGAAAATGCTATTGGGAAAAAAAAAAACACTGCAAAATTAAATTTTTTTGCAATGTTTTTCCAATATCAGAATACACGGATAGTGTCTAAAGCGTTTATGAACACGCAGAAAATGCTATTGGGAAAAAAAAAAACACTGCATAATTAAAATTATTTGCAATGTTTTTCCAATATCAGAATACACGGATAGTGTCTAAAGCGTTTATGAACATGCAGAAAATGCTATTGGGAAAAAAAAAAAACACTGCAAAATTAAATTTTTTTGCAATGTTTTTCCAATATCAGAATACACGGATAGTGTCTAAAGCGTTTATGAACATGCAGAAAATGCTATTGGGAAAAAAAAACACTGCAAAATTAATTTTTTTGCAATGTTTTTCCAATATCAGAATACACGGATAGTGTCTAAAGCGTTTATGAACACGCAGAAAATGCTATTGGGAAAAAAAAAAAAACACTGCAAAATTAAATTTTTTTGCAATGTTTTTTTCCAATATCAGAATACACGGATAGTGTCTAAAGCGTTTATGAACACGCAGAAAATGCTATTGGGAAAAAAAAACACTGCAAAATAAATTTTTTTTTGCAATGTTTTTCCAATATCAGAATACACGGATAGTGTCTAAAGCGTTTATGAACATGCAGAAAATGCTATTGGAAAAAAAAAAACACTCCAAAATTAAATTTTTTTGCAATGTTTTTCCAATATCAGAATACACGGATAGTGTCTAAAGCGTTTATGAACACGCAGAAAATGCTATTGGGAAAAAAAAACACCGCAAAATTAAATTTTTTTGCAATGTTTTTCCAATATCAGAATACACGGATAGTGTCTAAAGCGTTTATGAACACGCAGAAAATGCTATTGGGAAAAAAAAACACTGCAAAATTAAATTTTTTTGCAATGTTTTTCCAATATCAGAATACACGGATAGTGTCTAAAGCGTTTATGAACACGCAGAAAATGCTATTGGGAAAAAAAAACACTGCAAAATTAAATTTTTTTGCAATGTTTTTCCAATATCAGAATACACGGATAGTGTCTAAAGCGTTTATGAACACGCAGAAAATGCTATTGGGAAAAAAAAAAACACTGCAAAATTAAATTTTTTTGCAATGTTTTTCCAATATCAGAATACACGGATAGTGTCTAAAGCGTTTATGAAACGCAGAAAATGCTATTGGGAAAAAAAAAAACACTGCAAAATTAAATTTTTTTGCAATGTTTTTCCAATATCAGAATACACGGATAGTGTCTAAAGCGTTTATGAACAAGCAGAAAATGCTATTGGGAAAAAAAACACTGCAAAATTAAATTTTTTTGCAATGTTTTTCCAATATCAGAATACACGGATAGTGTCTAAAGCGTTTATGAACATGCAGAAAATGCTATTGGAAAAAAAAAACACTGCAAAATTAAATTTTTTTGCAATGTTTTTCCAATATCAGAATACACGGATAGTGTCTAAAGCGTTTATGAACACGCAGAAAATGCTATTGGGAAAAAAAAAACACTGCAAAATTAAATTTTTTTGCAATGTTTTTCCAATATCAGAATACACGGATAGTGTCTAAAGCGTTTATGAACACGCAGAAAATGCTATTGGGAAAAAAAAAACACTGCAAAATTATTTTTTTTTGCAATGTTTTTCCAATATCAGAATACACGGATAGTGTCTAAAGCGTTTATGAAAATGCAGAAAATGCTATTGGGAAAAAAAAAAAACACTGCAAAAAAATTTTTTTGCAATGTTTTTCCAATATCAGAATACACGGATAGTGTCTAAAGCGTTTATGAAAATGCAGAAAATGCTATTGGGAAAAAAAAAACACCGCAAAATTAAATTTTTTTGCAATGTTTTTCCAATATCAGAATACACGGATAGTGTCTAAAGCATTTATGAACATGCAGAAAATGCTATTGGGAAAAAAAAACACTGCAAAATTAAATTTTTTTGCAATGTTTTTCCAATATCAGAATACACGGATAGTGTCTAAAGCGTTTATGAACACGCAGAAAATGCTATTGGGAAAAAAAAACACTGCAAAATTACATTTTTTTGCAATGTTTTTCCAATATCAGAATACACGGATAGTGTCTAAAGCGTTTATGAACACGCAGAAAATGCTATTGGGAAAAAAAAAAAAAAAACACTGCAAAATTAAATTTTTTTGCAATGTTTTTCCAATATCAGAATACACGGATAGTGTCTAAAGCGTTTATGAACATGCAGAAAATGCTATTGGGAAAAAAAAACACTGCAAAATTAAATTTTTTTGCAATGTTTTTCCAATATCAGAATACACGGATAGTGTCTAAAGCGTTTATGAACACGCAGAAAATGCTATTGGGAAAAAAAAACACCGCAAAATTACATTTTTTTGCAATGTTTTTCCAATATCAGAATACACGGATAGTGTCTAAAGCGTTTATAAAACGCAGAAAATGCTATTGGGAAAAAAAAAAACACTGCAAAATTAAATTTTTTTGCAATGTTTTTTCCAATATCAGAATACACGGATAGTGTCTAAAGTGTTTATGAACACGCAGAAAATGCTATTGGGAAAAAAAAAAAACACTGCAAAATTAATTTTTTTTTTGCAATGTTTTTCCAATATCAGAATACACGGATAGTGTCTAAAGCGTTTATGAAAATGCAGAAAATGCTATTGGGAAAAAAAAACACTGCAAAATTAAATTTTTTTGCAATGTTTTTCCAATATCAGAATACACGGATAGTGTCTAAAGCGTTTATGAACACGCAGAAAATGCTATTGGGAAAAAAAAAACACTGCAAAATTACATTTTTTTGCAATGTTTTTCCAATATCAGAATACACGGATAGTGTCTAAAGCGTTTATGAAAACGCAGAAAATGCTATTGGGAAAAAAAACACTGCAAAATTAAATTTTTTTGCAATGTTTTTCCAATATCAGAATACACGGATAGTGTCTAAAGCGTTTATGAACACGCAGAAAATGCTATTGGGAAAAAAAAAACACTGCAAAATTAAAATTTTTTGCAATGTTTTTCCAATATCAGAATACACGGATAGTGTCTAAAGCGTTTATGAACATGCAGAAAATGCTATTGGGAAAAAAAAAACACTGCAAAATTAAATTTTTTTGCAATGTTTTTCCAATATCAGAATACACGGATAGTGTCTAAAGCGTTTATGAACACGCAGAAAATGCTATTGGGGAAAAAAAAAAAACACTGCAAAATTAAATTTTTTTTTGCAATGTTTTTCCAATATCAGAATACACGGATAGTGTCTAAAGCGTTTATGAACAAGCAGAAAATGCTATTGGGAAAAAAAAACACTGCAAAATTAAATTTTTTTGCAATGTTTTTCCAATATCAGAATACACGGATAGTGTCTAAAGCGTTTATGAACACGCAGAAAATGCTATTGGGAAAAAAAAACACTGCAAAATTAATTTTTTTTGCAATGTTTTTCCAATATCAGAATACACGGATAGTGTCTAAAGCGTTTATGAAAACGCAGAAAATGCTATTGGGAAAAAAAAAACACTGCAAAATTAAATTTTTTGCAATGTTTTTCCAATATCAGAATACACGGATAGTGTCTAAAGCGTTTATGAACACGCAGAAAATGCTATTGGGAAAAAAAAAAAAACACTGCAAAATTAAATTTTTTTGCAATGTTTTTCCAATATCAGAATACACGGATAGTGTCTAAAGCGTTTATGAAAACGCAGAAAATGCTATTGGGGAAAAAAAAACACTGCAAAATTAAATTTTTTTTGCAATGTTTTTCCAATATCAGAATACACGGATAGTGTCTAAAGCGTTTATGAAAACGCAGAAAATGCTATTGGGAAAAAAAAAACACTGCAAAATTAAATTTTTTTGCAATGTTTTTCCAATATCAGAATACACGGATAGTGTCTAAAGCGTTTATGAACACGCAGAAAATGCTATTGGGAAAAAAAAAACACTGCAAAATTAAATTTTTTTGCAATGTTTTTCCAATATCAGAATACACGGATAGTGTCTAAAGCGTTTATGAAAACGCAGAAAATGCTATTGGGAAAAAAAAAACACTGCAAAATTAAATTTTTTTGCAATGTTTTTCCAATATCAGAATACACGGATAGTGTCTAAAGCGTTTATGAAAAACGCAGAAAATGCTATTGGTAAAAAAAAAAACACACTGCAAAATTAAATTTTTTTGCAATGTTTTTCCAATATCAGAATACACGGATAGTGTCTAAAGCGTTTATGAAAACGCAGAAAATGCTATTGGGAAAAAAAAAACACTGCAAAATTAATTTTTTTGCAATGTTTTTCCAATATCAGAATACACGGATAGTGTCTAAAGCGTTTATGAACACGCAGAAAATGCTATTGGGAAAAAAAAACACTGCAAAATTAAATTTTTTTGCAATGTTTTTCCAATATCAGAATACACGGATAGTGTCTAAAGCGTTTATGAAAACGCAGAAAATGCTATTGGAAAAAAAAAAACACTGCAAAATTAAATTTTTTTGCAATGTTTTTCCAATATCAGAATACACGGATAGTGTCTAAAGCGTTTATGAAAACGCAGAAAATGCTATTGGGAAAAAAAAAAACACTGCAAAAATTAAATTTTTTTTGCAATGTTTTTCCAATATCAGAATACACGGATAGTGTCTAAAGCGTTTATGAACACGCAGAAAATGCTATTGGGAAAAAAAAAACACTGCAAAATTAATTTTTTTGCAATGTTTTTTCCAATATCAGAATACACGGATAGTGTCTAAAGCGTTTATGAACACGCAGAAAATGCTATTGGGAAAAAAAAAAACACTGCAAAATTAAATTTTTTTGCAATGTTTTTCCAATATCAGAATACACGGATAGTGTCTAAAGCGTTTATGAACACGCAGAAAATGCTATTGGGAAAAAAAAACACTGCAAAATTAAATTTTTTTGCAATGTTTTTCCAATATCAGAATACACGGATAGTGTCTAAAGCGTTTATGAACACGCAGAAAATGCTATTGGGAAAAAAAAAACACTGCAAAATTAATTTTTTTGCAATGTTTTTCCAATATCAGAATACACGGATAGTGTCTAAAGCGTTTATGAACACGCAGAAAATGCTATTGGGAAAAAAAAACACACTGCAAAATTAAATTTTTTTGCAATGTTTTTCCAATATCAGAATACACGGATAGTGTCTAAAGCGTTTATGAACACGCAGAAAATGCTATTGGAAAAAAAAAAACACTGCAAAATTAATTTTTTTGCAATGTTTTTCCAATATCAGAATACACGGATAGTGTCTAAAGCGTTTATGAACACGCAGAAAATGCTATTGGGAAAAAAAAAACACTGCAAAATTAAATTTTTTTTGCAATGTTTTTCCAATATCAGAATACACGGATAGTGTCTAAAGCGTTTATGAAAACGCAGAAAATGCTATTGGGAAAAAAAAAAAAACACTGCAAAATTAAATTTTTTTTGCAATGTTTTTCCAATATCAGAATACACGGATAGTGTCTAAAGCGTTTATGAACACGCAGAAAATGCTATTGGGAAAAAAAAAAACACTGCAAAATTAAATTTTTTTGCAATGTTTTTCCAATATCAGAATACACGGATAGTGTCTAAAGCGTTTATGAACACGCAGAAAATGCTATTGGGAAAAAAAAAACACTGCAAAATTAAATTTTTTTGCAATGTTTTTCCAATATCAGAATACACGGATAGTGTCTAAAGCGTTTATGAACACGCAGAAAATGCTATTGGGAAAAAAAAAACACTGCAAAATTAAATTTTTTTTGCAATGTTTTTCCAATATCAGAATACACGGATAGTGTCTAAAGCGTTTATGAACACGCAGAAAATGCTATTGGGGAAAAAAAAAACACTGCAAAATTAAATTTTTTTGCAATGTTTTTCCAATATCAGAATACACGGATAGTGTCTAAAGCGTTTATGAACACGCAGAAAATGCTATTGGGAAAAAAAAAACACTGCAAAATTAAATTTTTTTGCAATGTTTTTCCAATATCAGAATACACGGATAGTGTCTAAAGCGTTTATGAACACGCAGAAAATGCTATTGGGAAAAAAAAAACACTGCAAAATTAAATTTTTTTGCAATGTTTTTCCAATATCAGAATACACGGATAGTGTCTAAAGCGTTTATGAACACGCAGAAAATGCTATTGGGAAAAAAAAAAAAACACTGCAAAATTAAATTTTTTTGCAATGTTTTTCCAATATCAGAATACACGGATAGTGTCTAAAGCGTTTATGAAAACGCAGAAAATGCTATTGGGAAAAAAAAAACACTGCAAAATTAAATTTTTTTGCAATGTTTTTCCAATATCAGAATACACGGATAGTGTCTAAAGCGTTTATGAACACGCAGAAAATGCTATTGGGAAAAAAAAAAAACACTGCAAAATTAAATTTTTTTTGCAATGTTTTTCCAATATCAGAATACACGGATAGTGTCTAAAGCGTTTATGAACACGCAGAAAATGCTATTGGGAAAAAAAAAACACTGCAAAATTAAATTTTTTTGCAATGTTTTTCCAATATCAGAATACACGGATAGTGTCTAAAGCGTTTATGTATGAACACGCAGAAAATGCTATTGGGAAAAAAAAAAAACACTGCAAAATTAAATTTTTTTGCAATGTTTTTCCAATATCAGAATACACGGATAGTGTCTAAAGCGTTTATGAACACGCAGAAAATGCTATTGGGGAAAAAAAAAAAAACACTGCAAAATTAAATTTTTTTTGCAATGTTTTTCCAATATCAGAATACACGGATAGTGTCTAAAGCGTTTATGAAAACGCAGAAAATGCTATTGGGAAAAAAAAACACTGCAAAATTAAATTTTTTTGCAATGTTTTTCCAATATCAGAATACACGGATAGTGTCTAAAGCGTTTATGAACACGCAGAAAATGCTATTGGGAAAAAAAAAAAAAAACACTGCAAAATTAAATTTTTTTGCAATGTTTTTCCAATATCAGAATACACGGATAGTGTCTAAAGCGTTTATGAACACGCAGAAAATGCTATTGGGAAAAAAAAAACACTGCAAAATTACATTTTTTTTTTTTGCAATGTTTTTCCAATATCAGAATACACGGATAGTGTCTAAAGCGTTTATGAACACGCAGAAAATGCTATTGGGAAAAAAAAAAAAACACTGCAAAATTAATTTTTTTGCAATTTTTTTCCAATATCAGAATACACGGATAGTGTCTAAAGCGTTTATGAACACGCAGAAAATGCTATTGGGAAAAAAAAAAAACACTGCAAAATTAAATTTTTTTGCAATGTTTTTCCAATATCAGAATACACGGATAGTGTCTAAAGCGTTTATGAACACGCAGAAAATGCTATTGGGAAAAAAAACACTGCAAAATTACATTTTTTTGCAATGTTTTTCCAATATCAGAATACACGGATAGTGTCTAAAGCGTTTATGAAACGCAGAAAATGCTATTGGGAAAAAAAACACTGCAAAATAACATTTTTTTGCAATGTTTTTCCAATATCAGAATACACACGGATAGTGTCTAAAGCGTTTATGAAAACGCAGAAAATGCTATTGGGAAAAAAAAAACACTCCAAAATTAAATTTTTTGCAATGTTTTTCCAATATCAGAATGCACGGATAGTGTCTAAAGCGTTTATGAACACGCAGAAAATGCTATTGGGAAAAAAAAAACACTGCAAAATTAAAATTTTTTTGCAATGTTTTTCCAATATCAGAATACACGGATAGTGTCTAAAGCATTTATGAACACGCAGAAAATGCTATTGGGAAGAAAAAAAACACTGCAAAATTAATTTTTTTTGCAATGTTTTTCCAATATCAGAATACACGGATAGTGTCTAAAGCGTTTATGAACACGCAGAAAATGCTATTGGGAAAAAAAAAAACACTGCAAAATTAAATTTTTTTGCAATGTTTTTCCAATATCAGAATACACGGATAGTGTCTAAAGCGTTTATGAACACGCAGAAAATGCTATTGGGGAAAAAAAAAACACTGCAAAATTAAATTTTTTTGCAATGTTTTTCCAATATCAGAATACACGGACAGTGTCTAAAGCGTTTATAAACACGCAGAAAATGCTATTGGGAAAAAAAAACACTGCAAAATTATTTTTTTTTGCAATGTTTTTCCAATATCAGAATACACGGATAGTGTCTAAAGCGTTTATGAAAATGCAGAAAATGCTATTGGGAAAAAAAAAACACTGAAAAATTAAATTTTTTTTGCAATGTTTTTCCAATATCAGAATACACGGATAGTGTCTAAAGTGTTTATGAACATGCAGAAAATGCTATTGGGAAAAAAAACACTGCAAAATTACATTTTTTTGCAATGTTTTTCATATATCAGAATACACGGATAGTGGCTAAAGCGTTTATGAACACGCAGAAAATGCTATTGGGAAAAAAAAAAAACACTGCAAAATTACATTTTTTTGCAATGTTTTTCAAATATCAGAATACACGGATAGTGTCTAAAGCGTTTATGAACACGAAGAAAATGCTATTGGAAAAAAAAAAACACTGCAAAATAAAAAATTTTTGCAATGTTTTTCCAATATCCGAATACACGGATAGTGTCTAAAGCGTTTATGAACATGCAGAAAATGCTATTGGGGAAAAAAAACACTCCAAAATTAAATTTTTTGCAATGTTTTTCCAATATCAGAATACACGTACAGTGTCTAAAGCGTTTATGAAAACGCAGAAAATGCTATTGGGAAAAAAAAAAAACACCGCAAAATTAAATTTTTTTGCAATGTTTTTTCAATCTCAGAATAAACGGATAGTGTCTAAAGCGTTTATGAACACGCAGAAAATGCTATTGGGAAAAAAAAAACACTGCAAAATTAATTTTTTTGCAATGTTTTTTCCAATATCAGAATACACGGATAGTGTCTAAAGCGTTTATGAACACGCAGAACATGCTATTGGGAAGAAAAAAAACACTGCAAAATTAATTTTTTTTGCAATGTTTTTCCAATATCAGAATACACGGATAGTGTCTAAAGCGTTTATGAACACGCAGAAAATGCTATTGGGAAAAAAAAAAAACACTGCAAAATTAAATTTTTTTGCAATGTTTTTCCAATATCAGAGTACACGGATAGTGTCTAAAGCGTTTATGAAAACGCAGAAAATGCTATTGGGAAAAAAAAAACACAGGAAAATTAAATTTTTTTGCAATGTTTTTCCAATATCAGAATACACGGACTGTGTCTAAAGCGTGTATGAACAAGCAGAAAATGCTATTGGGAAAAAAAACACAGCAAAATTAAATTTTTTTGCAATGTTTTTCCAATATCAGAATACACGGATAGTGTCTAAAGCGTTTATAAACACGCAGAAAATGCTATTGGGAAAAAAAACACTGCAAAATTATTTTTTTTTGCAATGTTTTTCCAATATCAGAATACACGGATAGTGTCTAAAGCGTTTATGAAAATGCAGAAAATGCTATTGGGAAAAAAAAAACACTGAAAAATTAAATTTTTTTGCAATGTTTTTCCAATATCAGAATACACGGATAGTGTCTAAAGTGTTTATGAACATGCAGAAAATGCTATTGGGAAAAAAAAACAACGCAAAATTAAATTTTTTTGCAATGTTTTTCCAATATCAGAATACACGGATAGTGTCTAAAGCATTTATGAACATGCAGAAAATGCTATTGGGAAAAAAAACACTGCAAAATTACATTTTTTTGCAATGTTTTTCATATATCAGAATACACGGATAGTGTCTAAAGCGTTTATGAACACGCAGAAAATGCTATTGGGAAAAAAAAACACTGCAAAATTACATTTTTTTGCAATGTTTTTCAAATATCAGAATACACGGATAGTGTCTAAAGCGTTTATGAACACGAAGAAAATGCTATTGGAAAAAAAAAAAAAAAACACTGCAAAATAAAAATTTTTTGCAATGTTTTTCCAATATCCGAATACACGGATAGTGTCTAAAGCGTTTATGAACATGCAGAAAATGCTATTGGGAAAAAAAAAACACTCCAAAATTAAATTTTTTGCAATGTTTTTCCAATATCAGAATAAACGGATAGTGTCTAAAGTGTTTATGAACACGCAGAAAATGCTATTGGGAAAAAAAAACACTCCAAAATTACATTTTTTGCAATGTTTTTCCAATATCAGAATACACGGATAGTGTCTAAAGCGTTTATAAACACGCAGAAAATGCTATTGGGAAAAAAAAAACCACTGCAAAATTAAATTTTTTTGCAATGTTTTTCCAATATCAGAATACACGGATAGTGTCTAAAGTGTTTATGAACACGCAGAAAATGCTATTGGGAAAAAAAAAACACTGCAAAATTATTTTTTTTTGCAATGTATTTCCAATATCAGAATACACGGATAGTGTCTAAAGCGTTTATGAAAATGCAGAAAATGCTATTGGGAAAAAAAAACACTGCAAAATTAAATTTTTTTGCAATGTTTTTCCAATATCAGAATACACGGATAGTGTCTAAAGCGTTTATGAACACGCAGAAAATGCTATTGGGAAAAAAAAACACCGCAAAATTACATTTTTTTTGCAATGTTTTTCCAATATCAGAATACACGGATAGTGTCTAAAGCATTTATGAAAACGCAGAAAATGTTATTGGGAAAAAAAAAACAGCGAAATTAAATTTTTTTGCAATGTTTTTCCAATATCAGAATACACGGATAGTGTCTAAAGCGTTTATGAACACGCAGAAAATGCTATTGGGAAAAAAAAATCACTGCAAAATAAAAATTTTTTGCAAAGTTTTTCCAATATCAGAATACACGGATAGTGTCTAAAGCGTTTATGAACATGCAGAAAATGCTATTGGGGAAAAAAAAACACTCCAAAATTAAATTTTTTGCAATGTTTTTCCAATATCAGAATAAACGGATAGTGTCTAAAGTGTTTATGAACACGCAGAAAATGCTATTGGGAAAAAAAAAACACTGCAAAATTATTTTTTTTTGCAATGTTTTTCCAATATCAGAATACACGGATAGTGTCTAAAGCGTTTATGAAAATGCAGAAAATGCTATTGGGAAAAAAAACACTGCAAAATTAAATTTTTTTGCAATGTTTTTCCAATATCAGAATACACAGATAGTGTCTAAAGCGTTTATGAACACGCAGAAAATGCTATTGGGAAAAAAAAACACCGCAAAATTACATTTTTTTGCAATGTTTTTCCAATATCAGAATACACGGATAGTGTCTAAAGCATTTATGAAAACGCAGAAAATGTTATTGGGAAAAAAAACACAGCGAAATTAAATTTTTTTGCAATGTTTTTCCAATATCAGAATACACGGATAGTGTCTAAAGCGTTTATGAACACGCAGAAAATGCTATTGGGAAAAAAAAAACACTGCAAAATTACATTTTTTTGCAATGTTTTTCAAATATCAGAATACACGGATAGTGTCTAAAGCGTTTATGAACACGCAGAAAATGCTATTGGGCAAAAAAAAAAAAAAAACACTGCAAAATTAAATTTTTTTGCAATGTTTTTCCAATATCAGAATAAACGGATAGTGTCTAAAGCGTTTATGAACACGCAGAAAATGCTATTGGGAAAAAAAACACTCCAAAATTACATTTTTTGCAATGTTTTTCCAATATCAGAATGCACGGATAGTGTCTAAAGCGTTTATGAACACGCAGAAAATGCTATTGGGAAAAAAAAACACTGCAAAATTAAATTTTTTTGCAATGTTTTTCCAATATCAGAATACACGGATAGTGTCTAAAGCATTTATGAACACGCAGAAAATGCTATTGGGGAAAGAAAAAAACACTGCAAAATTATTTTTTTTTGCAATGTTTTTCCAATATCAGAATACACGGATAGTGTCTAAAGCGTTTATGAACACGCAGAAAATGCTATTGGGAAAAAAAAAAAAACACTGCAAAATTAAATTTTTTTGCAATGTTTTTCCAATATCAGAATACACAGATAGTGTATAAAGCATTTATGAAAACGCAGAAAATGCTATTGGGAAAAAAAAAACACTGCAAAATTAAATTTTTTTGCAATGTTTTTCCAATATCAGAATACACGGATAGTGTCTAAAGCGTTTATGAACACGCAGAAAATGCTATTGGGGAAAAAAAAACACTGCAAAATTACATTTTTTTGCAATGTTTTTCAAATATCAGAATATACGGATAGTGTCTAAAGCGTTTATGAACACGCAGAAAATGCTATTGGGAAAAAAAACACTGCAAAATTAAATTTTTTTGCAATGTTTTTCCAATATCAGAATACACGGATAGTGTCTAAAGCGTTTATGAACACGCAGAAAATGCTATTGGGAAAAAAAAAAACACTGCAAAATAAAAAATTTTGGAATGTTTTTCCAATATCAGAATACACGGATAGTGTCTAAAGCGTTTATGAAACGCAGAAAATGCTATTGGGAAAAAAAAAAACACTGCAAAATTACATTTTTTTGCAATGTTTTTCAAATATCAGAATACACGGATAGTGTCTAAAGCGTTTATGAACACGCGGAAAATGCTATTGGGAAAAAAAAAAAAAAAAACACTGCAAAATAAAATTTTTTTGCAATGTTTTTCCAATATTAGAATACACGGATAGTGTCTAAAGCGTTTATGAACACGCAGAAAATGCTATTGGGGAAAAAAAAAACACTGCAAAATTACATTTTTTTGCAATGTTTTTCCAATATCAGAATATACAGATAGTGTCTAAAGCGTTTATGAACACGCAGAAAATGCTATTGGGAAAAAAAAAACACTGCAAAATTAAATTTTTTTGCAATGGTTTTCCAATATCAGAATACACGGATAGTGTCTAAAGCGTTTATGAACACGCAGAAAATGCTATTGGGAAAAAAAAAAAACACTGCAAAATTAAAATTTTTTGCAATGTTTTTCCAATATCAGAATACACGGATAGTGTCTAAAGCGTTTATGAACACGCAGAAAATGCTATTCGGAAAAAAATAACACTGCAAAATTACATTTTTTTGCAATGTTTTTCAAATATCAGAATACACGGATAGTGTCTAAAGCGTTTATGAACACGCGGAAAATGCTATTGGGAAAAAAAAAACACTGCAAAATAATAAATTTTTTTTGCAATGTTTTTCCAATATAGAATACACGGATAGTGTCTAAAGCGTTTATGAACACGCAGAAAATGCTATTGGGAAAAAAAAAAACACTGCAAAATTAAATTTTTTTGCAATGTTTTTCCAATATCAGAATACACAGATAGTGTCTAAAGCGTTTATGAACACGCAGAAAATGCTATTGGGAAAAAAAAAAACACTGCAAAATTAAAATTTTTTGCAATGTTTTTCCAATATCAGAATACACGGATAGTGTCTAAAGCGTTTATGAACACGCAGAAAATGCTATTGGGAAAAAAAAACACTGCAAAATTACATTTTTTTGCAATGTTTTTCAAATATCATAATACACGGATAGTGTCTAAAGCGTTTATGAACACGCGGAAAATGCTATTGGGAAAAAAAAAAAACACTGCAAAATAAAAAATGTTTGCAATGTTTTTCCAATATTAGAATACACGGATAGTGTCTAAAGCATTTATGAACACGCAGAAAATGCTATTGGGAAAAAAAAAACACTGCAAAATTAAATTTTTTTGCAATGTTTTTCCAATATCAGAATATACAGATAGTGTCTAAAGCGTTTATGAACACACAGAAAATGCTATTGGGGAAAAAAAAAAACACTGCAAAATTAAATTTTTTTGCAATGTTTTTCCAATATCAGAATATACAGATAGTGTCTAAAGCGTGTATGAACACGCAGAAAATGCTATTGGGAAAAAAAACACAGCAAAATTAAATATCAGAATACACACAGACTATGGTGTATCTCTTAGTAAAATATGCAGTGCAGTGATGGTGCACTGAGCTTGCAGGTAAAACTTATATTTTGTCTGGCACTGGCCTCATGGCACTGTTAAAAGACTGTGCACTGCACCCCAGCCAGGGTACAATTGATTTAGGAATCTCTTGAATAATTCTCTCTGCCTCTTTCTCTTCCTTACTAAAGAAACTCTGTACCCTACTCTAGCTATGTAGATCGCTCACTGATCTAACTAATTAGAAGAAAAGTTAAGGAATGTGGACTGACTGACTGACTGACTTTATCACACTAACTCCTAAAATCCTCTCAGCAGCACAGGAACCTGTCAATAGCAGAATGACGCTGTGTGCTGTGTGTCTGGACTATATATAGAGGCTGGGTCACATGCTGCACTGCCCAATCACAGCCATGCCATTAGTAGGCATGGCTGTGATGGCTTCTAAGGGCACACTAGTGAAACTAGCGTCGATTGGCTGCCCTGCAGCTTGTAAAAGGCGCCAATACATCGCCGAACACCGGACCCGAACATACAGCCAATAGTTCGGGTTCGGGTCCGGGGCCCGGACACCCAAAAGTCCGGTACGGACCCGAACTTTACAGTTCGGGTTCGCTCAACCCTACTCATGTTTAAACCCTGTGAGTATTAATCTGGGTCAGGGTTAATAGAGTTCAGGGCTGGGTGACTCATACAGGCAGCTCTATGGTGCCTCCCCCCAATTCTGTAAAGTTGGAAAACATTCTGAAGCTGGAGGGCAGAGGCTAGGAAGGCTGGTACAGGGACCTACAAGGAAGGAGACTGCCACGTGTAGCAGGTCTCCCTGGGAGATAGCAGTGTGCTTAAATCGTCCCTACCTTGCCTTGGGAGTTCTCCAGAGAGTCAGTCAGGTAGACTGGTGAAAAAGCAGGCAGGTGTTCTGGTGGAGAAGCAGCCAGGTGGGCTAGCATTTTCTGCAGTGGTAGAGCTAGGACCAGTGTCTACAAGGAAGTCGGTGTTACTCCTGGATGCAGTTCACAACACATTGTATTACTTTCCAAGGGACTGAGGCTCCCTAGCCTGAAAGTGACTGGTGCCGATTTAACAGAGACGACATTGTGCCACTTTCCAAGGAACTGAGAGTTCCTAGCCTGTAATGGGATGTTGCTGATTGTCAGGGCTGGGCTCAGCCCTTCCTTCTCAAAGCTGGCCACTCAGCTGTCGGCTAATTTCCAGCTCCTTTTTCTCCACAGTGACTCACCTGTTGATATTCTGCTCATCAGTCCTGCCTACTTAAGCCATCCAGTCAAGATGATCTCTGCCTTCACCATGGTTACATCTCTAGAGACGCTCTTCTGTGTTCCTGTTTAGGGATAGGCTGGGTGTTCGATTCAAACCCACGTTCGAATCGAACACCGGGCGTTCGCCCGCTCGGTGAGCCCAGAACTATTTGGGCCGTTCGCATCACATTCGTGTGATGCGAGCGGCCCGCAATGCACTGCGCCAGTCGCAGTGCATTGCTGGCTGATGATTGGCCAAGCATGCACTGTGACCCCACATGCTTGGCCAATCACAGCGCCTGTTGTGCTTTTTTAAGGAAAGTTTCCCGCACATTTTTATTAAGTAATTTTTAACGAAGATATTTTTAAGATACAGGATCAATCTATATGACACAGTCTATATATATGAAACTTGATCACGGAGACGAGTGATCATACTTAATAGTCACATTTATTGGTTGACAGAAAACAAATATTTACATGAAATTAAAATACAGATTGCATTATTTGAATATTTGACAATTAATGGAAATACCCTCAAAATGGGCGTAGTTGTACCTTGGACATAATATCACCATGATAACTTCTTCAGTAGAATCAATAACCTTATACTTGACAATTTAACAGAATGTCTGTATTTTTCACACACCCAGCTGTTACTATGCTGCAGGTAAGTAACGTTGAACAATGCAAAAATAATTTAGACATTTGTTTGTCAATAAAATTTGGTATCTATGCAAAAATAATATATAATGAAAAAATTTTATATTAGAGAAAAATCTAAAAGGCGATTATTGATTCTGGAGAATGATTATCAATACTAGAATATTCAATACATCAATAATTAAGAGAACATATCAGATAAAATCAACATGTTATATTTACCCATTCCAAAATGGCTATTAATCTGGATTTAAGATGGCTACCGGGTTCAGGAATCTCCTTGGAGGTTAAAGTATATTTCCAGGCATGGCTGTCAGTCTATCTGGGAAGATGTTTCTCCCATTGTCCCTTCCTCCAGGGTGAGGGTGAGCCTCCTCTCAGGTTCTCCTGAGCTGTCTTCCTTTTTTTTTATCTCTCTTGCTTCTTAAATACTCTCTCACACAATAAGATTATAAAACTTGTAATATGTTCAGCCCAAAAGGTATGTGTCTCTTTCCTATTGGCAGGCAGACTTAATCATCCCTCCCAGTCGTTTAAATGTTTTTTAAGGTAATTTCACCTTTAACTACCAGGGGTCTCACATGTGTTTTGGGGCTGCTCTGTAAAGTAATATATTTTATTTTATACTGTATATTGTACCTTAGTGAAAATATCTATATCTTGAGTATTTGGGAATTCTACTAACTACATACTATCAAATCGCTTAGCATAATTATTGATCAATCACTTGCATAAAATGGTGATATATCTGCATATCATTGTATATTTGTAAAAATGTAGTCCCTTTGAAAAGGACACAAGTTATATGTATATATATATATATATATTAATCAACACCACATACAATTTTTATCTATCTGGATACCTGTATAATTTGGGTATCCAATCAATATTTCTTTATCTAAGCATAGTTCAATTCTAATACATTCATATCATAATCATATATTTGTCTTAATCCTAATTTGTTCCTAAAACAATTCTATTAATAATCACCATTTATTATGTTTTCTTTATAACCGATTTCATCAATTCATTGGATACTAAAATTATATTTTCTTTTGTGACCTACACATATCACATAGACTTTGAATGATTTATATTAACCGTATAAGTATTTTTAAAATATCTCTGACTGCACATATTTCAAATCTTTTTCCTTACAATGTCTCAAATGAACTTTAAACATTCGGGTGAACAATCTCATGTTTATTCTCATTAATTGTCCTGTTGGCGGAAAACTCCACTTGGTATCCTTGTCATTGTCTTATGAGAAGCAAGGACAATACCGACTCCTTGGTCTTATTTATCTCTCACTTTCTGAGCCCACATTGAGACAATCAGTTTATTTGCTCAACCTTCCCTTGAATCAAGGGACTTGTAGTTGTATTTACTCCCACACATATAGGAACTCATCTCTTTTGTTTTCGAACTAGGACCTCATTGTCCTGCAGTTTCTGTCTAAATACAGGCTTGTAAACTTTATATATTTGAGACTTGTAAAATAGGCAACCAGTTCATCTGCTGTTCAAGAGCAAAAGTTCACTTAATTTTTTTTAGGCCTACTCAATCTCCCATCTCTGTCAGTGAATATTAGATATATTTCTTCATAAATTCACAACACGCCGGAAGCGAGGAGAGCCATAATTGGCTACAGGCAGGATGCCTGTAGCCAATTATAGCTCAGGGGGTTTAGTACACACCCCACACTATAAAAGGCCGCCGCTGTGGCGGCCTAGTGTACTGTGTTCCGGTGACTGTGTCAGTGATACAGACTGTGATCATTCTACATTGCTGATGCTGAATGCTGATCATTTGACAGTATCTGCAGACAGTATGCTGACAGATGCTGACAGTATCTGCAGTGCTGTGCTGTGTTATACATTCTGCTGTGCTGAGTGGTGACATTATCTGCTGAGTGCTGAGTCTAACTTTATCTGCTGTGATTCTAGGGATTAGTCTAGTGTGTGTGTGCTGTTAGTACAGCATTGCAGTATCACATTACCTTCATCCTTCTGGCCTGTTGTGACCTAAGGCAGCCAGCCAGGCATTTGCAGGAGCTAGCGTGTGTGTGCTGTGTGAGTACAGCACAGCACACACAATAAACCAACTCAGCCTCTATCTGCCGTAAGGCCCTGTTGTTGTCATCTAAGGCAGCCAGGCATTTGCAGGAGCTAGCGTGTTCGTATGTGCTGTGTGAGTACAGCACAGCACACAATAAACCACCTCAGCCTCTATCTGTCATAAGGCCCTGTTGTTGTCATCTAAGGAAGCCACCAACTCAGCCTCTATCTGCCGTAAGGCCCTGTTGTCATCGAAGGCAGCCACCACCTCAGCCTCTATCTGCCGTAAGACCCTGATGTTGTCATCTAAGGCTGCCACCACCTAAGCCTCTATCTGCCGTAAGGCCCTGTTGTCATCTAAGGCAGCCACCACCTCAGCCTTTATCTGCCGTAAGGCCCTGTTGTTGTCATCTAAGGCAGCCACCACCTCAGCCTCTATCTGCCGTAAGGCCCTGTTGTTGTCATCTAAGGCAGCCACCACCTCAGCCTTTATCTGCCGTAAGGCCCTGTTGTCATCTAAGGCAGCCACCACCTCAGCCTCTATCTGCCGTAAGGCCCTGTTGTTGTCATCTAAGGCAGCCACCACCTCAGCCTCTATCTGTCATAAGGCCCTGTGGTTGTCATCTAAGGCAGCCACCACCTCAGCCTCTATCTGCCGTAAGGCCCTGTTGTCATCTAAGTCAGCCACCACCTCAGCCTCTATCTACCGTAAGGCCCTGTTGTTGTCATCTAAGGCAGCCACCACCTCAGCCTCTGTCATAAGGCCCTGTTGTTGTCATCTAAGGTAGCCACCACCTCAGCCTCTATCTGTCGTAAGGCCCTGTTGTTGTCATCTAAGGCAGCCACCACCTCAGCCTCTATCTGCCATAAGGCCCTGTTGTTGTCATCTAAGGCAGCCAGGCATTTGCAGGAGCTAGCGTGTGTGTGTGAGTACAGCGCAGCACACAATAAACCACCTCAGCCTCTATCTATCATAAGGCCCTGTTGTTGTCATCTAAGGAAGCCACCACCTCAGCCTCTATCTGCCGTAAGGCACTGTTGTCATCTAAGGCAGCCACCACCTCAGCCTCTATCTGCCGTAAGGCCCTGATGTTGTCATCTAAGGCAGCCACCACCTCAGCCTCTATCTGTCATAATGCCCTGTTGTTGTCGTCATCTAAGGCAGCCATCACCTCAGCCTCTATCTGCCGTAAGGCCCTTTTGGTGTCATCTAAGGCAGCTGCCACCTCAGCCTCTATCTGCCGTAAGGCCCTGTTGTTGTCATCTAAGGCAGCCACCACCTCAGCCTCTATCTGCCGTAAGGCCCTGTTGTTGTCATCTAAGGCAGCCACCACCTCAGCCTCTATCTGCCGTAAGGCCCTGTTGTTGTCATCTAAGGCAGCCACCACCTCAGCCTCTATCTGCTGTAAGGCCCTGTTGTTGTCATCTAAGGCAGCCAGGCATTTGCAGGAGCTAGCGTGTGTGTGTGTGTGCTGTGTGAGTAGAGCGCAGCACACAATAAACCACCTCAGCCTCTATTTGCCGTAAGGCCCTGTTGTTGTCATCTAAGGCAGCCACCACCTCAGCCTCTATCTGCCGTAAGGCCCTGTTGTTGTCATCTAAGGCAGCCACCACCTCAGCCTCTATCTGCCGAAAGGCCCTGTTGTCATCTAAGGCAGCCACCACCTCAGCCTCTATCTGCCGTAAGGCCCTGTTGTCATCTAAGGCAGCCACCACCTCAGCCTCTATCTGCCGTAAGGCCCTGTTGTTGTCATCTAAGGCAGCCATCTGCAGGAGTTAGTGTGTGTGCTGTGTGACTCCAGCACAATATACACTACCCACTAAAATGCCTGGAAGACCGACAAGGAAAGGCAGACAGTCCCGAGGCAAGAACACAGGGCAAGCAGGCTCTGTGTCTAGAGACAACAGTGCTGGTCGTGGACGTGGTGCATCGTCATCAGCACGTGGCCATGGGACACGCTTGTCCTTGTTTTCGACAGCTGGACATGTTGAGCCGCATCATGCCGAAGGCTTGGTAGAGTGGATAACCAAGCCCTCCTCATCCTCTCTCACCCAGGCTCAGGGTACTGGCAAAGCAGCTGCCAATGCGTACTCAATGGCATTATAGGGCACCCCTTCCCTAGACCCAACATGTCCTCCTGAGGAGTCCCCCGAACTGTTTGAGCACAGTGTTGGGTACATGCTCCAGGAGGATGTCCAACGTTTTGAAGGCTCAGATGATGATACCCAGCTAGAGGAAGGCAGTAGCGTGAGCGCAGAGAGAGGGGATGCTCAAGGACAGCAATCTGGCAGTCATGTTCCACCAGCTGCAGCTTACTGCCAGGTTTGCTCCAGTGGTGAAGAGGGAGGGGATGATGAGGTCACTGACTCCACGTGGGTGCCTGAAGGGAGAGAGGAGGAGGAGGAGGAGGCACATGTCCAACGAGGCAGGATGCCCTCCGGAGGCCAGCACACCAACTGAATCACACCGCAGAGCTCCGCCTGTGCAGGGCGCTGCCTCTGCACGTTATCACAAAAGTTCTTTGGTGTGGGCCTTTTTTCAGACGAGTGCATCAGATCGCACCACTGCTATTTGCAACATATGTCTCAAGCGTATCTCGCGTGGCCTAAACATCAGCCGCTTGGGCACCACAAGCATGACCAGACATATAACGACCTGCCATGCAGCTCGTTGGCAAGCGCACATTAAAGACCCACACCAAAGAACAAAGCGGACCTCTCCTTGCTCCTCATCAGCTGGGATCTCCAACCCCACTATACCTTCAGTCCTCTCTGAAAGCCGCACTGAGAGGAATGAAGGTGTAGAATTAGGTGTGTAACAGCCAAGTACTTGCGGGCACTCTGCTAGCAGTACACCGACATCCAATTCTACCAGGCAAATTTCCCTGCCCCAGCTGCTGGACCTTTGAAAGAAGGTTACTCCCAGCCATCCACATGACCAGCGGTTGAATGCTAGCTTGGCTAAATTGCTAGCACTTCAACTGCTGCCTTTTCAGTTGGTAGACTCGGCCCCCTTCCGTGAGTTTGTTCAATGTGCGGTTCCTCAGTGGCAGGTTCCCAAACGCCACTTTTTCTCACGGAAGGCGATTCCGTCTCTCTACCGGCATGTGGAAGGCAATGTCCATGCCTCGCTGGACAGGGCGGTCAGCCGTAAGGTGCATATTACCGCTGACTCATGGTCCAGCAGGCATGGACAGGGACATTACCTGTCTTTCATAGCCCATTGGGTCACTCTTTTGGCAGCTGGGACAAGGTGCAGTAGTGTTGGAGGTTGTTCCGCCACCACGCCTCCAAAATGCTACTACTGGTTGTGACACACCTCTCTCCTCCACCCCCTCCTCTTCTTCTTTCTCCATGGCCTCTTCGAGTGCTCTGTCCTCGGAACCAGCGGTGCTCCGTAGGCGTACAAAGGGGCTACGCAAATACGCAGGCAAAAAGATGCCATGCCGTGTTTGCGCTGGTGTGTTTGGGGGACAGGAGCCACACTGGGGCAGAGGTTCTGGCAGCTCTGCAGGGGCAGGCCGAGAGGTGGTTGACGCCACGCCAGCTTAAGCCAGGAATGGTGGTTTGTGACAATGGCACCAACCTCCTCTCTGCCCTGCGACAGGGACAGCTGACCCACGTGCCCTGTATAGCTCACATCCTTAACCTGGTGGTGAAGCGGTTCTTGGGCAGGTACCCAGGCTTACAGGATGTCCTGAGGCAGGCCAGGAAAGTCTGTGTGCATTTCCGCCGATCATATAATGCCAGTGCTCGGCTGGCTGAGCTGAAAAAGGAGTTGAACCTGCCCAAGAACCGCCTTATATGTGACATGCCCACCAGGTGGAACAGAGGCAGGAAGAGGAGGACTTCCTTGCCTCTCAAGGCCCCCTTTATACAGACAGTGTTCCTTCTCTCCCACCCATCACACAGGAAGAGGATGAGGAGGAGGAGGAGGAGGATTGTGTCAGCATGGAGGTGGAGCCTGGCACTCAGCAGCAGCAGTCTTTTAGGGATGATGTACAGTCCCAACAAACCAGTGGACTTGTACGTGGCTGGGAGGAGGTGGCTGACGATCATGTCGTCCTCAGTGACCCAGAAGACTCCGGACCGAATGCCTCAGCTAACCTACGTTGCATGGCCTCCCTGATCCTGCAAAGCCTGCGGAAGGATCCTCGTATTCTTCGGATCAAGGAGAGGAACCATTACTGGCTGGCCACTCTCCTTGATCCACGGTACAGGGGTAAGGTTGCGGACCTTATCTTGCCGTCGCAGAGGGAGCAGAGGATGAGACATCTCAGGGAGGCCTTGCAGAAAGGTCTGTGCAACGCGTTCCCAGAGACTGGGAGGTTACAAACTCCTGGTCCTGGACGACGAGTTGCTGAGGCTTCAGTCAGTAGCAGAAGGAGCGGTGGGAAAGGTGGACGTCTGACCGATGCGTTCAGACAATTTTTTAGTCAGCAGCCCCAAGGTATGATCAGTTCCAGCAACCATCGCCAGCGCCTGATATACATGGTGCAGGAATACCTAGGGGCAAGGTCAGATTTGGACACCTTTCCCACTGAAAATCCTCTGGCTTACTGGGTCTTGAGGATGGATCACTGGCCAGAGCTTGCACAGTATGCAATTGAGCTACTGGCCTGTCCTGCATCCAGCGTTCTTTCCGAACGCACATTCAGTGCTGCTGGAGGCTTTGTCACCGATCACATGGTGTGCCTGTCCACCGACTCGGTTGATCGACTGACCTTCATAAAGAACATTTTTGTTTCTGGGTGCCACCACCAGTGGCTAAGGCCCAATTTTTCAGCCCTGTTTAACAGGGGCATGTAATTACAATTTTTTAAGCAATTCTTCGCAACAGGTCTGACTGCTGTGCTCCAAGTACAGTATCTGTGAGGGGTTGCAGTGTTGTGGCACCAGCACCAGTGCCTAAGGCCCAATTTGTCAGCCCCTGTTTAACAGGGGCGTGTAATTACATTTTTTTAAGCAATGCTTCGCAACAGGTCTGACTGCTGTGCTCCAAGTATAGTATCTGTGAGGGGTTGCAGTGTTGTGGCACCAGCACCAGTGCCTAAGGCACAATTTTTCAGCCCCTGTTTAACAGGGGCGTGTAATTACAATTTTTTAAGCAATGCTTCGCAACAGGTCTGACTACTGTGCTCCAAGTACAGTATCTGTGAGGGGTTGCAGTGTTGTGGCACCAGCACCAGTGCCTAAGGCACAATTTTTCAGCCCCTGGTTAACAGGGGCGTGTAATTACAATTTTTTAAGCAATGCTTCGCAACAGGTCTGACTGCTGTGCTCCAAGTACAGTATCTGTGAGGGGTTGCAGTGTTGTGGCACCAGCACCAGTGCCTAAGGCACAATTTTCAGCCCCTGTTTAACAGGGACGTGTAATTACAAATCTTGATCTAATAGTTCACAGCAGGGCCCATTCCTGCGCCCACCAAGAGTAACTGTGAGGGCTTACAGTCTTGTGGCGACACTGTCCACCACCACCACCAAAGGCCTAATTTTTCCACCCCTGTTTAACAGGGGTGTGTAATTACAAATCTTGATCTAATAGTTCACAGCAGGGCCCATTCCTGCACCCACCAAGAGTAACTGTGAGGGCTTACAGTCTTGTGGCAACACTGTCCACCACCACCACCAAAGGCCCAATTATTCTGCCCTGTTCAACAGGTGCATGCAATTACAAATCTTGATCTAATAATTCACAGCAGGGCCCATTCCTGTGCCCACCAAGAGTAACTGTGAGGGCTTACAGTCTTGTGGCAACACCAACATCTAATGGGGCAAATTTCTGCAGAGTATATACGGCAGGCCCCTACTTTCAAACATCCAACTTACAAACGACTCCTACTTGCAAACGGAAGGAGAAAACAGGAAGTGAGAGGAAATCTACCCCTAGGAAGGGAAATTCTATCCTGTTAGATTTAATTTGGGAAACAGGTATCTCCTCTCTACTGATGCTTTATCACCAATTCTTGTTTCAATAAAAACCCCACTTTTCCAAAAACATTTGTCATTGGGACGGAAAGTGAGGTGAAATGTTCTGAACAGGTGCACAGACAGCAAAACAAATGTTACAGGGGTGATAACCCTTCCCTATGTTCTCCAAAAAGCTTAAAAATTGATTTTTTTGGATGGAGCTACACTTAAAAATTTACCTGTTCAAAATTACAAACAGATTCTACTTAAGAACAAACCTACAGTCCCTGTCTTGTTTGCACCGCCTGCATACTGCTGTTCAGAGTATATAGGGTTGTAGGTATAGGGTTTTATTTTGGGTGCGGGGTTCCCCTTAATATCCATACAAGACCAAAAGGGGCTGGTAATGGGCTGGGGGGGGGGGGGGGGGGGGGGGGGGGGGGGGGTGATGGGGTAGCCATGACATTTTTCTCAAAGATTTTCAACCATATTGCCAGGACAAGACATGACATTAAAGACGCAAGCAGTTTTAAATGGCTTATTTTTTTCCTTTACAAATGTCATTTTTTGCATGGACAGTTCTAAACACGGGAAACACATGCCACTTCACAGGCATACTTTAGACAGCCCCCAGGTACCATATTTAAAGGAATATTTCACTTTTTTTTTTTCACTTTATGCATCATTAAAATGACTGCTCCAGAAAAAATGTCAGTTTTTAAAACTTCTTTTTGCATTGATATATGTCCCCTGGGGCCGGACCCGGGTCCCCAAACCTGTTTTATGACATTCACATGCATATTGCCCGTTATAATTAGCACTTTTGATTTCGAACGTTCTCGTCCATTGTAACGAATAGGGTTCGAATATTCGCACAAACTTTCGGTCCGTTTGAAGGTTCTGGTGCGAACCGAACCCGGTGGTGTTCGGCTCATCCCTAGCCACCACCAGTGGCTAAGGCCCAATTTTTCAGCCCCTGTTTAACAGGGGCGTGTAATTACAATTTTTTATGCAATGCTTTGCAACAGGTCTGACTGCTGTGCTCCGAGTACAGTATCTGTGAGGGGTTGCAGTGTTGTGGCACCAGCACCAGTGCCTAAGGCCCAATTTTTCAGCCCCTGTTTAACAGGAGCATTTGCGGAAGCCTCCGAACTTTGTAGTCCCACCCTTGCCTCCCTCACTTCCCATGCCTCCTGGTACTGAGTCGGTCTGTACAGATGAACCCATGCACTTGGGCTTCACGCGTCTCTCTGCGGATGAGAGAACCCTTAGGAGGAGGGAGAGATTGTGCCTTTATTGTGTCCAGGCAGGTCACTTTTTGAAGTCTTGTCCTACGCGTCCAGGAAATGCCCGAACCTTGAGGTCCTGTCACGGACAGACCTTAGGTGGCTTTGTTTCGTCCCCAGTTATCCAGAAGGATAAGCCCCTGGTTTCAGTTACCCTCTCTTGGGCTGAGTGATCCGTTGTGATACAGGCTCTTATCGACTCTGTGGCTGCAGGCCTGTTCATTGATGCTGCCCTTGTATCGAAGCACTAGATTCCGCTGCAGCTGCGTGACACTCCACTTGCTATTGAGGCTCTTGACGGAAGACCTCTACAGCCTGCCCATGTGACTCATGAGACTGTTCCATTGTCCATGGCCGTAGGGGCTCTTCACAATGAGATAATCCAATTCCAAGTTATTTCCTCACCTAAGTTTCTGCTGGTTATTGGTCATCCTTGGTTTCAGAGGCACAACCCCTCTTTTGATTGGCTCCATACTGAGGTTCACTCCTGGTCGCCACAATGCAGTAAGACATGCTTCCAGAAGGTAGCCAAGGTCCTGTGCACCTCTTCACTCTCCTCCCTGCCGGAGGAGTCACGCAATTTTAGTGATGTCTTTGACAACGGTCAAGCCGGTAGTTTGCCTCCACACCGGTCGTATGATTGTGCAATTGACCTTCAACCTGGTGCCATACACCCTCGTGGCCGGATTTATCCTTTGTTGGTCTTGGAGGATAAGGCCATGGAGAAGTTTGTTGCAGACGCACTTTCTTAAGGGTTTCATCCGCAAATCCTCATCTCCTGCTGGTTTCTTCTTTGTGAAGAAGAAGAGTGGTGAACCGAGACCTTGTATTGATTATAGGGGTCTCAATCGTTTCACGAATAAGAATGCCTATCCGATTCCATTGATTACAGAGTTATTTGACTGCCTCAAGGGAGCAACGGTTTTAACCAAGCTTGATTTGAGAGGGGCAAAACTGCATTTAATTCCAGAACACGCCATTATGAGTACCCCGTAATGCCTTTTGGCCCAGTAATTTATTAAAGATGTCCTCCGAGATTTGTTCCAGTTATGTGTGGTGGTTTATCTCGATAATATCCTCATATTTTCCAAGTCCCTGGAGAGCCACCACACAGATGTCTGTCATGTGCTTCAGAAATTAAGAGAGAACAATCTCTATTGTAAATTGGAGATGTGCGAATTACATTGTGAACAGGTTAAATTCCTGGGTTATGTAATTTCCACTGCTGGTTTTTCGATGGACCAAGAGAAACTTTCAGCAGTCCTACAGTGGCCCCGACCCCTGGCTTTACGTCCTCTGCAGCGTTTTCTTGGCTTTGCCAACTATTATCAGACGTTTATTCGTAACTTCTCGTCTCTAGCCCCTGACTGATATGACCAGAAAGGTTGGTCACCCACAGAGTTGGTCTCCGGAGTCCATTAAGGCTTTTGAGAGTCTCAAGGCTGCCTTTGTTTCTGCTCCTGTGTTGGCACATCCTGATCCTACGTTACCTTTTATCCTTGAGGTTGATGCTTCTGAGACTGGAGTTGGCGCCCTTCTGTCTCAACGTCCTACCTCTGGGAATGCTATGCATCCTTGTGGCTACTTTTCCAAGAAATTGTCACCTGCGGAGTGCAATTACGAGATTGGTGACAGAGAGCTGTTAGCGATTATTTTAGCCCTGAAAGAATGGAGACATCTCCTCAAAGGTACCACTGTGCCGGTTCTCATTCTTACTGACCATAAGATTCTCACATTCTTCTCTGAGGCTAAATGCCTCTCTCCCAGAAGGGCGTGATGGGCTCTTTTCTTGTCTAGTTTCAATTACATTGTCTCATTCTTACCCAGTACTAAGAATGTAAGAATTTTATTCCACTTAAGATGTTGCCCACTTCTTAAGCCATAGAATGAGCCAATCAGTCCTTGGAGCAATTCCTACGTTGCTATATTTCTGACCATCATAACAACTGGTCAGACCTCTTACCATGGGTGGAGTTTGCTCACAATAGTGCCTTGAATTATGCTTCCCGATTGTCCCCGTTTATGGCGAACTATGGTTTCCAACCTTCCATTTTGCCTGACTCATTTGTTCCGCAGAGTATTCCTGCATTAGAGGAGCATCTCCGAGGTCTTCGTTTCACTTGGGCACAAGTCTAGGAGGCTGTGCAACATGCTAATGATAGGTACAGACTCCATGCTGACCGCAGACGCCTGCCTGCGCCTTACTACCAGGTTGGGGACAGGGTCTGGCTGTCATCTCGCAACCTCTGACTTCGTGTTCCCTCTCTGAAGTTCGCACCTCGGTTTATTGGGCCTTTCTGTATTCTTTGCAGGATAAACCCAGTGGTTTACGCATTAGACCTTCCTTCTATTATGCGTATTTCAAATGTATTTCATGTCTCCTTATTAAAACCTTTGGTCTGCAGCTGCTTTACCACCTCGGTGCCTTGTCCACACACTGTACAGGTTGAGAACCATGAGGAGTATGATGTACAGTCCATTGTTGACTTCCTTAGGTTCCGTGGGCGCATACAGTACCTAGTGCATTGGAAAGGGTACGGTCCGGAGGAACGCTCTTGGGTCTCATCCTCAGACGTACATGCCCCTGTCCTCCTCCATGATTTCCATAGAAGTTTTCCCCTCAAGCCTGGTGGTCCTCCAAGGTGGAGGGGTCATTGAGGAGGGGGTACTGTCGGGTCTGGGCTCAGCCCTTCCTTCTCAAAGATGGCCGCTCAGCTGTCGGCTAATTGCCAGCTCCTAAAAAAACATCTTTCCACTGCAATTACAGAAATATTTGATGAACCTGGAGAAAAACCACCCCATGAAGATGAAGGTTTATAGATAAATATGGACTCCGAAATCTATCTCTTGCAGAAAGGTCATCACTGAACTGTCTACCTATCTGAAAACAGAAGGATGTTCAGCGGGTTGAGATCTTAAGATAGACTTCATGTTCCTATTTGAGTGGAACAAACCACCTCAGAGACTGCGCTAAGTCTTACTGGCCTTAGATACTGTGAAAAAACCCAGCAGCCTCAGATGCTTCCCTCACCCCGGTGGGGAATAGCTTACAGCGTCTGGTATCTCGTGGGCAGTCTCCCATCTGTATACTAACCAGGCTTGATCCTGCTTAGGCTTCAATCAACTGAGATCGGGCATGAACAAGGTGATGTGGCCACAGTCTGATGAAAAATGAATGCGCCAGAACACACTGCAATGCCAAACACCACAGTGGTTCAGATGGACCCAAAACCACTGGCCATTGAGGGATGTGGATACCTGCCAGATCACTGAACCTGAGAGCGGTGCTCCTGCTTCCCCCGGCTGTCTCTCTTTTCTGGAAATGTTTTTTTTTTTTTCAAAACTCTTTATTCCAAATTTTTCATTACATAATAATTTACATTATACATTTTTATATACTTTTACATTTCTTTATATAATACAAATTATAGTTACATTTGCTCCTCTCTTTCATTCCTTCCTCTCTCACCCTCTGTGGTCACTTAATACTATATTTTCAGATATTCCTCTATCCACTGCTAGCCATGTTCTATTCCATTTTGCCCATATATTTTCATACCTTCGCCCGTTTCCCCTTTGTTCGTACATTATTTTTTCATAGGGTAGGACCTGGTTTACTGCTCTCACCCATTGGGTTACTGTCGGGGGATATGGCTGAATCCATTTTTCTATTATTTGTTTTCTTGCCAGAAACAGTACCTCCCTTAAGAAGGTATTATTATCTCTATTATCTCTCTCTTCCCTCAATATCCCCAACAAACATAATTCCATCGTAGCTATAAAAGGTTTATTCAGGACTTTTCCTATTTTCCTAGCTACTTGTTGCCAATATTTTCCTATTTTACCACAGTACCACATTACATGAAGGAAGTCTGCTCCCCCCTGCCCACATCTAGTACATCTTGGTTCAGTCATCCTCCCCATTTTGTGCAATCTATTTGGAGCCAAGTACGTCTGATGTATTATATTCATCTGTATTATCCTGTTATTCATTGCAGGGGATACCTTCCAGTGGGAATTGCAGGCTTCATCCCATTCATGATCGCTCATGTCTGGGATAGCCTCCTGCCACTTATCCCTTATTTTCAATGGTTCGCCTTCTATTTTCTTCTGTAACAGGTGTGTGTAAATCTTTGCTATCAATCCCTTAGGTCCCTGTGATCTCAGGATGCCTATAAGGGGATATTTAGATATTTTTAATTCCTCTATTCTAAACTGTGTCTGTAGCACCTGCCTCAGCTGAAGGTATCTGTAGAACTGTTTACTCGATAAATTATATTGTTTACATAGGTTTTCATAGGTTAGTATCACATTTTTGTCATATAGCTGACCAAAAGTTATTATCTTATTCTGCTTCCAAAATT
Source organism: Lithobates sylvaticus (assembly GCA_028564925.1). NCBI lineage: Eukaryota > Metazoa > Chordata > Amphibia > Anura > Ranidae > Lithobates > Lithobates sylvaticus. The sequence goes on from CM053038.1 coordinate 1,514,851, forward strand.
TACTATCCTCAAAGGCTTCCAGTTGTTCAAATTTTGGATTGTTCCAAAGCGCAGTTTCTGCTGGGATTCCAACAAATCCCGTCAGTTTCTTAGCCTCTCTCCATACTGTCCTTGCCACTTTCAAAAGGGGAATTTTTACTCCCACTCTCCTCAGATCTTTTAATTCTAATCCCGTCATTAAATCATCTATTTGCATTTTACTAAGGAGATATTCCTCTATCCTTGTTATTTTTTCCTGTCCTACCCATGATCTTAGATGTTTCAATTGCCCTGCCAAATAATATAAATATAAATCCGGGAGGGCCAGTCCAGCTTCTGTCTTTGGTCTTTGTAGTTTATTACATTTTAATTTACATCTTCCATATGCCCAAATGAACCGAGTCATCTGCGAGTTTAATTTTTTAAATATCTGTTTTGGTATTTTTACTGGGGAGTGTGCAAATACATATAAACACTTGGGTAATATAATAGATTTTATCAGGTGAATTCTGCCTGCCATTGATATTGGTAGCTTTATCCATATTTCCAATTTTCTCTTCACATGTTCTACTAGTGGGAGTATATTAGCTTCCATCTCGTCTTCATGTTTCAACGTAATATTTACTTCTAAATATTTAAAAACTTCAACTATTTTTAATGGGGTCTGAGCTCTCCTTTCATTACCTGTTCCCAAAGGCATCAGTGCGGATTTTTGCCAATTTATTTTTAACCCTGAGAACCTCCCGTATGTTTCTATTATTCTCATTGCTTCCGTCAGAGATGCTTGCGCATCTCCCATATATAATATAATGTCGTCCGCATATAAGCCTATGTGTTCGTTTTTTTTTCCTACTTTAATCCCTTTATATTTATCTGATTGTCTGAATCTATTTGCCAGTGCCTCAATTGCCAGAGCAAATAATTGCAGTGACATTGGGCAGCCCTGTCTTGTTCCTCTATATAGTTTTATTGTGGGGGATAATATACCGTTTATTAGTAAATTGGAGCATGGTTGTTTATAAATTATTCTCACCCATTTTCTAAATTTTTCCCCAAATCCATTCCTTTCCAGGACTGTCTGCAGAAATTCCCATTCTATAGAATCAAATGCCTTGGCTGTATCCAGCAATGCCAATGCACTTGTTTCCGGGATAAACTCTCTCATTTGTGTCATATATTGCGTCCTTCTAATATTAATTGATGTGGATTTCCCTGGCATAAATCCAGTTTGATCCTCCACTATTATAGACAAGATTACCTGATTGAGCCTTTTGGCAAGCACTTTTGCCAGTACTTTATAATCTATATTTAATAATGATATTGGCCTATACGACCCACACTCAGTTCTGTCCTTGTCTGGTTTTGGTATCAATATGACTGTAGCATCATACATGGAGACCGGCATTTCTCCCCTTTGGAACGCCTCTCCATACATTTTGGTCATAACTGGTACCATAATCTCTGCATATCGCTGGTACATTTCCAGTGGTATGCCATCTGGCCCTGGGGACTTACCCTTTCCCAGAGAGAAGATAGCTTCTCGTACTTCCTCTTCCTCTATGTCCCTCTCTAACTTCTCTTTTTGTTCCTCTGTTAATTTAAGGAAGTCCAAATCCTTCAGGTAATCCTCTATCTCTTCTCGTGTACAGGTCAATGTTGATGTATACATGTTAATGTAGTATTTTTGGAATATCTCGAGTATCTCATCTAATGTGTTTACCATCTCTCTTTTTTCATTTTTCACCTCTGATATTGCTAGTGATGGGGTTTGTCGTTTTATCATAAAGTTCAGCATCTTATTAGATTGTTGTCCTTGTTCAAAGTTTATTTGTGCATATTGGAGTTTCTTACGCTTAGCGTTAATTATTAGTTGGTTCTTATATTGCCGTGATGAGGCTGCCCATTTTATTTGGTTTATATTTGAGGGGTCCCCTATAAACCTATTTTCTGCCTGTGCACATAATTGTTCCACTTCCTCCTCTTCCTGTCTGTTAGTACGTTTAATGTATGATATTGTTGATCTTGTTATCCCCCTCAAATATGCCTTAAATGTGTCCCAGAGTACTCCATCTATTTTCCTGTTGCCATGTGCTTCCAGGAACATTCCCATTTGCTCTGGAATTCTATCATTTAATCCTATCTGGGTTAACCATTGAGCCTGTATCCTATAACCCGGTCTTATTCTTTTTGGGCCTATTTTTAGCTCAAAGGTTAATCCAGAATGGTCAGACACCCCTCTTGTCATGTACGCCACAGACCGAACCATTGGCAGGATCTTTTCGTTCCCCATTACCATATCTATTCTAGACATGCGCCCTCTCCCTGGTGCATGCCATGAATAAGCCCGGGTCCCAGGGTTTCTGATCCTCCACAAGTCAGCCCATCCTACTTCATTCATAAATTTCTCCAACACCTTCGGCCCTTCCCCCTCCATTATGCTTACTTCTTCCGAACCTGTCTAATTTTGGGTCTAAACACATATTGAAATCTCCCATACATACGACATGTGCCTCTGGGTATTCTGACATAAATATCACTGCCTCTTTCAGTACTCGCATTGTAGCTGGGGGGGGGGGGGGGTTATAAATCCCCATGATTACAACAGGCATTGCATGCACCAGCGCAAAGACAAAAACATATCTTCCATCGGGATCTCTTTTTTCTCTAATACACTCCCATATTACCCCTCAGTGGACCAAAAGAGAAACCCCTCTTGAGTATGTAGTATGACATGAGTGGCTTGACCATTGTATCCAAGGTTTTTCTAGATACTTCAATCTCTCTTTAGTCATATGTGTTTCTTGGATACAAATGATCTTTGCCTGCACCTTGTTAATTTCTGAGAAAACCTGTGTTCGTTTTAATTGCGTTCCCATTCCTCTCACATTCCATGACAGAAATGTGTGCTGATTACTCATATTTATTGTATTTTATTTTAGCCATTATTCCCCCGAAAAATAAAAGAAGAGGAAAAAAAAAAAAATCCTATGTCCCTTTTTCCTTTCCGTGACCATTCTCTTTTCTACCTCTCTCCTCTCATTCATCCATTCCATTCCATTCATCCATATCATTTTTTTAGGGCATTACCAACATATTGCATTTTTGCTCTTATATAGGTAATTTATTTCGATTTCAGCCTGTCTGCTCCTACCCTTTTCCTGCTTAATCGGGAATATGAGGGGCGAGGGGGGAGCCGCCAAGGAGGGGGGAGGAGGAGGCAAAAAAAAAAAGGGGAAACACCGCACAGCAAAAAAAAAATACATTTTTTTTTTCTTGCTCTCCCCCTTCCTCCACTTCCCTCCCTCCACCCTTCCCTTCCTCCTTCCTTGTGCACAACTCTATTATCTCATCTACTCACTCCCCATCCCTCCCCCCTTCCCCCATTTACAGTGGTGTGAAAAAGTGTTTGCCCCCTTCCTCATTTCCTGTTCCTTTGCATGTTTGTCACACTTAAGTGTTTCGGAACATCAAACCAATTTAAACAATAGTCAAGGACAACACAAGTAAACACAAAATGCAATTTGTAAATGAAGGTGTTTATTATTAAAGGTGAAAAAAAATCCAAACCATCATGGCCCTGTGTGAAAAAGTGATTGCCCCCTAAACCTAATAACTGGTTGGGCCACCCTTAGCAGCAACAACTGCAACCAAGCGTTTGCGATAACGTGCAATGAGGCTTTTACAGCACCCTGGAGGAATTTTGGCCCACTCATCTTTGCAGAATTGTCCTAATTCAGTTACATTAGAGGGTTTTCGAGCATGAACGGCCTTTTTAAGGTCATACCACAACATCTCAATTGGATTCAGGTCAGGACTTTGGCTAGGCCACTCCAAAGTCTTCATTTTGTTTTTCTTCAGCCATTCGGTGGTGGACTTGCTGGTGTGTTTAGGATCATTGTCCTGCTGCAGAACCCAAGTTCGTTTCAGCTTGAGTACACGAACAGATGGTCGGACATTCTCCTTCAGGATCTCTTGGTAGACAGCAGAATTCATAGTTCCTTTTATCACGGCAAGTCTTCCAGGTCCTGAAGCAGCAAAACAGCCCCAGACCATCACACTACCACCACCACATTTTACTGTTGGTATAATGTTCTTTTTCTGAAATGCAGTGTTCCTTCTACGCCAGATATACTTGGACACACACCTTCCAAAGAGTTCCACTTTTGTCTCATCGGTCCACAGAATGTTGTCCCAAAAGTCTTGGGGATCATCAAGATGTGTTTTGGAGAAATTGAGACAAGCTTTGATGTTCTTTTTGCTCAGCAGTGGTTTTCTCCTTGGAACTCTGCCATGCAGGCCATTTTTGCCCAGTCTTTTCCTGATGGTGGAGGCATGAACGCTGACCTTAACTGAGGCAAGTGAGGCCTGCAGGTCCTTGGACGTTGTTGTGGGGTCTTTTGTGACCTCTTGGATGAGTCGTCGCTGCGCTCTTGGGGTAATTTTGGGCTGCCGGCCACTCCTGGGAAGGTTCACCACTGTTCCATGTCTTCGCCATTTGTGGATAATGGCTCTCACTGTGGTTCGCTGGATTCCCAAAGCTTTGGAAATGGCTTTATAACCCGTTCCAGACTGATAGATCTCAATTACTTTCTTTCTCAATTGTTCCTGAATTTCTTTGGGTCTCGGCATGATGTGTAGCTTTTAAGGATCTTCTGGTGGACCTTACTGTGTCAAGCAGCTCCTATTTAAGTGATGCCTTGATTGTGAACAGGTGTGGCAATAATCAGGCCTGGGTGTGGCTAGAGAAATTGAACTCAGGTGTGGACAACCACAGTTATAGTATGTTTTAACAAGGGGGGCAATCACTTTTTCACACAGGGCCATGATGGTTTGGATTTTTTTTCACCTTTAATAATAAACACCTTCATTTACAAATTGCATTTTGTGTTTACTTGTGTTGTCCTTGACTATTGTTTAAATTGGTTTGATGTTCCGAAACACTTAAGTGTGACAAACATGCAAAGGAACAGGAAATGAGGAAGGGGGCAAACACTTTTTCACACCACTGTATTTGTGTTTATAGTGTTTATAATGTGTCTCTTTACCTTACCCTAGCCTTCCCTTATTATTGTGTTTTTGAGAAAAAAAAAAAAAAAGGGAAAAGAGAAAGATTTCCTCTCTCTCTTCCCTTTATAACTAGTGCTTATTTCAATGTGTTTCGCTGTGATTTTAGCTCCATTTTCCTATTTATACACACCCCATCACCCTCCATTTATCCCCCCTCCTCCCCATCCCTCCCGCTCCCCTATCAAATAAACACACAAATAAACATTTACATTTTACCTTTCCCCATTTCTCCCCTCAAAAAAAAAAAAAAAAGGAAGGGGGAAAAAAATAAAAAAAAGACGAAAAAGGCAAAGCACAAGAAAAAAAAAAAAATAAGAAAAAAAAAAACCAAAACACACCAAAAAAGAAGGAAAACCAAATCAATAAATTATTAAAACTTCTTCCTTTAACCTAAGGAAAGAAGAAAAAAAAAGGGGAAATAAAAGCAAATATAAAGTAGGGAGAGTGTCCTTCTCATCCCCCCTCCTCCGCCCCCCCCCCCAAAGTCCCGATCTTCTTGGTGTCTCTTATCCTTTCAGGGCTTCTCTGTTTCTCCTGTCGAGGCATAGGCTTAATTATTCCCAGCCAGTCTTTAGCTTGTTCAGGTGTACTGAAAAACAAAGTCTTTCCCCCTTCCTCCACTCTCAATCGTGCTGGGTATGCCATAGAATATTCAATTCCTGCCTCTCTCATTTTTTGTTTTATTTCATAAAATGTTGCCCGTTGTTTTTGCAGCTCCAGAGAGAAGTCTGGAAATATTGATATTTTGCTATTTTCATAACGAATCTCTCCTTTTTGTCTTGCTTTCCGCAGAATTGTGTCTCTGTCTCTGCAGTTTAGTAGTCGTGCCAACAGGGGTCTAGGGGGAAACCCTGGTTTAGGTGTTACTGTCGGGACCCTATGCGCTCTCTCCACTGCGTATGCTGCTGATACCTCCATATCTGGGAATACATTTTTCAGCCATTTTTCTATAAAGTCACCAGGATTAAACCTTTCTGCCTTTTCTGGTAAACCGACTATTCTTAGGTTATTGCGGCGCATACGGTTCTCAAAATCATCAGATTTTTGATGCCACAGGGTAATCTGTTTTTCTATCGTAGCTATCTTTTTAGGCATAGGGGTAACAGTATCTTCCAATAAAGCAGTCCTATTTTCCACTTCCATCATTCTCTCTCTTATACTCTGCATATCATGCCTGATCAGTCCTATGTCATTTATAATCTCATCCATTTTACCTGTTAAGGCTGTATTACTCGAGTGGATGGCCTCCATTATCTGGGAGTTCATCTGTTCCAGGGTCAGTTTGGGATGTTTCTCCTGTTTTTCTGCTGCTTTCCCGGACTGCGGCTGGGGCGTGTTAAGCTTCTGGGTTTCCAGCGCTGATGGTCCACCACTCCGTGTCTGTGGGGGGCTACGCCCGCCGTCTTGCTTATCCGTTCGAGCAAATTCTTTAAGACGATCGGCCGCCGACTGCTTACTATTGCTCATCGCACCAAGCGATCGTTTTCACGGGTTTCACGGGTTTAAAGTCTCGGTAGCAAAAGCCGATCAGGGTTCCATAGGAGACTCGGGCACCACCAAGCGTTCGTTTTCGCAGGCTTAGGGTCTCGGTAGCAGGGACTATTCAGGATACTGTCAGAGACTCAGGCTGATCTCAAACCTCCCGCTGTTCACATCCGAACGCCGCGTCCGACCGTCACATCCGGTCGCGTCGGCGGAAGCGGAAGTCAGGCCCCCAACTGATTGTTCTTCTGGAACTGTTTAACTGGTATAACAGGTAACCTAATAAACAGTCCTCCAAGGATGCAGGTCTAAAACAATGTTGGTTTACCTCTATGCAAGCCCTTAGGTATGCAAGTACCTAGGCATGCAAACATGCAGGTATACAAGTGCTCTTGCCAGTCATGCATTCATGTATGCAGTACAGGGTCAATACACTCATATGGATGTACCCTCAGACAAACAAGCACCCAGGCAAATAGGCCCATATGCATGTAGACCTATGTAAATAAGAACATAGGTAAATAGTCCCAGAGAAAACAAGTACATATGTATACAGCTTAATGTAATAAACATATGTATGCAGTACAAATGAAAACATGCCAGCATGTGTTTAAGCAATATGCTTCTATGGAAGCATGTGTTCATGCAAATATGCATTTGGGCAAAATATGAAAATGTGCGCCGTATACACGCATTCATGCAACACGTGCCCATGGAAACAGGCATTCTCACAATAAGCAAGCATGCGTTTATGAAACGTGTTTATGCAACACATATCTATGTAGACATGTATAAACATGCATCTTTATGCAACCATGTATCTTTATGTTATCATGCCTCCTTACGCGATCATGTATCTTTATATGATTCAGCATATTTTTGTGATCCAGCAACTTTTTGCGATCCAGTATCTTTATGCGATCCAGTATCTTTATGCGATCCAGCATCTATATGCAATCCAACATCTTTAAGCAAACAAGCATTTTTATGCGATCAAGCATCCTTATGCGATCAATCGGCTTTATGTGATCAAGCAGCTTTATGCGATCAAGCAGCTTTATGTGATCAAGCATCCTTATGCAATCAAGCGGCTTTATGTGATCAAACAGCTTAATGTGATCAAGCAGCTTTATGCAATCAAATATTTTAATGCAACCATGGGGGCTATTCACCAAAGGCAAACCCACCATGCACCACAAGTGTACCGCAAGTGCACTCAGAAGTAAAGTCGCTGTAGATCTGGGGGAGACATGCAAGGAAAATAAAAAAATGCATTTTAGCTTGCACATGATTGGATGATAAAATCAGAAGAGCTTCTCCTCATTTCAGATCTACCCCTTAGATTCAGAGCGACTGCACCCCCAAGTGCACCCGTGGTGCAAAGTGGATTTGCCTTCCGCAAGCAACCCCCCATGTATTCTATGTGAACATGTATAACCATGTATATTTAAGCAAACATGTATAATCATGTATCTTTATGCGATCTAGCATTTCTATGCAACCATGTATCTTTATGTGACCATGTAAAATCATGTATATCTATACAAACATGTCTAAACACGCATCTTTATGCAACCATGATCATGTATCTCTATGCAAACATGTATAACCATGTATATTTATGCAAAACATGACAAAAACATGCATCTTTGTGCAATCATGCATCCTTGTGCAACCATGCGTTTTTAGCAACCATGCATTCCAGCAACCGTGCGTTCCAGCAGGTTTGCAAGCACCTGCTTAACTGAAATTGGGCCCAACTAGACCTACAGGATTTAGCCAAGCACATATGCACTATACTGTAGATATAACTCCTTAAAAATGCATCCATGCTCACGTTTTCCCAAATGTGTATATTTAAACATGCATTTAAGACACAAGATTGCAAGCATGTATACTACGCTGCACCTATAAGTGCAGTCAACACTTTAAAGTGAGCTGCTAACCATCCAGGGGTGTTTTAACTTTCAGTTGTTCGGTCCCCCCGGATAAGCAGTAAAAATGCAGCATATAATCATGACTTGTCTTCACCCATAGTAAGTACCGTATTTATCGGTGTATAACACGCACCTTTTTCCCATTAAAATCAAGGGAAAATCGTGGGTGCATGTTATATGCCAATCCCCACCGATCCCCCGCTGATCTCCGCTGACAATGAGCGGAGAGGAGCGATCGCCGCCGAGATATACATAGCCGAGTGTACTCAGCTCTTCTCAGCTCTGCTAACAGTCACGCCCAGTCCCGCCATTGGACCTGTGTTATGTCCATTATTGGGCATGACTGTGAGCTGGGCCGAGAAGAGCCGAGTACACTCGGCTATGTGTATCTCGGCTCCGCCCAGTCCCTGCTATCTCGGCGGCGCTCGCTCTGCTCCGTCAAGTCTTGGCAGCGCCAATTTTAAATCGTCCAAGTGATGGACACTGAGGGCAAGGCTGCACTGGGGAAAGGCTGCACTGGGACGAGGCTGCACTGGGGCAAGGCTGCACTGGGACAAGGCTGCACTGGGGAAAGGCTGCACTGGGGAAAGGCTGCACTGGGACAAGGCTGCACTGGGGCAAGGCTGCACTGGGGAAAGGCTGCCCTGTTGAAAAGCTGCACTGGGACAAGGCTGCACTGGGACAAGGCTGCACTGGGGCAAGGCTGCACTGGGACAAGGCTGCACTGGGGAAAGGCTGCACTGGGACAAGGCTGCACTGGGGAAAGGCTGCACTGGGACAAGGCTGCACTGGGGCAAGGCTGCACTGGGGCAAGGCTGCACTGGGGCAAGGCTGCACTGGGGCAAGGCTGCACTGGGACAAGGCTGCACTGGCAAGACTGCACTGGGACAAGGCTGCACTGGCAAGGCTGCACTGACAAGGCTGCAATAGACACTGGGGGCAAGGTTGCACTGGGGCAAGGCTGCACTGACAAGGCTGCACGGGGGGCAAGGCTGCACTGGGGCAAGGCTGCACTGACAAGGTTGCATTGACAAAGCTGCACTGGCAAGGCTGCAATGGACACTGATAAGACTGCATTGATGGGCATTTAAATGTAAGGTTTTTTTTCCTTAAAATTCCCTCCTAAACTTGGGGTGCTTGTTATACGCCAGCGCGTGTTATATGCCAATAAATACGGTACTCACACTTTGTTAGTATCTTTAGGCTGCTGCTATGTCTCCAGAGGCCTACTGAACCTGTTGCCACATGGCATGGCCACCCTTCCTGCCTATATAAAAAATAGGCCATACTGAGTGAGCCTGCGCCCTCTAGTGGCTGGAGGAGAAACCACAGCCACATGAGTAAGAGTACATAGCATGATTAAACGGCACACTGCTCCCAGTGGCCACCAGGAGAACAGACAGTCAGATTTCCCTCTCTTTTTTTAAAAAAAAGAGAAACTGCAAACAAATGCAGACTTACCATTCCTGCTGCAGGACTCTGAATATAACAGTTCACTCTTCACCCATCACGCCGAGCTTTGTCATAAAAGACCTTCAGAGACTGGGTCCCCCTTAATCTGGGGTCCACTCCCCTGGAACTGTATAGCACCCTGCAGGAAAGCACCTTGGTCAGAACATATACTGTACAGGTTTCCATTACACAGGGTCCAGTGCCATAAGGCTGCATTACAGGCAAAACCTCAAGGGATCTTCTCTCCTTCCCATGAGGCTTGGGTACCATCCATTTTAGCCTTCATGCCATCAGAATGGATCTGATCATAACGCCCTTTACCGAGACATCATTAAGTTTTGAAGAGCTTCAAACAGCCATGACCATCACCTTCAAGACACTGGCGAAAAAACGGAGGTACTTCCTGTATGGGAGGGGTTATATGGGGGGAACTTCCTGTCGATTGGTTGCCAGTGTCCATTCACCTATAGGTGGCGTATAACCCAGAAAAATCATTATTATTGTGCTCTGTGTCCCATGATGTACGATAAAGAAAACATTTTTCTCTCTTCTACAGATTGGATAGAAATCAGCTGACAGACAGTTCCTGTACCCACCTGGCATCTGGAATAGGAAAAAACCAGACACTGAGGACACTGAACCTGTCTGAGAACAATCTTGAGGGTCCTCATTTCAGGGATCTGATGAAAGCTCTGACAACAAGCCGGATAGAGGAATTACAGTGAGTATAACAGGAATGACTGAGACAATAATATTCTGGGACAGTTTAACATTCCAACCCCCACCCCCTGGTTCGCACCAGAACACCGTGAACAGGCAAAAAGTTCTAGCGAACATGCAAACCTTATTAACCGGTTTCCGACTGGCTCACATCCTTATACTGCGGAACAATGGCACCGCTGGGCGAAACCCCATACAGGTATAGGGTCCCCTTTAAGTGACACCAGAGGGCGCACGCCCGCTGCACGGCGGGGGACCTAGTAAGTAGGAACAATGATATGTCTCCTCCCCAATCAGTCCACATTTAACACCTTGATCACCCCCTAGTGTTATCCCCTTCCCTACCAGTGACATTTACACAGTAATCAGTACATATTTATAGCACTGATCACTGTATAAATGTCAATGGTCCCAAAAATGTGTCAAAAGTGTCCGATCTGTCTGTCGTAATGTCGAAGTACTGCCAAAAATCACAGATCACCTCTATTACTAGTAAAAAAAACAATAATAATAAAAATGCCAAAAAATGCCATAAATCTTTCCCATAGTTTGTACACGCTATAACTTTTTTGCAAAGCAATCAATATATACGCTTATTGCGTTTTTTTTACCAAAATATGTAAGAATATATATTGGCCTAAACTGATGAAGAAATTTTGTTTTTAACCACTTCCCAACCGGCGCACACAGATGTACGTCGACAGTCGTGATCTCCGTTAGTCGGTTTGCGGGGACTCGATCGCCAAGGGGATACCCGCGATCATCTCACAGGGAGGAAGAATGGGGAGATGCTAAAGTAAACAAGCATCTCCCCGTTCTGCCTAGCAACAGTGTCACTGATCTCTGCTCCTGTGATTGGAGCAGAGATCAGTGATGTGTAAAACATAGCCACGCCCCCCACAGTTAGCAACACGCCCCAAGGACACACTTAACCCCTACACTGCCACCTAGTGGTTAACCTCTTCACTGACAGTGTAATTTACACAGGAATCAGTGCATTTGTATAGCACTGATTGCTGTATAAATGACAATGGTCCCAAAAATGTGTCAAAAATTCCCGTAATGGCCATAATGTCGCAGTCACAATAAAAATCTCTGATCGCCGCCATTATTAGTAAAAAAAAAATTATTAATAAAAAAAACATAAAACTATCCCCTATTTTGAAAAACGGTATAATTTTTTATAACAAAAATATGTAGAAAAATACGTATCGGCCTAAACTGAGGAAAAAAAAAAATTTTATACATTTTTGGGGGATATTTATTATAGAAAAAAGTATAAAATAAAATGCGTTTTTTTCAAAATTGATGCTCTTTTCTTGTTTATAGCGCAAAAAATAAAAACCACAGGGGTGATCAAATACCACAAAAAAAGCTCTATTGGAGGGAAAAAAATAATGTCAATTTTGTTTGGGAGCCACGTCGCACTTGTCAGTAAAAGCGACGCAGTGCCGAATCGCAAAAAGTGGTCTGGTCTTTGGCCAGCAAAATGGTCCGGTCCGAAAGTGGTTTAAAAAACATTTTTGGGATATTTATTTTACCAAAAAGTAAAAAATATTGTTTTTTTTTCAAAATTGTCGCTCTTTTTTTGTTTATAATGCAAAAAATAAAAACCTCAGAGGTGATCAAATACCACCAAAAGAAAGCTCTATTTGTTGGAAAAAAAGGACGAAAATTTTGTTTTCGCAATTTTCATTTAAAGCGACACAATGCCAAATTGTAAAAAGTGCTCTGGTCAGGAAAGGGGTAAAATCTTCCAGGGCTAAAGTGGTTAAAGTCTATGGGACACGAAAATAAAAAATCTAAAGTGCTAATTTTAAAGGCTTATATGCTAGTTATTGCCATAAAAAGTGTATGGGGACCCAGGTACTGCCCCAGGGGACATGTATCAATGCAAAAAAAAAAGTTTTTAAAACAACCTTTTTTCAGAAGCAATGATTTTAATAATGCTTAAAGGGAAACTATAAAAATGAATAATTCCTATAAATATCATGCCTGGGGGGTCCCCTTATGCCCGTACACACAATCTGACTTTTCGGGCGGACTAAGTCCGCCGGACAATCCGCCGGACTTTCCAGCGGAGGTCCGCCGGACTTTCCGAAAGCGTGAACTTGCCCACACGCCTGGACTTTTCTAGCGGACAATCCGCCAGAGTTTTGGCGAAAGTCTGCGGGACTTTTGAAATGAACGCACTTGCCCCACACACGGAGTAAAGTCCGTTCATTTAGAACGTGACTCCAGGTAGACGGGACTAGCGAAGGAAGTGAAGGCCGCCACTAGCCCCGTCACCTGGTATGGATTTAAAGGGAATCCCTAAGCCGAAAAGACGGAGTGGGGTTCCCCCCCAAATCCATATCAGACCCTTATCCGAGCATGCAGCCTGGCCGGCCAGGAAAGGGGGGGACGAGCGAGCGCCCACCCTCCTGAGCTGTACCAGGCCATGTGCCCTTAAGATGGGGGGTGTCCTGGGGAAAGGGGGGCCCTGCGGCCCCCCAAACCAAAAGCACCTTGTCCCCATGTTGATGAGGACAAGGGCCTCTTCTTCCCGACAACCCTGGCTGTTGGTTGTCGGGGTCTGCGGGTGGGGGGCTTTTTGGAATCCAGGAGTCCCCTTTAATAAGGGGGCCCCCAGATCCCGAACCCCCACCCTATGTGAATGAGTATGGGGTACGATGTACCCCTACCCATTCACCTAAGGGAAAAAAGTGTAAATAAAAAACAACACCATTTTTTAAAAATACTTTATTGCACAGCTCCGGGGGTCTTCTTCCGTCTTGGGGGGTCTTCTCGCCGGACTCCTCCACTATCTTCTGCTAGCTCTTTTACTAGCGGAGGAGCCCGGCTTTCACCTTCGTCGCCGTCGTTGTCTGGGGGTCTTGTTCTGCCGTCGGGGGTCTTGTCCCGCTCTTCTGTTCTTCTTGCTGCCGTCACTGTCGCCGCCGCCTTCTGCTTCTTCTTCTTCTTTCTTCACCCGATGTTGACTCGTCGCTGTCTCCTCTTCTAATGGCTCAGACGTGTTGCGCTGCCAGTTATATAGGGACAAGGGGCGGGACCACCGGCTCATGTCACATGATGATGTCACAGTCCCGGAGGATGCTGGGACTGTGACATCATAAGGGGCGGGGTCACCATGTGACATAAGTCGGTGGCCCCGCCCCTTGTCCCTATATAACTGGCAGCGCAACACGTCTGAGCCATTAGAAAAGGAGACAGCGATGAGTCAACATCGGATGAAGAAAGAAGAAGAAGAAGCAGAAGAAGAAGCAGAAGGCAGCAGAGGTGGTGGCGGCGGCGGCGACAGCGACGGCAGCAAGAAGAACAGAAGAGCGGGACATGACCCCCGAAGAAGGAACAAGACCCCCAGACGACGACGGCGGCGGCAACGAAGGTGAAAGCCAGGCTCCTCCGCTAGTAAAAGAGCTAGCAGAAGATAGCGGAGGAGTCCGGTGAGAAGACCCCCAAGACGGAAGAAGACCCCCGGAGCTGTGCAATAAAGTATTTTTAAAAAATTGTGTTGTTTTTTATTTACATTTTTTTCCCTTAGGTGAATGGGTAGGGGTACATCGTACCCCATACTCATTCACATAGGGTGGGGGCCGGGATCTGGGGGCCCCCTTATTAAAGGGGGCTCCCGGATTCCAATAAGCCCCCCGCCCGCAGACCCCGACAACCAACGGCCAGGGTTGTCGGGAAGAGGCCCTTGTCCTTATCAACATGGGGACAAGGTGCTTTGGGGTGGGGGGCCGCAGGGCCCCCCTTTCCCCAGGGCACCCCCCATGTTGAGGGCAAGCATGCTCGGATAAGGGTCTGATATGGATTTGGGGGGGACCCTCACGCTGTTTTTTCAGCATAGGGATTCCCTTTAAATCCATACCAGGTGACGAGGCTAGCGGTGGCATTCACTTCCTTCGCTAGTCCCGTCTACCTGGAGTCACGTTCTAAATGAACGGACTTTACTCCGTGTGTGGGGCAAGTCCGTTCATTTCAAAAGTCCCGCGGACTAGCACACAGACGGCCGGACCATTTTAAGTCAAAACTTCAAACTAGAAAGAAAAGTGGAAAGAAACCGCGCTATCTAAAAGAGTTTTAGCAGCCTGCACAACAAAAATGATGTGTTAAATGGAAAAAGTAGGTTTAGAAAGTGCAGCGCTCTAAATGCTCATTGAATAAATGATGAACATTTATATTTTGATATATTTTTATATGCACTTATCATATTTTGTATATCACCTTAATATAAATGTTCATCATTTATTCATTGAGCATTTAGAGCGCCGCACTTTCTAAACCTAAAACTTCAAACTAGGTCCGCCGGACTTTTGGGAAGAAAATCCCCAAATCCCGACAATCCCGTCGGAAAGTACACGGCTTAAGTCTGCCAGTAAAGTGCAATAATGACATTTCTAAAGGAAAACATTTCATTAAAACTTGCTCACAGCTGTAATGTATTGCCGGCTCCCGGTAATATAGATGAAAAGCAAGGGAAAAAATGTGTAGGGTCCACCCCTTTGGGTCTGGCATGGATATTAAGGGGAACTCCACGCCAAGATTGTTTTAAAAATTGTCCGGGGGTCCCCCCAAAATCCATACAAGACACTTATCCGAGCATGCAGCCTGGAGGTTAGGATAGGGGGGGACAAACGATTTCCCCCGCTCCTGAACCATACCAGGCCAGATGTCCTCAACATTGGGAGGGTGCTTTGGGATGCCCCCCAAAGCACCTTGTCCCCATGTTGATGGGGACAAGATCCTCTTCCCGACAACCCTGGGCTGTGGTTGTTGGGGTATGCGGGCAGGGGGCTTATCGGAATCTGTAAGCCCCCTTTAAAAAGGGGGTCCCCAGATCCCAGCCCCCCCCCATGTGAATGGGTATCAGGTACCTTGTACCCATTCACCAACAAAAGTGTCAAAAATTAAAAACCACAACAGACAGTTTTTGACAATTCCTTTATTAAAAAAAAAAAGTGTCCTGCGATGTACATCCATTGTCAATCACGCCACCCGATGGACCCTAAAAATAGGAAAAAATGAAAAAACTCCACCCCCATGGGAGGCCTCCCAGCAACTGCTGTCTTTTTGCTTTGACAGCTCTTATATAGGCAAGGGCAGGGCCACTCGCTGACGTAATCGGATGACCCCGCCTCCTCTGATGTAACATGGTGTCACATGACATCAGAAGGGGGTGGGGTCACTCGGTTACATCACCGGGTGGCCCCGCCCTTGCCTATATAACAGCAGTCGCCGGGAGGCCTCCCATCGAGCAGGAGCTTTTTTTTTTTTTTTTTTTAAATTCCATAGTTTTTATTTATTTTTCACATAGCAAAATTAACAACATACAATATTAACAGAGGATATACAATAGCTATTACTGCTGCCGGGAAATGAAGGAGAACAATTGGTTGTTGTTGCCATGTCTTACTTCCTATCCCCCCCTCAATACACACCACTGGCGCCCAAGTAATCCACTAACAGTCAGTGGGTCGATATTGAGATCATGAGTTTGACTGGGAATGGCTACGTAGTTGGCTAAGAGGCTCTTACCGGGGGGAGCACAAGTTGGGCGGCGACGGGGGGGAAACCCCTTCCACCCCATAGTCGCCCCCCCACAAGGAACATCCCATCTCATTAAACCAAGGGCTCCATAAGCCTATAAACTTCTTTAAATAGTTTTGCCTGACAAACATCGCCCTCTCGCACCATATCATAGAGTTAATATATTCAGCCCAAACCCCCGAAGAGGGGGGAGTTTTAGTTTGCCAATTTTGCGCTATTAGGCGCCTTGCTTGGTACAGACATCTAAGGACAGCTATCTTCGCAAGCGGCGAGACTCTACCCTCCTCAAAACTTCCTAGGAGGCAGGACCCGGCCTCTGGCTCCAGTGTGGTCCTAAAGACTCTATTTATCCTTTCAACTATTTCTATCCAGTATCTGTATAGTTTGGGGCACTTCCACATCATATGGATCAAATCCCCTGGGGCCTTACATCTGGGACACTCATCTCTAGGATTCCTACCAAATTTGAAATTTTTTTGGGGGGTGTAATAGGCTCTATGGATAAGAAATAGATGGGAGATCCTTTGTGACGGGGATATTGAGACTAAGCATCCTTGCTCTAAAATCTTTGCCCATCGTTCTGGAGTTATCGGCCCTAAGTCTTGCTCCCATCCCTTTCTGCTCCTATAAGGTCTCTTCCCATTCATGGTTCTATCTCCCAGTTCAGCATATAACTTGGAGATCAGGCCTCTCGTTGACCCTATTTCAGCCATTTTATTAAACAAAGGGGTCCTCACCCATTCAATGGTTAAGGACCTAAATTGAGCCTGTACTCCATGCCTAATCTGGAGATACTTATAAAACGTGGTATTCGGTATGTCAAATTCCCGTCTTAGCTCTTCAAATAGCTTCATTCGGTTCCCCTCATATAGCTGGATTAACCGCCCAATGCCCTGCTTTTCCCATTCTCGGGGTCTCTCTATTCCTGCTATTTTGGCTAAATTCTTATTGTTCCATAGGGGGGTGAACTCGTTCACCCCGCTAAATCCCAACAATAACTTTGTTGCCTGCCACACTTTATTCATCAAGTCGGTCGTCGGGCATTTATGGATGAATGAGTCTGCTTCCAGTACTTCTATTAGCGAGTCATGGGGGGCTCCCATTATAGCCATTTTATTGCTAGGACTTCCCCCCTCCAAAATACCACCACTCACCAGATATTGTAGTTGAGCTGACAGGAAATATAATCTCGGGATTGCCATCCTTTCCCCCTGACAGGGAGCTGCATTGTCCCCAGAGCAATCCGAGCTTTGACCTTCTTCCAGACTAGGTCCCTAAATAGGGATTCGATCTTCTTGAACCATTTCTGGGTGATCCAAATTGGGGAGTTGTGGAGAACGTACAATACTTGCGGGAGCCAGATCATCTTGATCAAACTGCAGCGCCCTGCCACGGAAAGGGGGAGACGACACCAGATATCCACCTTTTGTTTCAGTTTCGACAGAAGTGGGACCAAGTTATCACAAATCTATCGCCCTACATCACTAGAAATCCAGACCCCTAGGTATTTTAGCTTAGTCACTACATCCAGGGAGGGGATTATTGGCAATGGCTGATCATCTGGCCCAATGGTAATAGGGCTGATTTACTCCAGTTGATAACCAAGCCAGAATGCTGCCCAAACTCCGCCACCATACCCATCACATTTTTAAGCGTGGAGCCTGTGTCTCCAATAAAAAACAGCACATCATCTGCGAAGAGTGCGATTTTATCCTCCCCCAACTGGCGCCGGAATCCCTGGATATCCATACGCAATCTCGTCAGGATCGCCAGGGGTTCCATTGCCAAAACGAAGAGGAGGGGAGATAGGGGACATCCCTGTCTCGTCCCTCTCTCCAGCTGGAATGTCTCAGAATATTCGCTCCCGATTCTGACTTTTGCTCTAGGCTTGTTATAAAGGAGCTTCACCCACCTGATAAATAGGGGTCCAAAACCAAATCGCTCCAGCACCAACCATAGGTAGTCCCATTCCAGGCTATCAAATGCCTTAGCAGCATCCAAGGCTAAAATAGACCTGGGGCTGCGATTATCAGTTGGTATTTGCATATTTAGGAAAACTCTCCTAATATTGGTGCTGGTCGATCTTCCAGGAATAAAGCCCGACTGGTCTGGGTGTATCAATTTATGGATGCATTTATTTAGGCGGGTCGCCAAGACTTTAGCCAAAATCTTGATATCAGAACATAACAGCGAGATTGGGCGATAGGAAGAGACTTCCTGGGGGTCTTTCCCTTCTTATATATTAAAGTATTAATATACTAAAGTATATTAAATTAATATTAAAGTGATATTAGCCTCCAGCATTGAGGTAGGTAATTTGCCCGTATCTAATGCCCACCCCAATGTTACTAACAGCTCAGGAAGCAAAACATCACTATATCGCTTGTACAGTTCTACCGGGAGCCCATCCGGGCCAGGAGCTTTTTGAATAGGCATTACTGCTACTGCACGTCTTAGCTCTTCTATGGTCACTGGTGCCTCCATATCTATTTTATCCTGTTCTGACAGGGTTGGGTTGTTATTTGCTGCAAGAAATCAATTGCAGCAGTCCTACCCTTACTTCTGGTGGATTTATATAGGGATTTATAATAATTACTAATGGCAATTATTATCTCTGACGGATCGGTGGTAAGAAATCGCAGTCGGGGAGTTATTCATTTTAGTCAATAATGAAAGCGTACGGCCCACCCTCTCCCCTTCTCCAAAGTAATACTGTCGTTGGAAAATTTGCCTATTCTCAGCCCTTTTAATGAGTGCCATTTTGTAGTTTTGTTGTTTGTTTAGCTATTCCCTCTCGTTATCAGGGGTCGGATCTTCAACATAGCGCCTTTCTGCTTGGGTTACCTCATTCCTAATTTCCTGCTCGTCCTCTCTTGACTTCCTCTTAACTGCTGCTACCTGTTGGATTACCAGGCCTCTAATATATGCTTTTAAGGAGTTCCAGGCCACCCCAGGCGATGCTTTACCCGCGTTAATTTGCATAAACTCGCTCATCCTATCAGTCATTCCACCTGAGTTGTCAATCAGCTCCAACCAGCACGGATTGACCTTCCATTCCCTAGAGCGGGCTCTACCCCCTGCGCTTATAACAAGCATCAGCGGGGAGTGGTCTGAGACATCTCTTGGCCCATACTCTATATCCTTCACCAGCGGAATTGCCTCCTCACTCCCCAGGGCCATGTCGATCCTAGAGAGAGTGCGGTGAGAGCTTGAAAAACAGGAATACTGTCTTTCTTGCAGATGGCGCATTCGCCATAAGTCGCTTAATCCAATTTCAGTCAAAAATCGTAGCAACCGGTTCTCCCCCGTAACGCTAGACCTGGCAGGCATTGGAAATCTATCCAGGCTTCTATCCAACACTTCATTGTAATCGCCCATTGCTATTATTGGGATTCCTGGTTTGTCTAAGACGAACCCCAGTAATTTATATAGGACCTCCAACTTGAAGGGAGGAGGTATATAAATATTTGCTAATACATTGGCCTGCTTATCATTCAAGCAAGACAGGAAAATATACCGGCCCTGGTCGTCCAGCAGGGACTCTCTACAAAGAAAGGACACTCCTCTCCCAACTAAGATACTAACTCCCCTGGAATATGAGTGAAATTAATGATATTGGGCCTGGAATTTTCGGGTGGTGAGTTGTTGAACTGTACAAGAGGTCAAATGCGTCTCCTGCAGAAACAACATTCCCGGGCCCCCCCATCCAGTGCCGTCAAAACTGATGCTCTCTTGCTCTCTTTGCATCACCCAGACCCCGGATATTCCATGAAATAATGTTTACTTTAGTTTCCTGCATAGGAAATCTGGGAGAGAAAAAAAAAGCCATTTGGGGAGAGGGGGGCAGATAGGGGGGCAGAGAGGGGAAGGGCACCCCATCAAACATTCGATGGGATCCCGTCCCCTCAACTACCCCCCCATAACCCCCCATGCCTCCCCCATGCCACTCACACATCCCAACCTTCACCCATCTTTTAAATACCAGTGGTGTGTATACTACCCTACCCAATCCTCCCATCCTCCCAATCCTCCCTTTCCCCCTCCCTCCCCCTCCCTCCCAATCCCCCACCCCCCCCCCCTCCGTCTCCACCCCCCCATGCTTGACTGGGCCTCCCCTAAAGGTTTCACCTGTGGCCTTCCCATTCACTTGTGCCCACCTTACCAACCCACCAAGTGTCCCACCCCGCCCCCCCTATCCCAATGCCGTTTAATTTATCTTTAAATAATACACCCCTATTTTAACATTCCCAAATGGCTTTTCCCAGCAATGCTAAGTAGTTTCAGTAATCCCCTCAGTCTCCCCCTCTAATACCTCACCCAGATCTCGCCATCCTATGTAAACAAAAATATAACAATAGTCAGGCGAAGAAATAAGGGGGGTACGAATCAACGAGGAAGAGAGAGAGGGGAAAAGAGAAAAGGAAAAAACGAGAGAGGAAAAAAAAAACCCCTAATAGTCTATGTCTCATCCCGTACACTCAATATTCAAATGCGATCCTGTGTCGCTGTAACCGTGTAATAGTAGTGCAACAATAATGCCATAGTTTTCCCATTTACCTTTAACACACACAAAAGTGCAGGTACCCAGATAGGGAGGGGGAGGGAGAAAAAATAAATAAGTAGATAAATAAATAATAAATAAAAAAACACCCATTCCCCTCTCCTCCCCTCTACCTGTCACAATATAAACTCTCATAATTTCAGTGATCGCGTCAGTCTCCCCTTCCCATACCTTGCCCGAATCTCGCCATCCCATATAAGCGGAAATATGACAGTAAACAGATGCAGAGATAGGGGGGATACGGGTCGAGGGAGGAAAGAAAAAAAAAAGAAAAAAAAACTCCCACTTCCCCCTCCTCCACTTTACCTATCACAATGTAGACTCCCATGGTGAAAATAGTAAAACATCAATGTGATAATTAAAACATACTAATCCAATAATCTGATACTACACCCAAAAAAAAAAAAAACCCAGGGGGAATAGGAAAGAAAGAAAACCCCCTAATAGTCTATATTCCGTCCCATTTACTTAATATTTGAGTGCAATCATGAGTCATTATCATCATATAATAGTAGTGCAACAATAATACTGTGGTTCCCCCACTTACCCTTGACACACACTAAAGTGCAAATACCTAGATGGGGGGGAGGGGGGAAGGAAAAAAAAACTCCCATTCCCCCCTTCCTCCCCTCGACCCATCACAATGTAAGCTTCAATAATAAAAAATTGTGTACCATCAATATAATAATTAAGACATACTAGTCCAGTACTACAAAGGAAAAAAAAGGAGGGGGGGAAGCACCAGGGAAAAAATTTGCAAAAAAAATGAAAAAAAAAACCCTAAAAAATTTGCAATCAAGAAATATGTCTCCCTTAAAAGTCGCTCTTATGCTCTTCCAGCCATTTCTCCACTTCAACTGGTGTATTGAAAAATAGGGTTAGTCCCAATGCCGTTATCCGCAGACGTGCAGGGTACAATAACGCATATGTGATCTTCTTTTGCTGACTGAGTTTTTTGGGTCCCCTGCTGGTGCGGCATATCATCTGCAGCGCGTTTACTGAGCATGGAATATACGCTGATATATACTGATAGTAATAAACCATCAGATTTATCTTGTAATGATATATGTCTGAGTATTATTGCTGCACATCTCAACATCATGGGAACCTTATGCAAGGGTGTTGCTAAAGATGGTATGCAGTAGTGATGAGCCGAACACCCCCTGGTTCGGTTCGCACCAGAACCTGCGAACGGACTGAAAGTTTGCGCGAACTTTAGAACCCCGTTAAAGTCTATAGGACTTGAACGTTCAAAATCAAAAGTGCTAATTTTAAAGGCTAATATGCAAGTTATTGTCCTAAGCAGTTTTTTGGAAGCAGTGATTTTAATGATTAAAGTGAAAAAAATGTGAAATATTCCTTTAAATATCGTACCTGGGGGGTGTCTATAGTATGCCTGTAAAGTGGGGCGTGTTTCCTGTGCTTAGAACAGTCCCTGCACAAAATGACATTTTTAAAGGAATAAAAGTCATTTAAAACTGCTTGTGGCTTTAATGTAATGTCGGGTCCCGGCAATATGGATGAAAATCTGTGATACAAACGGCATGGGTACCCCCTGTCCATTACCAGGCCCTTTGGGTCTTGTATGGATATTAAGGGGAACCCCGCACCCAAATAAAATAAAAGGAAAGGCGTGGGGCCCCCAAGCCCTATATACTCTGAACAGCAGTATACAGGCGGTAAAAACAAGACAGGGACTGTAGGTTTGTTGTTAAGTAGAATCTGTTTGTAATTTTGAACTGGTACATTTTTAAAGTGTAGCTCCAGCCCAAAAAAATATTTTTAAGCTTTTTGGAAAACATAGGGAAGGATTATCACCCCTGTAACATTTGTTTTGCTGTCTGTGCACCTCTTCAGAAGATTTCACCTCCCTTTCTGTCCCAATGACAAATGTTTTTTGAAAATTTGGGGTTTTTAGTGAAACAAGGATTGGTGCAGTGGAGAGGAGACACGTTTTTCCCATATTAACTCTTATGCCTTGTACACACGGTCGGACATTCCGACCACAAAAACAATCAGATTTTTTTCATACAGATTTTGTCTGAAACTTGTGTTGCACACACACGGTCGGACTAAGTTGTCGAAAAATCCGATCGTTCCCGAACGAGGTGACGTAAAACAAGTACGACGGGACTACCAATAGCTTTCGTCTCCAAATTTCTTCTGAGCATCCGTGGCACTTGTGCGTTGTGCGTCGGAATTCTCTACACACGATCGGAAAAAGTCTGATCGGATTTTGTTCCATGTGTACGGGGCATCATGCGCACCAACGAACCCTCCTGCAAAGTATTGCATCAAAAATTGTAATTACACACCCCTGTTAAACAGTTGCTGAAAAATTGGGCCTTAGGCACTGGTGCTGGTGCCACAACACTGCAACCCCTCACAGATGTTGTAGTTGAGCACAGCAATGAACCCTTCTGCAAAGTATTGCATCAAAAATTGTAATTACACACCCCTGTTAAACAGTTGCTGAAAAATTGGGCCTTAGGCACTGGTGCTGGTGCCACAACACTGCAACCCCTCACAGATATTGTAGTTGAGCGCAGCAATGAACCCTTCTGCAAAGTATTGCATCAAAAATTGTAATTACATGCCCCTGTTAAACAGGGGCTGAAAAATTGGGCATTAGCCACTGGTGGCGGTGCCCAGAACCAAAAATTTTCTTACAAGCTATCAGCATGATCATTGAGAGTAAGCATAGGCAGTCTTGAAGAGGTCTGACATTTCAAAACAAATTATTCGGTTACATCAGCATCAGGTGCTTGGTAGCTGGGGGTGATCCAAGACTGATTCAATTTTATGAAGGTCAGTCGATCGACCGAGTCGGTGGACAGGCGCACCCTGTGATTGGTTACAAAGCCTCCAGCCTGCTGTGAAATATTATATCAAGAATTGTAATTACATGCACCTGTTGAACAGGGGCAGAAAAATTGGACCTTTGGTGGTGGTGGTGTTGCCACAACACTGTAAGCCCTCACAGTTACTCTTAGTGGGTGCAGGAATGAGCCCTGCTGCAAAGTATTGCATCAATAATTGTAATTACACACCCCTGTTAAACAGGGGCTAAAAAATTGGGCCTTAGGCACTGGTGCTGGTGCCACAACACTGCAACCCCTCACAGAAAGTGTAGTTGAGCGCAGCCACGAACCCTCCTGCAAAGTATTGCATCAAAAATTGTAATTACACACCCCTGTTAAACAGGGGCTGAAAAATTGGGCCTTAGGCACTGGTACCACAACACTGCAACCCCTCACAGATATTGTAGTTGAGCGCAGCAACGAACCCTCCTGCAAAGTATTGCATCAAATATTGTAATTACACGCCCCTGTTAAACAGGGGCTGAAAAATTGGGCCTTAGGCACTGGTGCTGGTGCCACAACACTGCAACCCCTCACAGATATTGTGGCACCAAAGAACCCTCCTGCAAAGTATTGCATCAAAAATTGTAATTACACACCCCTGTTAAACAGGGGCTGAAAAATTGGGCCTTAGGCACTGGTGCTGGTGCCACAACACTGCAACCCTTCACAGATATTGTAGTTGAGCACAGCAACGAACCCTGCTGCAAAGTATTGCATCAAAAATGTTAATTACATGCCCCTGTTAAACAGGGGCTGAAAAATTGGGCCTTAGCCACTGGTGGCGGCGCCCAGAACCAAAAATGTTCTTACAAGCTATAAGCATGATCATTGAGAGGAAGCATAGGCAGTCTTGAAGGGGTCTGACATTTCAAAACAAATTATTCGGTTACATCAGCATCAGGGGATTGGTAGCTGGCGGTGATCCAAGACTGATTCAATTTTATGAAGGTCAGTCGATCGACCGAGTCGGTGGACAGGCGCACCCTGTGATTGGTTACAAAGCCTCCAGCCTGCTGTGAAATATTATATCAAGAATTGTAATTACATGCACCTGTTGAACAGGGACAGAAAAATTGGGCCTTTGGTGGTGGTGGTGTTGCCACAACACTGTAAGCCCTCACAGTTACTCTTGGTGGGTGCAGGAATGAGCCCTGCTGCAAAGTATTGCATCAAAAATTGTAATTACACACCCCTGTTAAACAGGGGCTAAAAAATTGGGCCTTAGGCACTGGTGCTGGTGCCACAACACTGCAACCCCTCACAGATATTGTAGTTGAGTGCAGCAACGAACCCTCCTGCAAAGTATTGCATCAAAAATTGTAATTACACACCCCTGTTAAACAGGGGCTGAAAAATTGGGCCTTAGGCACTGGTGCTGGTGCCACAACACTGCAACCCTTCACAGATATTGTAGTTGAGCACAGCAACGAACCCTGCTGCTAAGTATTGCATCAAAAATTGTAATTACACGTCCCTGTTAAACAGGGGCTGAAAAATTGGTGCCACGACACTGCAACATCTCCCAGATACTCTAGTTGGAGTGCAGGAATGAGCCCTGCTGCAAAGCATTGCATACAAATTATAATTACACTTGGCTGTGACACACCTAATTCTACACCTTCATTTCTCTCAGTGCAGGTTTCAGAGAGGACTGAAGGTATAGTGGGGTTGTAGATCCTAGCTGATGAGGATCAAGGAGAGGTCCGCTTTGTTCTTTGGTGTGGGTCTTTTAGGTACGCTTGCCAACGAACTGCATGGCAGGTCGACATATGTCTGGTCAAGCATGTGGTGCCCAAGTGGGTGATGTTTTGGCCATGCGAAATACGCTTGAGACATATGTTGCAAATAGCAGCGGTGCGATCTGATGCACTCGTCTCAAAAAAGGCCCACACCAAGAACTTTTAGAATAACACGCAGAGACAGCAGCGCCCTGCACATGCGGAGCTCTGTGGTGTGATGCAGTCGGTGCGCTGCCCTTAAGCTGGCCCCTGGAGGGCATCCTGCCTCCGTGGAGATGTGCCTCCTCCTCCTCTCTCCTATCAGGCACCCATGTGGAGTCAGTGACCTCATCATCCCCTCCCTTCCTCATCACTGGAGCAAACCTGGCAGTATGCTGCCGCTGGGGGAACATTACTTCCAGATTGCTGTCCTTCTTGGGCACCTACTCTCTCTGGGTTCACGTTACTGCCTTCCTCTAGCTGGGTACCATCATCAGAGCCTTCAAAACGTTGGGAATCCTCCTGGAGCAGGTACCCAACACTGTGGTCAAACAGTTCGGGGGACTCCTCAGGAGGACATGGTGGGGTTAGGTGACCAATGCCAATGAGCCGAGGGAAGAGGCTGCATTGGCAGCTGCTTTGCCAGACAAAGTACCCTGAGCCTGGGTGAGAGAGGGTGAGGAGGATGAGGATGGCTTGGTCATCCACTCTACCAAGTCTTCGGCATGTTGCGGCTCAACACGGCCAGGTGCCGAAAAAAAGGACAAGTGTGTCCCATGGCCACGTGCTGATGAGGATGCACCGTCTCCACGACCAGCACTGTTGCCTCTAGACACAGAGCCTGCTTGCCCTCTTTTATTGGCTCGTGACTGTCTGCCTCTCCTTGTTGGCCTTCCAGACATACTAATGGCCTGCATGGAGATGTAGCTGCACAAAGCTGGGATGTATATATATATATATATATATATATATATATACTGATTATACTGCAGCTAGCAGAACCAACTGCCTGCCTGTAGTATTATTAGTATGAGAAAACCAGCAATTGTCTTCAGTTAGCTTTAGTTGCACACTGTGCAGAGGACACAGTAAGGTACACTGTGCAAATTACACTAAATCAAAATACTGCAGCTCCCTGCCTGTATTTGTATGAGAAATCCAGCAATTAGATTCAGGTAAGCTTTAGGTGCACACTGTGCAAAGGACACTAAAACAAAATACTGCAGCTCCCTGCCTGTATTTGTATGAGAACACCATCAATTAGATTCAGGTAACCTTTAGGTGCACATTGTGCAAAGGACACTAAATCAAAATACTGCAGCTCCCTGCCTGTATTTGTATGAGAACACCAGCAATTAGATTCAGGTAAGCTTTAGGTGCACACTGTGCAAAGGACACTAAATCAAAATACTGCAGCTCCCTGCCTGTATTTGTATGAGAACACAAGCAATTACATTCATTTAAGCTTTAGGTACACACTGTGCAAAGGACACAGTACACTAAGTGAAAATACTGCAGCTCCCTGCCTGCCTGTCAGTATATTTTGAAGAGAATAACAGAAACGGATCTAGCTAAACTAAATACAGTGTATATATGTATATATATATATATATATATATACAACACCTGGGATATATATATATGCACAATACACTGTAAGTGCAGCTAACTGACTCGCCTGCCTACTCTATCTAACTCAAATTAAATGACACTGTCTCTCTCTCTCTCTCTATCTGTCTTTAACCACCGCCGCAACACACTACACAAGGCCTCCACGCAGGCGGCCTTATATAGTATGGCTGATACCCTTCTGTATGTGGTGGTTTGTGATGCATAGTGGATGCAAGGTGGAAGTTATTGGGCGCCAGACACTTCTTGAATGCAAAAGAGATGTTTATTTCTCTTACAAACGTTTATGGGTGAAAGAGGGTTAGGGCCAGGACACCCTTGAGTAGTGGTGGACGAACATCTAACGGGACGATTCGCGAACACGATCACGCAAACACGCACAAATGTTTGCGAACCGCAGGTTCGCGGCGGGTCCCATTCATTTTAATGGCAGGCGAACATTAAAAAACCTCCAGGTCATATTTGCAGCCACAAAATACTTACTAGCTGTGCACACATAGTCCCACAATATGGACACTGACATACCAGAAGTATTAAGCGAATCTGGGATCGACAACGACAAGCATTTCTTTCTGTGAAATTTCGTCAATTCAGGAGCACATAAAGGCCATGGAGGAGAGGCAAGGCCAGGCCAGGCTATGAAGGGGGTGCAGGAGATGATCCTGCTTTAGGAAAAGTTGCCATTGTTTTTTTTTTTTTATAAGTTATTGTAGCGGGTATACCAAATTTAGGGGTGACCTGAGCAATAGTTGGCTCGTGTCTTCTAATTGTTTGGACTCTGCCTTGCTGCTGTTTCACCTGGCGTGCAGTTCCCCATAGGTGTATAGGTGGTGCTGACACTTGTACCCGGGGTTGAACCACAGGTGATGGAGTGGCTATTGGGTGTCCTCTCTCAGCAGCCGTGCAGTGGGCGTGGTCTACCCGCTGTGCATGCCAGAAGAGGGTACGTAAGGGGCAGACGCGATTGTTCTGGGCGCGAATACCCGTGGACCTGTACCCGGAGGAGTGTATCCCCTCATGGGGGGATACCAGCATTGACTGTGGGGTCTCGGGCACCTTTAGCACTCTTTGTAGTATTGCTGCAGAACCGCTCAGCAGTCACAATGCTGCACAGTAGAAATGCACTATACTATGCTTTCTATATTTGAAAGTATTTTATACGTGTATTACACCCCTATATACTGCACACCAAATAGTACACCTATACCAGTCCTTAAAAGAACTTTTGTGGGCCTATATTTGTTAGCGGTTTGTGTCGCTACAGTCTTTCCCTGTGACACACACAGCAACCTCTCCCTACACTGACAAAAGAGCTGCAGAACCGCTCAGCAGTCACAATGCTGCACAGTAGAAATGCACTATACTATGCTTTCTATATTTGAAAGTATTTTATACGTGTATTACACCCCTATATACTGCACACCAAATAGTACACCTATACCATTTCTTAAAAGGACTTTTGTGACCTATATTCGTTAGCGATTTGTGTCGCTACAGTCTGTCCCTGTGACACACAGCAACCTCTCCCTACACTGACAAAAGAGCTGCAGAACCGCTCAGCAGTCACAATGCTGCACAGTAGAAATGCACTATAATATGCTTTCTATATTTGAAAGTATATTATAAGTGTATTACACCCTATGTACTGCACACCAAACAATAGTACATCTATACCAGTCCTTAAAAGGACTTTTGTGGACCTAATAGCTAGTGATTACAATCTGTCCCTGTGACACACAGCAACCTCTCCCTACACTGAAAAAAGAGCTGCAGAACCGCTCAGCAGTCACAATGCTGCACAGTAGAAATGCACTATACTATGCTTTCTATATTTGAAAGTATTTTATACGTGTATTACACCCCTATATACTGCACACCAAATAGTACACCTATACCAGTCCTTAAAAGGACTTTTGTGGACCTATATTCGTTAGCGATTTGTGTCGCTAGAATCTGTCCCTGCAACATACAGCAACCTCTCCCTACACTGACAAAAGAGCTGCAGAACCGCTCAGCAGTCACAATGCTGCACAGTAGAAATGCACTATACTATGCTTTCTATATTTGAAAGTATTTTATACGTGTATTACACCCCTATATACTGCACACCAAATAGTACACCTATACCAGTCCTTAAAAGAACTTTTGTGGGCCTATATTTGTTAGCGGTTTGTGTCGCTACAGTCTTTCCCTGTGACACACACAGCAACCTCTCCCTACACTGACAAAAGAGCTGCAGAACCGCTCAGCAGTCACAATGCTGCACAGTAGAAATGCACTATACTATGCTTTCTATATTTGAAAGTATTTTATACGTGTATTACACCCCTATATACTGCACACCAAATAGTACACCTATACCATTTCTTAAAAGGACTTTTGTGACCTATATTCGTTAGCGATTTGTGTCGCTACAGTCTGTCCCTGTGACACACAGTAACCTCTCCCTACACTGACAAAAGATCTGCAGAACCGCTCAGCAGTCACAATGCTGCACAGTAGAAATGCACTATAATATGCTTTCTATATTTGAAAGTATATTATAAGTGTATTACACCCCTATGTACTGCACACCAAACAATAGTACATCTATACCAGTCCTTAAAAGGACTTTTGTGGACCTAATAGCTAGTGATTACAATCTGTCCCTGTGACACACAGCAACCTCTCCCTACACTGAAAAAAGAGCTGCAGAACCGCTCAGCAGTCACAATGCTGCACAGTAGAAATGCACTATACTATGCTTTCTATATTTGAAAGTATTTTATACGTGTATTACACCCCTATATACTGCACACCAAATAGTACACCTATACCAGTCCTTAAAAGGACTTTTGTGGACCTATATTCGTTAGCGATTTGTGTCGCTAGAATCTGTCCCTGCAACATACAGCAACCTCTCCCTACACTGACAAAAGAGCTGCAGAACCGCTCAGCAGTCACAATGCTGCACAGTAGAAATGCACTATACTATGCTTTCTATATTTGAAAGTATTTTATACGTGTATTACACCCCTATATACTGCACACCAAATAGTACACCTATACCAGTCCTTAAAAGAACTTTTGTGGGCCTATATTTGTTAGCGGTTTGTGTCGCTACAGTCTTTCCCTGCGACACACACAGCAACCTCTCCCTACACTGACAAAAGAGCTGCAGAACCGCTCAGCAGTCACAATGCTGCACAGTAGAAATGCACTATACTATGCTTTCTATATTTGAAAGTATTTTATACGTGTATTACACCCCTATATACTGCACACCAAATAGTACACCTATACCATTTCTTAAAAGGACTTTTGTGACCTATATTCGTTAGCGATTTGTGTCGCTACAGTCTGTCCCTGTGACACACAGCAACCTCTCCCTACACTGACAAAAGAGCTGCAGAACCGCTCAGCAGTCACAATGCTGCACAGTAGAAATGCACTATAATATGCTTTCTATATTTGAAAGTATATTATAAGTGTATTACACCCCTATGTACTGCACACCAAACAATAGTACATCTATACCAGTCCTTAAAAGGACTTTTGTGGACCTAATAGCTAGTGATTACAATCTGTCCCTGTGACACACAGCAACCTCTCCCTACACTGAAAAAAGAGCTGCAGAACCGCTCAGCAGTCACAATGCTGCACAGTAGAAATGCACTATAATATGCTTTCTATATTTGAAAGTATATTATAAGTGTATTACACCCTATATACTGTACACCTATACCAGTCCTTAAAAGGACTTTTGTGGACCTAATAGCTAGTGATTACAGACTGTCCCTGCTCCACACAGCAACCTCTCCATACACTGACAAAAGACAGCAAGACAGCTGCAGCACTGCAGTCACAATGCTGCACAATAGAAATGAACTATAATATGCTTTTTATATTTGAAAGTATATTATAAGTGTATTACACCCCTATGTACTGCACACCAAACAATAGTACATCTATACCAGTCCTTAAAAGGACTTTTGTGGACCTAATAGCTAGTGATTACAGACTGTCCCTGCTCCACACAGAAACCTCTCCCTACACTGACAAAAGACAGAAAGTAAAATGGCAGCCAGATCAGGTCTATTTATAAGGTAGGGGGTATGTCTGGCATGAAGATCCTGCCAGTAATCGTAACCCTGGGCTCCTTGGCGCACGTCCGCGGGCGCCATTGTGCGTGCGCGCGCGTGCACGCACAGGAGCGTGCCAGATAGGCTATTTACATCTGCCTGTCACAGACGGTCCCCGCTGTCTGCTCTATAGCGTTCTGTGCCTGTTACCTGACCTGAAGTGCTCATCTGTATTTGACCCGGCTTACCTGTGACCTTCCTGCTATCCGCCTGTACCCGACCTCGGCTTGTCTGTGACCATCCTTATGCCTGCTCCACCTGTACCTTGTTGCCAGCCTGATACCTGACCCAGCCTGTTTGACTTCCCAGCCTGACTACAGTGATCCAATCTGCTTTGCTGATCCAGTCTGCTGTGCTATCCAGTCTGCTTTGCTAATCCAGACTGCTGTGCTATCCAGTCTGCTTTGCTGATCCAGTCTGCTGTGCTATCCAGTGTGCTTTGCTGATCCAGTCTGCTGTGCTATCCAGTCTGCTTGCTGATCCAGTCTGCTGTGCTATCCAGTGTGCTTTGCTGATCCAGTCTGCTGTGCTATCCAGTCTGCTTGCTGATCCAGTCTGCTGTGCTATCCAGTCTGCTTCGCTGATCCAGTCTGCTGTGCTATCCAGTCTGCTATGCTGATCCAGTCTGCTGTGCTGACCCAGTCTGCTCTGCTGATCCAGTCTGCTTTGCTGATCCAGTCTGCTGTGCTGATCCAGTCTGCTGTGCTGACCCAGTCTGCTCTGCTTATCCAGTCTGCTTTGCTGATCCAGTCTGTTGTGCTGATCCGGTCTGCTTTGCTGATCCAGTCTGCTGTGCTGATCCAGTCCGCTATACTTACCTAGTCCGCTGAGCTGATCCAGGGATCTCTCTCTACCGGTCTGTCAATCCTGCCAGGCACCCGTGCCCCTCCTTATTCCTGTGTCCTCTGTCACCTTACCAGGGAACCGGGAGTGGGAGCCTCAAGGGAGGCCCTCCTCTGCAACCCGGGCTCAATACCACCAGGTACGTGACAGTAGCAGACAGCCATGTCTGAGCCCGAGCAGGGAGCCTCCACTATGGAAGAACTATGTCAACACCTGGCAGGTCTGACCGAGGCGGTGAAGAATCTCCAGCAAGGTTATACCCGGCTGGAAGAGCGGGGGTTAGTCCTATACAACCCCGCCAGTACCTTGGGAGCCTCTCACCCAGCAGCACCCCCTGCAGGGGCAGGACCAGCCCCAACAGTCGTGATGCTCCTGCTGGAACCAAGAGTCCCTACTCCCAAAAAGTTTTCGGGAATCTGCAGCAGCTTCAGAGCCTTCCGAAACTCCTGCGAATTACATTTCGCCCTTCAACCACAGACTTTTTCCTTGGAAGCCACTAAGGTGGGCTTCGTGGTGTCCTTGCTCACTGGGGATCCCCAGACCTGGGCCCACCGCCTGCTAGAACAAAAGGATGCAGCCTTGACTAATCTCACCACCTTCTTTGATGCCATGGCAAAATTGTACGAAGACCCCCAGCTCTCAGCAACCGCGGAAACCGCCTTGCGCTCCCTCCAGCAGGGGCGAAGAGCAGTGGCCGAGTTCAGGCGATGGGGTGCGGATACAAATTGGAACGACGCTGCCCTTCGTCACCAGTTCCACATGGGACTTTCTGATGCCCTAAAGGACGAGCTTGCCAGAGTAGGTGTACCCCAGACTTTAAATGCATTAGTCGATTTAGCCATACAAATCGATCGACGTTTGGGAGAACGCAGGGCCGAGCGAGCTACAGGCTTCTCCCGTCCAACTTGGATGCTTCCCAGGGCTCCATGCCACTTACGCCCTGCACCTACCTCCCGACTAGCACCCACCTCTGATACATCTGAGCCCATGCAGCTTGGGCTCCTACGGCCATCTCTTACCCCTGAAGAACGCCAACAATGCCGCAGTAACAAACTTTGCCTCTACTGTGGAGAACCGGGACATTATGTCAGAAATTGCCCAACCAAGCTCCGTAAGTGTCCACCTATGCGGTCAAGCTGCACAGATCCTGTAACCAGAGTTTCGTCTCACCTTGCCCTTTCTATCTCCTTCCAGCTTCCAGGAAAGACTTTATTGACACCGGGGCTTGCAGCTGTTTCATGGACTCGTCCTTTGCTGCCCAACACCAGATCCCTCTCCTGCCAAGAACCCATGGACCTTCCGTTCACCTGGCCGATGGGTCGGTTATCAAATCTGGTCCTGTGACCCAAGAGACTGCTCCACTACCTACGGTTATATCCGGTTCTCACGAGAACTACTTTGCCTGGACATAAACTCCTCTCCACTCTTTCCAGTGATCTTAGGTATGCCATGGCTGCAGGCCCACAACCTGGCCATCAACTGGGCCACAGGAGAAATCACCTTCTCCTCACCCTACTGTCAGGAGTTCTGCGGTTCCTCTTATCCTTTGAAAACCTCTGCTCTGCTATGCCTGGATTTGGAAACCAGCTTACGCCAGACCATCCCTGAAGCTTACCATGAATTCTTTGATGTCTTCAGCAAGCAAGGGGCGGAAGTGCTTCCACCCCATAGGGCCTATGACTGCCCCATTGAACTGCTTCCCGGGGCCGAAATTCAGTTCGGGAGGATCTTTCCCTTAACAGAGGTGGAACAAGGAAAGTTAAAGGAGTACATTGAGGAGAATTTGAGGAAAGGGTTTATCCGCTCGTCCACGTCCCCAGCGGGCGCAGGTATCTTTTTCGTGGAAAAGAAAGACCACACCCTCCAGCCCTGCATGGACTACCGCGAGTTGAACAACATCATAGTAAAAAAACGCTGTCCTCTTTCCCTAGTTCCATAACTGTTCCAAAGACTGGGAACGGCCACCATTTTCTCAAAACTTGATCTTCGTGGGGCCTACAACCTGGTCCGCATCAAGGATGGGGACGAGTGGAAAACTGCCTTTCGAACTCGATTTGGGCACTTTGAGTATTTGGTGATGTCTTTTGGACTGTGTAATGCCCCTGCCACCTTTCAATACTTTATAAATGACGTGTTCCGGGACTTCCTAGACTTGTTTGCCGTAGTTTATTTATTTTTCCTCCTCCCTAGAATCCCATCGCAGGCATGTCAAGAACGTACTAAGTCGTCTTCGTCAACACGGCCTCTATGCGAAGGCCGACAAATGCCAATTTAAAGTGGAGAGCATACCGTTCCTGGGCCTGATCATCTCAAGCAAGGGTATACGGATGGACCCCCAGAAGATCACTGCGATCCTAGATTGGCCAACCCCTGTGGACAAGAAAGGGATCCAATGATTTATCGGTTTTGCCAACTTCTATCGCAAATTTATCAAGGGGTTCTCGGCCATAGTTGCGCCAATCACGCAACTCACCAGGCAGGGAACCTGCTTCCATTGGTCCCCTGAGGCCCAAGGGGCCTTTGAAGCCCTTAAAGGACTCTTCACCTCAGCTCCTATCCTAAGGCACCCAGATTCCTCCTTGCCCTTCGTCCTAGAGGTGGATGCATCCAAAATTGCCGTAGGGGCAATATTGTCCCAAAGGCAAGGAGCTAAGGCCCTGCTTCACCCCGTGGCCTTCTTCTCGTGCAAATTATCCACAGCCGAGAACTACGATGTTGGAGACCGAGAATTATTAGCAATCAAATCTACCTAGTCCGCTGAGCTGATCCAGGGATCTCTCTCTACCGGTCTGTCAATCCTGCCAGGCACCCATGCCCCTCCTTACTCCTGTGTCCTCTGTCACCTTACCAGGAAACCGGGAGTGGGAGGCCCTCCTCTGCAACATGGGCTCAATACCACCAGGTACGTGACAATGTCCATGTGCTGAAATTTCTCGATTGGCTGACCTTTACCACATGATGGATGTGTCATGGGTCAAAGTTCTTCACAATGTAAAAGAATATGGCTGCCGCGAATAGCGAACGCGCAAAGTTCGCCGCAAACCGACCGTGGGGCGAACCGCAAGGCCACCTCTACCCTTGAGTAGTTGCAAGTTCAATTGGCAGACTCCGAGACTTCAGTAGGAGGACAGCCATGCAGGGAAAGGCCCCAGCAAGGCGCCACATCTGCACGTGCAGGAATGCTGTCTCCTATGGCAACAGTCTTTCACAGTTCCTAACGCAAAGTATAACAGTTCTTTCACCTTCACTACAAATTCTCCTTGTAGTTCTTCAGCACACTGAGCTCCCGGTCACTCACTAGACCCTCTGATTATCTAACTCTGAATCCCTTGAGCTCCTCCAATCTTTACGGTGGTATCTTCCTCAAGCATCACCCCCGCTTTCCTGCTGGGTCCCTAGCTTGGCACTCCCAATACTTCTCAAGCTTCACCCCTGCTGGCCTGCTCGTTCCCTGGCTTGGCACACAAGGCTGCTCTGCAAGTGTCACCTCCGCTGGCTGGGTCCATGACTTGATCACCGTCTGAAATTTCCAGATTCTCCCTGGTACCTGTTCGGTGAGACTACTGCTCCAGTACTTGCTTCAGTTACTCACTGTGGTCCCTGTTAAAAAGACAATTGGTCCCTTAGTGGCGACAGCTTCCCTTCCACCTCCGACCACGACAGGTTCTCCGGCCGGCAGAACTGTCACTTCTGGTTGGATTGCAAGCCGCAATCCCAACCCTGTGCTGCTCTCTTGCTTCTGGCCCTCACACAGCCTAGCAGCCAGACACCCCTGGGATAGGCCCAATCTCTGGCCTAGCAGCCCGGGGCACACATCCACCCAGACAGCCGTCCAGGTGGCACAGAACATAGATCACCTGACTCCACCCAAATATATAGGTTATTCCAGCAGGCCAAGGGATCCAAGAAAACCCCTGCCCATTGGCTGAGATACCCTATATACCCATAACCTGACCTTGGGTTGTCCTTCTCATATCTAGTACCACCAAGTGCCCTGCCACC
Organism: Lithobates sylvaticus; assembly: GCA_028564925.1. Taxonomy (NCBI): domain Eukaryota; kingdom Metazoa; phylum Chordata; class Amphibia; order Anura; family Ranidae; genus Lithobates; species Lithobates sylvaticus. The sequence continues at coordinate 1,550,779 of CM053038.1, forward strand.
TAGTGGTAGAGGAGAAAAGTGCAACAAGGCCAAACTTATAGAGAAATCAATGGATCTCTAACAATCAACCAGGATAACTACTCCTGACAAGTAAATTTGTGAGGAGCATGCCTGCCTAAACTCCAGGGTGCTACATACAGAGTACAGAGCTGTTATCAGCAGAGATAAAAAGGATATCAAAGCATCTTGTCCAATCACTAGCCATGCTGATTCTGGCCTCACACTGTCTGCTGATACCATTCATGGTCCATACACAAGGAGCCGTGGCGGCCCGTCCATGGGCGGCACACGGGCGCCACCCCCCCCCCCCCCCCCCCCAAAGCTGGTCACCAAAAACAAAACAGAAAAAAAAGAGGTCCTTTTTAAGTGTACGGGTGCCGGACACAATGCACTATCGTCAGCGTGACGTCTATGCAATCATGTGATTGCAGGCGAGACGCTTCATTGGCGGCTTTCGGGAGTCATTGTGGCGCAGAGCAATGTGCTGAAACACTTCCATATCAGTCCTTCTCCTGTTGTGGGGTTTTCTATTGGCAACGCCGTAGGACATGGGCGGTGCTTTCCCCCGAAAGCCGTCACTTCCAGTTAGACATGTGCATTCGTTTTCATCCAAATGCATTTTCGTCTAAATTTCAGGTATTTTCGTTATCGTTTTAACAAACAATAACGAAAGTTCAGAATCCAAAAAATGAAAGATCCGACATAAACAATGCTTTATTTTCGTTTTCGTTGTGACAACAGTTCGATATAGATAGGAGATTTGACATGACGCTAACAATAACAATCTGTGTCTATCAAACCTGTGCTCGAATGTGCCTAACCTTAACTCTATTAGTTCAAGATTATTCTACATAGAGAGAAAAGATTCGACATAGAGAGATAAGATTCGACATAGAGAGATAAGATTCGACATAGAGAGGAAAGATTCGACATAGAGAGAAAAGATTCGCTGCTGGAATTGGGTGGGGGGAGTAAAATTAAAATAATGATGATGATGAATGTTTTTGGCTGATTGTAACCAAAGAGGAGGAGCAGTAAAATAGCTAGAACTAAGTATACACGTACAGCCAACTTACTTTCTCTTACGATTGCTAGCAGAGAGATACACACACACACACACTGAATCATTTCAGAAGACAGTCAATCTTAGCTGGTCCGTTTGTCAGAGAACCTGAATTATTTAGCAATTAGGCATAAGCACAGCAGCAGAACAATAGTGAAGCAAGCTACAATTCAACTTAACTTTTTCATAATAATCTGCTGCTATTGTGTTAGTGTTGTGAACTTGATAGTGATACTAGTGTTGCTAGTGTTGTGATAGCTTCAGAGGCTGCCTGTGTTGTGGGGGGGGGGTGGATTTATTATTATAGATTCTATATTATAGACTGAGATTCTATATAGATTCTGTGACAGTCCTAGCCAGGACACAGGCTGTTGGAGGGGACTGAATGCGAGCCTATTGCCTTGTGATTACGGGCCCTGGCATTTGGGGGAACGGTGCTCTTTGTGAGCTATATGCCTGGGGACCGCTCAGCTGGTTTTACTTGGATTTAGGTCCATGCTGGCCCCCCAAGACACACACTGTCAGATGCTAATGTCGTCAACTCCAGCCATCCTGTCTGTCTGTTTTGTGTAATGTAGATGAGGCTGGTCTGGCTTGACACAGATTCTAAAAAAATATTTCACCTATTGTTGTGTGTGCTAATTAACCCTGCAATTGAATGAAGGAGTCCAGTGTTGATTAAGATAATTAGCTCATGCTAATTAAGTTAGGTCTTAGTCATCTGGCTGTATAAAATTGTGTGACATGTCAAATAAAGATCAGTCCATGTTGGCACCAAGCAAGTGTTGTCTCGTTTGGTGCTTGGGAGCGGTTGGAATATCTTATACCTATATCCAGACTGAGAGGAAGTGATATATGACGAACGCACTCAAGAGGAGTGTAGGGACGTTTCGTCACATTGTTGGCAAGCAGTGGGATCATACTTCCTGCAGTCTGGGACATCCAAACCTCCACCTGGATCCAAGGTCCGGATAGCAGGAGAGGAGGAGAGGTACAGATACCAGCCGCCATGGAAGAGGAATTCAGGAGGAGGTTGCGAGAGATGCAGCTACAGCAAAGAGGACCAGTAACAGAGCAGGTCCTGCTGGGATGGTTTGATTCTATTCGCTGCGAACTCTGGAAGGAAGCGCTAGCCCGTGAGCGGCGTCACCAGGGAAAAGTTCTCCCCTCCAACCAGGAAAGGTACTGGTCGCAGTATGGATTGCGGGTGCTGTTTTTGGGAGAGAAACCGCACAAGGAGCAGACAGCTGAATTAAGCAGGCTGATCTGGGCTGAGATGAAGCTGGATGAGTGTTACAGAGCCCTCCGGTGGCATGTATCCCAAGCATGCCCTTGGATAGCAGATGACAGCCCAACAGAAGGCTTAAGCTACGGCGGCCTGGGACTGTTGTATGTGAAGCTGACAGGAGACTCTAACTTTGGGAGTGATTTGGAGTGGCGGTTGGATGAAATCATGGATTTCAGAAAAGGGCTACTGAACATCTCGGAAGTGCACTGGGCACTGGAAGATTTAGAGTTTCTGGCCAATCAGGAATGGGAGCTGGAGATTGCCTACAGACGGCTGCTAGACTCTGCTCAGTGCCAGGGCTGGGCTCCCTTTGCCTGGGACTATAAGGAAATACCAGTGGGCAACTCTGAAATCCTGGCTGAAGAGTCAGCAATGTGGCAGAGTAACAGTGTGCTTTGCCAACCTGCCCCTGCAGCTATGGACGCGGAGGTCTTATGGCAGATGCAGCAAGTGCTGACTGACCTTGATGATCCTGTTTCTGCATGGGATGATCTTGGATGGAGGAATGTGCCTGTCCAGCAGCATGCCAGAGAATCGGCAGTGGAAAATCTGGAAATTGCCATCCCCAAAGCTGAAGTGCTGACAACCGGCCAGAGCTCTGCCAACCTCTGCTCAGCACTGATAGCATCTTCTGGGTTCCATGGACAGGAAATGGTGAACCTATATCCCCAGACACCAGTTGCAGAGACTGGGGATTTGATAGACTTTTCTGCTGAGGAAAAACAACCTGATGAGCCTCCAGCAGAAGAGCTGGTATTAGGGCCAAACTTCACTGTGCTCTGCCCAGCACCAACGGCAGTATCCATGGAGTTACAAGGAACTTCCCCAGCTGAAGCTCTGGTCACCGGACAGAGGGTCCAAGACCTCTTCCCCACACTTGTGGCAGTTCTGGAGGCCCAGGGTGAGGAGGTGGTGGTCACTCCCGAGCAGCAGCTCAGGACCCAAGGAGAGGATGCAATCTGCACTTCACAACTGCAGCTTGAGCTGATATCGGTGGATGGGACTTCAGTTCCCACTTGTATACCCCAGGGATGCTGGGCGGTCGGCCCAGATCCCCCACAGCATGATAGAGTGAGCCCAGTCACCCTGTCTTCTTTCCAGCGGCTGAAAAGACTCCAGGGAGGAGGGCCAGTCCAGGCCTCTCCCCAGCGGCGGATATGTTCTCTGAGAGAGGCAGAGGTTGGCTGGGTGAGTAGTGCTCGGTTTGAAACAATTTGTTTGGGGTACTGTGTGGGTACAGGCATTAGAGGACCGGAACTATGGACTAACTTCGGAGTCAACCCGTCTGGGGTCTCCTCCTGTGTTAGTCTCCTGCCGAAAGGGGAGAAATGTGACAGACCTAGCCGGGACACAGGCTGTTGGAGGGGACTGAATGCGAGCCTATTGCCTTGTGATTACGGGCCCTGGCATTTGGGGGAACGGTGCTCTTTGTGAGCTATATGCCTGGGGACCGCTCAGCTGGTTTTACTTGGATTTAGGTCCATGCTGGCCCCCCAAGACACACACTGTCAGATGCTAATGTCGTCAACTCCAGCCATCCTGTCTGTCTGTTGTCTTGTGTAATGTAGATGAGGCTGGTCTGGCTTGACACAGATTCTAAAAGAATATTTCACCTATTGTTGTGTGTGCTAATTAACCCTGCAATTGAATGAAGGAGTCCAGTGTTGATTAAGATAATTAGCTCATGCTAATTAAGTTAGGTCTTAGTCATCTGGCTGTATAAAATTGTGTGACATGTCAAATAAAGATCAGTCCATGTTGGCACCAAGCAAGTGTTGTCTCGTTTGGTGCTTGGGAGCGGTTGGAATATCTTATACCTATATCCAGACTGAGAGGAAGTGATATATGACGAACGCACTCAAGAGGAGTGTAGGGACGTTTCGTCACAGATTCTATATACTCTATCTTGTTACCTGTCTGATCAGTGATCACCATCACCAGTCCATTTTCTGTTTGAACTATATACATTCAACGACAAAGATTCCAAAAGCAGTGAAAAACATACAAACGTCGAATCTTTGGCTTATGGTGTCTGTCGAAAGTTCTAAGAAGCTTCGAGGGAGCAGCTAAACTATACAACGTCGTACAGTTTAGCTGCTCTGTCGAATCTTCTTTAAACATTCGACAGACACCATAAGCCCTCAATGACAGATTCGACCTTAATTAATTTGGATTTTCGGACGAATGCAATTTTTAACGAAAAACAAAATAAATAAAAACGAATTTCGGGAGTAACTAAATAAATGTATTTTTCGGACGAAAACTAAATTCCGAAACAAAATATTTCAGTTTGCACATGTCTACTTCCGGTTTCACTGTGCCAATGGGGAATCAGAAGTGACGCTCTGTGGATGGAAAAGCCAGGTATGTGATCTTATACCCTGTCTGTCCATCCATATACAGCAGCATAGGCTTGTAGTCTTCTCATCCTGTAATTAGACTGAAGGTGGAGGGAGGACATCCTGCTTCACCTCTGCCCTGGGAATTGGCTTTCAGGCATTAACCCGGCAATCTGCAGGATCAGAGATATGTGCCTGGCAGGAGAGCGAGGGTGACTGGCTCTGACCAAATGCTTCTCCCATTTACCACTAAATGCCTGGGATGAGGACAGTAATAATAGACACTCAACTGTGCTCCCCCCAACTGCCATCCATCTCATATACACCAAGGGGAATCATTTCATTACATATCTCCTGTATACTGTATATACTATGAGGGGTCCTAGAGCCATGGTTTACAGTATATTCTCGCCTTCGCTGGCTCTCTGTTCTCTCATCTGTCTGTCTATCTATCTATCTACGGTATCTATCTATCTATCTATCTATCTATCTATCTATCTATCTATCTATCTATCTATCTATCTATCTATCTATCTATCTATCTGTCTACCCATCTGTCTGTCTATTTATCTATCTGTATATTTGTCTGCCTATCTATCTGCCTGTCTATTTAGCTGTCTGTCTATTGTATCTATCTATCTGTCTGTCTATCTACCTGCCTGCCTTTCAATCTATCTGTCTCTGTCTGTCTCTGTCTGTCTACTGTATCTATCTATCTATCTATCTATCTATCTATCTATCTATCTATCTATCTATCTATCTATCTATCTATCTATCTATCTATCTATCTATCTGCCTGTCTATTTATCTGTCTGTCTATCTGCCTGTCTGTAGACCCTATCGCGGGTGAGTGATGGGGAAGTGTATTGGAGTTGGTTGGGGCTTTGTTTGCGCCCCCCCCCCCCCCATAAAAATGGGACACCAGTGGCCACTGACAAGGAGATTATAGCCCAATACGAGTCATGTTAGTGGTATTCTGTGCTCATCCTGTGTATGGCGATATCACCATCTAAACATGGATGACACTATTGGGGGTCTACTCCATTATAACATTTTTCTTATAAAATTCCATTCCCTGGAGTTTGATAAAGTGATCTAATATAAATTATTCCAATACAGAGAAATGAGTTCCATTCATGTAGAGAATAGTTACATTCATTCCTGGGGGAGAAATGAATTTTTCTTCTGGTAACATTCTTCTCTTCTTCTACAGATTGTCCAATAATTGCCTGAGAGACAGTTCCTGCCCCCACCTGGCATCTGTAATAGGAATTAACCAGACACTGAGAACACTGAACCTGTCTGGGAACTATCTGGAGGGTCCTCATTTCAAGGCTCTGATGGAAGCTCTGAGAACAAGCCGGATAGAGGAATTACAGTGAGTATAACAGGACTTACTGAGACAATAATATTCTGAGACAATTTACATCCAAAACCTATATATATGTATAAAATAAACTATGAACATATGACATATAAAAATATGATAATGTATTAAAAGGGATCTTTGGACTCAATAAATAGCCAATCAGTGAAGGTTGACTTGCTCTTAGAAGCTAATAACACAGTGAAATAGTATTTTCCTAATGTCTTGTTAAAGCAGAGTTCCATCCAAAAATGGAACTTCTGCTTTAAGGGAAGGTGACCCCCTGACATGCCACATTTGGCATGTAATTTTTTTGGGTGGGGGGGCGGAAACCCTCTTTTTAGAGGGTTACCGCTCCCACTTCCTCCCAGGGCACTGCGGCGCCAGAAGTAAGTTCACCACTCCCCCCTCCCTCTCGGCAATCATCTGGGACACATCACAGGTCCCAGATGATTGCCCAGTCAGTCACAGCGTGCAGCATGGCAGACACACCACAGTGACAATGCCAGCACCGCAGAGAGGAGGGGGAGATGAGCTGGGCTTCGATCCCCCACATCGCTGGACCCTGGGACAGGTAAGTGTCCAATTACTAAAGGTCAGCAGCTGCAGTATTTCTAGCTGCTGACTTTTAATCTTTTTTTTTTAGTCGGAACTCTGCTTTAAAGTATGATATTCCATTAATTTGAACAACTAGTAAAATAGATGAGATTATAGGTTATCTTCTCTTTCTATTCTCTTTCTTACAAATTGTCATCTTCTTAGGGGCCATTGGCTCCATTATAATGTTCATATATATCAGTGATGGCGAACCTTGGTACCCCAGATGTTTTGGAACTACATTTTCCATGATGCTCAACTACACTGCAGAGTGCATGAGCATCATGGGAAATGTAGTTCCAAAACATCTGTGGTGCCAAGGTTCGCCATCACTGATATATATTCAAGATTGCCACCTAGTGGGCTCAGAAGAGCTGACTTCTAGAAAGAATGTTTAGACCCAGGAGGGTGCTGATAGGTGAAACCCAACATTATCTTGCCTTTGTTACTTATGCTGTGGACAACACCACAAGGGCACAGGGCCTGTCCCTTGCATTACAACATAGCTTGTTACACTCTCATTTTGCCTTGCTAACACTGTTTATGTCTCTTATTCGTTTATTACTATTGGGTATTACTCAAATAACAACCTGACAATGGTTTGTAAAACCATTCATACACATAATTCTTTCTGCAGTGAACATTTATTTTACCTGGCATGGTTATCCTTTATCGGTGTCAGGAAATCTTCATATTACGTTCAACGAGTACATATCTCTTCAGCTTTATAGAAAAAAATTGAAAACCACATAAAAATCACACCGTCTAATCACTAGTAATGCTGCTTCCTCACACTGTCTGCTGATACCAATTCATGCTCCATACACAAGGAGATTATAGCACAATATGAGTCATGTCAGTGGTATTCTGTGCTCATCCTGTGTATGGAGATATCACTGTCTCTACACATCAGGGGTCAAGTCCTGGGGAAAAAAGCGTGGGAACTCCCACCCAAGATCCACTCCCCCACCAAAAAAAAAAATTATACGGTCATATGCACGAACGCTTCAAAAGTGGTATTTTTCATCTAATTTTCGTATTGTGTGTATGAAGCTTAACTGTTAGTACATAAAAAAAAAACAGTCCTCAATAAACATAAATACGGTAAATTCTCTGAATAATCAGCATTCATTCAATTGTGCTTCCATGCAAATGTGAACATCATGTTCTGATCTTTATTGGGGAATTTTATTTTTTATATAGTGTGTTTATGTGGTGAGTTTACACTTTTCATTGACCAGAGTTTGGATAACACAGGGTTAAACTAAAAGGTCATAAATTAACTGCACATTATCTGGACAGAATGCTTGGGGAGATAGTGATGTGTTCCTGCTTAGGAGATGTATGTTAACTTGGGGGGCTGCAAACTCTGCAGGGCTCCAACACACACTCGCTGCTATTCCAACCCTTCACATATTTCCACATAAACTTCCCCCTGGCATTAAACTTTGCCAGGTATTGTGCTCAGCTTACCACCCCAAACTGATGTTCCTCCCTCAGCTCACCTCTCTCCCTGCATGTCCTGTGAGCAGAATAGCTGTGCTCCTCCTCTGGGTTCTCTCATCATATGGCACTGAAGATAGAGGAGGGGGGGATTCAGCGGGACACACAGAGCAAGTATGCAGGAGACTGGGGGGGGAGATGAGGAGACAGAAAATCAGGAGGGGCCGGCGGGGAGGAGCACATCACGAGAGGTCTGACTAAACACAATATCTTAGCAGGAGGGACCTGATCTACCCGTCAGCTAGCTGTGATTGACAGGTAGATCGAAGAGGAAGCTGTCCTGGGGCCCCCTACTGGCAATGCCTGAATGGTCAGGTGTGCGGCACTTACTATTGTGAGCTGTGTCGGCAGCTGCTGGTGTAGCAACTGCCACACAGCTTGCATACTTCAAAGTCTTGCAGGACACGGCTGCTAACGAGAACTGAGTTCCTGTTGTGGAAAAAGTACAGGAACTCCGTTCCCATGCGTTCCCGCAGGACTTAAGCCCTGCTACACATGGATGACAATATTGGGGTGTCTACTCCATTATAACATTTTTCTTATAAAATTCCATTTACTGGAGTTTTATAGAGTGATATAATATAAATTAATCCAATAAAGAGAAATGAGTACCATTTATGTAGTGCAGGAGTGTCAAATTCAATTTCATTGCAAGCCACATCAGCATTATGGTGGCCCTCAAAGGGTTGTATCTGTAAGACTATATAAACATATCTACTCGCTATCATATTAAATTATTTACCTCTGCTTTTGATTATTACATGTGTAGCACACTACCCCCTTAGGAGCTGCTGAATTAGTTTGTCTGCCAAGCACACCACTACTGCCATAGGAATTTGCAACAGTCTGTATTTGGATTTTTTATTCTTGATTTTATTGGCATAAACTTTAACTTGGATGGGGAGAGGATTTCTTAAGATGCTCTCTTGCTGAATATTGATTCTCCCTCTAGTTATAGCAATAAGGAGTCACTCTGAATAACTCATTATAGATAGACTTTGGTAGAGTTGTAAAGGGTCACTCTGAATAACTCTTTACAACTATAGTCCCAGAGAATACATAGGCTGGATGATATAGAGTCACTCTAAATAACTCTTCACCCGGAGGCCTTTTCCTTTAGAACGTTTCTGCAGCCTTTTGACTGCTAATTTTTTCAGTACAACACTCCCAAGTTAAACAAGGGGCATCACTCTGAATAATCCCATTTGCCTGAATGATTGGATATTTACTGGTTGTGGAACCCAAAGCCACAGGCCATCACCGCCTATTTTGCATGACTCCTGTTCCAGCATCCCTCAGAAGCACTGTTTCTTTGGGTTTCCACTCACTTGTCCTCCCGATCAACAGTCTATGTTCCATTCACAGAAAGTCGATCACCCAGTCTTTCTCATGCGCTTAGTTCCTACTAACTGCTGATGACTCCTCCATTCCTTTTTTCCGCGTGGCGCGTTCCCCTCCCCGCAAGGGGGGTACACCCAGGCTACCACCAGCTACTCCATGCTGCTTTTCTCCATCCACACCAGACTAGACTCCCCGGAAGCATGAGACCCTAAGCTTATTTGGGAGCCCTCCCCTCTGCCAATACAAATTAATGATTGGTCAGAGCTCCGCACATGAGCTGCCTGCCACTTAGGTCTCAAGTTCTTCCCTTCTTCCAGAACAATTCCACTGAAAGCAGGGGAGGTATCCTTTGAAACAGAGCACAAGTGGCCACAACCCCCACTACACTAGCACTCCCATTTTCCAGATCAAAACATCCAGGCCTGCATAAAGTCACAGGCCTGGCTAAATTTGCCTCAAACTGGATCCTGTCATTAAAACACTTCCAGATCACCTACCTTTTGGGTAGTGACCGCTACACATGTTTTAATAATAACTTCAGACTTAAAGTGGTTGTAACCCTAAAAAAACTAAGATCCTGTTCCTTTAAGGCATGTTGTATAGCACAGTGCTTGTGCTGTGCATTTCTTCTCTTCCTATCTTGTAATAAACCTTGGTGATCCTGCCAGTTCCTGTGTCTCCCTGTCCATGCTGACCACGGTAGTCATGGCTGTTGAACCTTGATTACCGTGGTCAGTTTACGTGCCTCCTTCATCAGCTGCTCTGTTCTGACAGTCTCTCCCCTCTCCCCCTCCCTGTCAGAATGAAAGCAGCTTTCCTCCCCACCCCTTCCGACGCTATTCAGCTGCATAATGCAGCAAATATCAATGTATGCCCTTCTGATTATCCTGCCATTCACATGTATTTGTTTTTTTGTTTTTTCTTATGAAAAGGCTAAATACCTTTTCCCACACCACCACTGTGCAGTGATGTGATCCCCCTGTGCTGGCTGGCCTCGATCTATGGAGGTAAGTGGGATTGGCCAAGATCCCCCTGTGCTGGCTGTCTGACATCACAGGGGAATCTTTGCCCCTCCCACTTCTCTCCATAGATCGAGGCCAGCCAGCACAGGGGGATCATGTGGCCGAACAGTTGTGATGTGAGAAAGGGTATTTAAGGTATTCATTTAAAATATATATATATATATATATATATACTATTGTTAATGACTGGATACCCGGAGGGGATACATGTAAAGTCACTAAGTGTTTGTGAAGGGCAGGTGCAGACAGGCATGGAGCCCATTCAAACTCATGTAATTTAGGATAGTCACATAGTTAGCCTGGTTAAAAAAAGACACACATCCATCTAGTTCAAATAATAAGATTGGGCGATTATTGATCATCATGCTTGGACATTACTTGTGGCGTCCCCCAGAGGTTAGTGTTGGGCCCTTGGGACAAACAATAATTGGGTCAGACATGTGATCTTCTTAAGACAGGAGATGCATATATAGTCATGTGGTGATTATATTTAAATCAATATCAGATACGGAACCAAAATAAAGTATTACTTTCCCATTTAATATTATTCTATACAGTCAAGGTAGAAGAGCTCCAAATATCCCAAATTTTTTTTTTTTGGGCAACCTCTGTGCTCAAACAATAATGTTTCATATGGAAGTATCTGATTTACAGACTGTATCCATAAGCTCACTGAGGGGGGGGGGGGGGGTTAAAGGTATTGGCATAGATAGAATTGTGGACAAGATATCTGTAACCTTTCACCAGTAATGGGCGATCACAGGGCATATCCAGATAACATGGATAAAGTCCGCATTGGGACAGTTACATCTCATACAGATTGAGAAAAGGCATACGATGCATTGCATGTAATCTGACTGGGGTCAAGTAGGACTGATGGGTCATGTATGGTTGAGTCAGTCTGTTATTAACAGCAGGGGAAGCATACAGATGGGAGGAGCATGCTTTATCCCAGTCCTCATCAGAAAGACTGGGGATGAGCATTTGCCACTTAGATCCTCTAGCGGGGAGGCCTTCAGTGTAGCACAAAGCAGGTGAGAGTAAATTTCAGAGATAAAGCCCTTCAGGCCCTGAGACCTCAAAATTCCTAACTGTGCATGCAGCACATGATGCATCTGGAGGTATCTATAAAAGTTTGTACGACATCCAGGCTTTTTTAAAGAAATCTACTGAGCTGGACAGAACCACCTTTGGAGGGAGTCGATTCCATATTTTCACAGCTCTTTCTGTGAAGAAATCTTTCAATTTTTCAAGATTACCGGTAAATATATTTTCCTACCGACGTAGAGTGCCCCCTTGTCCTCTGTGATGACCTTAAAGTTAATAACTCAACACCAAGTTCACTATATGGACCCCTTATGTATTTATACATGTTAATCATATTCCCCCTTAATCTACTGTTCTCAAGAGGGAATAAATTCAGTTTCTCTAATCTATTCTCATAGCTGAGCTCCTCCATGCCTCTTATCAGTTTGGTTGCCCTTCTCTGCACTTTCTCCAGTTCCCCAATATCCTTTTTTGTGAATTTGTGCCCAAAACTGAACTGCATATTCCAGATGAGGTCTTACTAATAATTTGTACAGGGTCAAAATTCTCTCTCTCTCTCTCTCTCTCGCTCTCTCTCTTGGGTCCATACATACCTCTCTTAATACATGAAAGGACTTTGCTCGCTTTGGAAACCGCAGCTTGGTATTACATGCTATTATTGAGCTTATAAGCTACCAAAACTCCCAGATCCTTCTCCACCATGGATTCCCCCACTTGTACTACCCCTATTATGTATGATGAATGCATATTCTTAGCCCCCAAGTTCATAACTTTACATTTATGGTCTAGAGCCCTACGGACGACATGAGTAATGATGACACATAGGAACAACACAAAACTCACCAACATGAAATAGACCTGAAAGTGTGCCTTGGTCTACCGTATGGTACGCCAAAATAAGGGGGCATACCCTAGATAAAGAATGATAAGAAGTAGTTATGGAATAATGTGGAATGAGTATTCAGTCTGGGGTAAGAATACTTAGAAGAGGCTTTTAAAAAGGGGAGGGTGGGCGGGTATCACGCACAGGAAACCGACAAAGACCGGCGGCCTTTGGGCTGCTTAAATACCCTCCGGGCTCCTCCCATAACTTCAGGCCGGTACCCGGCCTTCCAATTTATGGTCTAGAGCCCTACGGACGACATGAGTAACGATGACACATAGGAACAACACAAAACTCACCAACATGAAATAGACCTGAAAGTGTGCCTTGGTCTACCGTATGGTACGCCAAAATAAGGGGGCAAAAACCTTCAGGTAGGGGATAATTATTTATTAGAGGTAATGTCACTGAGTGAGTCGAGCAAAGGCCTGAGCCATCTCTAACTGTGGGTTAGGAATGTAGCGAGAGAAGCAGGCCGACTTCCACCGACCCAGCTTCTTGATTACGTGGTCCGGAACCCCCTGTCTTGAGGCCGTCGTGGCCGCCCCGATCCGGAACGAATGCCCGGAGTACTGGCTGGGGTCCAACTGAAGATGGCCGAGAAGGACCCGGACATGTTCCACGAACTGCGACGAGTTAAGGGGTTTCACCGGAAAAGGTAGCAGTGGACTGGCCCCTGGGCAGTCGGACAGCAGTGCCGTCAGGCGGTCCAACACGGCAACTGGGCACCAGTTGTTGTGAGTCCTGTACAGGTGAATATCTACTCCGGAACCTCGCTGTTGGGTTTTGGATGTCGTCAAGTGAAGGACGTAGTGATCCTGGTGGCGATAGAGATTATTTCTACGCAAGACTGGACCGGCTGGGTGGCTGCGAGTGAACTCGCTGGGCCGCAGAAACCCGTAAAACGCCATGTGTATCGCAGCCTGCAGGACGGTACTGAGGAGGAGACCGAAAGGGGACCTATCCAGGATGTCAGACATCCCCTTGAAGATCTCCCCCGTGATAGGCAGCCGCTTTGAGCTGACTGGCGGCTGGTGTTTCTGAACTCCACGTAGTAGAGCCCTCACCGCGTGGCAGGAGAACACCGAAGGCCTTGCGGGGTCTTGAAGTGACAAATAGTGCTGCACCCCGGCCACGTACTGGCGTATCGTGCTGTGTGACAGTGCTAGGTGTGAATGGCAGTAGGCGATGAACGCCAAGACCTGCTTGAGGCTGGAAGACTCGCGAGGCCGCTGGGGCAGGAACTTGTTAAACGCCCTCCAGGCCGTCTGGTAGGCCCGACGGGTGTTGCGGGCGAGTGAGGCGTTAATGATGTCGGTGGCTGAGTGTAGATGTGGGGCTAGTCCAAGGTCAGTTGTGACCAATCCGGGATAGTGGCTGAATGACGGCAGGCTCCTGGCACCTGTTCAAAGAAAGAAATAAAGTTAAAACGGGAGAGTGCGTCCGCTGCTGCGTTGAACTTCCCTGGAATGAAGGAGCAGTACACATTGAACTGATGCTGTAGGGATAGCTGGACCAGTCTGCGGAGGAAGGACATGACGGGCCTGGACTTAGACCTGCCCTTGCTGATGATCTCGGCTGTGGCTTGATTGTCTGTCGAGAAAGCCACCGTCTGTCCAGACCAATGGTGACCCCATAGGTGGGCGGCTGCTACAATAGGGAAGAGCTCAAAGAGGGCTGACGTAGTAGTAAAGCCCGGTGTGGCTAGTGCTTGAGGAGGCCACGGGGCGGCGAACCACAAATGGCCAAAAATGGCGGCGCATCCTGTGGATGCCGCCGCGTCGGTCACCACCTGTGGTGACTGCGTGGACACGACTGGGATAAACAGGGACACACCGTTCCAATCACTAAGAAAGTGCTCCCACATGGCCAGATCTGCCCTGGCTGCAGAATCCAGCCTGATGACCTGGTCTGGGTCCTGCGTGTAGGACAGGAAGACCAGCAACCGGGACACAAAAGAGCGGCCCTGGGGGATGATCCTCACGGCAAAGTTCAGCATCCCGAGGAGAGACTGAAGTTGCTTCTGAGTACATCCCCCCCCCCCGGGTGAACTCTCGCAGAACCGTCCTGATACGGTCCAACTTATCTGCTGGAAGGCTGGCCTGCATGGCCAACGTGTCAAGGTCGACGCCCAGGAACGTGATCTTGTGTGCCGGGCCGTCAACCTTGTGCTCCGCTATGGGGACGTTCAGATTGTCGAAAACCGTCCTCAACTTTCCAAGGTCCCCTGGGGGAGCCCCGGGCGGCTCTATCAGAAGGAAGTCATCCAAATAATGGATGACCTCGTGGCACTGTGCCTCATGGAGAAGGATCCACGCCAGGGTCTCGGCGAACTTGTCAAATAGCCAAGGACTACTTTTAGACCCGAAGGTCAATTTGGTCGCGAAATAATATCGCTCCCTCCACTTGATGCCGTGCCAGCACCACAAGGAAGGATGGATGGGCAGCAGCTTGAAGGCGTCGGATATGTCCGCCTTCGAGAGCCACGCACCCACCCCTGCCCTGAGAATGGCCTGGATAGCCATGTCTACCGAAGCGTACTTCAGCGAGAACTCCTCGGAGGGGATGAGCGAGTTGAGACTGGGAACGACGGAAGAATGAGGCGCTGACAGATCATACACCAGACGTTTTTTATTTGAAAACTTTCCCTGCACAAGCCCGATAGGGCTAACCCTCCAGATGCTGAAGGGGGATTGACAGAACGGGCCTATCATGAAGTCCCGATCCAACTCCGTCTGCAAAAGGACATCAATCGCTGGCTCGTCTGTTGCTGCTGAGCGTAAATTCGGACATTCGTGGGTGGAGTGGGGCAGGGTGATGAGCCCGGTATGGAACCCCTCAGTGAAGCCTCGGATGAGGTAGCTGGCGAGTGACGGAGTGGGGTGTGAGGTCAGGTAAACGCCGAGCCAAAGGACATTGACCCGGCTTAGTCATGGTCTCTTCTGTTTGACCTCACACAGGATCCTGGGGTGCGCCCTCTGGCACAGGGTGCAAACGTGCAAGAGCCGGCACTGGCTGAAATTGCAGGAGCCGTAATTAAAATTGTTGCAAATGGCGGCTCCCCCAACCATCCGCACCGGACGTCCCAATTTGTCCATCTTTCGCCCTTGCACCGGGGCCTGCTGAGCCTGGCTCGTGCTGGCAGAGGCCGTGCTAGCTATCGGATGGACAGAGGCTACGTTGGCACACCAGACCGTGGTGTGAGACGCTGACTGACAGACAGCACATAGCGGGGAGCGAAGGCCTGCAAAGTGGCGGCAGAACAATTCCGTGTCCACTACGCTCCAGTCCGTTGGTAAATGGAACTGTGTGAATCTGGCTGCGGCTTTGGCCGAGAAGGACCGATGGTAGTCGTAGAACGCTGAGCCACCGTATTTGTGGCCCAGGTCTACGACCAAATGGAGGTAGAGGTCCAGCTCTTCCCGTCTGCCGGGGGAGGCTGAGCACAGCACGTCTCTAAACATGCCGAAAGCGAGCGTGAATTCGGGCACCGTGAGCTTCCTGTTGAGCCTCGGATCCTTCGCTTTCAACACCACCGAGACATCTCCCCAGGTGTAGGCCTTGTTCTCGGCCAAGTCATGGACCGAGATCAAGAGTGAGGCCAGATTGACGTCTTTGCCCTCTAGAATGTCCTTCCTTACGCTGGATGGCACCAGGTGGGAAGGGTGAACGGTAGGCGTGGCAAGCTCACTACCTGCGGCCGGTGCACTGATGGCTGGGACCACCGCGTGGTCCGGAACCGTGGCAGCCGGGCTGGCCTCTAGCCGAGACACCCTGTCCTGGACCTCCACGATTGAGGAAGACAGGGAGGACACGAGGGTGTGTAGCTGGGCAACGGCGGCTGAAATCGATTCCAGAGACGCCTGCTGGCTGCTGGGGCTTGCTGCGGCCGGTGGTGGGAAGAGAAGCCTGAACAGCTCCGCCTTCCTGGCCGTGGACGAGAAGGGTATCCCTCTGCGTCTCAGCTCGGCGGACAGCCTAGGAATTGTCCATGCCCTAAGAGACTGGACACTGCCAGCCTCGGAGGCTGACGCCGGAGATAGTGGGGTGGTGAGGTCATCGCTGCCAACTGACGACATGGCGGCTGCCAAGACCTGTAACTTGGTAGACTGGTCACGTGTCTGCAGGCTGGGCCTAAAAGGTGACAAGAAATGAGTTTGGACGTGTCACCTATGATATACGTACCTGCCACAAGAAAGCAGGAGCCCCCCGTGCCCTTGTGTTTTTTTTTTTTTTTTTTTTACCTGCTGGAACCCTGATCAAGTTGGCGCAGGTGGACCTACTGAATCCGACTGACCTGAGAGAGTGTGAGAAAAAATACCTATTTAAGAGCCTAACACTGCTGCCGTCCAGAGCGACGGAACCCAACGCAGATGATAACAACAGGCGATAGTGACTTGAGTCGACTGCCGAGATCGCTGTGGGATCAACTGACAGATGACAACACGAACGACTGACTTGACACGTTGCTTTACTGAATGAACTTCCCGTGACAGGGCCCGGCCCGTTCGTACCGTATGGGGGTGACTGTGGGCCGGACTCCGGAGCACGTACAAAATGAGGCCACCATGAAACTAGGCCGACTGCCTAGGTATGCTGAGGCCGAACTGTGACATCCAGCTGCCACCGAGTCCGACTTCAAGCTCCCCCCCTTTTTATTTTTTATTTTTTTCCTTTCCTTTTTTTTTTTTTCTTTTTTTTTTTTTTTGAAATGCGGCCGGCCTAGGGCACGCCGGCGCGAATTCGTACAAGCGGGTGACCAATTAACACCGGGCGTGGTAAGGTGACACAGAAATGATATAACATGACAAGGGCAAGAATCAAAGTTTTTTTTTTTTTTTTTTTCTTTGCGACTCCGCCCCTGGCGCATGTATTGAAATGAGGCCGAGCCTAGGGCACGCCGACACGAATTTAGTGCGAAGAAGTGACTCCATTCGTGCCGGGCGTGGTAGGGTGACAGAAATGAGATACCATGACAGGGGCAAGAATCAGGAATGTACGTAAACCAGTGATGCGATTCTGCCCTTGGCGCATGTATTGAAATGAGGCCGTGCCTGGGGCACGCCGACATGAATTCAGTGCGAGAAAGTGACTCCATTCATGCCGGGCGTGGTAGGGTGACAGAAATGAGATACCATGACAGGGGCAAGAATCTGGAATGTACGTAAACCAGTGATGCGATTCCGCCCTTGGCGCATGTATTGAAATGAGGCCGTGCCTAGGGCACGCCGACACGAATTTAGTGCGAAGAGGTGACTATATTCACGCCGGGCGTGGTAAGGTGACCGAAATGAAATACCATGACAGGGGCAAGAATCAGGAATGTACGCAACCAGTGATGCGATTCCGCCCTTGGCGCATGTATTGAAATGAGGCCATGCCTAGGGCACGCCGACATGAATTTAGTGCGAAGAAGTGACTACATTCACACCGGGCGTGGTAAGGTGACAGAAATGAGATACCATGACAGGGGCAAGAATCTGGAATGTACGCAACCAGTGATGCGATTCTGCCCTTGGCGCATGTATAGAAATGAGGCCGTGCCTAGGGCACGCCGACATGAATTTAGTGCGAAGAAGTGACTACATTCACACCGGGCGTGGTAAGGTGACAGAAATGAGATACCATGACAGGGGCAAGAATCTGGAATGTACGCAACCAGTGATGCGATTCTGCCCTTGGCGCATGTATAGAAATGAGGCCGTGCCTAGGGCACGCCGACACGAATTAGTGCGGGGAAGTGACTGCATTCATGCCGGGCGTGGTAAAGTGACAGAAATGATATGCCATGACAGGGGCAAGAATCAGGAATGCCCGCAGCCAGTAAAGTGATTCCGCCCTTGGCGCATGTATCGAAATGAGGCCGGGTAGTAGTGCATCTGGATCGCCCCGATCGGAGCATGCGTGGATGCGACCGGACCAGGATCGAAGCGATGGCATGAACGCCCTGTTTAACTGATGCGAAATGATTTAGCATGACCGAATGGCCTGGTACGTTAGCCACGTTTGAAATGATGAAATGATTGTCATGCTAATTCGTGAAATGTTTCGACACGGTCGAAGTGATTCGTACAACTAGAATGCCAACAGTGCTTCGGAATATGATAGCGATTCGGCACGCTCGCTAGCGCCACTAATTCGGATAATGGCAGAACATGAACGATACGTGTGAGTGCGAACGGCACCCGTGCGTGAGTTATGTTGAACGATTCGGAGACTGTGTAGCCCGCTCGTGTAAGGGAACCCTAAGTGCCGGATGCGACATCGGTCGGAGTGTATGTGGCGGGCGGCCCTGAACGTGCGTGCCGTTAGATGGCTCCCGATCGGGTACAACATAACGTGCGAGTAAGTGTTTAGGTTTTCGAGACAAGCAGCGCGTGGCTCGTGAGCTACGCAGATCACAGTTTAGTGACATGATAAGCAGTGCATGAGAACGTAAAACATGGGAGCCGAAGCCCTACCTGCGACAGCCGAACCAGACTCTTTGTACGAAACTGCGACTCGACGACACGAGTGCGACACGAAGGGGCGACACAACTTACGAACACGGAACACGGGACTGCAACAAGAGAAGACGGATAGACGAAAAACGGAGCTCACGAGCCGGCACCAAGAGCGCTTGTCACGAACGAGTCGGTCCTAGATGTCTGACGTATCAGATATCACGCACAGGAAACCGACAAAGACCGGCGGCCTTTGGGCTGCTTAAATACCCTCCGGGCTCCTCCCATAACTTCAGGCCGGTACCCGGCCTTCCAATTTATCAACATTAAACTTAATTTGCCAGTTGCCCAATTAGACAGCGCATTGAGGACAGCTTGTAAATTGGAGACATCCTGTATGGATGTTATTATACTGCATAGCTTGGTGTTATCTGCAAAGACAGAAATGGTACTTTTAATCCCAGACCCTATGTCTTTTATAAGGATATTAAAAAGTAAAGGTCCGAACACTGAACCTTGGGGTACCCCATTGATAACCTTAGACCATTCCGAGTATGAATCATTAAAGTCTTACTAAACCCACAACAGTAAAACCGTCTATATATGCAGTAAAGCATGCTTGTTATACTCACTATGGAACCTAGGGAGTAAATCCTGCACATTGTGTAAAAAGGCTCTTTGATCCTGTCTTCTTTGATCCTCCCCTTATTTTAATGTCCCCAATCCATCTGCTGATAGCACAGAGCCCTAGAAGGCACTCTGCATATGCTCAGTTTGGTATGTATTGTTAGAGAGGTTTTTTTTGTGGGGGGGGGGGGGGGGGGTGCATGTGATCAGCACAGGGCCAAGCAGCAGTGTCCAGACAGAGGGTCAGGGGTCATGCAGCCTCACAGGACAGTCAGAGGAGAATGAAAACTCATCCCAAAAGTTTTAACCTGTGCTTGGCCGAACACTGATAGAAGTCACAAAACTGCTATATACTACTGATGAGAAAAGGTATGTAGCAGTTTATATTTACTAAAATAATTGCATTTCCATGTTCTGTGAACTATGGGAGACCAGATATAGTGAATGCAGGGTCCTGGGTTTAGTAACACTAACCCCTGCTCTCTGATATCAGTCTTTTAGCCAGTTTTATATCTACTAACAAACTGATTTTTCCAAGCCAGTAGACTTTACGTTACACATTAGCTGTGCAAAAGTAAGTATATTACGCTCACAGCCACCCCTCTGTCCAAGGTTTTACTTACCTCCTCATAAATAAAAAAATCAGATTTGCAGACATCCCAAGTCTCCTGCAAGGTGCGAGAGTCTCCTGCGTTTTTGTTGTGGCTCCCGAACACCCGCTAGTGCCGTGTGATCTTCCGGTTACAGGGCCGATCCGGGATGGCAGTGTCATATCATTCCTACCCTGCAGCCATAGATGATCCCCAGGTTCACAGCCGGGGATGATCGGTGCGGGCAGGAGGGACAGCTGTGAGCACCAATCATCGTGTATAGCTTTTCAGCTGACAGCCGCTTCTCCTCCTCTCCCTCCTGTGGCTATACAGGGAGATTGGTGCTCACAGCTGTCCCTCCCGATCTTTCCTGACTGTTTCCTGTGTGCTCCTCCGGCCTCCAGTCCTCTTTCTCCGGCCCCATCTGTGTCCTCCTTCTCCGCCCGTGTTCTCCTCCGGCCCCCCTCCATGTTCTCCTCCGGCTCCATGTCCTCCTCCTCTGCCCCCCTCATCCCCCACAGCTGACTTCCCTCCTCTCCTCTCCCGTCGGCTGCGGGGATGTGTCAGAAGGGAGAGCGAAGGAAGGGACTGGTAAATATGTTATTTAACAGCCCCATCCTTTTTTTTTAATTAGACACAGGGAGCAGCACTCGCTCCTGTGTCCTGTGAAAACTGAGCAGAGTAAACTGTGTTACTCTGCTTCAGTTTATGAATGGAGAGGAGACTGTTTCCTGTCCATTCATCTTCAGTGCTGAAAAGGGGACTGGGGAATCTGTGTCCTCAGTCCTTTTCTGTCTCAAAGGGGAGATGTCAAGGGTCTGTTTAGACCCCTGATACCTCACCAAAGCCCACCAACAGGGCTGATAAAATAAAATGTAATTAATATAAAAAAAATTATTGTAAAAAAAATATAAAAAAAAAAAACTACTGACACCACTCCACCCTGCCCTACCAACACTGTTCACTGCCCCAAACCCCTCCCCCAAAAAGCATTGTGAAAAAAATCAAAAACAAATTAAATTGTAAAAAAAAACAATACGTAAAAATAAACTACTGACACTGTCCACTGCTCTACTGACACTGTCTCCTACCCCCACCCATAATTGTGAAAAAAAAAAATTGTAAAGAATAATTGAAAAAAATAAAATTGTAAAAAAAATACAAAAAAATGTAATTGTATAAAAATAAGGAACTACTGACACTGTCCACTGCCCTACTTACACAATCCTGCACGTACTACCCACCGCTGTACACTCCACACTCCTCACATGCACATTATACCCACCTCCATACACTCCGCTTTCCTCTTCTGCACATAATACCCACCACCAAACACTCCATACCATACATAGCAAAAATTACCCCAAAATCCATTCTGCTACTCGGCTTGAGTATGGCGATACAATGTGTGTGAGAATTTTACACAGCCTGTGGAAATTACACATCTAATTTTCTGACTAGTTATTACATTTTGAAGGCCCTAGAGCACAGGACAATGGAATTACCCACAAAATGACCACATTCAACAGATACGTGCAGATGTTGATCACTGGGACAGATGTGTGCAGATGTGGATCACGTGTACAGATGTGTGCAGATGTGGATCACATATACAAATGTGTGCAGATGTGGATCACGTGTACAGATGTGTGCAGATGTGAATCACGTGTGCAGATGTGTGCAGATGTGGATCACGTGTGCAGATGTGTGCAGATGTGTATCATGTGTACAGATGTGTGCAGATGTGGATCACGTGTGCAGATGTGTGCAGATGTTGATCACTGGGACAGATGTGTGTAGATGTTGATCACTGGTACTGTATGTTTTACTGTTTGGGGACACTGTGTTTGGGATACTTACTGTGTGATCAGTGGGTGTAAAGTGCTTTAGACTCCCCTCCAGGAACACAGACTGGCTCTCATTCTCCTTACTGACAGGCTCTGTGTGAGGAGAAGCAGAGCCGATCAACTGACAGCCGGCTCTGTTTACATCACAGCCATCATGTGATCAAGAGGGTCAATCACAGAGCCCTCCTGCCGAGTGGTGATGCGCTGTGTCTGGGGAACACAGGCACAACAGGATCGCGCGGCTGCCTTAACCCTTCTGAGGGACATTCAGAAACATCCACTTGGAAGGACGAAACGCCCACCCGGCCGTTTTTGTACAGTGGTCAGGTGAGAAGAAGTTCAAAATGAAGCAAGTATTCTCCACAAGAAACTTTACTGGAGACAGCTCAGACATGGTTCTGCCATGGTGTTCTGTGTGAGCAGTCTCTAATAATCTTATGGGTGATACCAGGGGACCCTGGTAGCACAGACCCTCCTTTTCAACTGGCATATATTTGAACTATTCTCATGATAACCCCACCCCCATTACATCAGATGTCAAGAGCCAAGCTCACCATTCAGAAGTCAAGAGTCCACCACCCACTCATCCATCACAGTGCACCCCTATTACCTTGTGCTGCTGCTAGGAAGAAGCTGGGAAGCAGAGAGTGCAGGGTCTGGAGGAGGACCAGAGGAGGGCTGGAGTCAGCTGCCGGAGTCTGCTAAATTCTGAGACCAGGGGAGGCATAAACAAGGGGGGGGGTGCTGTGGCTGCACAGAGAGGCTCAGGATCTGTAGGAGGAGTTCTGTACTCCTCTCTGCTGCTGACTGCTGAGATGGGGAAGGGGCTAGAGAAAATCCACTCTGCGGCTGCACAGAGAGGTGCAGGATCTGGTCAAGGAGTTCTGTCCTCCTCTCTGGCTGATGGCTGAGACTAAATTATTGACAAAGGAGAAAGGTTCTTCTGAAATGCGTTACCGCCCTCTTTCAGCACCACCTCCCACTATCCACCACAAGGAAGGTATCCCGGTGCAGAATGCTGAACATTGGCGGGACTTTTGACAGCTATCAAACCTAGGCTTTTTGAGCTGGCGGGGAGAGATACACACCAATGCCGATCCACACTGACAGCTTTGCATTCCACAAGCCTCTGTACTGTTGATACATGCTGACAGCCCTGCGGCGCTTCTATACAGTTTCTATGCTTACTAGCAAGAATCTATTGTGTAAGTGTACTATTTTTTCTTGAATAAATTGTTAGCAGTGTGGGATCCTCATTAGTAAAAAGCTATCTGACGTTTGAGCTCCTGTGATCTTCCCAGAGCTTTTGGCAAGCTGAAGGACCTCTGGTATATGGAATAACCCTGATCTACAGTACCTTGTCCCTGGAAAGCTGGACCTTAAAGTTTGCCAAATTGGTTTATGTACACTATATTACCAAAAGTATTGGGACACCTGCCTTTACACATGAACTTTAATGACATCTCAGTCTTAGTCCGTAGGGTTCAATATTGAGTTGTCCCACCCTTTGCAGATATAACAGCTTCAACTCTTCTGGGAAGGCCGTCCACAAGGTTTAGGAATGCGTATTTGGGAATGTTTGACCATTCCTCCAGAAGCGCATTTGTGAGGCTAGGCATTGATGTGGAAGAGAAGGCCTGGCTCGCAGTCTCCGTCTACCCAAAGGTGTTCTATCTCCCTTGCTTTCACCTTCAGAGTAAACACAGCGTGACCAAGCTCCTGCACTGCCGATTTATGTATCGGCTGAGGATTGGGGAGCTCAGTCCCATATGCAGCCACTGCTGCAGCATGAAGCCCAGTCGCAATGGCGACTTCTGCGACCCCTTATACTTCCGCCCCTGCTATGGACTAAGACTGGAATGCCATTAAAGTTCATGTGCGTGTAAAGGCAGGCGTCCCAATACTTTTTGGTAATATAGCCCAAGGGCCACATGAAATGACCTGCTGGGATGGATTCAGGCGCAGGCCTTGTGTTTGACTCAAGGGAGAATTTTTTTTTTTTTTTTCTGGTAACATTCTTCTCTTCTTCTACAGATTGGAGAGAAATCGGCTGAGAGACAGTTCCTGCACCCACGTGGCATCTGGAATAAGATTTAGCCAGACACTGAGGAGACTGGACCTGTCTGAGAACAAGCTGAAGGGTCGTCATTTCAGTGATCTGATGGAAGCTCTGACAACAAGCAGGATAGAGAGATTAGAGTGAGTATATGTTAGGGATACCGAGTGCAGGTATCCAGCAACAGCAGAGTGACTAGGTAATTTATTTAAAATAACAAATAACAAAACCATCGAACACCAGCAAACATAATACACAGCAAATGTGAAGGTACAGTATCTCACAAAAATAAGTACACCCCTCATATTTTTGTAAATATTTTCTTCTATGTTTTCATGTGACAACACTAAAGAAATTACACTTTGCTTCAATGTAAAGTAGTGAGTGTACAGCTTGAATAACAGTGTAAATTTGCCGTCCCCTCAAAATAACTCAACACACTAATTGACTAATTAATTAATGTCTAAACCGCTGGAAAACAAAAGTGAGTACACCCCTAAGGGAAAATGTCCAAATTCGGCTCAAATTGTCTATTTTGTTTGGCCACCATTATTTTCCAACACTGCCTTAACCCTCTTGGGCATGGAAATCACCAGAGCTTCACAGGTTGCCACTGGAGTCCTCTTCCACTCTTCCACAACAACATCACGGAGCTGGTGGATGTTAGAGACCTTGCGCTCCTCCACCTTCCATTTGAGGATGTCCCACAGATGCTCAATAGGGTTTAGGTCTGGAGACATGCTTGGCCTGTCAATCAGCTTTACCCTCAGCTACTTTAGCAAGGCAGTGTTAGTGTTGGTCTTGGAGGTGTGTTTGGGGTCATTATGTTGGATTACTGCCCTGTGGCCCAGTCTCCAAAGGGAGGGGATCATGCTCTGCTTTAGTATGTCACAGTACATGTTGGCATTCATGGTTCCCTCAATGAAGTGTAGCTCCCCAGTGCTGGCAGCACTCATGTAGCCCCAGACCATGACACTCCCACCACCATGCTTGACTGTAGGCAAGACACACTTGTCTTTGTACTCCTCACCTGGTTGCCCCCACACACGCTTGTCACCATCTGAACCAAATAAGTTTATCTTGGTCTCATCAGACCACAGGACATGGTTCCAGTAATCCATGTCCTTAGTCTGCTTGTCTTCAGCAAACAGTGTGCTTTTTTTTGCATTATCTTTAGAAGAGGCTTCCTTCTGGGATGACAGCCATGCAGACCAATTTGATGCAGTGTGCGGCGTATGGTCTGAGCACTGACAGGCTGACCCCCACCCCTTCAACCTCTGCAGTAATGCTGGCAGCACTCATATGTCTATTTCCCAAAGACAACCTCTGGATATGACACTGAGCATGGGCATTTAACTTCTTTGGTCTACCATGGCGAGGCCTGTTCTGAGTGGAACCTGTCCTGTTATACCGCTGTATGGTCTTGGCCACCGTGCTGCAGCTCAATTTCAGGGTCTTGGCAATCTTCTTATAGCCTAGGCCAGGGCTCAAAATTTCAAGTCCTGAGATACTAGCCAGGCCTTAAGAGTTACTCGCCACCAGTTACCCCACCCAACCCCTACCGTGCCCGCCCCTAAACTCAAATTAAATTACAACGTAAATATAACCCCCAGCATTGGATGTTATCATAACCTTCAAAACAGGTATCCGAGGCTGTGGTAATAACTCTTAGCATTGATAACTCTTCACATATATGTATAATTGTAAAGCACTTATTTAGAAAAATAGTAGCACATAAGGGTACAGAATATATACATATAAAAACATGAAGTGTTTTGACATCTATTTGAAATAATGCAATATATAAAAATATACAGTGCAATTATGCGGTTTCTCACACCCAACGCGTTTCAGAGTCTATAATTTCCTCCTTCTTCAAGGGTGAGAACTAGGAGAAACCCTATTTCTGAAAAATTGAACAATAACTCAAATGGATAATACAATACAATGTCACAGAACACAAACGGAGCTTACAAATTTTGAGACGATGTGTATTTACACTTCAATGATTTCAAATCTTTAAAAGCATGTACTTGGGTGCAGGTAGCTCCCAGATCTTCACCTTAAGGATCCCCGGTGACAAGGAATATGCAGAGATGATTAATGTCTGCAGCTGTCATCAAGCAGAAGGCCCGCCAGGCACCCAAAATGACAGACCCCTCTCCTCCACCCAAGGGAGGGTTGCATGCGGACTAAAGGGAACAGGGAAAGCCTGGAGGCGCACTGGGGTCGGAAAAGGAGAGAAGAGCCCTATAAAGTGAGAGAAGTATAAAAAAGTATAAAAGTAAAAAAGTGTAATTTAAAAGTAAAATTAAACAAGATTATAGATAGTATACATAGGTACCTGTAATTATTGAGCTACTGCTCGCACCGAGGGCCTAGGGTAGTGTGGAACCCCAGCTCTAGAAAATATTATAAATGTATATTATGATAGGAGCTGCTTTATGACTTAAAAACCTCCCTGGTGGTATGATTATTGCAGATTTTAGGTGCTGAAAGCGGTACAATTATTTTTCATGGAAATTTGGCGATTTATATTGTAGGCCTGTAATTCTTAGGATTAAATCAGTTCAAACCAGAGTCTAGTAGACATCCCGGGTATGATGAAGTTTATAATATAATAAATAACTATAAATAGTTATAACAAATAGTAATAAAAATGATTCAATTATGTAATCAAATCAAAAACACTGAAATTTGCTCAGTTGCAGAATTGTCGCTGTCATTAGATTTAGTGTTTGATGACGAATTTTCCCACAATTCTGCAAGTGATTCTAATTTATTATCGCTGTTTTCTAGCTGGTCTAAAATCACTTTTGACATAAAGGGACCCTTTTTGGTTGCTATGGACAATCTCCAAATTCCAGGCAGAAAAAAAAAATGTATTTATAATATAAAAGTGCATGCAGGGCACTGGACAGACCACTAGGGACAAAGGGATGTGTATTTTTTTTATACAGTACTGTAATCTGTAAGATTACAGTATACTGTATGTGTTTTGTGTTTTTACTTTTTTGAATTTGGCACCGATCTCCGCTCCTGTGCGTCGTAATGTCGCAGGGAACGGAGCTCTGCGGCACTCGGGCACTGTGTGAATCGAGCGGAGGAGCTCGCACACACAGCGGGGAGGACATTGCAGGATCCAGGGGACAAGGTAAGTAACTCTCCCTGTATCCTGCAATGTGATCCCAAGTCTGGCTTGTGGTTACCGCTAATGGTACTGAAATTCCACCCCAAGCCAGACTCCTCCCCAAGCCAGGTCCGGCACCATCCGCCGGACCTTCAGAGCGTATGCGCCGCTGACGTCAGCAGCTACATGCAAGGAGAATATATCCTAAAATGTACAGGTTTAGGAGATATTCATTTTACCTACAGGTAAGCATTATTATAAGCTTACCTGTAGGTAAAAATGTGCAAGCAGGCTATACAACTGCTTTAAAATCACTGCTCCTGAAAGAACAATCTTTCTTTTTTTTTTTTTTTATTAATACATGTCCCCCAAGGAAGTACCCGGACACCCATACCTCTTTTATGGCCAGTTACTTGCATATAAGCCTTTAAAATGGGCACTTTAGATTTTTCCTGTTCGGCTCCCATAGACTTCAATGGGGTTCGCTGTTCAGGTTAGAACATTTCCCCTGTTCGGAAATTCTGCTGCAAACCAAAAAGGGGAGTGTTTGGCCCATCCCTGCTTATGACACTCACAGACACATGGGAAGCAATCTGAGACACAAACAAATAAATACAAATGCATACAATTTTAATCTCACGAACATAAGTATATTTTTTAGATTGATTTATATTCTGTATTATGTTATGTATCTTGTAATTTAATGCTATTTTTTTTATTAAACATATTTTTTTATTTTTTTATACAAGAATGGAAAGATTTTTCAATTTTACCACATCCAATAAATGGGGTTTCCGTAAGTTTATGGGAAAAAAAACAAGTTAAAGTAATATTAAATGTATGAGATCTTTTTTTTCTGCTAACATTTTTTTTTTATTCTACAGTTTAAAGAATATTGACCTGACAGACAGTTCCTGCCCCCACCTGGCATCTGGAATAAGAAATAACCAGACACTGAGGACACTGAACCTGTCTTATAACAATCTGGAGGGTCCTCGTTTCGGGGATCTGATGGAAGCTCTGAAAACAAGCTGTCTAGAGGAATTACAGTGAGTATAACCAGGATCCCTCTCTAAATGCTTTGCTGCCATTGATACTCCTATGATGCCTTTTAGAAGTTTAAAGTCTACTGCTGAAGTTTTATACAAGTCTAACTCTGCTACCTGACTATGTTGATAGTAAGAACCAGGCAGGGGTACTGTTAGAAATCATGGGGCCCCATACAGCCTTCTTGATGGGGCCCCCTAAACACCTCCAAGGTGCACCGGAAGAGCAGTACTGATTTTATCTGCCTATGCCCTGTAAAAGACCAAAAAAGTCCCTTCTCAGCTTGGGGCCCAGGGAAATGTAATTAATAGTTGCCAACATTGTCAAAATATGTATAGGGACACTTTTTTACCTGTAGGCGGAGTCTTATTATAATTAGGGGCGAGGCATTCACTTGTAGGCATGATGTAGCGGGGGGGCGAAAAAAGTGCAATGCAGTGAAAAATGGGGGTGGTTTAAACTACATATTGGGCGTGGCTTAAAGGGACATGGCTCAAAGGGGGTATTATTTGTCAATAAAGTTTACCATATTATTTGATCATATTGCATGGTTGTGCCCCCTCTGTGAGCACTCCTGAGGCCATCTGTGTCTCTACTCTTTCTCTTTTTTTGCATAGATTTTTGTGTTACATGGGGGACAGCCCGTCTTATAGACGAACCGCTTGATCTGATGTGACTACATACATGTGGACCCTAGTGTGTTTTTTATTATTATTTATTGACTCCACAAATCTGGCCTTTATGGAAGAGTGTCAAGAAGAAAGCGATTGTTGAAAAAAAGCCACAAGGGCGTGGCTTGGACATGGCAGAGTGAGGAAGCTTACTGTTACTGCTCCCCACCTGCTAAAAATTGCTGAAATTATCTTTTTTCCCACTACAACCGGCCTGTATGACATACCGGAGAAGACGGAAGACCAGGGGATCAACTAAAGCTAGCCCAGCGGCATCGATCAGCCTGTATTTCCAACACCCGACTCACACGATGACCTCCACTGCAGAGACACGTGGCGGGAGAAGACCCGAGGACATACCTTCCACATCCATGGCTGCATCACAGCATCATGCCCCAAACGCGCTAGAGGGGCTACCCTCACTTCTGGCACCTTCACCTGGCAGCCAGAGCAGCTAGAAAGCATCTGCAGGGTCCACACACTAGACAAACAAATCAGCAAAGGGGAGACGGAGGTGAGTGCCCTGGAGCTCTGAGTCACTCAATTAGAGAAAGGACATGCGGACTTCCAGGAACGACTTGCGGAGTTGCAGCACCAGGCCGACGATTTGGAGAACAGGAGTCGCCACAACAACCTACGGATCCGGGGCCTTCCGGAGGTGACTGGTCCGGAAAACCTACAAGACACTATATTAGCTATACTCCAATGGCTCTTGGGCGTCATGGTCCACCGACCGGATCGATTTTGACGGTGCAGAAGTATCGATTTTCCCAGACGTGTCAAGGGCAACACTACAACGCTCGAGCGGCTGCGGCGTACCGATGGGGCTTTCCACTCCAACTGACTATCCGGAAAGATGGATCCTCCTTCACCCTGAGGCGCCAAGTGGATCTCCCGGACCTGTTTTTTTTTATGGGCATGGAACCTATTCTCCTACCTGACTGGATGAACTGCTGCCTACCAGGGACTCCCACCAGGCTCCTCAGGCTTCCAGACTAGGTCTGCCCCGTTGCTCCACCAGACGAAGGAGAGGAGACCAGACGCCAGTGAGAGCCCAAGACCATGAAGTCTGACTGTAAGCTGCTGCGACCGTGAGTGGTTTGTTCCTTTTTTTCTATTCTTTTCACAGACAGTGCACAACTTGGTTAAGGAATGATCCCAGAACACCTGTAGCTGTATAGATCCTGTCTGCTCATTACGCACAGGGGGATGAAGCCGTTTATTTCATACCAGGGGACTGAGGGGATCCATCCCTTTTTAATTTGAGATGATCCAAGCCCAGTTCCCGAAGAGACTGCTCGTGACCACCCCCCCCTTTCCCGGTCCTCTGGAGATATCTCAGTCTCATAGACTTCCACTAAACTACCGGTACTACCTACAAGAGACCTGGCGGCAGGAAGTTTGTACCTGCTGCCAGGCTCAAGCATCTCCGATCCAGGACATTTGACTTGGGGAGAGGGGGGATTGTGGGTGTGCAATGGGGCTCATGTTGTATTTGCTGGGGGTGGGACCTGCTTGGGGATATATAAAAATGTGGTACAGTGCCTTAGGCCCATTTCCAGCTGTTGCATGGGGTGGGGGCTATCAGGACATACTAGTATTGAGTGGCAAGATAATAGCCTTAGTGAGAGAGACCATAGCAGGGAACACATTGGTGAGCAAGTCTGATCCATCCTCCCTCTTTTTTCCACTCTCCCCCCTTTCCCATCCTTCCTCTCTTCCCCCTCCCCCTCCTTCCATCCCTTTTTCCTCTTCCATGCATTCCTTTCCTCTCCCAGTCCACCCTTCCTCCTCTCCCATATCCTGACTCTCTCGCCCCCGCCTCTCTGCCTTGCTCTCCCAGAACCCCCCCTTAATAATCCTGGGATCTGCCTATTGGTGAGGCTGGCCTGTATCCCACACAGACTAGGTAACGGATCCCCTTCCCCCCACACACTGAGTTCAAACAAGTGTGCTCCTATGATCTGAGCCCCTGTCCCCCATTTGATGTACGTGGGGGAACAGGCAAGCAGAACATGTGGGTGTAGGTATACACCAGTGTTACTAATGCTCACCTCCATCAGATCTTTAGAATGTATGGTATTAGCCAGCTTACCCCGCCTCTAGATAGCACCGCTCTCCCCCTAAGTTAGGGGGACAGGGGCAATGCAGTCAGGACTACAGTTATATTATGTGCACTGTACTCTCACTGGTTTTCCTTTCCTTTTCTTGGTTTTATTGTTCTTTTCTCTACCGGTTTTTGTTTTGTTATGTTTTATTTTATCATTCAGTTGTTCAATGGTTATGTATTCAGAAACAGAGCCAAGCACACTCTGGGTAAAATAGCACAGTTCACCTATAGGGTCATGGCTTGGAAGACAGGCCATGCCTGAAACCTGGATACCCTGTAGTGGATATCGGAGTCGGCATCGCCTGGCCATTTGGCCACATCGGCAGGACCCTAGGTATACATATGCATTTGGCTCTATGAACAATACTGAGTGGGTCAGGATAGGGAGCCTTTGACCCCTGTTGTGCTCACCCACTTTCCCCACATAGGGTTGCGCCCGTACAGTGACCTTTCTTTGGGGGATCATTGGGGCGCACTGAGACTAGGTCTCATCTACACCTACAGCGTATTCATTTTCCTTTTCCCAATACTGCCTCTTTCACCTGCTTCCTTCCTTTCTTGACACTTCTCCTTCTTTGCCCATCAAGGGACTAAACACCCTAGAGAAGCGCTCCATGGTGCTAGCCAATCTAAAACATATGAAGGTCCACGTGTGCTTCCTCCAAGAGACACACTTCCGTGCAGATAAACCACCAATACTCCATGACCGCTTCTTCCCGACGGTATACCATGGATGCTCCTCTAACTCCAAGTCAAAAGGGGTGAATATCCTGATCCGTGACAATACCCCTTGGGAGATGAAGGATCGCTGGTTGATGCAGAGGTAAGAGCGCTTTTTGTGAAGGGGGTGCTGGGGGCATCCCTGGTAACTCTGGTGAACTTATATCTTCCCAATTCCAACCAGATAGCTTTCCTGGAGCAGATCCTGACTAAAATTCATTACGACTAAGTCAGATTTGTCCCATTAAGAGGGGTGCGCGACAATACGACTAAGGCGATTAACCTGATCCAGGTGGCACGGACGCGGAAGATCCCACTGCTGCTACTCTCGACAGATGCTGAGAAGGCATTTAACAGAGTGAGCTGGCCTTTCCTATTTGAAACCCTCAGATGTTTAGGCTTGAAAGAACGAATGATGAACTGGATACGTGCTATCTATTCCAGCCCATTGGCTCAGCTCAAGGTCAACGGATACCTCTCTTCAACATTTAAAGTGGATGTAAACCCCAATTTTTTTTTTTGTCTGGCACAATATAGAGTATGGGATTTTTAGATCAGCTGTGCCCAGT
The DNA here is from genome assembly GCA_028564925.1 of Lithobates sylvaticus. Lineage (NCBI taxonomy): Eukaryota > Metazoa > Chordata > Amphibia > Anura > Ranidae > Lithobates > Lithobates sylvaticus. The sequence continues at coordinate 1,583,038 of CM053038.1, forward strand.
CTTGCCACAAAGAGTTAATCCAGCTCTGAGCAATCCTCATATCTTTTTTCAGTGTAATAAAACGGAAAAACTGTGAAAACTTTGTCCGTTCTTCCCCCTTGATGTGATTGACAGGTGATTTACATATCACGTGCACTAGCCTAAGACATGCATTATTTTTTAATTCCCACCCCCACACCTTTTTCAGCAGCTCTGCAAGGATTGGATGTTCCACACCTCAGCATGATTTGGCATGCTGAAGTCATGTTGGGACTTTTCTGGGTTTTGACTGGATGTGTTACGTACCTGGACGTAGAGCCTGACTTGTAGGAGGAGACCTCTCATACAGCGCTGGTTCACGTGCCACTGGAGATGGGGACAGTGGTGACGTGAGCACAGTGGGGTAGGAGTGCCTGGTTTGTAGAGGAAGGTGTTGGAACCAACAGGGAGGTCCTCCAGTAATGTCCGTATGCGGATGGCAGGATGTAAGACTGCAGCTGTAGGTGGTTGAAGCAGGATACAAAGAACCAGGCAACAGGTGGATCAAACAAGTGGGAATCAGCAGAGCAAAGTCAGACAGTCCAGTTGGCAACAGCAGATCAATCAGATGATAGGAGCAGGCAATGGCAGAGTCGGTAGGCAGGCTGGAGTCGGTAACCAAATGTAGCAAGGTCAGGCAGGCCGGGTCGGGTAGGAGAAGGTAGAGTAGTCCAAACAGAGCCGGGTCGGTAACGGGAGATCACAGGTTCAGGTTTCAAATCAGGTTTTTCGGGTGGCTGACAAGCAGGAAGCTTAAAGACAACACAGCACTGGCTGAGTGTCACTGCTGGGCTTTTAAAGCCCGTTTTGGCGCCAATTGCGTTCCCGCGCATGCGCACATGCACGCGCGCGCCGCCGCGCGCGCTAACGTGCACGCGCGCGTGCCCGCCGCGCACCTATGTGCGCACGGAAGGCCCGGAAAAGCCTGGAACGTTCTTGACATTGCCCCCCCACAAGGGGCAGCCTCCGGATGCCCAGGCGGCTTGCCTTCTCAGGGTGGGAAATCAGGTAAGTACGAACTAGCCGTTTTGCATGTAAGTTACTGTCTGGTTCCCAGGAATTACTTTCTGGACCGTACCCTTTCCATTTGACCAAAAATTGTACTTGCCCATGTCTTCTTCTACAATTGAGGATAGCCTCCACCTCATATTCCTGGTTACCATCTACCAAAACAGGTTCAGGCGGGTCAGTTCCTCTGTCAGGGAAGGGATTAGGCACAGCAGGCTTTAACAGAGACACGTGAAATACCGGGTGAACTTTAAGAGAATCAGGTAAAGATAGTTCATAGGCTACTTCATTAATTTTCTTCTTAACAGGAAAAGGTCCCATAAATTTAGGTGCAAGTTTTTTAGAAGGGCACATCAATTTGATATTGGATGTAGACAGCCATACCTGATCTCCCGGTTGCAGAACCAGCTCCCCCCTTCTCTTTTGGTCGAAGTTCCTCTTGCTATCTGCCTGGGCCTTGGACATAGCTTCTTGTAGGACCTGATTGTTGCGTTTGAGGAATTCCACTGTCTTCTGGACTGCCGGAACTGGGGATTCTGAAACAAAATCTGGTAAAAAAGTCAAGTGAAAACCATAATTGGCAAAGAAGGGAGATTGGTTAGTGGTTGAGTGACTGGCATTATTGTATGCGAATTCCGCTAGAGGCAGCAGGGAAACCCAATTGTCCTGGGAAAAGGAAGTAAAACATCGGATATATTGCTCGAGGGTTTGGTTGGTTCTCTCTGTCTGCCCATTAGTCTGTGGATGATAGGCTGAGGAGAGAGAAAGCTCAATCTTCAAGATTTCACAAAGTGCCTTCCAGAAGCGTGAGATAAATTGTACCCCTCTGTCGGAGACTATATTTGTAGGTACTCCGTGTAGTCTGACGATCTCCTTAATAAATACACGGGCTGTCTCTGTAGCGGATGGGGTTCCCTTCAGGGGCACAAAATGGGCCATCTTAGATAGGCGATCTACCACCACAAAAATGGCTGTGCACCCCTCAGAGCGGGGTAGTTCGACTATAAAGTCCATAGAAATCATTTTCCAAGGTCTGTCTGGTATAGGTAAAGGTTTAAGCAGTCCCCAGGCTCGGTTCTTTGAAATCTTGTTCCGTGAGCAGATGGAGCAGGAGTTGACGTATCTTTCACAAAATTCCCTTAAATTGGGCCACCAGAATGTACGCTGTACAAGTTCACGAGTTTTCCGTACCCCGAAATGTCCTGCTAAGGGATGATCATGAAACAATGTTAGTACTTTAACTCGAATACCTTCAGGGACAAAGATTTGACTTCCTTTCCATAGCAAGCCATCTCGAGATGTCAAGGTAGTTCCTGGAGGTCTTGGAGAGTGGGAAGAGGCTTCCTTGATTAACGTTAAGAGATCTGTGTGTAAGAGCAAAAAACTGTTTGTGGGTAGAATCGTGTCAGGAGCAGGTGAGTCCTTAGGGTTATCATGAATGCGTGACAATGCGTCTGGTTTGACGTTTTTTGATCCTGGCCGATAAGTGATGTGGAAACAGAAGCGAGTGAAAAACAAGGCCCAACGAGCTTGTCGGGGTCTCAAACGTTTGGCAGATCTTAGATATTCTAAATTTTTATGGTCGGTATATATTAATACCGGGTGAGCCGCACCCTCTAACAGATACCTCCACTCCTCCAAGGCGGTCTTGATGGCAAGAAGCTCCCGATCCCCTACGTCGTAATTTCTTTCAGCTGGAGATAACTTTCGGGAGAAGAATCCCACAGGGTGTATCAAATTCTCCTTACCCTGTCTTTGCGAAATGACCGCTCAACTTCTAATAAAAAAGGTAAAGATGGGTTAGGGTGACTGAGAATTGGAGCTGATGTAAAAAGTCTTTTAAGTCTTTCGAATGCCTCTTGAGCCTCCGTACTCCAATGAAACCTGACATGTTGTTGTGTCAACCGTGTAATAGGGGCTATGATGGCAGAGAATCCTTTGATAAATTTCCTGTAAAAGTTTGCGAAACCAATGAAACGTTGAATACCTTTTTTATCGACGGGTGCAGGCCAATCCAGAACAGCAGACACTTTTTGGGGGTCCATCTTGATACCGGTCGCGGATATTATCAAACCCAAAAACTGGATCTCTTGTTGCTCGAACTCGCATTTTTCTGCTTTTGCGTATAGTCCATGTAGGCGAAGACGGTCCAAGACTCTGCAGACGTGTTCCCGTTGTTGGCTGAGGGATTCAGGAAAAACCAAAATATCATCCAAATAAACAATTACAAAAATATCTAAGAAGTCCTTGAATACATCGTTAATCAGATGTTGAAACGTGGCAGGTGCATTACATAGACCAAAGGGCATGACCAGATATTCATAATGCCCGAACCTTGTTCGGAATGCCGTCTTCCACTCATGCCCAGCCCGGATGCGGACCAGATTATATGCCCCTCTTAGATCGAGCTTCGTAAAAATAGTAGCAGACCTTAATTTTTGGAATAGTTCGGGTATTAAGGGCAACGGATAACGGTTCTTAACCGTAATTTTATTCAACTCCCGGTAATCTACACACGGGCGGAGAGTCTGATCCTTCTTAGTCACGAAAAATATTCCAGCACCAGCTGGAGATGTAGATGGGCGGATTAATCCTTTTTCCAGGTTTTCGTTGATGTAGATTTTTAGTGCTTCCTGTTCCTTTTCTGACAGGGGAAAAATGCGCCCAAAGGGAATTTCGGCCCCGGGTAAAAGTTCAATTGGGCAGTCATATGCCCGATGGGGTGGAAGAGAATCTGCTCCCTTATTACTGAAAACATCGAGGAACCCATGATACGGTTCGGGTACTGATTGGCGTAGGTTCTGATCAATGTCCATGCAACATAAGGTTACAGAGGATTGGGTAGACTCATTTTGACAATGTTCTTGGCAGTAGGGGGACAAGAACCTGATTTCTCTGGTAGTCCAATTGATGGAGGGATTATGGGCCTGAAGCCAGGGAATTCCCAGGATGATTGGGAACAACGGGGAAGAGATTACATCAAGGATCAGCAGCTCTTTATGCTGGAAGGAGGTGATGGCAGGTACGGGAAAAGTCTCTTGGGTCACCTGTCCGGAGCTGATGCGGGAGCCGTCGGCCAAGAAGACTGAAAGTCGGTGGGTCTTATTCCGTAAGGGAATGTTGTGTTGGTTGGCGAAGGCAGAATCAATGAAGCAACTGCATGCTCCGGAATCAATAATTGCTTTAACTGGAATTGTCCTTCCTTGGAGCTGCAATGAGAGAGGGAGAGCAATGTGGGTTGTGTTAGCAGAAAGTGCTGAAAGACTGGCAGGAACAGAGGAAAGGCACTTACGCATCTTGACCGGACAGTTGCGCACGTAGTGTCCTGTTGTTCCACAGTACAGGCAGAGGTTAAGTTGATGGCGACGTGTGCGCTCTTCCGGGGTTAAGGTGGGTCGAATCAGTCCCAACTGCATCGGCTCGGAGGCGTCCGGTGCAGGGCGGATCGGCTGGAAGTTGGGTGGTGGTAAGTAGCGGGCAGCCGGAATTGGAGCTTTAGCAGTCATCCAAGTCGGGCGATTATGTTGGTAGGCCCGTTCAGTGCGACGTTCCCGCAGGCGGCGATCAATCTGGATGGTTAGGGTGATTAAGGCCTCAAGAGTATCAGGTATGCCCACCCGGGCCAATTCATCTTTCAGTCCTTCTGATAAGCCCATGCGGAACTGATGACGTAGAGCTGCATCATTCCATTGAGTGTCTGCACTCCAGCGTCTAAAATCTGAAATGTACTCCTCGGCCGCCCGGCGACCCTGCTGGAGTGTAGTTAAGGTGGCCTCCGCTGTGGCAACCCGTTCAGGGTCCTCATAAAGCTGGGACATAGCTTCAAAGAAGGCCGTCAGTGATTGAATCAAAACAGAGTCCTCTTCGAGAAGTCGGTGTGCCCAGATCTGTGGTTCTCCTAACAGTAGGGAGACCACAAACCACACTTTAGTGGCTTCAAGTGAAAAAGTCCGGGGTTGCAGGGCGAAGTAAAGTCGACAAGCACTGCGGAAGGCCCGGAATTTAGTTCGGTCCCCTGAAAACTTCTCAGGTATGGGGACCCTTGGCTCAGGTGGAAGCATAACGACAGAAGGAGGGGAAGCAGCCTGAGCAGGGGCGGAAACAGACCCAGGAACCACGTGTATGGGGTTGATGATGTTCTGGACTTGCCCCTCCAATCTGGTGTAACCGTCTTGTAAGGATTTTACGGCTTGAGTGAGGGCTGACAGGTGTGAACAGATATCTGTCATGGGAAGGGTCTCTCCTGCAGGCTCAGTCATGGCTGTGTTGTACTGTTACGTACCTGGACGTAGAGCCTGACTTGTAGGAGGAGACCTCTCATACAGCGCTGGTTCACGTGCCACTGGAGATGGGGACAGTGGTGACGTGAGCACAGTGGGGTAGGAGTGCCTGGTTTGTATAGGAAGGTGTTGGAACCAACAGGGAGGTCCTCCAGTAATGTCCGTATGCGGATGGCAGGATGTAAGACTGCAGCTGTAGGTGGTTGAAGCAGGATACAAAGAACCAGGCAACAGGTGGATCAAACAAGTGGGAATCAGCAGAGCAAAGTCAGACAGTCCAGTTGGCAACAGCAGATCAATCAGATGATAGGAGCAGGCAATGGCAGAGTCGGTAGGCAGGCTGGAGTCGGTAACCAAATGTAGCAAGGTCAGGCAGGCCGGGTCGGGTAGGAGAAGGTAGAGTAGTCCAAACAGAGCCGGGTCGGTAACGGGAGATCACAGGTTCAGGTTTCAAATCAGGTTTTTCGGGTGGCTGACAAGCAGGAAGCTTAAAGACAACACAGCACTGGCTGAGTGTCACTGCTGGGCTTTTAAAGCCCGTTTTGGCGCCAATTGCGTTCCCGCGCATGCGCACATGCACGCGCGCGCTGACGCGCACGCGCACGCTAACGTGCACGCGCACCTATGTGCGCACGGAAGGCCCGGAAAAGCCTGGAACGTTCTTGACAGGATGCTAGTGATCATAGTTCAGTGTAAGAAATACACATGTTGATAAGGGGAGTGTAGAGGTGGGCGGGGAGTCTACTGACACCCACTGACAACTCCACCCACTGAGCCCTGGAAAACAGACTCACCCACAAAATCTGCAGTTTTTCGGGTCTCATAGCAGACAGAGGGGAGACATTTGACAGATAAGTATATAAGCAGGAGGCATGTATATCCTTCTACCAACCAATATTGCAGTAGTTTAGAAAGGATGAGAGTGGGTTTGCATCCACTTTAAGATAGCAAATGGGACGAGGCAGGGGTGTCCTAATTTTTATTCTCACCCTCGAACCATTTCTTTGCACAGAAACAACACAGATATCGAGGGCCTTCGCCCTAAATAGCAGTGTTCGTAGATGATCTCCTCTTTTTTTTGACCAAACCCCTAGTGTCTATTCCAAACTTGCTCAAGGAACTAAGGACATACAAGGGGTTCTCATTGTATCATATCAACTACCAGAAATCAGAAGGGCTTGATATCAACCTGCCCCCCTCCTTAACCACACTGCTCTGAACAGATTTTCCTTTTAAAGGGGCCACTTCCCATATTTAATACCTGGGAATCATGTTGCCTGGCAAGATGGAGGATATTTTTCCTCTCACTTTTCCCCCTCTCCTGACAGCAATAAAGAAGGATCTGCAGGAATGTCAACATGGCCTATTCACCTGGTTTGGACGTTGTGGCCTTTTTGAAAGCGGTAAATAGCTAGCAAGCCCCCACGGTTGGGACAAATGGTTATCTGACTTCTAAAGTTGAAGGGCGATATAGCCTTGCCATTCTCTACCATACAGCATGTCACCTAACGCTAGGCCTCCTTATATTGATCCTGAGAGCGCAATCTGGGACTGAAACTCGCAGAGAAACAAGTCGAGTGGGTCATCCTTTTCTCTCATAAGACTTCCATCTGTGCAAGACACCAGGAAGCGGGATACAAGGTGCTGTCTCGTTGGTATTACAAGCCGGAAAAGATTCATAAGATGTTCCCCCAGAGCACGGATCTGTGTTGGAGATGCGGGGAGGAGGTTGGAATGCTCCTTCATATTTTTGGACATGCCGGATTTTACAGCCCTTCTGGGTAGAGGTGCATCGTATCGTCCAAAAGTTCACAGATCATGAGTTGCCGAACTCCCCCGAGTTCTTCCTTCTGCATCACCACGAGATTTCAAGTAAGAGCTACAGGAAATCTATATTACCATTCCTGCTCACTGCAGCAAAAGGCTGCATCCCACTGTATTGAAAGCAGACTCAGCCTCCGCCGGTGGCCGTCTGGTTGAAAAGAGTAGCAGACATACACGCAATGGAGGACTTGGTGGTCACGGAAAAAGGCCTAAATGGGAAATGTTTAAAAAAATGGCACGAATTTATCTACTCCGAGGCGTATGGACAGCTAGTAAACCGACCCCCTTGAAGGGGGATAACTTTGAAAACTCCCCAGACAGACTGGGTGTGACTGGATAGGGGTATTAATAACCTCCCCTCTCCCACCCCCTTTTTTTCTCCTCGCTATTCCTTTCTCTCTCTCAGTACCCTTCCTCATCCCCTTTATGTCTTTACTTTCTTCCTTCCATACTTCCCTTCTCTGCTCCCTACTGCTTTTTTCCTTTTCTCCATCTGATGCCAGTACATTGGATATTATCAGTGTTGGGTCGGTTAGAATCAACTTAAATCCCTCACCAATTCCCTCAAATAAAATGGCGCATGCCGGAAAAAAAAAGGGGGGCATGTGGGGTGTGGAGGACTCCTATTCGTTAGAAACATATCTTGATTCCATCCCGCTAGGAGACTTTACATAAGGTGCTCTCATGATACTGTAAGGGGATGTAGGGATAGTCTATTTCACTATATTTTACTGTGATTTACACCATTGTGGTCTCTGTATTCCCGCATGTTCTTCCTTCTTAAATAAAGAATTTACGAAAAAATCCATAAGAAGTCCCGTTTGCAGTTTGCAAGAAGCCATGTGGGGGACACAGCAAACATGTGGAAAAAGGTGCTCTGGTCAGATGAGACCAAAGTGGAACTTTTTGGCCTAAAAGCAAAACGCTATGTGTGGCGGAAAACTAACACTGCACATCACCCTGAACACACCATCCTCACCGTGAAACATGATGGTGGAAGCATCATGTTGTGGGGATGCTTATCTTCAGCAGGGACAGGGGAGCTGGTTAGAGTTGATGGGAAGATGGAAGGAGCCAAATACAAGGCAATCTTAGAAGGAAACCTGTTAGAGTCTGCAAAAGACTTGAGACTGGGGCAGAGGTTCACCTTCCAGGAGGACAACGACCCTAAACATACAGCCAGAGCTACAATGGAATGGTTTAGATCAAAACATATTCATGTGTTAGAATGGCCCAGTCAAGTCCAGACCTAAATCCAATTGAGAATCTGTGGCAAGACTTGAAAATTGCTGTTCACAGACACTCTCCATTCAAACTGACAAAGCTTGAGCTATTTTGTAAAGAAGAATGGGCAAAAATGTCACTATCTAGATGTGCAAAGCTGGTGGAGACATCCCTAAAAAGATTTGCAGCTGTAAATGCAGTGAAAGATGGTTCTACAAAGCATTGACTCAGGGGTGCTGAATAGAAATGCACACCACACTTTTCATAGATTTATTTGTAAAAAATGTTGAAAACCATTTACCATATTCCTTACACGTCACAATTATGTGCCACTTTGTGTTGGTCTATCACAGAAAATCCCAATAAAATACATTTACGTTTTTGGTGAGTATTGGGTTTGGAGTATGGGTTTGACTGTTTCCAGTTTTATACTTACCTAGGTGGATGCAGCATCAGTCTGATGATGCATCTGTCCCCAGGCACCTCTACATTGAGAACCAAGCGATTCAACACCACCAATCGCTCAGTTCTGACAGCTCCCCAAGCAGAGAGCTGCTAACTGTCAAGCTCTTCTCCCTCCTCGTTCGCTGGAGGAGACGGGGAGCAGCCGTCTCAGAAACTCAGTGGCTCGCTGAGAGGCTGAGCCGGGTGTCAGTCCAGGCAGGTGGCGGATCCCGACTTCCATTGTCGCAATGATGTAGTGCCGACTTCAGCACGCTCTCTGCTGAAAACGGGTCACAGGAGTGCAAAACGAATTGCACTCCTGTGATCCATAGGAGAAATACAGCTAAACGAGCTTTGATTATATTTCTCCTTCAATGTATAGAATGCATTACGGTGAAAAACTTTAGAACCACTTTCAACACAATCACTGACCACCAAAACACAGAGGGAGCCGAATAAGGACACCAATGACCACCAATGCACAGGTTGAGCTAATTAGCACTGCCACTATCCACTAATATGCATGGGGATTAACAGTACTGCCATTCAACACTAGGGATTAGCCGTTTGGGCCAAATTTAGGTTTGGCCCAAACTTTGGCTGTTTGGACATTCAGATGAACATTAGCTTGTTTGGCCCCCTGTTTGTGGATAATAAATTGAATGCATAATACTAAACACTGGTGCTCAGAAAGCTGCCATCCCCACATAAATGCACGCCTCTTACCAGATAGATAGGATCTCAAGTTATAGAGATCTAACTCACCACGATAAACATCCACACAGCTTTAGCTTGTAAGGCAAAATCATCAGATCCCAAAGCAATGTTATCTGGATGATTGGCTGATACATCTTAGGAGGCTCCTTTCCCAGTTGATGCATATTATGGAGAAACACGTCGGGTGGAGCCACATATGTGATGTCATTGCGCATGAATCAGCAGGATAGGTCCACAATCGTGTTTGTATCTGTACCCAAACTGCTGGTGTTTTATCTGCTAAATGTAAGTGCAATCTGTATTTCTAAAAAATGCATGATTTTATGTACTGTACTATGAAGTCTCCTCCTTTGTCTAGTTACATATGAGAGTGGCTACAAGGTTTAAATGAGCCTCCTAAGGTGTAACAGCCAATTATCTGGATAACATCGCTGTGGGATTTGATCATTTTGCCTTACCAGCTGAAGCTGTGTGGATGTTTATCATGGCGAGTTAGATCTCTATCATTTGATAACTTATCTATCTGGTAAGAGGCATGAATCTATATGGGGATGGGAGCCTTCTGATCACATTTTTTCACATGATGTTTGTTGGAAGGTCAGCACTGTTTTATCACTGGGGACTCACTGATTTATTGGATCATCTACTTATGATTCCTTTACTCTAGAACTGTCACTATGAATTCAGCCTATTTGCACATTGAGATGTATATATTCAAGGTGTATGAGAGTTTTGTATATTGATTTTTTGTGGACTGAAATATTATTAGCAACTGTTTTAGCATACACTTTTTATTATAAGTAGCGAACTGGTGTTTAGTATTTTACATTTTGAAAGTCTGGTATTTAGACTTGGTAGGTTGGGGCAATCCTTTTTGGTTTTCAATTATTAGATTTTTTAGGTTGGTTAAACCAATTTTTTGTTGATGTAAGGATAAAAGTGTGGGATTTTTATAGTTATTTTTTATAATATAAAAAAGCCTTATTTCTACTGCTGCTTTATGACAAGTTCCCACTATCACTGGTTCCTAAGGAAGCCACGGGTGTTTGCACATGCTGTGTCCCTAGGAACAACTGACATCATGGGGAATCTCCACCCCTTTTAATCAGAGAGGCAGGGATAGCAGTGACATCACTGCTCAAATATGGCCATTGGCCATATCTAGGCAATGCTATTGACCAAATATGTCCATGGCTAATTCGGGCAATGATGTCACTACTACCCCTGCCCCTTCCCTTATATAGCTGATAACAGGGTTAGGTGGATGAGGCCCTAGTCCCCATCAACATGAGCAAGGCAACCCCCTATGTTGAGGACATGTGGCCATGTATGGTTCAGGAGGGTGGGTGAGCATGCTTGCAAGAGAAATGAGTTCCATCCATGTAGAAAATAGTTCCATTCATTCTGGGGGAGAAATTAATTTCCTTCCGGTAACATTCTTCTCTTCTTCTACAGTTTGATGAATAATGAACTGACAGGCAGTTCCTGCCCCCACCTGGCATCTGGAATAAGAAATAACCAAACACTAAGGAGACTGGACCTGACTGGGAACAATCTGGAGGGTCCTCATTTCAGGGATCTGATGGAAGCGCTGACAAAAAGCCAGATAGAGGAATTACAGTGAGTATAACAAGGATCCCTCTCTAAATGCTTTGCTGCTATTGATTCTCTTCTGATGCCTTTTAGCCGTTTAAAGTCTACTGCTGAAGGTTTATACAAGCCTATCTCTGCTGCCTATGTTGATAGTAAGAACCAGGCAGGGTTTCTGTTAGAAATCATAGGGCCCCGTACAGCCTTCCTGATGGGGCCCCCTCAACACCTCCAAGGTACAGCGAAACAGCAGTACTGACTTTATCCGCCTACGCACTGTAAAAGACACTTTTTTGCCTGTAGGTGTAGTCTTATTATAATTAGCATTCACTTGTAGGCATGACATAGCAGGGGCAAAAAAAAGTGCAAAGCAGATGAAAATGGGTGTGGTTTAAACTAAGTGTCAGGCGTGGCTTAAAGGGGTGGGGCTCAAAGGGTGTGTGGTTAGAGTCTGAGATGAACGAGGGATGGAGGGAGTTCTGTGACGGAATGCAAAATACTAAACACCAGTGCGCTACCCAACAAAAAAAGTGTATGCTACAACAGTTGCTAATAATATTTCAGTTCACAAAAAATCAATTGATATACAAAACTCTCATACGCCTTGAATATATACATCTCAATATACAAATCAGCTGAGTTGATAGTTACAGTCCTAGAGTAAATTAATCAAAAGCAGAGGATCCAATGGATCAGTGAGCCACCAGTGATAAAACAGTGCTGAACTTCCAACAAACACAATGTAAAAAGTAGGTGCTCAGAAAGCTGCCATCCCCACATAAATGCAAGCCTCTCACCAGATAGATAGGATCTCAAATTATAGAGATCTAACTCGCAATGATAAACATCCACACAACTTTAGCTTGTAAAACAAAATCTTCAGATCCCAAAGCGATGTTATCTGGATGATTGGCTGTTACACATTAGGAGGCTCCTTTCCCACTTGACCCCTATTATGGAAAAATGCATAGAGCCAGATCTGTGATGTCATGGCGCATGGACCGGCGGGTGAGGTTCACAATCGTGTTTGTATCTGTACCCAAACCGCTGGTGTTTTATCTGCTAAATGTAAGTGCAATCTGTATTTCTAATAAATGCATGATTTTATGTACTGTACCATGAAGTCTCCTCCTTTGTTTAGCTACATATGCGAGTGGTTACAAGGTTTAAATGAGCCTCCTAAGGTGTAACAGCCAATTATCCGGGTAACATCATTGTGGGATCTGATCATTTTCCCTTACCAGCTGAAACTGTGTGGATGTTTATCATAGTGAGTTAGATCTCTATAATTTAATATCCTATCTATCTGGTAAGAGGCATGAATCTATATGGGGATGGCAGCCTTCTGAGCACTTTTTTTCACATCATGATGTTTGTTGGATGTTCAGCACTGTTTTATCACTGGGGACTCACTGATTCATTGTATCATCTGCTTATGATTAATTTACTCTAGGACTATCACTATCAATTCAGCCTATTTGCACTGTGGCAGTAGGACCCTGTGCTACCTGGAGAATTGCTGGTTTACGCCAGATTTTGGAGAGAAAGGCACGCTGATTGCACAGCTGTAAGCTGGGCTATTGAGTTTTTACCTGGCTATGGCTCAGGGTTCCACCCAACAGACAGGAAGTCTGTGCATGGGAGTCAGGTGGACTCCCATTCCCCTGAGAGGAGTCAGAGGCTGCATGGGGCAGCCAGAGTATGCATGCCTGCAGGAGGCAGAGGTACTTGGTGACAGAGCAGCAAGGCACTGATCAGGAGTGAGCTAGGAGAGAGCTTCACTCTAGGAAACTCTTTTGGGTCTGAGGAGCAGACCTGAGGCCTAGGCTAAAGGCCTGAATCAGCTGTATGGGAACAATGTAAGCCAGGAGGCTAAAGTATTGAGTGTGCAAGGTACAGTAATGGTGGAACCCCCCTGCGTGGGTACTGATGTCTTTGTGAACTTTTCCGTGCATTTAAATAAAAGTGGGCTACCAGGTCCTTAAAAATACAGGTTTGTACTGGCGTACTCACTGGAAAAACGCATCTACCGTTTGAGTCTGATAATCCCAATCTTACAGCACATTGAGATGTATATATTCAAGGTGTTTGAGAGTTTTGTATATCAATTGATTTTTTGAGACTGAAATATTATTAGCAACTGTTTTAGCATACACTTTTTATTATAAGTAGCGAACTGGTGTTTAGTATTTTGCATTTTGAAAGTCTGGTATTTAGACTTGGTAGGTTGGGGCAATCCTTTTGGTTTTCAATTATTAGATTTTTTTGATTGGTTAAGCCAATTTTTTGTTGATGTAAGGATAAAAGCGCAGGATTTTTATAGTTGTTTTTTATAATATATAGAAGCCTTATTTCTACTGCTGCTTTATATGACAAGTTCCTGCTATCACTGGTTCCTAAGGAAGCCACGGGTGTGTCCCTAGGAACACCTGACATTATGGGGAATCTCCACCCCTTTTAAGCAAAGAGGCAGGGATAGCAGTGACATCACTGCCCAAATATGGCCACTGGCCATATCTAGGCAATGATATTGACCAAATGAGGCCCTTGTCCCCATCAACATGAGCAAGGCAACCCCCCATGTTGAGGACATGTGGCCATGTATGTTTCAGGATGGTGGGGGAGCATGCTTGCAAGAGAAATGAGTTCCATTCATGTAGAGAATAATTCCATTTATTCTGGGGGAGAAATACATTTACTTCCGATAACTTTCTTCTCTTCCTCTACAGTTTGATGAATAATGAACTGACAGACAGTTCCTGCCCCCACCTGGCATCTGGAATAAGAAATAACCAAACACTAAGGAGATTGAACCTGACTGGGAACAATCTGGAGGGTCCTCATTTAAGGGATCTGATGGAAGCTCTGACAAAAAGCCAGATAGAGGAATTACAGTGAGTATAACAAGGATCCCTCTCTAAATGCTTTGCTGCTATTGATTCTCCCCCTGATGCCTTTTTAGCAGTTTAAAGTCTACTGCTGAGGGTTTAAACAAGCCTAACTCTGCTGCCTGACTATGTTGATAATAAGAACCAGGTAGGGGTACAGTTAGAAATCATGGGGCCCCGTACAGCCTTCCTGAAGGGCCCCCTCAACACCTCAAAGGTGCCGCAGAACAGCAGTACAGACTTTATCCACCTATGCACTGTAAAAGACAAAAAAAGTCTCTTCTCTACTTGGGGCCCAGGGAAATATAATTAATAGTTGCCAACATTGTCAAAAAATGTATAGGGACACTTTTTTGCCTGTAGGTGGAGTCTTATTATAATTGGGGGGCAGGGCATTCACTTGTAGGCATGACGTAGCGGGGGGCAAAGAAAGTGCATTGCAGAGGGGAAATGGGCGTGGTTTAAACTAAATGTTGGGTGTGGCTTAACAGGGCGTGGCTCAAAGGGGGTGTGGTTAGAGTCTGAGATGAACGAGGGATGGAGGGAGAAAGAGAGAGGGAGAGAGAAAAAAAGAAATGGGGAGGAAAGGAGAAAGAAGGAGAAAGAGGATTGGAGGGACAGCAGGCCCAGATCCTGCACCACAATAGCAATATGTGTATTCTAGAAAGTTTAACAATCACAATGTGTCAGGGGTTAGTGTAGGATTACCAACATTCCTACTATAAAATAAGGAATTAGGATTGAGCTTAATGGGATATAAAAACCCACATAATACCAGTTTGTCTGTGCTGGGTTACTCATTTACCATTTTCCTTCCACTTCAAAATGATGTGCCACTTTGTGTTGGTCTATCACAGAAAATCCCAATAAAATACATTTACGTTTTTGGCGAGTATTGGGTTTGGAGTAGGGGTTTGGGGGGGTTTCCAGTTTTATACTTACCTAGGTGGGTGCAGCATCAGTCTGATGCTGCATCTGTCTCCAGGTGCCTCTACACTGAGAACCGAGCGATCCAACAACGCCAATTGCTCGGTTCTGACAGCTCCCAGAGCAGAGAGCTGCTGACTGTCAATCAGCAGCTTTCCGCTCTGCTCCCTCCTTGTTTACTGGAGTGCTGGGCTGTGGATGGGGCAGGGAGCAGCAATCTCAGGCTCTTAGCGGCTTGCTGAGAGGCTGAGGCGGGTGTCCGTCCAGGCAGCTGGCGGATCTCGACTTCCATTGTTGCAATGATGTGGTGCCTGGACTGACTTCTGTGGTGTCAGCAGAGAGCGGACTTCAGCCCGTTCTCTGCTAAAAACGGGTCACAGGAGTGCGAAACAAATTGCACTCCTGTGATCCATAGGAGAAATACAGTCAAACGAGCTTTGATTACATTTCTCCTTCCAATGCACAGGGTGAGCTAATTAGCACTGCCACTATCCACTAATATGCATGGGGATTAACAGCACTGCCACTCACCACTAGGAAGGAGCCGTTTGGGTCAAATCTAGGTTTGGCCCAAACTTTGGCTGCTTGGACATTCAGATGAACATTAGCTTGTTCGGCCCCCTGTTCGTCAGGAGCCATGGATAATATATAGAATGCAAAATACTAAACACCAGTGCGCTACTCAAAATAGTTGCTAATAATATTTCAGTTCACAAAAAATCAATTGATATACAAAACTCTCATACACCTTGAATATATACATCTCAATATGCAAATAGGCTGAATTGATAGTTACAGTCCTAGAGTAAATGAATGATAAGCAGAGGATCCAATGGATCAGTGAGCCCCCAGTGAAAAAACAGTGCTGAACTTCCAACAAAAACAATGTAAAAAGTAGGTGCTCAGAAAGCTGCCATCCCCACATAAATGCATGCCTCTTACCAAATTATAGAGATCTAACTCGCCATTATAAACATCCACACAGCTTTAGCTTGTAAGTCAAAATCATCAGATCCCAAAGCGATGTTATCTGGATGATTGGCTGTTACACCTTAGGAGGTTCCTTTCCCAGTTGACGCCTATTATGGAGAAACGCGTCGGGTGGAGCCACATCTGTGATGTCATTGCGCATGAATCAGCAGGTGAGGTCCACAATCGTGTTTGTATCTGTACCAAAACTGCTGGGGTTTTATCTGCTAAATGTAAGTGCAATCTGTATTTCTAAAAAATGCATGATTTTATGTACTGTACTATGAAGTCTCCTCCTTTGTCTATCTACATATGAGAGTGACTACAAGGTTTAAATGAGCCTCCTAAGGTGTAACAGCCAATTATCTGGATAACATCGCTGTGGGATCTGATCATTTTGCCTTACCAGCTGAAGCTGTGTGGATGTTTAACATGGCGAGTTAGATCTCTATCATTTGATATCCTATCTATCTGGTAAGAGGCATGAATCTATATGGGGATGGGAGCCTTCTGAGCACATTTTTTCACATGATGTTTGTTGGAAGGTCAGCACTGTTTTATCACTGGGGACTCACTGATTCATTGGATCATCTGCTTATGATTCATTTACTCTAGAACTGTCACTATCAATTCAGCCTATTTGCACATTGAGATGTATATATTCGAGGTGTATGAGAGTTTTGTATATTGATTTTTTGTAGACTGAAAAATTATTAGCAACTGTTTTAGCATACACTTTTTATTATAAGTAGCGAACTGGTGTTTAGTATTTTAAATTGTGAAAGTCTGATATTTAAACTTGGTAGGTTGGGGTAATCTTTTTAGTTTTCAATTATTAGATTTTTTGGATTGGTTAAACCAATTTTTTGTTGATGTAAGGATAAAAGCGTGGGATTTTTATAGTTATAATATTTAGAAGCCTTATTTCTACTGCTGCTTTATATGACAAGTTCCCACTATCACTGGTTCCTAAGGAAGTCACGGGTGTTTGCACATGCTGTGACCCTAGGAACAACTGACATCATGGGGAATCTCCACCCCTTTAAAGCAAAGAGGCAGGGATAGCAGTGACATCAATGCCCAAATATGGCCATTGGCCATATTTAGGCAATGATATTGACCAAATATGTCCATGGCTAATTCGGGCAATGATGTCCCCACTACCCCTGCCCCTTCCCTTATATAGCTGGTAACAGGGTTTTGGGGATGAGGCCCTTGTCCCCATCAACATGAGCAAGACAACCCCCCATGTTGAGGACATGTGGCCATGTATGGTTCAGGAGGGTGGGGGAGCATGCTTGCAAGAGAAATGAGTTCCGTTCATGTAGAGAATGGTTCCATTCATTCTGGGAGAGAAATACATTTTCTTCCAGTAACATTCTTCTCTTCTTCTACAGCTTGATGAACAATGGACTGACAGACAGTTCCTGCCCCCACCTGGCATCTGGAATAAGAAATAACCAAACACTAAGGAGACTGGACCTGACTGGGAACAATCTGGAGGGTCCTCATTTCAGGGATCTGATGGAAGCTCTGACAACAAGCCAGATAGAGGAATTACAGTGAGTATAACAAGGATCCCTCTCTAAATTCTTTGCTGCTATTGATTCACCTCTAATGACGTTTAGCAGTTTAAAGTCTACTGCTGAAGGTTTATACAAGCCTAACTCTGCTGCCTGACTATGTTGATAATAAGAACCAGGCCGGGGTACTGGTAGAAAT
This sequence comes from Lithobates sylvaticus, assembly GCA_028564925.1. Classification (NCBI taxonomy): domain Eukaryota; kingdom Metazoa; phylum Chordata; class Amphibia; order Anura; family Ranidae; genus Lithobates; species Lithobates sylvaticus. Next base: position 1,600,649 of record CM053038.1, read on the forward strand.
CATGGGGCCCCGTACAGCCTTCCTGATGGGGCCCCCTCAACACCTCCAAGGTGCAGCGGAACAGCAGTACTGACTTTATCCGCCTACGCCCTGTAAAAGACAAAAAAAGTCCTTTCTCTGCTTGGGGCCCAGGGAAATGTAATTAATAGTTGCCAATATTGTCAAAAAATGTATAGGGACACTTTTTTTTCCTGTAGGTGTAGTCTTATTATAATTAGGGGCGGGGCATTTTCTTGTAGGCATGATGTAGCAGGGGTCGAAAAAAGTGCAATGCGGCGGAAAATTTGCATGGTTTAAATGAAATATCGGGCAAGGCGTAAAGGGGCGTGGCTCAAAGGGGTGTGGTTAGAGTGTGAGATAAATTTGGGTTGGAGGGAGAAAGAGAAAGGAAGAGAGAGAAAGAGAAAGAAAGAAATAGGGAGGAAAGGAGAGAGAAGGAAGGAAAGAAAGAGGATTGGAGGGACAGCAGGCCCATATCCTGCACCACATTAGCAATATGTGTATTCTAGAAAGTTTAACAATCACAATGTGTCAGGAGTTTGTGTAGGATTACCAATATTCCTACTATAAAATAAGGAAATAGGATGGAACTTGATGGGATTGGGATGCCTGTGCTGGGTTACTGTGCAGACCTCACAGCTAATGCATTTCTTTACTTTTGGGATTTCGTGGACGATTGAGCCAGCAGAATTTTATTTAGAATTAGGACTGACAATTGAGTTTTACTGTACATTATGTACGGAGTTGGTGGAGTCTATAAGGGGTGGGGCTTCTGAAAAGGGGGTTAAAAAGGAAGAGCATGGTCTGGCGCACCACCATCTTAAAACGTCACCAGCCGCCACTGCTTCTCATTTAATCTCAGTATAAATGCAGCTGTACTGTGAAGCCCTTAGAGGTTTGTTAAAGAACCTTAGTGAACTAACAGCATCATGAAGGCCAAGGAACACACTGGACAGGTCAGGAATAAAGTTGTGGAGAAGTTTAAAGCAGGGTTAGGTTACTTCTCACGGAGCACTGTTCAATCAATCATCTGAAAATGGAAAGAGTATGGCACAACTGCAAACCTACCAAGACATGGCCGTCCACCTAAACTGACAGGCAGGGCAAGGAGAGCATTAATCAGAGAAGCAGCCAAGAGGCCCATGGTAACTCTGGAGGAGCTGCAGAGATCCACAGCTCAGGGGGGAGAATCTTCCCCCAGGACAACTATTAGTCATGCACTCCACAAATCTGGCCTTTATGAAAGAGTAGCAAAAATAAAGCCATTGTTGAAAAAAAGCCATAGGAAGTCCCGTTTGCAGTTTGCAGGAAGCCATGTGGGAGACACAGCAAACATGTGGAAGAAGGTGCTCTGGTCAGATGAGACCAAAGTGTAACTTTTTGGCCTAAAAGCAAAGTGCTATGTGTGGTGGAAAACTAACACTGCACATAACCCTGAACACACCAGCTCCCCTGTCCCTACACCTTCAGTAGGGACAGGGGAGTTGGTCAGAGTTGATGGGAGGATGGATGGAGCCAAATACAAGGCAATCTTAGAAGGAAACCTGTTATGCCACGTACACACGAGCGGTTTTGCCGTTGGAATAAACTCTGAAGGTTTCTCCGACGGAATTCGGACGGAATTCCGCTCAAGTGGGCTTGTCTACACACGGTCACACCAAAGTCCGACCGTCAAGAACGTCAAGTGACGTACAACACGTACAAGGGGACTAGAAAAAGGAAGTGCAATAGCCAGTAGCCAATAGCTTGCGTCTCGTACTTGCTTCAGAGCATGCGTTTTTGGTACGTCAGAACAGCATACAGACAAGCAGGTTTCCCGATAGTAATTAGTTCCATCGGAAAAATTTAGAACATGTTCTCTATCTAAGTCCGTCTGAATTTTCGATGGAAAAAGTCAGATGGGGCCTACACACGGTCGGAATATACGATGAAAAGCTCCCATCGGACTTTTTCTGACAGACATTCCGCTCGTGTGTACGCGGCATTAGAGTCTGCAAAAGACTTGAGACTGGGGCGCGGGTTCACCTTCCAGCAGGACAACAACCCTAAACATACAGCCAGAGCTACAATGGAATGATTTAGATCAAAGCATCTTCATGTTAGAATGGCCCAGTCAAGTCCAGACCTAAATCCAATTGAGAATCTGTGGCAAGACTTGAAAATTGCTGTTCACAGACACTCTCCATCCAATCTGACAGAGCTTGAGATATTTTACAAAGAAGAATGGGCAAAAATGTCCCTCTCTAGATATGAAAAGCTGGTGGAGACATCCCTAAAAAGAATTGCAGCTGTAATTGCAGTGAAAGATGGTTCTACAAAGTATTGACTCGAATTGAAATGCACACCACACTTTTCACAGATTTTTTTGTAAAAAATTTTGAAAATCATTTACCATTTGCCTTCCACTTCACAATTATGTGCCACTTTGTGTTGTTCTATCACAGAAAATCCCAATAAAATAAATTTATGTTTTTGGTGATTATTAGGTTTGGAGTATGGGTTTGAGGGTGTTTCCAGCTTTATACTTACCTAGGTGGATGCATTATCAGACTGTCCTCAGGCGCCTCTTCGCTGAGAACCGAGCAATCCAACACCGCCAATCGCTCAGTTCTGACAGCTCCCCGAGCAGAGAGCTGCTGACTGTCAAGCTCTGCTCCCTCCTCATTCACTGGAGTGCTCGCTGAGAGGCTGAGCCGGGTGTCAGTCCGACTTCTGTGACGTCAGCAGAGAGCGGACTTCAGCTCGCTCTCTGCTGAAAACCGGGTCAGAGAAGTGCAAAATGAATAGCACTCCTGTGATCCATAGGAGAAATACAGCCAAATGAGCTTTGATTATATTTCTCCTTCAATGTATAGAATTCATTACGGTGAAAAACATTAAGGCTTTAGAACCACTTTCAACACAATCACTGACCACCAATACACAGAGGGAGCCGATTAACTACACCAATGACCACCAATGAACAGGGTGAGCTAATTAGCACTGCCACTATCCACTAATCTGCGAGGATTAACAGCACTGCCACTCAACACTAGGAATGAGCTGTTTGGGCCAAATCTAGGTTTGGCCCAAACTTTGGACATTCAGGACCCAGAACTTTGGACATTCAGATGAACATTAGCTTGTTTGGCCCCCTGTTCATCAGGAGCCGTGGATAATATAGAGAATGCAAAATACTAAACACCAGTGTGCTACTCAAAATAAAAAGTGTATGCTACAACAGTTGCTAATAATATTTCAGTTCACAAAAAATCAATTGATATACAAAATTCTCATACACCTTGAAAATATACATCTCAATATGCAAATAGGCTGAGTTGATAGTTACAGTAAATGAATCATAAGCAGAGGATCCAATGGATCAGTGAGCCCCTAGTGATAAAACAGTGCTGAACTTCCAACAAACACAATGTAAAAAGTAGGTGCTCAGAAAGCTGCCATCCCCACATAAATGCACGCCTCTTACCAGATAGATAGGATCTCAAATTATAGAGATCTAACTCGCCATGATAAACATCCACACAACTTTAGCTTGTAAGACAAAATCATCAGATCCCAAAGCGATGTTATCTGGATGTTTGGCTGTTATACCTTAGGAGTAAGGATGAGCCGAACACCCCCCCGTTCGGCTCGCACCAGAACCCGCGAACGGACCTAAAGTCCGTGCGAGCTTTAGAACCCTATTAGTTATAATGGATGCGACCGTTCGAAATTAAAAGTGCTAATTTTAAAGGCTAATATGCATGTTAATGTCATAAAAAGTGTTTGGGGACCTGGGTCCTGCCCCAGGAGACATGTATCAATGCAAAATTTTTTTTTTAAAACGGCCGTTTTTTCAGGAGCAGTGATTTTAATAATGCTTAAATTGAAACAATAAAAGTGTAATATTCCTTTAAATTTCGTACCTGGGGGGTGTCTATAGTATGTGTCAGGGAAATACCAGGCCTCACCGCCGGGTTCCAGGGTTGCGCACGCGCGGTAGAGCGGCGCAACGAATGGTACAGGTACGCCGGGTAACGGGTGCGCATGCGCGGGTCCGCGGCACTCGGGTATCTGACACAGCCCAGCCAGTGCGCCTCACCGCTGTGCGCGGCGCTGACAGAAGACGAGTGCGCATGCGCACTCGTCCGGGTATCCCACCTGACCACTCACCTGGCCTATAAAAGGCTTCCCCTGTTTGCTCTCAAATTGCTGGTTTGTTGTCTCTTCTGAGTCCTGTCTCCAGTCCAGTATCCTGTATCCTGTATCCTGTATCCTGTATCCAGTACCCTGTACCCTGTATCTGCTTGACTACCAGTGCCGACCCGGAATCCGTCTGACCACCGCTGCCGCTACTTACCTGTGTTTGAACCCCTGGCTTGCTTCCTGGATACTTCTACTGCTTGATTACCTGTGCTTGACCCTCGGCCTGCCTACTGGACATTCTCTGAGTTACTTACCTGTGTTTGACCCCTGGCTTGCTTCCTGGATACTTCTACTGCCTGATTACCTGTGCTTGACCCTCGGCCTGCCTACTGGACATTCTCTGAGTTACTTACCTGTGTTTGACCCCTGGCTTGCTTCCTGGATACTTCTACGGCCTGATTACCTGTGCTTGACCCCCGGCCTGCCTACTGGACATTCTCTGAGTTACTTACCTGTGTTTGACCCCTGGCTTGCTTCTTGGATACTTCTACTGCCTGGTTGCCTGTGTTTGACCCTCGGCCTGCTTGCTGGACTATCTCTTGCTCCTTGTGCTTGACCCCCTGCTCGGTGTTCTGGACTTGCAGTTCTCCCATGCTCCCGAGGGTCCTCCTTCAGCATATGCTTTGGTACCTCTGCAACCTCTACCTGATCTCAGCCCTGCCAGGTGTCTACTCCCAGTGCAGCATCAGCCTCTCCTGGTCAACGTCGCTACTGCACACCACCTGCAACACTCCTGCTGGCAACCCGTGCATCTTTGTGCCCGGTGTCCTCTGTACCCACTCCAGAGGCATCGTGCGCTTAGTCGCAAGGGGAGCAGCTCTCAGCATATCGGCCCGGGTGAGTACCTGTGACAGTACAAACCAGCCAATGTCCGAGGCCGACAGAGCTGGTTCACCCCTTAAGGCCTTATGCCAGCAGGTGACAACTCTTACGCAGGCTGTACAACGCCTCCAAGATGGGTACTTTCAGATCGAAGGACGTCTTCAGCACTTGACCTTGTCTCCAAACCAAGTGGACCAGTCACCCCCTGCAGCCAGCACCTCCACTCTTCCATCAACACCTGGAGGTGCTCTCCCTGCCTATGACATGTCTCATCCTGATCCCAGGGTCCCCACACCAGAACGTTTTTCCAGGGACCGAAGGAAATTTCGCTCTTTTAAAAATTCTTGTTTGCTACACTTGGCACTACAACCCAGGACCTTCCAGTTGGAATCCACCAAAGTGGGTTTCATTATCTCCTTACTTTCAGATGACCCTCAATCCTGGGCACACCATTTGATGGAACAAAAGAGCCCACAGTTGAATTCTGTAGAGACTTTCTTTTCCGCTATGGCAGCACTCTACGAGGACTCCCAACGCACAGGTTCGGCAGAATCTACCCTGCATACCCTATCCCAAGGGAGAAGGCCTGTAGAGGACTATGTAGTGGATTTCCGCAAATGGGCTGCAGATACTGACTGGAATGAGTCTGCTCTAAAGTACAAATTCCGTTTGGGGCTATCCGAGGTATTGAAGGATGAACTGGCCCGAGGAGAGATCCCAAACACTTTCACAGATCTCTGCCAACTTGTCATTAAACTTGATCGTCGATTGCGGGAACGACGGGCAGAGAAACTTCAGAGCCCTCGTCCCACCTGGACGATGCCCCGGGTCCCTCCGGCACCTGCTCCTTCTTGGAACTCCCGCTCTCCTCCTCATGGGGAACCTATGCAGTTAGGCCTGGCACGGTCCCCCCTATCTGCTGAAGAAAGGCTCCGCCGTCGACAAGCTAACCTCTGTCTCTACTGCGGAGGCACGGGGCACTACCTACAGAAATGCCCCGTAAGACCCAGTAAGTGCCCTTCTCGGTCCCTCTCGAGTTCACACTCTGTTGGAATTCCGCATTTTCACTTGACTGTTCCACTCTCCCTACAGGTAGCGGGAGAGTCCTTCCAGTTGGGAGCCATCCTTGACTCCGGAGCCTGCAGTTGCTTCATGGACCTGACCTTGGCACGACACTTGAACCTTTCTTTAACTACCAAGAAGCAACCCCTTCAAATCCAGCTGGCTGATGGCTCTCCACCTTGCTCAGGACCGGTTACCCAGGAAACCGCTCCCATCCTGACCTGCACCAAGTCAGGTCATCATGAACTTTTACGTTTTGACATTATCCACTCTCTTATGTTCCCCATCATCCTGGGGTACCCCTGGCTACTGGCTCACAATCCTCGGATCGACTGGGTCAACAGGGAAGTGGAGTTCTCCTCCCCTTACTGCCTGCAGCACTGCCTTCCGGATAAGCCCGCAGTACCTCTTACTCATCTTGCCATGCAACCTAGTACCAAGGACCTGCAACATGTCCCAACACCCTACCGAGACTTCATGGACATTTTCGATGAAAGAAAGGCCGAAGTTCTTCCCCCTCATCGCTCATATGATTGTCCGATTGATCTCCTACCAGGGGCTGAGATCCCCTTCGGAAGAATTTTCCCCTTGTCCGAAACTGAGCTTGAAGCCCTACGGGTGTATATTGACGAAAATCTCGCTAAAGGGTTCATTCAACCATCTTCTTCGCCAGCAGGGGCTGGGATTTTCTTTGTTGAAAAAAGGACGGTTCCCTCAGACCCTGTGTGGATTACAGGGAACTCAATAAAATTACTATCAAGAACAGGTACCCACTCCCACTCATCCCCGAACTTTTCCAGCGGCTCAAGACTGCCAAGGTTTTTACCAAGCTGGATCTCCGTGGGGCCTACAACTTGGTTAGAATACGCTCTGGGGATGAGTGGAAGACGGCTTTTAGGTCCAGATTCGGCCATTTCGAGTACCTGGTCATGCCGTTTGGACTTTGTAATGCCCCAGCTACCTTCCAGCACCTTGTCAATGACATTTTCCGTGAGTATCTGGATAACTTCCTCATTGTATATCTTGATGATATTTTGATTTTCTCCGACTCTCTAGAAGCTCACCGTCAACATGTCCGGAAAGTTCTTCTCATTCCCCGTAAACACGGGCTCTACGTCAAAGGAGAGAAATGCGAGTTTGAGACCGATACCATCCAGTTCCTGGGCTTTATCATAACCACCGGAGGAGTACTGATGGACCCGCAAAAGGTGAAGGCCATCCAGGATTGGCCTGCCCCCACAGACAAAAGGTCAGTCCAACGTTTTATCGGCTTTGCCAACTTTTATAGACGGTTCATTCAGGGGTTTTCTGCCATTGTGTCCCCAATCACCCAACTTACCCGTCAGCAAGTCAAGTTCCAGTGGACACCCCAAGCGCAAGGCGCATTTGAGAAGCTCAAGGAACTTTTTTCCTCCGCACCCATCTTACAGCACCCTGACCCTGAACTTCCTTACGTCCTAGAAGTGGACGCTTCAGATTCTGCTATGGGAGCAATCCTATCGCAGAGAAGTGGCCCAAAGGCCCTACTCCACCCGGTCGCCTTTGCCTCCCGAAAATTGAGTCCCCCTGAAAGGAATTACGATGTAGGCGACCGGGAATTACTTGCGATTAAGTTCGCTCTTGAGGAATGGAGATACCTGCTAGAAGGAGCCTCCCAACCCATTCTTATCTTCACCGACCATCGCAACTTGGAGTACCTCAGGGCTGCAAAACGCCTTAGACCCAGACAGGCCCGCTGGGCCTTGTTCTTCTCCCGGTTTAATTTCCACATCACTTACCGTCCCGGCTCCAAGAATGGCAAGGCGGATGCTTTATCCCGTATGTTCCTGGACACTGAATCCTCTAAAGAACCTGCTACCATCCTGTCCGCCCACAATTTCCTTCATGCTATCCAGCCTGACTTGACTACAGCCCTTAAACAGGCTTCCAACCAGTTCTCCTCTCCCACATTACCTTTCCTCGAAAGGAAGCAGGATTTACTTTGGGCCCATGCCCGAATCTTTGTTCCTCCTCCTGTCAGACTCCAAGTCCTGCAGACTCTTCATGACCACAAGATGTCCGGCCACTTCGGAATACAGAAGACAGTGGACTTGGTAGGTCGGTCTTACTGGTGGCCGGGCTGGAGAAAGGACTGCCAGGAATATGTTCTTTCTTGCAACACTTGCCAGAGGAACAAGGGGTCCAACATCAAGTCCTGGGGTCTGTTACGTCCACTACCCGTCCCGGAACGTCCATGGAAGGAGATTTCCATGGACTTCATCGTGGACTTACCCTCCTCAGATTCCTTTACCACAATTCTGGTTGTCATTGACCATCTTTCAAAGATGGCCCACTTCCTGCCCATGAAAGGTACCCCCTCGGCTTCTGCTACCACAGACATCTTCATCAAAGAAATTATAAGGTTACATGGAGTACCAGCTAACATCACCTCAGACCGGGGGGTACAGTTCACCTCCAGATTCTGGAGAGACCTCTGCAAATCCCTTGAAATCAGGACTTCCATGTCTTCAGCATACCACCCACAATCCAACGGCCAAACTGAACGCACTAATCAGACCCTCGAGCAGTACCTGAGATGTTTTTGTTCATACTCTCAAGATGACTGGTCAGGCCTATTACCCTACGCGGAGTTTGCCTATAATAATTCTTTGCATTCTGCCATTAACCAAACGCCCTTCTGGGCAAACTACGGTTATCACCCTTCTTTTCTTCCAGATTCCATCCCAGACGTCCCTACTCCAGCTGCACAGGATCTAGTCAAACATATCCAGGACAACTTTCTCCGGATCCAACAGGCCATGAAGGAAGCACAGAAGGGGTATGAGGTACAGTACAACCGGGGCAGGAAGGAATGCCCGCCTTTCCAGTTTGGTGAGAAAGTTTGGTTATCAACCGCTAATTTGAAACTCCCTTGTCCTTCTCGGAAACTGGGTCCCAGGTTCATCGGCCCCTTTGAGGTCAAGAGGGTGATCAACCCAGTGGCCTTTGAACTAGATCTCCCCAGTTCCTATAGGATTCATCCAGTTTTCCATGCTTCTTTGCTGAAACCCGTAATTGCCAATTCTTTCCCTGATAGGCAGATGCCACTTCCTCCTCCCATCACCATCCAAGGAGAGGAAGAATTCGAGGTTGAAAAGATTCTGGATCTCCGAAAAAAAAGAGGTCAGGTTCAATACCTAGTCAAATGGAAGGGTTATCCCCCAGAAGACTGCTCCTGGGAGCCATCTGAAAACATCCACGCCCCTCGTCTAATTCGAGAATATCATCAAAGACATCCTGAAGTGGGCATCCGGAGGCTGCCCTTAGGAGGGGGGCACTGTCAGGGAAATACCAGGCCTCACCGCCGGGTTCCAGGGTTGCGCACGCGCGGTAGAGCGGCGCAACGAATGGTACAGGTACGCCGGGTAACGGGTGCGCATGCGCGGGTCCGCGGCACTCGGGTATCTGACACAGCCCAGCCAGTGCGCCTCACCGCTGTGCGCGGTGCTGACAGAAGACGAGTGCGCATGCGCACTCGTCCGGGTATCCCACCTGACCACTCACCTGGCCTATAAAAGGCTTCCCCTGTTTGCTCTCAAATTGCTGGTTTGTTGTCTCTTCTGAGTCCTGTCTCCTGTCCAGTATTCTGTATCCTGTATCCTGTATCCTGTATCCAGTACCCTGTACCCTGTATCTGCTTGACTACCAGTGCCGACCCGGAATCCGTCTGACCACCGCTGCCGCTACTTACCTGTGTTTGAACCCCTGGCTTGCTTCCTGGATACTTCTACTGCTTGATTACCTGTGCTTGACCCTCGGCCTGCCTACTGGACATTCTCTGAGTTACTTACCTGTGTTTGACCCCTGGCTTGCTTCCTGGATACTTCTACTGCCTGATTACCTGTGCTTGACCCTCGGCCTGCCTACTGGACATTCTCTGAGTTACTTACCTGTGTTTGACCCCTGGCTTGCTTCCTGGATACTTCTACGGCCTGATTACCTGTGCTTGACCCCCGGCCTGTCTACTGGACATTCTCTGAGTTACTTACCTGTGTTTGACCCCTGGCTTGCTTCTTGGATACTTCTACTGCCTGGTTGCCTGTGTTTGACCCTCGGCCTGCTTGCTGGACTATCTCTTGCTACTTGTGCTTGACCCCCTGCTCGGTGTTCTGGACTTGCAGTTCTCCCATGCTCCCGAGGGTCCTCCTTCAGCATATGCTTTGGTACCTCTGCAACCTCTACCTGATCTCAGCCCTGCCAGGTGTCTACTCCCAGTGCAGCATCAGCCTCTCCTGGTCAACGTCGCTACTGCACACCACCTGCAACACTCCTGCTGGCAACCCGTGCATCTTTGTGCCCGGTGTCCTCTGTACCCACTCCAGAGGCATCGTGCGCTTAGTCGCAAGGGGAGCAGCTCTCAGCATATCGGCCCGGGTGAGTACCTGTGACAGTATGCCTGTGAAGGGGCGCATGTTTCCCGTGTTTAGAACTGTCTCTGCGCAAAGTGTCATTTTTGAAAGTAAAAAAGCTATTTAAAATCACTCGCGGCTAATGTTAATTCACGGCTCCCGTAATACAGAGAACAGTCATTCATTGAAACTCATTGATAAAAAAAAGTCATTGATAAAAAATTAAAAAAATGAAAAAGAAAAAGCGTAGGGGTCCCCCCAAATTCAATAACCAGGCCCTTCAGGTCTGGGATGGATATTAAGGGGAACCCCAGCCAAAAAAAAAAAAAAATGGCGTAGGGTCCCCCTCAAAATCCATACCAGACCCTTGAGGTCTGGTATGGATTTTAAGGGGAACCCTAGCCAAAAAAAATGGCGTGGGGTCCCCCTCAAAATCCATACCAGACCCTTATCCGAGCACGCAACCTGGCAGGCCGCAGGAAAAGAGGGGGGGACGAGAGCGGCCCCCCCTCCCGCCTGAACCGTACCAGGCCACATGCCCTCAACATTAGGAGGATGCTTTGGGGGTCTAAGACCCCCAAAGCACCTTGTCCCCATGTTGATGAGGACAAGGGCCTCTTCCCCACAACCCTGGCCATTGGTTGTGGGGGTCTGCGGGCGGGGGGCTTATCGGAATCTGGAAGCCCCCTTTAACAAGGGGACTCCCAGATCCCGGCCCCCCCCCCCTGTGTGAAATGGTAAGGGGTACAAAAGTACCCCTACCATTTCACCAAAAAAGTGGCAAAAATGGTAAAAATGACAGGAGACAGTCTTTGACAATTCCTTTATTAAAATCTTCTTTCTTCTTTCTTCATCCTTTGGTTTCTTCATCCTTCGGTTTCTTCATCTTCTCCTTCCGTCATCTTCTTCCATCTTCTTCCATCTTCTTCTTCCTCCGATCCGCTTCTTCTTGCGCTGGTCTTCTCGTCCTTCTCGTCCGGCATCTTCTTCCGTCGGCGTCGGCGTCGGTGTCTTCTTGGGCCGCTCCGCGCAATGGGAGGCTCCCGCTATGTGAGGCTCCGCTCCATCTGACAGGTCTTTTAAAACGGAGGGCACCTGGTGACCCCGCCCCCCTCTGACGTCATGGGGAAAGCCATCATGGAATTCCCCATGACGTCCCTGTGCGTCAGAGGGGGCGGGGTCACCAGGTGCCCTCCATTATAAAAGACCTGTCAGACGGAGCGGAGCCTCACACAGCGGGAGCCTCCCATTGCGCGGAGCGGCCCAAGAAGAGACAGAGACACCGACACCGACGCCGACGCCGACGGAAGAAGATGCCGGACGAGAAGGACGAGAAGACCAGCGCAAGAAGAAGCGGATCGGAGGAAGAAGAAAATGGAAGAAGAAGATGGAAGAAGATGACGGAAGGAGAAGATGAAGAAACCGAAGGATGAAGAAAGAAGAAAGAAGATTTTAATAAAGGAATTGTCAAAGACTGTCTCCTGTCATTTTTTACCATTTTTGCCACTTTTTTGGTGAAATGGTAGGGGTACTTTTGTACCCCCTTACCATTTCACACAGGGGGGGGCGGGATCTGGGGGTCCCCTTGTTAAAGGGGGCTTCCAGATTCTGATAAGCCCCCCGCCCGCAGACCCCCACAACCAATGGCCAGGGTTGTGGGGAAGAGGCCCTTGTCCTCATCAACATGGGGACAAGGTGCTTTGGGGGTCTTAGACCCCCAAAGCATCCTCCCAATGTTGAGGGCATGTGGCCTGGTACGGTTCAGGCGGGAGGGGGGGCGCTCTCGTCCCCCCCTCTTTTCCTGCGGCCTGCCAGGTTGCGTGCTCGGATAAGGGTCTGGTATGGATTTTGAGGGGGACCCCACGCCATTTTTTTGGGCTAGGGTTCCCCTTAAAATCCATACCAGACCTCAAGGGTCTGGTATGGATTTTGAGGGGGAACCTACGCCATTTTTTTTTTTTTTGGCTGGGGTTCCCCTTAATATCCATCCCAGACCTGAAGGGCCTGGTTTTTGAATTTGGGGGGACCCCTACGCTTTTTTTTTTAAATAGCTTTTTTCCTGCAAAAATGACACTTTTTTGCAGGGAAAGTTCTAAGCATAGGAAACCTGCCCCCCTTCACAGGCCACCTATAGACACCCCCCAGATGTGATACTGCAATGCTGTTCTAACAGCATGCACACACATATCCCCAGAAATAGAGCACATATTGTCAGCAGCACACTGACACGCTGACACTGACTGAAACATAATATGCGAGGCCGCCGGCGCGGCGGCCTCTTATACCGTGGGGCGTGTACTAAAGCCCCTGAGCTATAATTGGCTACAGGCATCCTGCCTGTAGCCAATTATGGCTCTCCTCGCTGCCGGCGCTGTGATTGGCCAAGCATGCGGGGTCACAGTGCATGCTTGGCCAATCATCAGCCAGCATTGCACTGCGCGGGCCGCAATGCATTGCGGGGCCGCTCGCATCACACAAATAGTTCTGGGCTCGCCGAGCGAGCGAATGCCCGGTGCTCGATTCGAACATGGGTTGGAATCGAACACCGGGCCCATCCTTACTTAGGAGGCGCCTTTCCCACTTGACGCCTATTATGGAGAAACGCATTGAGTGAAGCCACATCTGTGATGCCATCGTGCATGGACCGGCAGGTGAGGTCCACAATCATGTTTGTATCTGTACCCAAACCACTGGTGTTTTATCTGCTAAATGTAAGTGCAAGCTGTATTTCTAAAAAAAATGCATGATTTTATGTACTGTACTATGAAGTCTCCTCCTTTGTCTACATATGAGAGTGGCTACAAGGTTATAAACGAGCCTCCTAAGGTGTAACAATTGGGGTGCCAATTATCCGGATAAAATCGCTGTGGGATCTGATCATTTTGCCTTACCAGCTGAAGCTGTGTGGATGTTTAACATGGCGAGTTAGATCTCTATCATTTGATATCCTATCTATCTGGTAAGAGGCATGAATCTATATGGGGATGGGAGCCTTCTGAGCACATTTTTTCACATGATGTTTGTTGGAAGTTCAGCACTGTTTTATCACTGGGGACTCACTGATTCATTGGATCATCTGCTTATGATTCCTTTACTCTAGGACTGTCACTATCAATTCAGCCTATTTGCACATTGAGATGCACATATTCAAGGTGTATGAGAGTTTTGTATATTAATAGATTTTTTGTGGACTGAAATATTATTAGCAACTGTTTTAGCATACACTTTTTATTATAAGTAGCGAACTGGTATTTAGTATTTTACATTTTGAAAGTCTGGTATTTAGACTTGGTAGGTTGGGGCAATCCTTTTGGTTTTCAATTATTAGATTTTTTAGATTGGTTAAACCAATTTTTTGTTGATGTAAGCATAAAAGCGAAGGATTTTTATAGTTGTTTTTTTATAATATATAAAAGCCTTATTTCTACTGCTGCTTTATATGACAAGTTCCCACTATCACTGGTTCCTAAGGAAGCCACGGGTGTTTGCACATGCTGTGTCCCTAGGAACAGGAATCTCCTCCCCTTTTAAGCAAAGAGGCAGGGATAGCAGTGACATCACTGCACAAAAATATTGCCAATGGCCATATCTAGGCAATGATATTGACCAAATATGTCCATGGCTAATTCGGGCAATGATGTCACCACTACCCCTGCCCCTTGCCTTATATAGTTGATAACAGGGTTATGGGGGTGAGGCCCTTGTCCCCGTCAACATAAGCAAGGCAACCCCCCCATGTTGAGGACATGTGGCTACGTATGGTTCAGGAGGGTGGGGGAGCATGCTTGTAAGAAAAATTAGTTCATCACGTACCTGGTATTAGAGCCTGATTGGACGAGGAAGGCTTCCCTTACACCTCTGACTCGGGGCCTCTGATAGTGTGAACAGAAGGCGCAGGAGTGCAGAGTCGCACGAGTGCCAAGAAGTCTTGCAGGCAGCAGGGCTGATGTCTTAGGTAGGCTGGTGAAGACACTGGAAGGTCTCAGCAGACAGGCAGCTGGTGCAGGAAACATCAACAGAAAGCAAGGTCAGGCAGGCTGGGTCATACACGGCAGGGATAATAAGATGCAAGGCACAGGCAGGAATGAAGTCAGGAGGCAAGCCGGGTCTGTAACCAGATCAGTGCAAACAGGAGCCAAAGGAGAAGGCAGAAGATAGGTCACAGGACAAGCCAAGGTCAATGCAGGTGGAGTTCAAGGGATGGTCAAGACAAGCCAGGTAGATTACAGAGATCAGGATACAGGTGCTGAAGATAAAGCAGCACTGGAGCTAGGCACTGGCTGGGTTCAAATAGTCTTATTTGGCGCCAGCGTCAATCAGGGGTGAGCAAGCATTGACGCGCACGGGATGTGCGGCTGCTTCTGTTTGCGTGTCAGTTTGCGCATGCGCACTTCTATGCGCCAATGCCCGATTCCTACAAGCAAATGGAAAGAGTGTTCTTCTGCGCCTAGGGGTGCGAACTTGTCTGCTGGCATGTGCACCCTGACAGAGTTCCATTCATGTAGAGAATAGTTTCATTCATTCCTGAGGGAGAAATTAATTTCCTTCTAATACCATTCTTCTCTTCTACAGATTGTCTAATAATCACCTGAAAGACAGTTCCTGCCCCCACCTGGCATATGGAATAAGAAATAACCAAACACTAAGGAGACTGGACCTGACTGGGAACAATCTGGAGGTTCCTAATTGTAGGTATCTGATGGAAGCTCTGACAACAAGCAGGATAGAGGAATTACAGTGAGTATAACAGGACTGACTGAGATAATAATATTCTGGGACAAGTTGCATCCAACTTGTAAATATTCTGATTTCAGTTGTAATAGTGACTTTCCCATTCCTGAGACCCCTATGCCTAGCCTGAGTGGAGCAGAGACAATCACTGCAGGCAGTTTTCATCAGGAAAGCTGAACTTGCCAAACACTTGGCATCCGTGATTATTTATTCATTACAGGTATTTACATAGCGTCATCAATTTATACAGCACTACATTCACAGAAAAAAATAAAAATTAGTGCAATAAAAAGAGCTACTATAGAGTAGCAGCATAATAATTAACAATATGCCTAACCTCCTCCATATAGTAAAATGACAGCGGGCAGGATCCCCTCTCGTTCTGGGATGACGTTGTATGCTGTCGCCCCAATGTCACCACTTTCACGTGACCGCAGTGGCGTACAGCTAGGCAACTGCGGGCGCGCTGTGTCCCAGGGATCTCAGTAAAGAGCCGATGACGCGGCTCCTTACCCATGTGATCCGCTGTGTCCAATCACAGCTGATCACATGTAAACACAGGAGTGTCGATTATCGGCTCTCCTTGCCTCACACTGACAGTGAGAGGAGAGCCAATCAGCGACATCTCCTCACAGGGGAGACCTATACAGGTAATCATGGCACTAGTCATCAGTGCAGCCCAAACAGTGCCCAGCAGTGATGTCAATCAATGACCAACAGTGACACCAATCTGTGCCCATTAGTGACGCCAATCTGTGCCTATCAGTGATGCAAATTTGTGCCCATCAGTACTGCCTTTCCGTGCCCATCAGTGCTTCCTATCAGTGCCCATCAGTGTTGCCTATCAGTGCCCATCAGTGTTGCCTATCAGTGCCACCTATCAGTGCTCATTAGTGCCACCTATCAGTGCCCATCAGTAAGGCATATTCGTGCCGCCTCATCAGTGCCCATCAGTGCCACCTCATCCGTGCCCATCAGTCCCACCTATCAGTGCCCATCAGTAAGGCATATTAGTGCCGCCTCATCAGTGCCCATCAGTGCCACTTATCAGTGTCACCTATCAGTGCCCATCAGTAAGGCATATTAGTGCCACCTCACCAGTACCCATCAGTGCAACCTCATCAGTGCACATCAGTGAAGGAGAAAAATTACTTAGTTACAAAATTTTCTGACAGAAAAACATTTTATTTCAACATTTTTGGTCTTTTTTTTATTTCTTTTTTAACAACAAATGAAAAACCCAGTGGTGATTAAATACTACTAAAAGAAAGCTCTTTTGTGTGAAAAAAATTATAAAAATGTAATTTGGGTACAGTGTTGTATGACTGTGCAATTGTCATTCAAAAGCCTCATACACACGATCGGACCGTGGACCAACTTTCCCATGGATTTTTGTCCAAAGGGCGTTGGCCCCAAGTTGGTATTGCATACACACAGCAGGACTTTTTCAGCCAACTTTCACCAAATCACTTGGTTTTTCTGCTCTTTACCGCCACCTTTGGTCAACTTCTGTATTGTTGTCTGATCTTTTGCATTGATTCTGCATTGGTTTGTACAAAAGTCCGTTGGTTTTGTGTACACACAGTCGGACTTTGGTCCATCGGACTTTTGTTGGCAGAAAGTTGGTCCTTAAAGGCCCATACACACGATCAGACTTTTTGACAACCAACATGCAAATTAGCTGTTTTGGACCAACATCCGACCGCGTGTACGCTCCATCAGACCAACTTTTTCCAGGTTTCATCGACCTTTTGTTGGCTGTGCGAACGGACCAACTTTCTGCCAACAAAAGTCCGATGGACCAAAGTCCGACCGTGTGTACACAAAACCAACGGACTTTTGTACAAACCAATGCAGAAGATCAGACAACAATACAGAATTTGACCAAAGGTGGCGGTAAAGAGCAGAAAAACCAAGTGATTTGGTGAAAGTTGGCTGAAAAAGTCCTGCCGTGTGTATGCAATACCAACTTGGGGCCAACGCCCTTTGGACAAAAATCCACGGGAAAGTTGGTCCACGGTCCGATCATGTGTATGAGGCTAAAGTGTGACAGCTCTGAAATCTGAAAATTGGCCTGGGCAGGAAAGGGGTGAAAGTGCCCGGTATTGAAGCGGTTAATGACAAATTTGGGATGAGCTTTGGGTTTGCATCAGATGTGAGTTTGTCCTGAAACCACGCTGTTCATGGTTCAGCAAATGTCTGAGTTAACTGTCAACATTTGACCAATTCACCCACCCAAATCAATGACTGCTAGAATGTAGAAAGAAGCAGCAGGCATAACAGGCAATGTCATTGACCAAAAAGGATCATGACCATATTTGGTCAAATGACGTCACCCAGAATCCCCTCCCACTGTGCTTAAATTACAGCAGTGCTGGAGATCTTGTTGTTTGACAGCTTGTCATGGCCACAGGGCATTGAGTGGGGAGTTATTGTGGCAGTGGGAAAATCTCATCAGATGCCAGGTCATCATGATTGACACTGGATCTACATCGCTAGATGACGTGACTGATGATGAATTTACATCGTGGGACATTGTTTACCTTTTTTGGGTGCTTTTATTACAGAACTTTGTCACAGTGTGTGTTTGTTTATTTACATTTGACTTTTCATATTCATTTTCAACATTCATATCAGACCCTCGTCCAGGTATGCATCATGGTTGAAACAAACAGTGAAAAATTGTGTGCCCCCGCCGCCCGGATGTGCTGTGATTGGCTGCAGCACAAACCAATAGGCGGGTGCCAGATGCTAATTGATTGCCGGAACCCCACAATTGGCTCTGGACATTACTGAATAGAGCCCTATGTATGTTTTTTTTCTTCCTGCAAAGCACATTGCTTAGTAAAAACACTTCACACAGTACACAGTAACACATGTTGGCCAAACATTTAACCCCTTGATCGCCCTAGATGTTAACCCCTTCCCAGCCAGTGTCATTAGTACAGTGACAGTGCATATTTTTAGCACTCATCCCTGTATTGGTCGCACTGGTTTCCGAAAAGTGTCAAAAGTGTCATTTAGTATCTGACTTGTCCACCATATTATCGCAGTCCCGCTATAAGTAGCTGATCCCCGCTATTACTAGTAAAAAATAAATAAAAATAAAAATTACATAAATATATCCCATAGTTTTTGGACGCTATAACTTTTGCGCAAACCAATATACGCTTATTTGGTTTCTTTTTTAGAAAAAACATGTAGAAGAGTACATATTGGCCTAAAGTGATGAAGACATTTTTTTTTTTTATATAATTTTTTTGGATATGTTTTATAGCAGAAAGTAAAAAATATATATATTTTTTTTTGGCCTGGTCATGAAGGGGTAAAACCTTCTGGAGGTCAGATGGTTAATAAGTGACAAGAAATATATGCTTAAGCAGGCCATACATGGGTCGAATTCAGACTTTTATGGTGCCACTATTGATTTCGGAATTCGACCAACCAAGCCTTCAATTTCACCTCGTTGCTACAAAAAAGAAAATTTGTGGCCGGGAATCTTCTTTTCTTTTACAGTTTATTTTATTTCTTTTTTGATTATTTTTCTAGCACAATTCTCCCATCGATTCGGCAACCATTGAATAGCTGGTTGTTAAGGAGTAGGCCGGGAAGCCAGCCGCCGCGTCCTTACAATGGATGAGTCATCAGCTGTCAGCGGGTTTTTATGCAGACAACTGTATGCAAAAAAAAAACATTTCCATCAATAAAACTTTTGTGGAAAAAATGGTGTGGGAGTCGCCTCCCAATCTATACCAGGCCCTTTGGGTCTGGTATGGATTTTAAGGGGAACCGTCCGCCAACATTTTTATTTTAAATGGTGTGGGGCCCCCCAAATTCATCCAATATTGATGGGAATCATACCAGACCATTATCCAAGCATGCAGCCTGTAGCCCAGGAAAGGGGGGAATAAGCGAGTGCCCCCCCCTGAACCATACTAGGCCACATGCCCTCAACATGGGGGGTGCTTTGGGGCAGGGGGGCTCCCCTCAAAGCACCTTGTCCCCATGTTAATGGGGACAAGGCCCTCTTCTCCATAACCCTGGCCGGTGGTTGTGGGGGTCTGCGTGCAAGGGGCTTATCGAAATCTGGAAATCTCCTTTAACAAGGGGGTGTCCAGACCCCACCCCCATGTGAATGAGTATAGGGTACCCCTACACATTTACCCCCCCCCCCCCCCAAAAAAAGTGTAGTGTACCTCCCACCGTCTAACAGCTCTTAAATCTTAAAACTAAGGTCGCATTGATTTCACCGGGGGCCACCGCCCCCTTGTGACATCACATACCCAGCATGCCCCTGGTAAGCATGCTGGTGACCTCTGCTTCCGAAAAAAAAAACATGCTGGACACCAGCGTTTAGCAAAATTTAGGAGAGTTTAAGACCTGTCTGCGTATTTTCTGCCAAAACGCTGCTGCTCCAGAACGTGCTAGCAGAGTTTTTTTTTTTCTGCCACTAAACTTTCCTGACAAAAAGTTAAAAAGTTAGAGGCAGTTAAAAAAAAAAGTCTGATGCCCAAAATAGCAGCTGTAAAACCGCCCAGTGTGCATGATGCCTAATACTTGTATATGCTCTGATATGAAAAAATATTATGACTAGAGGGATACAGTTTTAGTCTGACAAATTTAATATACAGTAATCACTAAACTTCTCTGTGTTCAGGGAGTCCTTCACACTGTCTCACCCACCATAGCTATGGGAAAGGCAGGGCCTATTGGCTGCTTAAAGCGGAGTTCCACCCAAAAGTTGAACTCTCGCTTATCTGCATCAAAGAAAAAAGGGAATATTTGGGACTTTAAATGAGACGCAATGGGGAATATTACACCTCCATCCCTGGTTGCTTTTGTAAAAAAGAGGGGGGGAATTTTTGCACCTTTCAAGGGGGAGGGGGAACGGGGGATCTGTTTTTGACAGGTCCCCTGCCCAACTTCCAGAGACGGGCGGCGGCCCGATCTCCCGGATGTTCAGCTCCCCTCTTCATTTCCCCACCTCCAGGCCAATTAGAATGCACAGCGCGCTTCGCTGGAGTTCCGACATCGCGGGCTCTCTGGACAGGTAAGTGTCCTAATATTAAAAGTCAGCAGCTGCAGTATTTACTGTAGTTGCTGAATTTACATTTTTCTCACCCTGGCTGGAACACCTCTTTAAGGATATACAGAAGGTTTTATAGTCAGACATTTGGCAGGAGGTCGTTTATTTCTGGGACACAGTAATTAGGTCTGTGAATAATAATAATAATAATGATAATAATGATTGTTCATATCATCTAATGACCATTTGTATCCTGTATTCTAGGATTATGAGCATGTCGTTGTCAAGAGAAGCTAAAAGCAATTTGAAAAAGCTGAAATCCCTCAGACCAGAACTGAATGTGTCTAGACGATGAGTCCAGAGGAAGAATTTTCGGACTCAGCTGTGAATGGGGTCGGGACGTTGCTCTGAATGAGGAGGAGAATAAAATGTAGAAATGAGAAACCTGATTAAGAGGAGAACGAAACGAATGTACCGAAGATTCCTGAATCCGAACCCCAATGATGTCAATAGGAGCAGAATCTTATAAATTAGTGATGGCCATTTCTAGGCTAATAGGCAAGGGATTGCCAAAAAAGGGCATGGAGAGCTGGGCCCAAGGGACATGTAACGATGTAAAAAAAAATACATTAATATGAATTTTAGTGCAAACAAATACATTATTATAGCCAATTTTCTGGTAAATCTATGATATCCAAAATTCTCTATATTCGACACTTTAAAAGCTTGTACTGCTTATCAATTTAGAGTTACCTGATCACTAGACATGTGCGCCGTCAATAAATTTGTTTCCTTTAGTTCCGTTCCATTTCATATTAGCCGTTAGTTTGTATTTCATAATTCGTGCCCGAAATTCAATTTGGATTCGTACGAAATATGAATTTTCGTAACAATTTACGAACATTCGTTATGATGAATTTAAAGGCCAAATTAAATATCTTTCTCAATATGGCAATCGATGCCGATGGTAGTTTTGTTTTTATCCGAAATATGAATTTTCGTTAGATTCGTTCACTTTTCGTTCCAAATTTCATTACTGCGGAAACATGTGACTGTTGGTTGACCAATCAGAGGTTTTCTTCTGCTGCTGCGGTCTGCGATACAGGGCAGGCCCGATCATGTGACTTCCCTTTGTGGGTTAGTTAGTGTAGTGGAGTAGATCACATGATTATTTGTCTGTGCATCTGAGCGAATATCTTTGCAATCCTTTGTTTTTCGTTGTTCATTTTA
The DNA here is from genome assembly GCA_028564925.1 of Lithobates sylvaticus. NCBI lineage: Eukaryota > Metazoa > Chordata > Amphibia > Anura > Ranidae > Lithobates > Lithobates sylvaticus. The sequence continues at coordinate 1,622,093 of CM053038.1, forward strand.
GTTTATATCTGTTGTAGTGTGCCAGTGTATCATCTGTAATGCCCCGTACACAGGGTCGGATATTCCGATGGAAAAAGTCTGATCGGATTATGTTGTCGGAAAATCCGATGGTGTGTGGGATCTAGCGGGTTTTTTCCGTCGGAAACTCAGACGGAAAAAATTTGAGAGGGGGATCTAAAATTTTCCGACAACAAAAATCCGATCTGACTTTTTCTGATCGTGTGTAGACAATTCAGACGCACAAAGTGCCAAGCATGCTCAGAAGAAATTTGGAGATGAAAGCTATTGGCTACTGGCCTCTATGTAGTCCCGTCGTACGTTTTATATGTCACCACGTTTGGGAACGATCAGATTTTCCGACAACTTTGTCTGACCGTGTGTGTGCCACACAAGTTTCGGACAAAATCCGTCGGAAAAAATCAGACGGATTTTGTGGTCGGAATGTCTGACCGTGTGTACAAGGCATTAGTGTTTAGTTTCTTTTTTTATTAGTTCTTTTGGTTGGTTTTGAGAGATAAATGTTTTTTTTTTTAATTTAATTTTTTTTTATTTCTTGTTTCATTTAGTTAATATTTTATTTTCTGCTGTTATAATATTTTTTTTGTACATTTGGTGATTTTGGTGTTAGTTTTCTGCGATCAAAATCATATATTGTTTTGTCTACATTTTTCTAACTTTTAAAAGAAATGAGCAGCAAACAAGGCCAAAAAAGCAGTAAGAGTGCTGCTGGGAGAGGGAGAGCTATGAGCTATGTACATGAGCAGCAGGGGGTCATTCTGTCTCTGCGCCCTCTGAGCTCAGCTCACCTCACATAAAGCTGAGGTGAACGGGAGTGAAGACTGCTGGTGGTAAAGAGCCTGGCAAACAGCAGACATTTGCACGTCGCCAGCTGCTCCAGGATTCAGGATACAGTTCATAGCAAAAGTGTCGCTACCACCTCTGCCACTGCTGCTGGTAGCATGGTGCCCATTGGTACCTTTTATGGAAGAGGGCAGGCCAAAGGGGTTCACAGTGCACATACATTTGTGCAGCCAAAGCTGGAGATCCTGGCCATGCAGCAGGAAACATGTCAGGAGGCCGAGGCTCATGATGATGTCACCACCACTATTGCTGCCAGTGCCATCACCATCAGCACTACAGGGAGCTTGGCAGTGATCAGCAAGGAGACAGAGTTTACTGCTTTTAATGATCACTGTTCCCTTGGCAACGTGGAAGAGGTGGAAACAGGCTTTCCTGACATTGTTGTAGACAAATTAGATTTCCAGCCCTCCACCCATGTTGGCACCACCGAAAGCCCAGTAAGTATCTCCCCTCAGTCACCACTACTTTTCTCTCCTGAAAAGTCCCCTGCCCAAGTGCTTTCTAAGCCTCCAGCATCAGAATGGGTCAATGCAACCATTAGGCCTCAATCCATTACAGCACCCAAAATACCTGGGATGTTCAGGTCTCTTTCTCCTGCTCCTGCCGACCCTCAGGAAGAGAGTGTGACTCCTGCAGTGGAAGGGATTCCATCAGGCAGTGTCATTGGTGGTGGCTGCCGTTCCAGCATTTGGCAGCATTTTAAAAGAATTGGTGTTGGTCAGAAGGCCAAATGCAATCACTCTGGCAGGGAGGTCAGCCGGGGCCGAGACATAGGCCATCTCAGTAATAGTGGCATGAAACAGCACATGTGTGTGCACCACCACGCAGTGCTGTTAGGGGAGAAAAGTTTTATGGCCCCTCCTCCAAGCACCAAAAGGGGAACCAATAGTGGCACCGCCACAGCCATCATGAGTGCCAGCCTGGACAGTGGACACAGTGAGAAGTCTATCTATAGAACAGAACAAGTGAAAGTTGATTCTCTCTCAGATCTCCCCCTTATGATCCTGGCTGGGTCACATGTACTATCTGTTGCCCCAAGTCCAGGTTCCTCAAGTGCTGACTTGACTTCCTGGGTTTTTAACTTCATTATGACGAATAATCGTAATTATTATGACAATAATAAAACAATATTAACGAACATTCTTATTTTGTCCGATTCTGAATCTCCCATCGACTACCAGTACCAGTCTCCCACTCCAATATTAAAAAAGGTCATTTTCCCAACCCTCACTCAGCAGCAAAAGAAAACCTCTGATTGGTCAACAAAACACCAGTCACGTTTCCGTTGTAACGGAATTTGGATCCGAAATTCGTCAACGAAATTTCGTATTTCGTATAAAATTCGGAAACATAGCAATTCATATTTCGGATCCTCCGAATGTACGAATTTACGGAAATCCGTACGAATGTTCGATTCGTACGAAACTAATCGCACATCCCTACCTTTATTTTTTTTATATTTTCATTTTATTGCTATTTATTAACAATAAAATGTTATTGTTATTTCTTTCTTTGATGTATTGTTCATTGTATTGTTATTATTTTCTTTATTTAACTTTATTTCTATCAAAAGGGGACTAACAAGCTTTATCTCCTTAAATACCAGGACATTTTTTATAAACAGCCTTTATTGGATAGGCCACAATTTCTAAGCAAGAGAGCAAGAATATTGCCTGTAGAATAAAAAAAAATGTGTGTCTCGTTCAGAGACTAAAAGTGGAAAAATGTTAGATTTGCACCGCAGACATTAAGCCTATATGGTCAGACCACAATTTCTGAGCAGGCACATTGCACCTGGAATTTTAAAAAAGTGTCTTTTTGTGTTGAATAAAAAACCAAATTAAATTTAATTTAATTTAATTAATTTTGAAGTATTTTTTGGATAGGCCACAATTTCTGAGGGAGAGAGCAAGAACATGTGTAAGTAAAAAAGGAGTCTCACAGAAGATGGGAAAATGTTATTGGGAGTTTCACCACAGATATCGTGCCCTATTGGGTGGGCTGCAGTTTCTGAGTGAATAATGCCCCTTTCAAACGGGGTGGACTCTGGCTATGATTCGCTTGCTCAGCAGGGGATCTCTCCAATGTTTCCCGCTGAGCAGGTGGGTGACAGGTCAGCTCCACTTATGCAGAGCAGACATGGACACAGCCCTCTCTCCTTTATGGGTGGTCAGATGTTAAAGGGCCGCTTGTCTGTTTACAACCGGCCATCTGATCTGCTGGACAGAAGGGGAATGGATCCCCATTCGTCTGTTTTTAGAGGATTTGGATCAGATTGGATATCGGCAGCTGCAAACGGACACATGTCAATTATACCCACTGCTCCATAGAGGAGAATGGAGGTTTCGGTCGGATCCAGTTGAAAAACAGACAGGTTGACCCGATCGGAAAATTCATGTAAAAGGGGCCTAAATGTGCATACTGCATCTGAAACAAAAGAAAGTAAGTTATTTTTGTCTACAATTGAAAACATAAATATTGAGCAGAAATGCATTACACATTCCAAACATTTGGCTTCCTTTTTCACAGACTGAATAAAGAAAAATCTCAAAATCCAAGCTTGCAATTCTTTTTGGACAGGACACTTTTTCTGAGGAAGGGCTCTTTCACACGGACGGACCGTATGTCCGTTTTTCATCCTTCCGTTTTCGGATGAAAAACGGACATACAGGTATCCCTATGGGATAGCGGGTGTCAGCGGATGAGCATCCGCTGACACCCGCTCTCGTCCGTGCCCGCTATGCTCCGTTTCTGCAGACGGAGGAAAATCCCATTTTTTCATCCGTCTGCAGAGCGGATCGGATGACGACGGACTCTACGGTCCGTCGTCACCCGATCTCCCATAGGGGAGAGCGGCGCTCTGACAGGTCCGTCCCTAAACGGAGTGCAGAGACGAACCTGTCATCTTCCTGCTCAGCAGAGATCGCTCCGGCGATCCCCGCTGAGCAAGCGGCTATCCACGGGGCGGATCTGCACTGATCCGCCCCGTGTGAAAGAGCCCGAAGAAAGCAGGTAGATTGCAGCTGGAAATAATCAATTCGGTTTTCCAAGAATGAATTATGGTGGTACATGGTAATAGATTAACATGATAGCTTAAGCCGGATTGGACAGGCTGTTATACTGTATGTTAGCCATACAACAAACGATTGCATTTTCACAAAAAATTGGGTTACTTCTTTCCAGACAAAATAGAGAAGCAATATAAAGAAACAGCTTTTTTATCCTTTTGGATAGTTCAAAAATGTTGAGGTAAAGAACAGGCAGATTGCATTGGGAAATTTTTTTTACTAAAACTGTAAAAATTTAAGTGATTTTAAGTATATATTTTAAGCCTTTTTGGATATACCGCTATATCTGTGATATAGCAGGCAAATTTCATTAATAAATATAAAATCAGATGAAACAGATTTACAGATTTGCTACTTAGAATCCCATCTTTATTAATGGGGGAGTCATTTTGAGGCTGAGATTAGGCTCATTTCAGCCTGAAATGTTACTTGAAACTGCATTGTTTCAGACACATTTTAAAAATTGCAGATATCTGCAGCATAGAATCGCATCCTTCTTAATAGGAGGCACAGGTAAAAATAAGGCTTCTCTCAGCCAAAAATATCATTAACAAATGTATTCTCTAGAAATACACTATATCATGTGTCAATCACATGGCGCATGGACCGAATGTGGGCTGCAAGGCCATTTTATATGGCCCTCACACCTCTCCTGCTGCTGCGGAACCCCTCTAGTCTCTGCTCTTACCTCGTCTCAGCGGTTGGCAGCAGAAAAGAGGACAGAACTCCTCCGCCAGACCCTGTGCTTCTCCGTGCAGCTCCAGTGTGGCTCATCTCTACCCCCCCCCCATCTCAGCAGTCAGCAGCAGAGAGGAGTAGAGAACTCCTACAGATCCTGCGCCTCTTTGTGAAGCTGCAGCACCCCCTCATCTCAGCATTATGCAGACTCTAGCAGTTGTCTCCAGTCCTTTTCTGTTCTCCTCCAGATGATGTTTTCCAGCACCGCCCCAGTTTCTTCCAAGCAACAGCACTAGATAAGACGGGCACAATGTGATGTAAAGGAGGGAGAGAGGCTCTTAACTTCTGATGGTGGGGGGGGGCTCTTTGAATATAATGCAAGGGGGAGTGCTTTGGACACCTGCTATGCCAGTTGAAAAGGAGGGTCACACACCAATGTGTAAAAATGCAGCTGTCTAAAAATTTGGTTTTGAGTTTTATTGTTACCAGCACACTATAAAGCAACAGAAATATTCTTGCAGAGCACAGGATGTTACCGGCCAAAGATGCTAATTCTTTGCGGCTGTGAAACAGCTGTGGAGAAATTGGATTTGTGATGTTAGTGGTGCCAAAACACTGTAACCTTATAATTAATGCAGAGCACAGGATGTTATTTGCCCCAAAAAAAAATATTTCTGTGCTGCAAAACAGCTGCAAAACAATTGTTTTCTCTAACACTATGTGATTTATTATCATTTCTGTGTTCATAACTTGGTTATCATTGCTCTGTGCCTTTAAGGTGCTTTCTGCTGCCTAAGCTGAGTGCTTTCACCATACTTCTGTATACTCCTCCCCCTCCTTCTCTCTGGAATCATTCTACTGATCCTGTCATGGTGTATACATCTTTCCATGTGGCTTACAACATCAACGTTTTTCTACCTATGAGTATCCTTCATTAAGATGAACATTCGAAAAAGGCTTAGAGGATTTGGATCAGATTGGATATCGGCAGCTGTCTCCTCAACTTGAGTTTATTTATCGAGTTAAACTGTCTGAATTGATGCAAGGGATAAATAGATAGCCAGGTCATGTAAGCCCTATATAAAGCTGGAGATAAAGCTTATGGCCTTGTAGTTGAGTCAAAACAGTAGAAAAACTGAGTTTCACAGCCTAATTACAAGAGTTCTGCATGACAATACTGATACAGACAAGATTTGCTGCCCTTATTACAAGAAAGAAGACAGCAGCAGGTGTAGTCCTCATAACCTAAGTCCAAGCTGCATGGTTTCATATCACAGCACACAGATCCTACTGGCTTATCACTCAGTCATTATCTGCCTGTGTCAGCATGAGTTACAAAGGCTCCCCACACACCGAAGCACAAGACCCTGAGCCAGCTGAGCTACCCAAACGCTCAGTCAAACCAACTTGGAAAGTAATGGAGAATTATGAACCGACAACTAGCCTGAAGTTATTATGGGAACAGGTTAGTGCTCAATCTAATACACCAGGGGTCCCCAACCACCGGGCCACAGCCCAGTACCAGGCTGTGGCCAGGCCATGAGTGAGAGAGTGGCATGAGAGTAGAGTTAGGCAGGCAGGTGAGAGAGTCAAGCGTGCAGGTGAGAGAGCCAGGTGGGCAGGTGAGAGAGCCGAGCAGGCGGGCAGATGAGAGAGCCGGGTAGGCCGGCAGATGAGAGAGCTGGGTGGGCAAGAGATTACATCATCTTTCACTGCCCACCCTCACTCTGAGACACAGCCAATGCACACCTGTGCTAAAAAGCTGGGGAGAGAAGCTTCTAGCTCTACTGTCACTGTTGCCTGGTGGCAGCGGACATGACAAGCTGCATTTGGTAGTAAGTGACAATTCGCATCTGGTATCAGGCGACGTGGCAAGTGACAATAATGCATCTGGTGGCAGGCAATGTGGCAATTGACAATCCGCATCTGGTGGCAGGCGACGTGGCAAGAGACATGGCAAGTGACAAGCTGCATCTAGTGGCAGGTGACAAGCTGCATCTGGTGGCAGGCGACTTGACAAGTGACAAGCTGTATCCAAAGGCATACATGTTACATGCTAATGTTGTTCACTTATGTAATTTTACTGGTGGTAAATATATATGACAGTTTGTTTTTAAATGTATGTAACATTTCTGTTTTGGAACAATCAATTTTTTTGTATATTTTATACCTTTTGGGGTGTGACTCGTTAAAAGTCCTGTGGGCAGTGCACCCCCCCCCCATCCATGCCTCCTGCCCCCTGATCTACACAGGGCCCCTCCTCCAAAAGAAAAACCCCACCAGCCACCACTGCCCTTGGGCTATGAATTGTGATTGTGAGTGTGGATTGTTCTACTGGGATCTGACGGCTGATGTATAAACTGTAGTAGATCTGATTTATATCCTCTCTTCTAGGACAGGCTTCCAATTTATGTCAGATAAGCACAAGAAAGAAGATCTGCTATAACTATGAATGGAGCCTGAACATTGCTCTGGATGATGAGGAGAATGAGATATAAAAGGGAGCAAAGTCCACCCAAGAGGAGAATGGATCTATTTTTTTTAAAGTGAATATCTTTAAAAATTGATATTTAATAAACCTTATTTATTTGTAAAAAAAAACTTATTTCACAAATTAACATTCAGTACAGGATGGTCTCATTTGTCAGTGTGAGTATTGCATGCTGGACTGTGAAATAAGAGACTGTGACTTATTGTATATACCCATAGTAGGTAGTTGGCGACTCACAAATAACTCTTTCCTGAGCTTCCAGAAGATGCCAGCATGCTGATGTTGGAACTCTACTTGCACTGTGCTGGCTTGTAAGCTCAAATTTTAAAAATCCTCTCTTAAAGAGCACCCCTTTTTTATGTTAAGTTAACTACGCCCGCCATTTTACACAGTCGGGTCTTTCATGATGCCAACCATGCCTGTCAGAAACCTAAAGCTGCCTGTGCTCATTCTCATGCACAACTGGACTTGCAAGAAGGAGAACGCACGTACCACAGCGCACACGTGCATACATGGGCACGACCACAGATTCTGCCACTGGCTGCCTATTTAAACCAGAAACCTGCCCACTATTTTTGCTGGATGGTCTTCAGCTTTACCCTTCTGACTTGTGTTCCTGAAAGCCTGCTTGATCCTGTTACTGATCCAGCTCCATCTGACTCTTCTTTGAATTCCCCTTGCCTGCTCTGAAGAAATCTCTATTTGTGGGAAAAAAAGGACGTCAATTTTGTTTGGGAGTCACGGTGCACGACTGCGCAATTGTCAGTTAAATCGACGCAGTGCCAAATCGCAAAAAGTGCTCTGGTCTTTGGCCAGCCAAATGGTCCAGGGCTTAAGTGGTTAAAGAGGGTCTTTGCTTACCATCCCCCCTTTCACCCCTCCCCCACTTACTGGGTGGTCAATTGCTTTCATTACGAATACTCATCCACCCAGAGATCCCGCTAAGATCCTCTGGTTCTCTGCCACCTCTTTGTCCCACGCTGCCATATTGAATATGACATCATCAAGAGGCCCGTCTGCTCTTCTTGGTCTTCCCAATAATGCGGCGCAAGGCTCCCCCCCATTTGAATGAAGAGCTTTACCAGTTGGGATATGTGATGTACATATCCCAATAGGAAAGGGAAGGACAGTGCACCCCATTCGGCTAGGCAATTGATGTGCAAATGGGGGGGGTGCACATTTTGTTAAAATGCCCTAAGCAGATATCGGAGGGGTGGATGGGACGGAAGTCCTTCAAGAGGGTGAAGATCTTCCCAAGCTGAAAATTACACACACAGCTAAAAAAAAGTCAGAGGACTCCACCCCCTCCCTCCTCCCTTCTGCCTCATGTGTAAAGACATTTCTCTACTAAATTTTAATTAGCAAGAGAGTCTGAAAGTGAACAGCTTCTGCTGAAATCTCTCTAGTAATTTAATGTTTATTTGTAAAACAAAAATTTTATTTAAATAGTAAGAAAATAAATAAAGCATCAGTTTAAAATGTAGGAACAGCCCCAAAAAAAACTCAAAAGACAATGCTCATTATTTACAGAATGTATAAAGCCCAGATACGTTTTTATCCAGCTTTTAACCTTCGCCATCTGCTGGTCCTTACTCAGTACTGCAGCTGATGTCTCTGGTGAGCACACCTGACTTCATTGGTGGACTTTTAAGTTAAATCAGAACCTGAATGCTGCATTTAAGCAAAAGGTGTGTTTGCTAATGTCCTGGATAGAAGTCTGTCTGTCCATCTCTGACTTCTGTTTGTCTGTTCACGCCTTGGATTATTCCTGTATATTGTTTAGACAGTGTTGGCATGTGGCAAATCCCAGTCATCAGGCTGTTACTTCTGTTATTGTCCATCAATGCTCCGTCTGACATATGCATTGTCATGCAACACTGTATCCAAATGAATGTTTTATCATTTTCTTTACACAAATAAAGCTTTCTTTTGGTGGTATTTAATCACTTCTGTTTTTTTTACAAAAAAAAGGCAGAAAATTTTAAAAAATATGTTTTTCTTAGTTTTTGACAGTAAATTTTGTAAATACCGGTAAGTTTAAATTTTTCCTTCACTGATGGGCACTGATGAAGCTGCACCGATGGGCACTGATGAGGTGGCACTTATGGGCACTGATGTGGTGGCACTTATGGGCACTGATGAGGAGACACTAATATGTCGCACTGATGGGCACTGATAGGTGGCACCGATATGCCGCACTGATGAGCAGCAGTGGTGGGAACTGATAGGTGGCACTGATGGGCACTGATAGGTTGCACGGATAGGCGGCACTGATGGGCACAGATGGGCACTGGTGGACAGCACTGATGGGCACCATTGATGAACAGGAACTGATGGACACTGAAAGGCAGCAGTGACTGGCATCACTAATGGACACTGATGGGTACTGATTGGTGGCACTGATGGGCACTGATTGGTGGCACTGGGGAGCTTTACTGTAATCAGGGCACTGATTACAAGTCTGGGTATTCCCTGTGAAATGCCACTGATTGGCTCTCCTCGCCACACACTCTGTCAGTGTGAAACGATGAGAGCCGATCACCGGCACTTCCATGTTTACATGTGACCGGCTGTGATTGGACACAGCTGATCACACAGTTAAAGTGGTGCGTGATCGGATCTTTTTCAGAGATCGGGGTTGCGCCATGTCCTAGAAATACAGCACGGCAGCGATGGAGCGACGTCATATGATGTCGTCCAAGAACGAGAGCCGCACTGTCCCTCCATCATTTGACGGTGGGTGGACAGCAAGCAGCTAAGGTGGTAATTGAAGTCACTTGGTGCCTTACGTGCATTAAATTAGCCTCAGAACCTGTGTAATTCATATGTGTTCGGGTTTAAAGGGATGAGGTGGCAACCATAGTGGGCAGGGCGAAATGCATCTGGTGTGGATTTGGCAAAGACACACAGGCCACCTTTCACTCTTGTTCACAAGGCTGATTGGGAGAGTAGGGTTCCTTTTTAACCACTACAACTAGCCTTCTGGAGCAGCATTTGAACATGTCGGCACCCCATTTATCAGAGGGTCCGGAGAAGCGATCACCCATTGACTTAAACAGTGCCACAGTTTGTGTTTAGCAGGTTGTCCTGACCATCTGTTTGGGGCTTGCACCACTCTAGCTTTTGTCCCACCCGGGGTTGGCGACAGAGAGTGTCTCCCAAACTATGTGATATCAACAATGGTTATTTACTGGTACCAGTATAGTAAAGAGAAACATATGCTGACACCATGGTGAGAAAACGCTTCTTGAAAATATTTGTCAGACTACCAATACAGGACTCCATCGTTAATACGCTTTTCTTCAAAACCGCTGTCCTTTGAGGTCCACGTACGCTTTAAGTGTGTCCTTTTTACACATTTACTTTAACATTCAGATCTGCTTTGTTCTTTAGGCCTTGAAAGCTTTTCTTTACTTCTTGGGAAAAGCCATTTACAGAAAGTCTGCAAAATAAAGACAGAAACATCTTCACGCAAATACAAATTGTCCGAAACACCTGGACGGCACTTATAAGAAATGAAAAGCCTTTTCTAAATCTGGACATAGGAAATAAATGACAGGATTCTGATCTGATGTGTTTAGGTAAGCTGGGTGGCGATATGTCTTGTCTATGACTTTTGCAGAGACCAACTGTTGTTCATCCACAAGATCAAAGTACATGTATCCTAACAGAAGTATGGAAGCCACCACTGAAAATGTCCCACTAAAAGTACTGGCTGGCTTCAGTTATTTTGGAGTCAATACCCAGAAGAAGTATACATTAAGAGTTCTGACTTCACTCTGACTTTCCGATCGGCATAATTGTTTTGGGTCAGTGACTGAAAACATAATGAAGCCAAAGGCACCCAAAGAATTATGGTTAGAAGAATATTGGTCACTGGCTTTTTTAATGCATCGCATACTAGCCCATTATGTACCACTTACCTGCAAAAGAATCCAGCGACGTCCCCTGTGTGGACAGCGTCTATCTTCTTGCCCTCTTCCTTCGGGGCCGCGGACTCCGGCTCTGTGATTTGCTGGAGCCACTTGACGTCACTCCCACACATGCACACGTGAGACGCGACCTGCGGCATATGCTAGGGAAGAAACGGCCTTTAGTTTTGTTTCTTCCCTGCGCATGTGCCGTAGCAGTTTCCGGTGGACTACAAGTGAAATATCTCCTAAACGGCGCACGTTTAGGAGATATTTCCACTACCTTTAGGTAAGCCTTATTCTAAGCTTACCTATAGGTAAAAGTACAAAAAGTGGGTTTACAACCACTTTAAGGTAAAAAACCTTCTGCCGTTAGAACCATTTAAGGCTGCATTCACACCCCAGCGTTTTGAATAGCGGGCAGATTTGCCGCAAATTTGCCAGGTGTGAATGCACATTTGAGATGCCTTTCATTTGAATGGCACCTAATTGCCCGGTGCGGTTCTGCCATGATTTTCACGCCATAAATCACACTGCAATTGTGGCAAACTGCATTGCGTGAAGCTTGCCGCCCGAAAAAATTTCAGGAGCTTCATTTGAGCAACATGCTTCACGTGATGCCGTTTGTCATTATGAATAGCATCTTAGATGCGTTCCGCGATTCGTCATTCACACCTGGGTGTTTTGAAATAATGGGCAGAATCGCTGAAAATTTGCTCGCGATTGAAAACGCGGAGGTGTGAATGCAGCCTAAGGGGCATGTTAGCTATAAGGAAGGTTAGTGAGGGCTCCGTCTCTATTTCCTTTGACCAGGAACTATAAGATCATGTTTTCATAATGTGATACACTACCCTTTTACTGATTCCCCAAAATAGGACCTGTCAAAACTTTAATCGCCGTTTCAAGCAAGAGTATAATATGGCGTGGTTCTCCGCTGGTGCTCAGAAAAGAGGGTGCTGGCATCCGGTTTCACACATCCAGAGGTGTCAGTAAGAAAGGTATGAGATGCCACTTAAAGAGGAAGTAAAGCCGATTTAAAAAAAAAAAAAAAAAAAAACGGAACCTGCAAGGCAAAGGCATAATGAGCTAGTATGCATAGCATACTAGCTCATTATGAATGACTTACCTGAGAACAAAGCCCCCGAAGCGATCCTCATCCACGATCTTCTGCGCCGCCATCAAACCCGGAGTGACTTCTGGGTCTCGCCGCTCCAGCGCTGTCATTCGCTGGAGCGGCGATGACGTCACTCCCGTGCATGCGCACGAGAGCGGCATATCGCCATGATCTCGGCATGCGCAGTGCGCCTGCGCAACGCTGTCTACGGCGCATGCGCCGTAGATAGCGGTGCCTTTTCTTTTCTAAATATCTCCTAAACCATGTAGGTTTAGGAGATAATTATTGGACCTACAGGTAAGCCTTAATCTAGGCTTACCTGTAGGTCAAAGTGGTTTGTAAGGGTTTACAACCACTTTAACCAACCCCCCGATCCATGTTAGGTGTAAATGACGGCCTCAGCCTGCGCTGCTCCATTGACCACGCTCTCTGACGAGTTTCACCCCACCCACCAAGGCTTAGTCACAGAGTTCTATGACTAAGCCCTGGTGGGCGGGGTGAAATGCGTCAGAGGACATGGTCCGTGGTCCGTGGAGCAGCGCAGGCTGAGGCTGTCATTTACACCTAACATGGATCGGGTTGGTTGAGCAGCATCTCATACCCTTCTCCCCAAAATGAGAGCCTCATCTTTTGGATGCTCTACTAGAAAGCTGCCTGAGACTAGGTGAATCTCAATCTCTTCTCTTAGAGAAGTTTGACCGTGTTTACCACAAGGATGGGCAAATCTCTCATTGCATACTGCTCAAGGTTTTTGGTAGCCTTAGTAGATTACCGTAACTTGATGTTGGCTCATATTTCTCCATGAGTTGGTCTCACTAAGACCCTATATATTTCATCAAATGTCTCTTTTCTACATACCTGACATTGGTTAGACTGGAGGAATTCTCTATAAGGGCGATGATGTGTTTTGAACCAGCATCAGATATGTTGTTGTAGCTTATGCTTAGGAAGGTGAGGCTTGGGTTGCTGCTCAGTAGCTCCAAGAACTGGGAATCTTTGTGTGTTAGATGAGTGTGATAGAGCCTGCAAAAAAGTGCTACATTTTACATCCTACAATTACTGACAACAAAAGTCTGAAAGGTAGTGTATTTGTTTCTAAAAGATCAGAACATCTAGCCTTAGATACAGAAGAGGAATTGCCAGGTTTGCAAAATTCTTTCTTGAAGTGTTGCAAAATCAGTGGGAGGATTATAAGAGAGAAGCACAAAGCAAGAAGACACGTGTTCACTGACTAAAGTATCATTCCATGTCACCTTTGCCAGCCAACTGGAAGCTAACTGTTATGCCCCGTACACACGGTTGGAAATTCCAACGGAAAATGTCCCATCGGACCATGTTGTCGGAAAATCTGCCCGTGTGTGGGCCCCATCTGACTTTTTCTGTCGGAATGTCCGACGGAAAAAATTTGAGATCCTGCTCTCAAATTTTCCGACAACAAAATCCAATCTGACTTTTTCTGATCGTGTGTAGAGAATTCCGACGGACAAAGTGCCACGCATGCTCAGATCACATTACAAGACCAAAGCTATTGGCTACTAGCCTCTACGTAGTTCCGTCGTACGCAACAAACGTCACCGCGTTCAGAATGATCGGATTTTCCGACAACTTTGTCCGACCGTGTGTATGCAACACCAGTGTCGGACAAAATCCGTCAGAAAAAATCAGACGGATTTTGTGGTCGGAATTTCCGACCGTGTGTACGGGGGCTTAGAATCACGCCCATCCAAAGGCTTGCCAAAACACCATTTTTATTGTACCTGTAACTAAGTGCAAACACAGACTCGATCACCCTTATGCTTGAAAGACAGTTGAAGGTAAACAAAAGAATATATAAACTGGTTGGGCCCTTATTTCATGACACACTACCCAACACTTCCCGAAGGCTCCCAACTATTGGCCTTAAAGTTCAGCACATATTTCCATGTTTGTTGACGTTGGTGTTGCATATTGCTATCTGTTCGGGCTATGCTTTCTAATTGTTTTCAACTGCTGCTGGAGACTTATCACGAAGGAGCGCAAATGCACAAGCAAAAAAAAACAAACTAGACTAAATATCAAGGGTACTGAAAGCTCCTTGGCGTATGGAACAAAGCCTTAATGACAAAAATGGAGAATAAATATTTGCAAACCTGTTTCATACCTGCTTTTCCCTTCCAACATTGACTGAGCAGCTCAGCTCAACCTTCTACTTCCAGCTGCTCAGCTCACCTAGCTCTTTCTTACAGCAGTGACTTATAATCTCAGGTTTCTCCCCCCCCTCCCTTCCTCCGAAGCGGTGACTTAACAGCCTTCTAGTCTTCTAACCCAGTGGTTCTCAACCTCAACCTACCTCCAACGGGCCATGTTTTGGGAATTTCTCTTAGATAAAATAGCTGTCCAGAATACCAAGCCATTGACTCTGATTTAGAGCACCTGTGCAAGGTAATGGGAAACCTGCAAACATGGCCTGTTGGGGGTACTTGAGGACATGGTTGAGAACCAGTGCTCTAACCTGTATTGTAAAACACAGAGCACGATCTCTGAGATGGGGGAGGTGGGGTAGGCTGAGCTGCAGAAAGAATGACTTCATTGCTTCTGCTGTGAACTTTGAGAATGAATTGCTTCACTGTACCTGCAGATACAGAGATTAATGAGGGCATACCTTGGTAACAGGTTCACTTCAAGCTATGGATCTCCAGACTAAAACATTTCCGAACTGTAGCTTTCTAAACCAGGATGCCCCAAATACTCACAGAAGTGTTTCTATTTTGCATGTAGGCCTGGACAGAGCCACCATCAAGTCCTGGAAGTGAGGGCCGTTCAGATTGTTGTAGGACAAGTTGAGTGTCTTCAAGGACTGGTTATTTGTCATTTTACATGCCAAGTGTTTACAGGCAGTGTGTGTCAGCAAATTCATGGTCAAACTGTAGAAGAGAAGAGGTAGGGAATAGAAAAAAACATGTTGTTAAGTCGATATTTCTGATATCATGAGACAATCACATTTGTCTTATTATTGGCCAAGAACCACACTATCTAGACTTAGTCATGGATTTTTAGTTTATCCACTTCATGACTGCCCCATAGAACATTTACTGCTACTACAGGGCAGCCGCTTAGCCAATTCCTAGATGACATCCTATCGTGACGAAACACGTAGGGTGCGGCCTGTGACAGTGACGTCATTACATTTTCTGTTAGGAGATTGATGGGAAACAAACAGCAAGCGATAGGAAGCCTGTGGAGACGCTGCGATCTCCATCTTTGATCTACAATTCACTACGTTTTTAAAGGATAAAATATCTTGTAAGTGCAATTCATTTGGCTTATTAAAGTGGAAGTAAGCCCTCCTATCGTTTTCAGCTAAGGAAGCTGCCATCTTGGTCTGTTCAATCTTCAACTGCCATGATGCTGCACATGTGATCAGTTATGACACCAGCCATTGGATGGTTTGACGGTTTGGTTAAAAGCATAGTCAATGTGACAGGTAGCATTTCCGGCATGCCATTTTTTTTTACCTATTTAAATCAAAGGGTTTACTTCCGCTTTAAATTACCTTTTATGAATTACTACACTATGGGAACATTTTTTGCTTTTGTCTTTTGAGTACCCTACAACGATCTTAGTTTTATACTGCAGACGTTGGAGTTGGTTCTTGGGAGACCTGAATTTCCCTGTGCCTGTTGAGACTACCTTATGGTGGTCATCTGTAGTCGGTAAGGAGCATTATTTTTTATTTTATTTTTTATACTCACTTGGGTAGCAAAAGCTTACCTCAGATCCTGAATCTTGCAGTCAGGTTGATCTAATGCAGAAGCTATGGAAGGTATATCCTCATCCTTCATTTCATTGGACATTAGTCTGTAGAGTGAATTAAAAAAATATAACATTTGCTAGTGTGATTCATAGGCTGTTTAATAATGTGACACATGCGACCTGTTTTTTACCAAAAAGATTTTTGTGGTGAGCAGTTTTATTACATAAAATTGGTGATTTATTATCAAAATCCTGATCTCTATTGTCCTTTTTACATCGAGGTGCCTAAAACTGTGCCCCATATTCAGTATTTGCAGCATATTTTTATCTACCCTTTCGGTATCCAAATAATACGGTATATTGGACTTTACAGTTGCTACTTGATGCAGAGTGCAACTGTTTAATAAATAAGTCTGGTTCAGCTATATTTTTTTCCAACTCTATTCTTATCTAGCATTTGTCAGTTCAGAGGTTTGGGAAACTCTGAAGCTGCCACAGCACCCTGGGGTGCTCTTTGGGTTCCCCTGGGTTTCAGCGAGCATGGGACCCAGTTTGCCCTGGATCAGGGCTGTGGGAGTGCCTGAGATGGGATACTGTATGATTGGGGGGGGCTCTAATTTAATGTAAGGACTACGATTGGGGGGACTCTTACATGAAGGAGGAACTCCGATGCTATACGGGCCTCTGACACGAAGGAGGAACTCTGATGGTATACGGGCCTCTGACATGAAGGAGGAACTCTGATGTGATAGGGGCCTCTGACATGAAGGAGAAACTCTGCTGTGATAGGGGCCTCTGACATGAAGGAGGAACTCTGATGTGATAGGGGCCTCTGACATGAAGGAGAAACTCTGCTGTGATAGGGGCCTCTGACATGAAGGAGGAACTCTGATGTGATAGGGGCCTCTAATATGAAGGAGGAACTCTGAGGTGATAGGGGCCTCTGACATGAAGGAGGAACTCTGATGCGATACGGGCCTCTGACATGAAGGAGGAACTCTGATGTCATACGGGCTTCTGACATGAAGGAGGAACTCTGATGTGATAGGGGCCTCTGACAGGAAGGAGGAACTCTGATGTGATAGGGGCTTCTGACATGAAGGAGGAATTCTGATATGATAGGGGCCTCTGACATGAAGGAGGAACTCTGATGTGATAGGGGCCTCTAACATAAAGGAGGAACTTTGATGTGATAGGGGCCTCTGACATGAAGGAGGAACTCTGATGTGATAGGGGCCTCTGACATGAAGGAGAAACTCTGCTGTGATAGGGGCCTCTGACATGAAGGAGGAACTCTGATGTGATAGGGGCCTCTAATATGAAGGAGGAACTCTGAGGTGATAGGGGCCTCTGACATGAAGGAGGAACTCTGATGCGATACGGGCCTCTGACATGAAGGAGGAACTCTGATGTCATACGGGCTTCTGACATGAAGGAGGAACTCTGATGTGATAGGGGCCTCTGACAGGAAGGAGGAACTCTGATGTGATAGGGGCTTCTGACATGAAGGAGGAATTCTGATATGATAGGGGCCTCTGACATGAAGGAGGAACTCTGATGTGATAGGGGCCTCTGACATGAAGGAGGAACTCTGATGTGATGGGGGAACCTCTGAAGTGATGGGGGCCTCTAATGTGATGGGGGACTGTGATGTGAAGGGGGTTGTGATGTAATGGGAGTTACCTCTGATGTGATGGAGGGGGGGGGGGGGGGCTCTGACATGAAGGATAACTCAAATATGGAGGGGCGACCTCTGATGTGCTGATGTGATGGGGAGACCTCTTATGTGATGGGAGGACCTCTGGTGTGATGGGGAACCTCTGAAGTGATGGGGCATCCAATGTGATGGGGCACTGTGATTTGAGGGGGGTTCTGATGTAATGGGAGGGACCTCTGATGTGATGGAGGGCCTCTGACGTGAAGAGAAACTCTGAAATGGAGGGGCAACCTCTGATCTGTTAATGGGATGGGAAGACCTCTCATGTGAAGGAGGGCTTATGATATGAAGGCAATTTCATCAAGGTTGTTATGTGCATCATCCCAGGCTCAGGTTTCCCAGTGATAAGTAAAACATTTTTTTTTTTTTTATATTTTAGACAAGGTTCCCCTTTAAATTTTGTATACTTTTAAAGTGTGCGGTGAATGCAAAAAAAAGGTCAAGAAAGGCTGTTCTAATTCATGTATAGGACACTATTCTTAAACTTTAGTAGCACAACCTCACACCTATCAAAAATAAATGTGCTTGTCAGTTAAAGAGACCCCGTTGCCAAACCATTCATTTTAACAACAATCTTCCCATAAGATTATTTGTGAATTTAACATACTTTAGGCATTTCATTTACCTGTAAAGGCCTAACTTGGCTTTAACCAACAGCCCTGAGCCTGTTGCTGGGGGACGCCATCTTGGATGTGATATCAGCAGTCCCAGCAGACTTAGAGCTGTCACCCATGTGACACTACATAATATTCCTCTTCACTACTCCCCTGACAGGAAGGTGGAGGATCTAGGCCAGTGTCAACAATAATAAGATCCCAGAAGACTACTCCTAAAAGAGGAGAGGGCAATGATATGTAATGAGGGTGCGGGCTGTGCTAAAGAATTGTCTCTTCCTAAAGCAGTCAAATTTTTAAAGGCACAATGTAAGTGAATACAAATTGCTTTTCTAAAGGAAAATGCTGGAAGTTTTTATTTAAAATACTTGATCTTTCAATGCTTCTATCTGCAATTTCATAAGTTGATGGTGGTCTTTATCTTCCCCCTTATGATAATCCTGTTGTAATATGTTGCTACCTTGTTAAATTCCTACATAATTTTTTAGCAAAAATGGTGATTAATGGGCTACAGTTATAAAGTGAATATTATGTGTTTCCCTTACAAAGATGAAGTAGACTAAAATTTACCCACCGAAGTGTCTGGACGGCATGAAGACCCGGTGAAAGTCTCTCCCAGCATTCCGTTTCAAGATAACATTTCTCTAGATCAAGGCGTTCGGTCTCTTTGCATGATATCAAAATGAAAGCCAACACTGTGCAGTCAAGGGGGGTCAGGTTGAACCTTGAAAAATCAAATGTCATGTTTTGACCAAGAATCTCTAACACTAGTGCTTTGTTTCGAGATTCAAAGAGGTAGTTGAAAATATTTAAAGTCTTCCTCCTCTCACAAGCATCCTTTGCCAGCTTCTTGACTAGTGGAGATTGCTGATAGAGCCATGTGATGGCATTTTTGGAAGCTTCAGTGGAGCATTTCAAGAAGGTCTTGAGAAGAGCTCTGGTGGAACTATCAGATAGACCAAAGAGAAAACGAAGAAATATTTCTGCACGCCCATCTTCAAACAATTTGGCGTCATCAAGGGATTTCTGTAATTTTTTAGGGTCATAGTCAATGTAATGGACTAAAGCAGCCATGAACTCCTGAACAGTAAGATGTAAAAATGAAAAATTAACATAGGATGACTGAGTGGATTCCACCATAAAACTTGTGAAGAGGTGTGAAGAAGTCTTCACGTTGAATGATCCCAAATGTCGTTGATCAAACACAATGATCTGGTTCATTACCCCATGTTCTGCCAACCATCCGAGAGGCATCAGTGGGTTCCTGTCATAGTCACTCTCCTGGGTGTGATTGGACAGGATATTGCAGATAAATGCTACAAAGAGCTGTGTCACAGTGTTGGGCAAGAATACCGCTGGGTTCTGTTCTGGCTGGACTTTGAAGCACATCGATAACACTGTACAGATGATCCAACAATATGAAGGGATGTAACAGAAAGTGTACAGTGCTTCATTGTCCCTCACATGATTAAAAGCCTTTTCAGACAGATCTCTGTTTCCAAAAAACTGGACAAAGTACATCTTTCTTTCTTCGTGAAAAAATCCCATGACCTCACAAACAAATTGAAAAATGTCAGCACCAATGGAGGCCAGTTTGGCTGGTCTACTGGTCAGTAGCACAGAACAACCCTTGAGAAGAGATTGCCTCAACAAGTTAACCAAGATGACACCAAGGTCCTCCTTCTGTTTTGTGTTGGTGTACAGAGGACTTGATGCAAAATCCATTTGGTGGCGACATTCATCTAAACCATCAAAGATAAATAAAAGCTGTTCTGGATTTGTTAAGATGTTTTCAAGATGAGGACTTAGATATGGATACTGGTGAAGGATCATCTCCTCCAAGCTGACTTCTTCCAGTGGGTTGAGCTCCCGGAATTTGAAGAAGAAAACAAAAGAAAATCTCTGATAGAGCTTTCCGTTCACCCAATCACAGACAAACTTCTGCATTAGGGTGGTCTTCCCTACTCCTGGAACACCACTTATCATTATGACATTCGGCACACGCTTTATGTGATGGCACCAGCGGAAGAGCCTTTTGGGAGAAACTCGCTCCAATCCTCTTTGAGTCTTACATAAGTAGCTTTCATGTTTTTCCCCAATCTCTATCAGCTCATGCTGAGTACGACGTCTAAATTTCTCTGTGGACACAACAACCAGATTGACATAACGTTCTGAAATAAGAAAACTTTGACTCTCCAGGGTGGTTCCCGGTGGCTTGCATTCCATTAAACTCAGAGTTGCATCCAGCAGATGTTGCTTGTGCTTTCCTTGGATTTCTTGCAATGAAATATAGGAATGTATATCACTTTTCAATAGATCATAACAGATGAATAACAACATGCTCTGATTTTAAACTGTTCACACCAATTTATCATAAAAAACATATTTTAATTTAGATCTAGACTTAAAGCGGAGTTCCACCCACAAATGGAACTTCCGCTTTAAGCACTCCTCACCCCCCTTACATGCCACATTTGGCATGTCATTTTTTTGGGGGGGGTGTAGGGGCTTCATTAGGAGGGGGACTTCCTGTCCCACTTCCTCCTTCTGCCCAGGAACCGCCTAGGCGACTCCTCCTTTCGTCTAAGGCGGCCCCTCCCTCTAGGTGATCTCCTGGGACACGTGACAGGTCCCAGGAGATCGCCTATCCACTCCGGGGGCGAAGAGGAGGCGGAGAGGAGCGACACCCCGTTTGGCCGCATCGCTGGACCGTGGAACAGGTAAGTGTCTGTTTATTAAAAGTCAGCAACTACACTTTTTGTAGCTGCTGACTTTTAAAAGGCCTGGAACTCCCCTTTAAACCCAAACTCCAGGAATTTAGCTACTTTGTAAACCTGCAGGCATATCATGAGTTAAGTCCAAAGAGGTGTCTGCCACCTAGACTTATCTCTATTATTTACATCTGACACATTTATTGTGCTCCAGGAAGATAAGTTCTGGAGCTCTGAAGCTGCTGGCTGTGACCTCAGGTTCTTCAAGAGCAGAGTCATTGGAACTGCTATGCCCACCCCTCCTTCTGCCCATTCACCTCCACTTTGTATTTTGTGAACTCATTTAAAAAGTACAAAGGCTTCTGTGAATGGGCAGCAGCAGAGAGGGGTGGGCAAAGCTGCTGTGTGTGCTTCCCTTCTCTCACAGCTGGAGTGTATCCTCCAGGAGTGCAATAAACCTGTCACATATAGGTAATAGAGATAAGTCCTGGGAGGTGACATGCACCTAATTGAACTCAACTCGTAGTGTTCCTGCACTTTTTGAAAAGTTGCTGAATTCCTGGAAATCAGCTTTAAAGCAAACCTTTCAGTAAAAATGAAGGTGCACTTAAAGTGGATGTAAAACCCTCACATATACCCAGTGAAGTTAACAACCTCAGATGATACACGGAGATGATACAAATCCTCCTACATAAGTTTTACTTTTTTTTTTGCAGTCTACAACCCTTCAAAAGTGCAGATTTGTGATAAAAAATCCTTCTGCATCTGTGAGGAGTACAGAGGAGGGGGGTGGATAACTGCAGTTAGAGCTCTTATACACTGTGTGAGAGCTGATTGGAGGAAAGAGACACACACCCCCTCCAGAAGAACGAAGGATCATGCAGAGCTGTATTCTGAATAGACAGGCTCTGTGCTTATCTCCCTCCCCCGCACAAATTTTATCTCTTGTGTCAGTAAAACTTCTCAGAAGTGACTCGTGCTGATAACAGAGGAATGAAACACCAGAGAGAAACGACACTTAGAACTTTGGAGAGAGATAAGTAAAACTCAGATATATTTCATGACTGAGGTTTACAACCACTTTAATATCTCAGGGCTTTATATATTGTGGGGTTGTTAGATCAGTGGTAGAAGCATTTTTAGTGAGTCTTTGCTGGTCCAAACTGTGTTTTGGTACGTGTCGATCCACTTTTATTAAATAAAATCAAAGGCTAACAAAAATGAGTTGCCCATGCCAGAGGTTTTCACCATTAAAACAGGCACAGTAAAAATAATACCAATCCACCAGGCTTCCTCTCTTCAGCAGTGTCGTTGCCTTGGCCATTTGACTGGTCTCTCAGACCATCTCACACAGTAGCTCTTC
Organism: Lithobates sylvaticus; assembly: GCA_028564925.1. Lineage (NCBI taxonomy): Eukaryota > Metazoa > Chordata > Amphibia > Anura > Ranidae > Lithobates > Lithobates sylvaticus. Next base: position 1,644,353 of record CM053038.1, read on the forward strand.
CAGCTCTCCTGGCTCTCTCAGTGCTCCTGGCTCTCTTAATAGGAAACCCCCTGACACTTGGGCTTTCGGTCCATTGAGAACTCTATATTGCCTCAGTCCTCTGGACTTGTATGGTTATCTCAGCTCTCTCAGAACTCGCTTATGCCGCGTACACACGGTCGGAATTTCCGATGGAAACAGTCCGATGGGAGCTTTTCATCGGATTTTCCAACCGTGTGTATGCCCATCGGTCTTTTTCTGTCGGAATTTCCGACGGACTTTGGATTGAGAACCTGTTCTTAATTTGTCCGACAGGATTTTCCGATCGTGTGTATGCAATTCCGACACGCAAAATTCCGGCGCATGCTCGGAAACAATTTGACGCATGCTCAGAAGCATTAAACTTCCCTTTTATAGTGCAGTCGAACGTTTTTTAAGGCGTGGTGTTATTGACCGTCAGAATTTGGTGTGACCGTGTGTAGGCAAGACAGTTTGAGCGAAATTCCGTCGGAGTTCCGATGGGAAAACCACCAGAGCTTTTTCCGAAGAGAATTCCGACCGTGTGTACGCGGCATTAGCCATCTTGCCTCTCTCAGCCCTCTGGAAAAAGAATCACCTGTCCCCAGCATAGATTATTGTCTCTTGGGTGGAGCACACCTGTCTTCTAAAGGGAGTCCTAAACTATGCCCATGCCTGTCATTATAAAGTCTGTGCACACCTACACAAACAGCCTGTTGGTCTCCAGTAAAACCTGGACACTGGTTTGGAGACTTCCTCCCTCTCAAAGCTCTTCAAAGTCTCCAAACTCCGGAACCCAATTCGGGAATACCAAAACCTGGAGAAAACCAAAAGAGGAGTTTTCTCCACTCTAAATCTATATTCTGGAGCACCAAACTCTGTATATACATGTGAACCCTGCGTCACTTTCTGCTTCCACTTTCACAGTGGACTCGCACTGTCACAATATATTTATCTGTAGGTAAAAAAGTTAATATTCTATTCTTATCCCTGGCATCCATGCTGCAGAAAATGAAGTCACAATTCTTCAGTTGATATCCCAAAGAATGCTGAGTACAATAAATGTCCCAAGTTACAATGAAGCATCTTCTCGCAAGATTACGGGTACTCAGCGTTACCTGGGATCTCACCGGAAAGGATGATGACATCACCCATGCCTAAGCAGCCAGATATACGTTTAATAACCTTCCCTACTGTTTTTTTTTTTCTTTAAATCTACTGTTTGTTATTGGAAAAGGGATTTTTTCAGGTGTATAATTCGGAGAGGGAGAGTCAAGTGTGCATTGCTTGTAAATCTTTTACTGAATGTACTGCACAGCTTTTTCTTCTCTGAAAAATTACCCAATTGTTTTCTGAAAGTTCAGCGAAATGAATGATCTCAAGTTCACTCAACCCTAGCTGTTTCACAAGAGCATTGTCCCATCAAAATAACCGTAGTTATAGAGAGATATTTAACCAGCTACTCAAGTACACAGGGTATCCTTATAAAGGATAAAGTATAGATATATAACCATTCTAATTTTTCTGTTGAATAGTTTACCTTTTATTTCTGGAGATAATGAGTATCCACCTTCATCCAGTAATATTTCGGATTTCATAGTCTGAGCTGCAGAAAACAAGATCATTGATAAAAGAAGACATTGTCAGAAGAATTTAATATTTTGGCATACATTTAGAAACATTAGAGTAGACTCGAATTCCCACAAAAACTAAAATTCAAAATTGAATTGATATTTAATCGCCCAAAGAATCATTATTAAATGACTCTATGGGGTTGATTTACTAAAACTGGAGAGTGCAAAATCTGGTGCAGCTCTGCATGGTGGCCATTGGGCTTCTAATTTCATCTTTTTCAATTAAAGTGGGGTTGCGGCCAAAAAAAAAAAAGTGGCTTAAAAATCATAAAAAAATAAAAAATAAAATTATTGGAAAAAAAATTTTTTTTTACTCACCTCTAAATGCCTGTTGCTAGGGGGTCCCTCGTAGTCTGCCACCTTCATTGCCCGGGCTGAACGTCACTTCCTGTAGGCGCCGCACAGTCATCTGGGACCTGTCATGTGTCCCAGATGAGTGTGCATCGAATCACGGCGCACGGCGCCGCTCGCGCATGCGCAGTGGGTGCCCGGCTGTGAAGCCACAGCCGGGTTCCCACATTAGGAATGCCGGCGCTGCGAGCGGAGCAGGGAACGAGGGGGGTCTCGTTCCCCCGATTCGCTGGACCCCGGGACAGGTAAGTGTCCGATTATTAAAAGTCAGCAGCTGCAGTATTTGTAGCTGCTGACTTTTAATTTTTTTTTTTTTTGTTGGCACTCCACTTTAAGCTTTGACAAAAACAAACCTTGAAGCTGATTGGTTGCAAAATCTGGTGCAGCTGACCTTATTAAGAAGTGAACCTGTGCTCACGCTATGCACACTAAAATATTTGCAGCGCAAGTTCTAGACAAGCACAAAAATACATTTTAAAATAAGCCCTCACTCACCTCTGTATCTATAAGCATGGCAGAGAAATTCATCTTCAACAGAGGCACAAAAATCCTAGTTCTTTTCCTATTACTGTCTATTGTACCAGAATCTTGGCAGCCCGCCAGCCCTCTAATGTCAACACACAGTGGGTGTTTTATAGATGCCAAAAACTGACTGAAACCTACTTTTATTGAGTCTTTGTTTTGATATTCAAGGAACTTTTAGAACTAATTACTTCACATTAAAATTAACTGGAGAGGTCAGGGAGAGCTTGTTTAAAACAATTTTACTGCCTTAAAAAAGTTAAAGTGATTGTAAAATCTTGTTTTTCTTTAGTTAAAAATAACAAACATGTTATACTTACCTGCCCCGTGCAGTTGGTTTTGCACAGAGCAGCCCGGATCCTCCTCTTCTCGGATCCCTCTGTGGTGCTCCTGGCCCCTCCCTCCTATTGAGTGCCCCCACAGCAAGCAGCTTGATATGGGGGCACCCGAGCCGAGCCACAGCTCCTTGTGTCCATTCAGACACAGAGCCCCTTTCTCTCCTCATTTTTGAAATTTCCCTCCTTTATGCCACCAATATGCTTTTCTTTTTGTGGTTTGTTATTTTTTTTTGTCTTTTTGCTGCTTTTTTATTAATTATTTTTTTTTCCTTGTATCCCTATGTGTGCTCCCCCCTGATTTGTCTCTTTGCATTTTAGAGCGATAGTTACATTAGAAACTCAATCACTCTCTGCTCCTGATGAAGGTTCCCACATCTGGGGAACTGGAAACGCGTCGAGTATTCGGGGGTCATCTACCTCCACGAGAGCTCCAGTGCTATTCATCTGTTTTTTTGTAATGTGTTGTTGTTTTTTGTTTTCTATAAATATGCTTTTTTGTTAAAATATCTTTTTTGTACTGTCGTGTATATGTTGCACTGTGTACCCTGTTTTTGTTAACTGGGTGACTATTTTTAACATTTGAATTAAAATACTACCATTTTTTATACAATGTTGTCTAGTGTGGTGATCTAAGTAAAGTCCCAACAGTAGGGGGTTCTTTCTTGGTCTTTCTCTCCTCATTGGCTGATTTTCCGGGAAATTGGTTTTGTCCCAGGGGTTCCGTGATGAATTGCCAGAGCCGATGAATGTAAAAAAAAAATTACGCAAATGGCGGTAAATCGCAGTAAAAACGGTCCATTGAAGTCTATTACATGAAAAACGGTGCATTTTGCGGTAAAAAAAAGTCCCCGACCCTTTCCAAAAATGCAGAGGCACAAAAATGCATTGATGTAAACGTCTTCCATAGGAACCCACGTTAAAAAATTCCCTGCATTTCTGCAAAGTGCAAAAAATGCATTAGTGTGAATGGAGGCTTGATTCGCACCTATGCCTTTTTAGTGCTTTTTGCATTTTGCGGATTTGCATTACAGTCCATTTAACACGGTTTCCTACGAAACACGTTGTGTAGTGCAAATCTGCAAAATGCAAAAAGCACTAAAAATGCATAGGTGCGAATCAGGCCTTAAAGATCATTGGGCTCATGCTGCTGTCTATTAGACATGTGCAATTCGTTTAGTTTCTTTTTCGTTTTCCGTTAAAATTCGTTATATTCGTTCATTCGTTATCGTACGAATGAACGAATGATTCGCTAAAAATGTTAACGAATGTTCGAATCGAACGAATATGAAAAACAACGAAAATCCGAAATAACCAAATTAGAAACAACGAAACTACGAAAGAAGAAAATCCGAAAAACTAAAACAGGAACAACGAAAATCAAAATGAACGAAAAAATTCGTACAATCGTCACTTCTTTTTTTTCGATTCGTAATTTTCCATGTCTCTTACAATGGCGCTGCTTAACGTGCTTCGAATGGATTGAACGAAAAAATTCGTACATTCGTAACTTTTTTTTCCGATTCATAATTTTCCATGTCTCTTACAATGGCGCTACTTAACGTGCTTCGAATGGATTGAACGAAAAAATTCGTACATTCGTAACTTTTTTTTTTTTTTCCATTCGTAATTTTCCGTGTCTCTTACAATGGCGCTGCTTAACGTGCTTCGAATGGATTGAACGAAAAAATTCGTACATTCGTACCTTTTTTTTTTTTTGCGATTCGTAATTTTCCGTGTCTCTTACAATGGCGCTGCTTAACGTGCTTCGAATGGATTGAAAAAAAAATTCGTACATTCGTAACTTTTTTTTTTTTTTTTCGATTCGTAATTTTCCGTGTCTCTTACAATGGCGCTGCTTAACGTGCTTCGAATGGATTGAACGAAAAAATTCGTACATTCGTAACTTTTCGATTCGTAATTTTCCGTGTCTCTTAACCACTTGCCGACCAGCGCACGACGATATACGTCGGCAGAATGGCACGGACAGGCAGGAGGGCGTATATATAAGTCCCTCCTTTAGCCTGTCCGTGCCATCGGGAGCGTGCCGGGAGCGGCGCGCTCCCGCGCTGGTCGGCACCCCCGTGAGTCCGGCCGCGGTCCCCGCGGACTCGATCGCCGCGGGGACACCCGCGATCGTCTCACGGGAAGGCTGAACGGGGAGATGCCGAGATAAACAGCATCTCCCCGTTTTGCCTAGCAACTAGTGACGCCGATCTCTGCTCCCTGTGATTGGACACTAAATCACTGAACTAAATCTACGAATATACGAATGCGTCCGAATTTCGAATAAACAAAAATTAAACTAACGGAAAAACGAATCAACGAAAAAATAACTCTTACGAAAATACGAATCGTTACGAATACGAACACCGACGACTTACGAATTTACGAATCGTTACAAATACGAACAACGACGACTTACGAAATTACGAATCGTTACGAATCAACGGAAACTAAAGAAACGAAACGAAAATAAACAAATTTTTCTATTGTGCACATGTCTACTGTCTATCATCATCAGATGGGAGGTCATTTTTTCAACAGCTCAAGGAACCCCTACAACCTCTGGAGGAACCCTCAGGTTCTACTGAACCCTGGTTGAGAATGGCTGATCTAGTAAATTGAATTCAAAAATTATATGTGACCTTTGAAGCAATATGTGAGGAAATTAAGGGGTCCTTTTATATATTTACTTGGTTTTCCTCATATATCCAAACATCATATGGCCAAAAATATAAATTATTGGCACTTTATTGGCAATTATGGAGACTTTCCTAAACTTTGTATGAGTTTAAAATTAAAAAAATGAAATAAAAAATAATCTGGAGTAATAAGTTACCTTCGACATGCTGGATTTCACTAATAACTGCTAGTAAATTGTGATTAGGGTGATTGGTCTGTAGGGAATAGAGACATTCCAAAAATCCTATAATGGCTTCTCTTCCTTTATCAAGAACATCCTGTACCAATCTCTCGGAGAATTCTGAAGCTCCGAGGTCTCTTTTCATCGACTCGTAGTGCTAGAAAGGCATTTGAGATTTAATAAAGGCAGGCATTTTTTTTATTTCTGAAACAAAATAAAGATAACTGTACGATAAAAACTTGCATGGACAAGTTTTACAACTATAAACAGTCGTTCTGTTATTACGCAACAGGAAGAGCGATCACAGAGTAGAGATTCAGTTATATAAAATTAACCTCTGAGCTTCCGCCGTTCACATTACAAAAGGGAACTTGTTTTTATTTCCTTCCACTTCACAATTATTTGCCACTTTGTGTTGGTCCATCACATAAAATCCCAATAAAATACATTTACGTTTTTGGTTGTAACATGACGAAATGTGGAAAATTTCAAGGGGTATGAATACTTTTTCAAGGCGCTGTCTATTATATAAATAAGTGTTAGCAAAACAATCAATACAGTGCAACATAAACTGGATATTCAGTTAAAAAACTTGATATACCGCATTTATCGGCGTATAACACGCACCCCAAGTTTAGGAAGGAATATTAAGGAAAAAAACTTTAAGGAGAGAAGTTTAAGGAAAAAAAACTTACATTTAAATGCCCATCATTGCAGCCTTGTCCAGTGTCCATCTGCAGCCTTGCCCAGTGCAGCCTTGCCCAGTGCATTTGCAGCCTTGCCAAGTGCCAGTGCAGCCTTGCCCAGTGCATTTGCAGCCTTGCCCAGTGCAGCCTTGTCCAGTGCTGTTGAAGCCTTGCCCAGTACAGCCTTGCCCAGTGCAGCCTTGCCCAGTGCAGCCTTGCCCAGTGCCTTTGCAGGCTTGCCCAGTACATTTGCAGCGTTGCCCTGTATATTTGGAGCGTTGCCCATTTAAATTTTGCCCCCGAGTGGGAGGACGAGCGCCGCATGACATTACGAAAGCCGCGTGTATTTTCGGCTATTTTCGGCTACTCTCGCAGTTCCGCCCACCTCCACTGATTGCGAGAGGAGCCGAGCGCCGACAACATACAGGAATCCAAGCTCGGCTAGTCTCGGCTCTGCTCGCAGTCAGGGGCGGGACTGCGAGAGGAGCCGAAAATAGCCGAACTTGGATTTCTTTATGTTGTCGGCGCTCGGCTCCTCTCGCAATCAGTGGAGGTGGGCGGAACTGCGAGAGGAGCCGAAAATAGCCGAAAATAGCCGAAAATACACGCGGCTTTCGGAATATCGGCTCCGCTCGCTCCCAGAAGAAAAAATCAGCGGGAGATCGGCGGGTATCGGCGTATAACACGCACCCACGATTTTCCCCTGATTTTAAGGGGAAAAAAGTGCGTGTTATACGCCGATAAATACGGTATGTTCTGCAGTTGATGATTTATCCGGTACTAGACAGGTCATGGACAATGTCACATTACCTCTGCGTTTAGATCAGTTCGAGATTTCAGCTCGGCCAGGAAGCTCTGAGTGCTTAAGACCTGAGCAATGTAGACCAGATCATCTCTGAAATATTCATACATCATCCGCAGCTCATGCATTTCATATTTGGACAGCTTCTGATGGAACTTCTGAAGGTCATCTGGGTAACAATAATGAAAAGTTCAAGCAATTACTAAGGGTGTGTCTACTTTAAGGCAGAACCTCAAGCAAATAGGTACTGTAAGTACACAGTATTGAAATACATTGATGTGGGCTGTTTTCCTGTCCACCCAGTCCTGAGATTTACACAGCTTTGCCACACCTGGCAGGGCAGGAAACCTGATCTTTCTCTACTCCAGGTTTATTTCCACTTACATTGGGGACAATAAACGGAGAGGGAGTGGACTGATGAGTTCATCTTTGTGTCAGTCTGATGTCTTCTCTTTTTATGCCCCGTACACACGGTCGGAAATTCTGACGGAAAATGTTCGATCGGACCATGTTGACGGAAAATCCGCCCGTGTGTGGGCTCCATCGGACTTTTTCCGTCTGAATTTCTGACGGAAAAAATTTGAGAGCAGGATCTCAAATTTTCCGACAACAAAATCCGATCTGGCTTTTTCCGATCGTGTGTAGAGAATTCCGACGGACAAAGTGCCACGCATGTTCAGATCAAATTACAAGACCAAAGCTATTGGCTACTAGCCTCTACGTAGTTCTGTCGTACGCAACGAACGTCACTATGTTCAGAATGATCGGATTTTCTGACAACTTTGTCCGATTGTGTGTATGCAACACCAGTGTCGGACAAAATCCGTCTGAAAAAATCTGATGGATTTTGTGGTCGGAATTTCCGACCGTGTGTACGGGGGCTTAGTCCATAGGGTTCAATATTGAGTTGGCCCACCCTTTGCAGCTATAACAGCTTCAACTCTTCTGGGAAGGCCGTCCACAAGGTTTAGGAGTGTGTCTATGGGAATGTTTGACCATTCTTCCAGAAGCGCATTTTTGTGGTCAGGCACTAAGGTGGATGAGAAGGCCTGGCTCGCTGTCTCCGCTCTAATTCATCCCAAAGGTGTTCTATCGGGTTGAGGTCAGGGCAGGCCAGTCCAGTTCCTCCACCCTTAACTTGCTCATCCATGTCTTTATGGACCTTGCTTTGTGCAATGGTCCAAATCATTTGGTGGAGGGGGGATTATGGTGCCGGGTTGTTTTGTAGGGGTTGGGCTTGGCCCCTTAGTTCCAGTGAAGGGAACTCTTATGCCTCGTACACACGACCAGACTTTCCGGCAGACTAGGTCCGACGGTCTTCCCGACTGACTTTCATGGAGTTCCGACGAACTTTCCGAATGAACGGACTTGGCCATACACAATCACACCAAAGTCTGACAGATTCGAACGTGATGACGTACGACCGGACTAGAATAAGGAAGTTCATAGCCAGTAGCCAATAGCTGCCCTAGCATCGGTTTTCGTCCGTCGGACCAGTATACAGACGAGCGGATTTCTCCATAGGAACTGGGTCCGGCAGAAAGATTTGAAACATGTTCTAAAGTGCGTCAGATTTTTGGACAGCAAAGGTCCGATGGAGCCCACACACGATCAAGTTGTCTGACGGATTTGTTCCGTCGGACCTTTGCTGATGTAAAATCCGGTTGTGTGTATGCGGTATTAAAGTGGAAGTAAACCTATTGAGTTTAAGTTTAAAAAAACTGTTATGCCGCGTACACACGATCGTAATTCTCGTCGGAAAAAAACTCTGACGGTTTTTCCGACGGAATTCCGCTCAAGCTGTGTTGCCTACACACGATCACACCAAATTCCGACGGTCAATAACACAGCGGCATAAAACACGTTCGACAGCACTATAAAAGGGAAGTTTAATGCTTCTGAGCATGCGTCGAATTGTTTCCGAGCATGCGTCGGAATTTTGCGTGTCGGAATTGCATACACACGATCGGAAAATCCGATAGAAAGGTTTTCCGTCGGAAAAATTGAGAACAGGTTCTCAATTCAAAGTCCGTCAGAAATTTCGACAGAAAAAGACCGTTGGGCGTACACACGGTCGGAAAATCTGATGAAAAGCTCCCATTGGACTGTTTCCATCGGAAATTCCGACCGTGTGTACGCGGCATTACATTTCCGGCATGTGCCGGGAATTTACTGTAGCTGACAGATTGGTTGTGCTCTTAACCAAACTATGAAACCATCCAATAGCTGGTGTTGGAACAGATCACAGGTGTAGCATCATGGCAGTTGAAGATTAAACAGAGGCTAAGATGGCAGCTTCCTTGGTTGAAAATGATAGGAGGGTTTACTTCCACTTTAAGGCATCAGCATACCAAGACATTTTGGACAATTTTATGCTCCCAACATTGTTGGAACAGTTTGGCAATCCTGTTCCAACTTGACTGAGCACCAGTGCATAAAGCAAGGTCAGCAAGAGTTTGGGGTGGAGGAACTTGACTGGTCTGACCTCAACCTGATAGAACACCTTTGGGGTGAATTAGAGCAGAGGCTGTGTGCCAGGCCCTCATGTCCAACATTAGCGCCTGACCTCACAAATGTGCTTCTGGAAGAATGGTCAAACATTCCCATAGACACACTCCTAAACCTTGTGGACGGCCTTCCCAGAAGAGTTGAAGCTGTTATAGCTGCAAAGGGTGGGCCAACTCAATATTGAACCCTACGGACTAATGCCCCGTACACACGGTCGGAAAATCCGACCACAAAATCCATCTGATTTTTTCCGACGGATTTTGTCCGACACTGGTGTTGCATACACACGGTTGGACAAAGTTGTCGTAAAATCCGATCATTCTGAACGTGGTGACGTTTGTTGCCTACGACGGGACTACGTAGAGGCTAGTAGCCAATAGCTTTGGTCTTGTAATGTGATCTGAGCATGCGTGGCACTTTGTCCTTCGGAATTCGCTACACACGATCGGAAAAAGTCCGATAGGACTTTGTTGTCGGAAAATTTGAGAGCAGGAGATAAAACTTTGTCCGTCGGACAATCCGATGGAAAATGTCCGATGGTGCCTACACACGGTCGGAATTTCCGACAACATTGTCCACATAGGACAGATTCCATCGGAAAGTCCGACCGTGTGTATGGGGCTTAAGACTGGGGTAATATAGTGTATATGGCCCTGGCACACTGATCTCCCTGCCGGAACAGGGAAAGGGAAGTGTACAAGCACTGCTCTTAGGCCAGAGCCGATAAGAGGGAGATCTTTTCTATCTTTCCACTGGCACACAAAGCGATAATGCTAACGTGCATGGGTTGATTAGGGTGTGCTTAGGCACATCCGACGCACCCTGTGCGCACACCTAGGGCAATTCCATTTCAGGTATTTACACGGCTTGCATTTAAAAAATAGGGATGTATTACTGAATACCAGTGTTGGTCATCTTACTTTAAAAGGGCAGGTATCAGGGTAGCAAGAATAGGTGAGTCTGTCAGGGCTGCCACCAGAGGACACCAGAAGCAAGTTCCAGTTGAGCTAGGAAAAAAAACAAGGAGAGGGGCGCCTCTGAGAATATATCAAAACACTTTATTATAAAGAACAATATCCACTCACATGGAAGTAATTGACTTTCGGTGCATCACTGGGATGAGCAGGAGGGAACTACAGATAGCAGAAGGTCCTTTTTGCTGGCAGGAAGCAGCGTCACTAGTGATGTCATCATCCTGTGCAACGGCGCTTGCGATCCAAGCCTCGCTTTGGCTCCAATACTGCACGGTCGTCCTCCATCTTTTGGACGAGAGGTCCGACGCTACATCGGTGATAACCTGCCGAGACCTGATGACTCACTGCTCTCCACGTTGCTGGCAGGAAGCAGCACATCAAATGCCAGGGACGAGGAGGGCAGTGAGTCATCAGGTCCTTGCAGGTTATCACTGATGTAGCGGTCGGACCTCTCGTCTGGTCACCGCAAAAGATGGAGGATGGCTGTGCAGTATTGGAGCCAAAACGAGGCTTGGATCGCAAGGGGTGTGGCACAGGATGATGACGTCATTAGTGACGCTGCTTCCTGCCTGCAAAAAAGGCCTTCTGCTATCTGTAGTTCCTCCTGTTCATCCCAGTGATGCACCGAAAGACATTTACTTTCATGTGAGTGAATATTGTTCTTTATAATAAAGTGCTTTGATATATTCTCAGAGGTGCCCCTCTCCTTATTTTTTACCCAGATATATGAGGTCAGTAGATAAGAAATTCCATCATGCTGAGCGATTGACTCTCTGTGTTCAGTAAAGAGATGGCAGGAGCTCAAGCAGCACCCAGAAGAGACCAGCCCTGACTATATGTAGCAAGGGCTACTACAGTAAGGTGAGCAGATTTTCAAAATCCATGGACACCCTATTGACCATAGACACATTTATTAGGGGTCCGGCAGGGTCAGAACAGGGGGTGGGCATAACATCAAAATCCATGGACACCCTACTGACCATGGACACGTTTATTAGGGGTCCGGCAGGGTCAGAACAGGTGGTGGGCATAACAGCAAAATCCATGGACACCCTACTGACCATGGACACGTTTTTTAGGGGTCCGGCAGGGTCAGAACAGGGGTTGGGCATAACATCAAAATCCATGGACACCCTACTGACCATGGACACATTTTTTAGGGGTCCGGCAGGGTCAGAACAGGGGGTGGGCATAACAGCAAAATCCATGGACACCCTACTGACCATGGACACGTTTTTTAGTGGTCTGGCAGCGTCAGAACAGGGGGTGGGCATAACAGCAAAATCCATGGACACCCTACTGACCATGGACATGTTTTTTAGGGGTCCGGCAGGGTCAGAACAGGTGGTGGGCATAACAGCAAAATCCATGGACACCCTACTGACCATGGACACGTTTTTTAGGGGTCCGGCAGGGTCAGAACAGGGGTGGGCATAACAGCAAAATCCATGGACACCCTACTGACCATGGACATGTTTTTTAGGGGTCCGGCAGGGTCAGAACAGGTGGTGGGCATAACAGCAAAATCCATGGACACCCTACTGACCATGGACACGTTTTTTAGGGTTCCGGCAGGGTCAGAACAGGGGGTGGGCATAACAGCGGCCTGCAAAGTGCGCCACACTAAATGTTGTGAGAAGGTCTTGAAGGGGCTTCTTTGCTCTGGGTTAGGAGGGCAGGCCCAGGTGTGCACTTCAGGTCACAAGCAAGGATAAGGTGGCTGATAATCCATATCCTGACCTCCCACAATGAAGTCTGTACAAGCTGAGAGGGAGGGATTGGGAAATCTACCTAATGTCAACATGTGACGTCATCAATAACCACGGACACAGATGGAAGCAGCCACACCCCTCACACCCCTTGTGATAGCGTTAAAGTTTAAAAAAATATATATATATATATATATATATACACACGAGGGGTCTTCAAAATGTTTCCGCACTTTTATATTTTCATTGGAAACAGTGAGGGCGGAGGAGTTTTGTTGATGCCATTAAAAAGTCGGTAGGCTGCTTTCCAACAACCTATTCAACCCCCCCCCCCCCCCCCTCCGTCTGAAGCCAATATTGTTAGTATCTATAGCCGGTTCATGTTTACATTGCGTCTTGACTTTTTCTCATGACTAGTTATCCAGTAATGGACCTGAACTTTCTTATCTCTTCTATACTTTTCTCCAGTTGCAACATGTATTGTTATAAGAAATGTACAGCATGTTCTTTTATGTGAAAACTTTAATACAGAAATATTAAAATAAAAAGTTGGTCAGTAGGGCGCTGGTAAATATGTATCACAGAGGAAGGCGATTATGTAGAGATTAAAGTTGGGGCAATGGTTCGGCCCAAGCATAAGTTCGCTTCGAACTTTGGCTGTTTGCCTCGTTTGGGGAACGCCCAAATTTGCAGGGTGTTCGGTGAGTGTTTGCCTCGCCGAACACCCTGCAATGCATTGCACGCCTCACAGTGCATTCTGCGCCCTGATTTGGCAAAGCTTTGCCCAATCAGGGCGCAGTAAAAGCTAGTTGCTAAGGAGCGGGGTCAGGAAGCTGGCCACGGCATCCTAAACTACTAATGAGTCATCAGCTGTCAATGGGCTTTCCTGCTGACAACTGAATAAAAAAAACATTTGCCGGTAAAATAATAGTAATAAAAAAATGGCGTGGGTTCCCCCCAGTCCATACCGGACCCCTATCTGAGCAGGTCAGGAAAGGGGGGGACCAGTGAGTGCACTCCCTCCTGAAACATACCATGCCAAATGCCCCCAACATGGGGGGATAGGTGGTTTGGGTCAAGGGCACCCCTGTTACCCCCATACACACCCTATATAAAAAGCTCAGTGTAGGGCAAGCATGTATGTAAATATCAATTACACCACACATGTGATGTATTGTCCTATATGTTGGAGTGAGAGCAATAATTCTAGGGCCATAATTCACAATGAACTCTAAACTGTTAACTCGAAACTGATAACCTTTAGAGGCTCTTGAAGTGTCACCTATAGAGGATTTTGGGCACCATCGTTTTTTGCACTTCCATGGGCGTGTACAAATTTAAGACCTGACATGTTTAGTAACTATTTACTTGATGCTACCCAGTCTTTTATATTTTACCAAAAAAATGGGAATGATATTGTGATTGCGATAACTTTGTTTTAGTGTATTTCCTCCTGAAAATATGTGTTTGATAAATAACTGTGCAAATAGCATGCAAGAAAAAATAAATTGCAACTACCACCATTTTATTGTCCATGATCTCTGCTTTCAGAAAATGTATATATTTTTTAACAGGGATATGATCACCATGTATAAATACATAAGGGGGATATGATCACCATTTATAAATACATAAGGGGGGATATGAGCACCATGTATAAATAGTTTAATTAAATGAGGGGCGCTAGTACCAACATGAGATACTAAATTAATTAATAGGTTAATTAATTGTATATTCTGAACTGTATAGTAGAGACTAAGAGCTTATTGAAAAAAGGTGTGCAGACACAATATAGATCTACCATGAACTAAGCTAATTAATAACTATTTAAAGTGACAATAGTGAACCACATTTGGTTACTCATACATTACAACCATTATAATGTGAATAATTAAAATAAAAAATTGGTTAAAGTGTGTTTATACAAACAATAATAACACCAGACACCTAGCGTGACTCAGTGAGGTATAAATTAATTGTTACCCCAGAGATAATTAGCACACAAAATAGAGCTAACCGAGCTCTATTTAAATTATATAATATAAATATAACAAACCCTGTACCTTGTATCACAATGTGTACAACGAAAGTTAATGATCAAGCACTTGTGCCCAATCTAATATATAAAAAGTGCAAACCAACAAAATTGGCAAATAATCCCAATATCTTGGGTACATCCAAAAAACGTGAAAAATATTATATAAATTAGACAGTGTTAATTGATATAACGCAAAATTCATATAGTAGTCCTTGCTGTAAAACGCCACAATCACTCCTGTAGATATAGCTTGTGCACCATCACCAGACAAATTCTCGATCCACCCAATGTGAGAACCAGCAGTATTAAATGGCCTCTTACCAAATGGAGTTGATTACTTTGTTTAGAAGCAATCAAATGCGCTTTCACAGGATTGTGCCTGTACACTGAGTGACACACCCTCACTCAAGGGCTCTCTTCCCTCTATCAGACCAGCTCAGATGGAATGGATTGGAAACATATATGGGAATATAAAGAGAGGCGCACCTCATAGCGTAATAACGTTTTTATTTAAAAAATAGCATAAAAAAACACAGCAGCCAATTGCTCACTTACATTTTCCAGTGCCTACCCGGCACTGAGGCTACTTGCGATATGTTAAAAGATTCGATGGAGCAGCGGATCCTTCCCTCGTGGCGTGCGTCTCTAGCGTGCGTTCCACTCACCAGACAACCAGAGCCAATATCACAGGAAGTCCAGCAATAGTGCATCCAAAGATACAAAGTGATCAGGTACCACTATTGCTGGACTTCCTGTGATATTGGCCTCCTGTGATAGAGGCCTCCATGTATAAATACATAAGGGGGGGATATGATCACCATGTATAAAAACATAAGGGGGGATATGATCACCATGTATAAATACATAAGGGGGGATATGATCTCCATGTATAAATACATAAGGGGGGATATGATCACCATGTATAAATACATAAGGGGGGATATGATCTCCATGTATAAATACATAAGGGGGGATATGATCTCCATGTATAAATACATAAGGGGGGATATGATCTCCATGTATAAATACATAAGGGGGGATATGATCTCCATGTATAAATACATAAGGGGAGATATGACCTCCATGTATAAATACATAAGGGGGGAATTTAGAACAGAGAATGTAGGGTACAATGCCAGACAGGAGAGAATGGATTTGATGAGTACAGACCTGATAGTTGTGCCTGTTTCAGGGTTGGATGAGGCACGACAGGGAGGAGAGAAATTAGCTTGAACCCCCAGTATGAAGAATGGAGAGGAATACAGTACCTAATGTAGATGTCATGTTTTAATAAAAGGGAGATGGGTTTTTATTGTGGGTATGGAGAGAGTGTTGACTTTGAGCTAATTGAATGTGGTGAAGTTGTCCTCACTACTTTTATTTACACAAGAGGGATATTAGGAAATTGGAGAAGGGCAACCAAACTGATAAGAGGCATGGAGGAGCTCAGCTATGAGGAAAGATGAGAGGATCTGGATTTATTCACTCTTGAGAAGAGTAGATTAAGGGAGATCATAAATACATAAAGGGGGATATAATCATCATGTATAAATACATAAAGGGGGATATGACCTCCATGTATAAATACATAGGTGATCCATACACAGACTTTACTGGTGTCAAGTTCTTTACTTTGGGGTCAACCCAAAGGACGAGGGGGCACTTTTTACATATACGATGACACATAAGTGCCCCTCAGGAATTAGTTCTGGCCATCTCAGTAGATAACTACGAGCTGGTTGTCTTCCTCAACACACAAAATATAACTAGATACTAGCATTTTATAGGTAAAGGAAGGAATTTATTTTCCCCAGCTGGAGCAAATTGGATCATGCTTTATATCGTTTTTTTTTTTTTTTTGCCTTTCTCTAGATTAGCTGTGAGTTTAGGATTCTGTATAAAGAGGTCTTCTATTTATTTATTCCGTTTTTTTTTTATATTGGTTAAACTGGATCTACTTGTGTCTTTTTACATCCTATGTAACAATATAACTATCTAACTAGGGAAAGAGAGAGAAGTTTAATTATTTTTCTCCAGGTGTTAAAATTTCTGGACTACCATCCCTTGGTCCACAGCACTATAATGACGTAGTGACCTATTGCTGGGAAACAGCAACAACCCTTCTTTCCCCCGCTTCTATCCTGTCTGCATTATGCCTTTTTATTGAAGAGAACATCACCAAGTAAAGAGATAATTAACTCTTCCCCATCACATCCAACCACCAGGAAAATAAAATGAAAGTCGTCCACTTACAGAAGAAGATGATCGGAGTCAGACGAGGCATGGTGACCGCTCTGTATGAACATAATCCTATTCTCGTCTCTGTGCTGAGATAATGAACAATGACAACTTCCTCTTTTAGGTCATACAAGAGTTTGGTATTACTATAGAAAAAAAGTGTTGGCAGGAGGTGGAAATTCTACACTTAGTAAGACGAAAGAGGAAATTGGTGTGCAGCCACCAGTAAATTCAGCGATGCTAGATCACAATCACATATATGATAACTGTATTTATTTTAGATAATCTTTGCAGAGAAATATATGGGAGCTTCTATCACTGACCCCCTTCTGAAAACCCATTGGCCACCATGTTGGTTCCTGGCTTCAATACTTCCTAAGTCACCGATACAGGACAAGTATGCTAAACAGGGAAAGCAAAGAAAAGTGCACCCTTGTTCTGAATTAGGCTGGCCATAGATTATGCACTTTTCTTTCCTTCAACCATGGTCTGAAGGAAAGAATATTGCTTAAATCCCCCATCACCCAAGACCTGTTTTAGATTAAAAGGCGAACAAAGGTTCGCAGTCCAAGGACCACAGCTATGGAACGCTCTACCCACGGACATCCGCTCAGAAGAAAACCATCTGGCCTTCAGGAAGAAGCTCAAGACTCATCTCTTCTGAAGACCCAGACAGACACTGGCGGCAAAAGCGCCCTGAGGCGATTTAGTTAGCATATGTAGCGCTATACAAGTTATTCATTCATTCATCAACACAAGTCAGTGTGAGTATGGTTGTCACCGTTTCTCCAAGCCAAACCTGAACACTTTAGCGGCTCACAGCAAAAACATTTTTAAGGGGGTATGCTGTGGACTCTGTTGTAAAGGGGAACTCTGATGTAAGGGGGTTTCCTCTCACCAAACCTCCCACTTACATCTGAGTTCCCAGCATTTCCCCTTAAATCAGGGTTCCCAAATACCCCCTTAAATCAGAGTCCACAGGGCATCCCTTACATCTGAGTCCCCCTTACCTTAGTGTATTCACTCGCTCGGAGGCAAGAGAGAGAAGGGAGGGTGGGGGGAGACTTCAGTCACAGACATGTGGTGAGCTCACTCACCCAAGGATGGAGGCTCCGGTATTGACACCTTACATCCACGATGTATCTGCCGTTTGCTGAACTTCAGATTTCCAGCCCACACATCCCTTTCCAGAGGACCAGAACACCGGGGATTGGAGTGTGCATGGGCAGACAGAAGTGTATGGGTGGGAGGAGGAGGAGAAGATCAAGCCCTCTCTCCTCTCCTGTCCATGTATGGGAATGGGTCCTGTACACACCCCTATGCACTTGGGGGTTGTGGTACTTGGTTACTTGGGGAGCCAGAGTCAATTATAAATATTGTGTCTGGGTTTAAGGAGGTCTGAAACCCGGACACACAATTCAAAACCCGAACTGTCCGGGTGAATCCCGGACAGGTGGCAACCCTAAGTGTGAGGTTTTCCCACTATCAGAATACAATGTTCACTGCTGTATCCTACTAGAGGCTATATCCTACTAAACTGGACAAATTTTGATCCGTATTTATGTCCGGCTTTAGTTACTTAAAGGATTGAAGCCAGAAAATCAGTGTAGAACACCCCACGTGGACCTACAGATAAAAGGGATCCCCCACTCCTGCCCAGCCAGGCACACCGAATCTTCACAGTCACACAGAGTCAGAGAACTTGGATTGGGATGGGAGGTTATGGGATGCCTACTTGACTTCAGCAAAATCTTCAGGGACAACTTCCTATATACATTCTATATACAGTGTCCTTCACTTTCCTCCTGCACACTCTTTGTTCCTCTCTTCCTCTGTACAGCTCCTGCTGGTTCATTCTTGGTGGAACCGACAGGCCCCTTGTCAGCTCAGTAGCAGCCCATTACAGGCAGGAACTCAAAGTCCCTGTAAATAGCACACTTATGCCGTGTACACACGGTCAGAATTTCCGACAACAAATGTTCGATGGGAGCTAGTTGGCGGAATTCCGTCCGTGTGTAGGCTCCATCAGACATTTTCCGTCGGAATTTCCGACAAACAAAATTTGAGATCTGGATCTCAAATTTTCCGTCAACAAAACCCGTTGTCGGAAATTCCGTGCCATCCATAAGTGCCCATCAGTGCCACCCATAAGTGCCCATCAGTGCTGCCTATGAGGGCCAATCAGTGCCGCCTATGAGTGCCCATCAGTGCCACCTATTCGTGACCATCAGTGCTGCATACCAGTGCCACCTATCAGTGCCACCTATCAGTGCCCGTCAGTGCTGCCTATCAGTGCCCATCATCAGTGCCCCTCATCAGTACCACCTCATTGGTGTCACCTCATTGGTGTACATCAGTGCCGCCTTATCAGTGCCCATCAGTGCAGCCATATCAGTGGCCGTCATTGAAGAAGAAAACTTACTTATTTACAAAAATGTTTAACAGAAACAAAGAAAAACTTGTTTTTTTTCAAAATTTTCGTTTTTTTTTTATTTGTTGCAAAAAAAATAAAAATGGCAGATGTGATCAAATACCACCAAAATAAAGCTCTATTTGTGGGAACAAAATGATAACAATTCTGTTTGGGTACAGTGTAGCATGACTGCGCAATTGTCATTCAAAGTGCGACAGCGCTGAAAGCTGAAAATTGGTCTGGGCAGGAAGGTGTCTAAGTGCCTGGTATTGAAGTGGTTAAATTAGTGGTCAATAGGAAGAATGTCCCCCTTAAAGTGGTGTTTAGAATGCCACCCTTAAAGACAGCTAAAAAGATGTTTGGTGTCAGTGTCATGCTGCTGACTTTGCTAAGTGGTGATGAACCATGAACTCTATAGGCACCATCAAATAGGTGGTTCATCAGCAACAGCTCAAGGAACCCCTAGCAACCTCTGAAGGAACCCCAGGGTTCCATGTAACCCTGGTTGAGAATGGCTGCCCTTGAGGGTATTAGCAAGGTATCACATTTATTGTTACATTTGTAATATATAAAGTTATAAAAACTCTGTGTTTTACAGAGATCAGCAGCTCAAGTTAAAATATACACAAACCAGTGAATGAATCAAGACTATGACTCCTTCTCCTTCCTCCCTCCTGCTGTCCCTGTATGACTCCTCTGGAGGTTTCAACTAGAGACAGAGTATCTGAAAGGATAAAGCTACTGCTGTGCTTTCTCTTTGGATACCCCATAGTGCTCTGTGAATCCTTTGTCACAGATGATTCCTGTATTTTTATTGTTTATTTGTAAAACAAAGATTATGTGCGTGCAAAGCTTGACTTCAGCGGGAAAGTTGAGCTCTTCATATCCTATTATCGGTTAAAGAGGATGTTAAAAATTCTGAGGGACGATCATTGAGCAGCAAAAGAGATTTGAATTTCACCTTTCTGCCCTGATGTTGGAATTGAGGCCATGGGGTACCCAAGCAGACAGAAATAATACATAGAGGCCCCTATGAGTGCGTGCTTTCTACTCTTGATTCCATTAGACATGTGCAATTCGTTTAGTTACAAATTCGTTTTTTGTTAAAATTTGTTATATTCGTTAATTCGTAAGCATACGAATGAACGAACGGTTTACTAAAAATTCTAAGGAAAAACTAACTATTGAGAAGAACAAATATGGAAAACAACGAAAATATGAAATAATTAAATTAGAAACAACGAAAATACAAAAGAATGAAAATCCGAAAAACGAAAACAGAAACAACAAATATACCGAACAAAGATTCAAAATAGCGAAAATCAAAATGAACGAAAAATCTAAATTACGAATATTCGAAAAAAAGGAAATCAAAATAACGCAAATACGAAGTAACGGAAATTCTGCTGATTGAGAATTCGAAAGAACTAATTTGTTATTTCTGATTCTGAAATATTCCATCCAGAGTCCAGATAGGGCGTGGTTGGGTCGGAGGCACTGTGTTTTGGTGGATTTTTGACTGACTTGTGAGAGAGAAATTCTTTGTTTCTTAAACATATAAATAGCATACACATGACATAAAATTACGAATTATGCTCTGATTACGAATCGATGAAAACAATGTTACGAAAGTACGAATAAATTAGGCAGTCAATCTCACGTAAGTACGAATGTAATTAAATCTACGAAAATACGAATTTTGAATCAACAAAAATTAGATTCACGGAAATACGAATCATTTCAAATCAACGAAAATATAGCTCTTACGAATATACGAACGAGTCCGAATATGAAATATAACGAAAATACGAATTTCGAATCAACGAAAAGTAGACTAGATAACGGAAATACGAATCAACGAAAAAATAACTCTTACGAAAATACGAACGAGTCCGAATACGAAAACCCACGTCTTACGAAATTAAGAATCGTTACGAATCAATGGAAACGAACAGAAACTAAACGAAACTGAACAAATTTTTCTGTTGTGCACATGTCTAGATTCCATTTTCATCATTTTTTTGAACTTCCTAGATGTCCTTGGAACTGAAGTTTTCGTAGAGATCAGTATGGCCCATAGCCTGTGTTCCATCCATTTTCAAACCATTTTTAATAGTAAATGGAGGCCAATATAAGTTCATGTTTTCAACTCCCGATGCCATTTTTTACAGCTTGGCAGGTTTATTTTAGACCGGTCCTAGCTTTTCTTGGAACTGAAGTTCTCATAGAGTTCAGCATGGCCCAAAGTCTGCGTTCCATCCATTTTTGTCCCAGAGCATTTCACAGCGGAATAGGTCACTGAATAGTCTTCCTATACAACAAAAAACATAAAAGAAAATCATTAGTTGATTTTATAATTTACTAGCAAAAGTTTTTTTTTTTTAGAGAATATTAGCAGAGATTCATCAATCCGGTGATCCACGAAGGTTCTTTTCAGTGAAAGTTCACCCCAAATATATATATACCAAAAAAATTTGGCCCAAAATTTTTTTATAATCCAAAGCCCAAGCAGCTGTACTAATATCAAGTCAACATCATATGTAAGCCCCCCGTACACACGGTCGGAAATTCCGACCACAGAATCCGTCTGATTTTTTCCAACGGATTTTGTCCGACACTGGTGTTGCATACACATGGTCGGACAATGTTGTCGGAAAATTTGATCATTCTGAACGTGGTGACGTTCGTTGCGTACGACGGAACTACGTAGAGGCTAGTAGCCAATAGCTTTGGTCTCGTAATTTGATCTGAGCATGTGTGGCACTTTGTCCATCAGAATTCTCGACACACAATCATAAAAAGTCTGATCGGATTTTGTTGTCGGAAAATTTGAGATCCTGCTTTTTCCGACGGAAAAAGTCAGATGGAGCCCACACACGGGCGAATTTTCCGACAACATGGTCCGATCGCACATTTTCCGTCGGAATTTCCGACCATGTGTACGGGGCATAAGACTAAATTATTGATAGGCCCCATAGCACTTTATTTTTATATGTATTGTTGGTGGAGCATTTTTACACTTTCTATTTAATATGCATTTTATTTTGATTGTTCGACACATTATTTATGACTGAAGCTTTTTGTTTATTTGTCATTTTTCTGGAGGGATGGATTTGTATAGTGCTGTAGACTGTTTTAGTGTAATCCCAAATGTAAAAATTCAGAGATCGTTAGGGTTCAGATTGTCAATGAGTATTATTTATTCAGCTAAAAGAGTTAAAAACCATAAAACTCACAGACATGAGTGAATACAGGCATATCATCCGTTCACATGCCTCCTCTGCCATGCAGGTCCTAGGCAAAGCTGTCCAGTGATGTAGCTGGGAGAGGAAATCTCCATGCCCGAGTACAGCCGGCGCCACGCTGCACACCAGGCAATCTAACTCCTAGCAGCGCAGCGAAGAGCAGCCTTCGATATCACGTGACTCAGAGGGCTGGCTGATGGTGGGGTGTGCGGTACTTGGTCATGACAGTGCTTTTCAAGGAGGCCACACCCTCTGAAATGCGTTGTCATAGTACACCCCACCAGCAGCCAGCCCTCCGAGTCACGTGATCCCAAAGGGGTGGCAAGGTTAACCCCTAACTCGGGAGAGCGAGGACGGAATAGGACCATCCATGCCAATCACCCCCACCTATAAAAGGGCGCTTGACCACAGAGCCAAGCCTCCTCCCATGCCAATCCCTAAGTGACATAAGGAGAAAAAGGTCTGGGACCATTTAATCTTAATATTATTTGTGTTCCAGGCTCAAATTTTGTCCTGTCTACGACTGAGACAAAGCGCGGGTGTGTTTGAGAGGATGATTTGGGGTCTTTCCCCTGGGCCCTTGGGTGACTCGTTGTGCCCCCTGACTCTTTGAGATTTTTCTCCCCTACATCTCTGGCCCTTGATTCCATCTGGGTGCAACCTTTGGGAGCCTTGGTATGTGATATAAATTTGATATGCCACACAGACTGATTTTTTGCATGAATTTTTTTACTAATTATGATAATTTCTTTAGTTATGTTATTCACTCTTAAATACTTCCTGAAGAAGCCATTTTGGCGAAACATGTAGAAGATATTAGTGCGTCTGTTACAATATAACAATACATGGTCTAAATTCCTGTTATATACTGTATATGTAATCCATCTATATTTTAATGGCTTTTAACCTTTGTACAAATTAAACATTATTGTTTTTTGGTATGTTCATCACTATTGAGTTCCAATATTTGTTTTTCCGCAACACTACAAGATATATTTGTTGTAGAGGCTACTGCCCACAGTTTATGGATATTTCATATTGTAATGGTGGAACCTTGTCTGTTATTTCTCTGATATCCATTTATTCCTGTTGTGGTTATATTACTGTTTATACTTGGATTTCATAGAACGTGACTGGTCATGTCTTACTGTTATGTCCTATTGCATACCTTAAATAAAGAATAAAAAAAAATACATATATATAATTGTTTTTAGTATTTAGTAGAGGACTTTATTACTGCCTTTAAACTTTTTCCTTTCAATAGAGAAACACCCTCCAGGACTACTTACCCTGTGGTAGTTGTGCTGAAATGTAACAGTTCAACACCAAAATCTATTAGTTCTGATCTCCTGACACCGAGAAATTATCTGGCCCAAAATCTCCACTAAGCTCTGTTTGCTATCTGACCACATAACATTCTGTAACCCCAGTGTGACCATGATGTGACTTACCTGCCCCCCTCTATTGTTATCTGTAGGACCTAAAAAGAAAAAAAAAAAAAAAACAATATATGAAATACAATGCAAAAAAGAGTGACCCTGCACAATGGGATGTGGAAAGCTGAGGGCTTTTAACCCTAAAAACTTAAAGTGATTGGAAAGGCAGAAGGTTTTTTTTTATCTACGCATTAAGAAAAAAGAATTCTGTGTACAGTAGCCCCCCTAATACTCTCCTGAGCCCCCTCTCATGATCCAGCGATGTTGTAGGATTGTCACGGCTGCCCGGGACTCCCCTCCTCATTGGCTGAGAGAGCAGCACAGCGCCATTGGCTCCCGTTGCTGTCAATCAAAGTCAGTCAGCCGATCAGGAGAGATCGTGGGCGGGGCTGGGCTGTAGCTCCGTGTCTGAATGGACACAGGGAGCTGTGGCTCGGCTCGGGTGCCCCCATAGCAAGCTGCTCGCTGTGGGAGCACTCAACAGGAGGGAGGGGCCAGGAGAGCTGGCAAGGGACCCAGGAAGAGGAGGATCTGGGCTGCTCTGGGTAAATCCACTGCACAGAGCACCTAAAAAAAAACAACACTTTACAATCACTTTAAAAAGGAACTTCACTTTACCCAACCTAAAAAAAACACTTTAACAAAAAAAAATATACAGTAATAATAATAATTGAAAAGTTTTTGAAAGGAATGATTTGAATATGAACCATACGCACCTTGCACCTGATTAATCTGAATGTGAGAATAGTAAACATCACCCTCCTCATTCTGCGCCATGTTTGGTACTAAAGAAAAGCAAAAATAAAAAATAAATGAGGTCATGTATAGAAATAGCCAATCCCCTCCATGCTCCATGACTTGGAGTCTGAGGTTGATAAGATGGGGAATTTGGAATGAATAACTAAATGAAATTAAGAAAAATAAAACATGTTTTCTTTTTAATTACCGTTACTGTAATCTTCTTGGAAATTATTTATAGAATCTGGTCTGGGCACAACGTCCTGTGTTATATTATGTCCAACTCTGCATGGGATTCAAAGAATTAACTCAAGATGGATTCCTTCTCCCATCATCCCTATACTGAGTTCCCGGGTCTGTACACCCACTGTGCCCATTATGAGGGGTTCCCACCATCCCTGTGCTGAGTTCCTTGGTCTGTACACCTGCTGTGCCCATTATGAGGGGTTCCCACCATCCCTGTGCTGAGTTCCCGGGTCTGTACACCTGCTGTGCCCATTATGAGGGGTTCCCACCATCCCTGTGCTGAGTTCCCGGGTCTGTACACCTGCTGTGCCCATCATGAGGAGTTCCCCCCATCCCTTGCTGAGTTCCTGGGTCTGTACACCTGCTGTGGCCATTATGAGAGGTGCCCACCATCCCTCTGCTGAGTTCCCGGGTCTGTACACCTGCTGTGCCCATTATGAGGGGTTTCCACCATCCCTGTGCTGAGTTCCGGGTCTGTACACCTGCTGTGCCCATCATGAGGATTTCCCACCTTTCCTTGCTGAGTTCCTGGGTCTGTACACCTGCTGTGCCCATTATGAGAGGTGCCCACCATTCCTGTGCTGAGTTCCTGGGTCTGTACGCCTGCTATGCCCATTATGAGGGGTTCCCACCATTCCCTGTGCTGAGTTCCTGGGTCTGTACACCTGCTGTGCCCATCATGAGGAGTTCCCACCATCCCTTGCTGAGTTCCTGGGTCTGTACACCTGCTGTGCCCATTATGAGGGGTTCCCACCATCCCTGTGCTGGGTTCCCGGGTCTATACACCTACTGTGCCCATTATGAAGGGTTCCCACCATCTTTGATTCCAGCTTTGTATTACACAATATCTAAAACATTTATCTGTCTACTTACCTGGGTCTCGCTTTAGCAAAAGTTGGACCTAAATTAAGGAAAATAATAATAGTGATTATAATAATATAATTACCATAATGATAATAATAACAATAATATTAAAAAGCATAATAATAGGTAATATTACCCCAAGATATGTTAATGGATTAAGGTTTGTCCTCTATTTTAGCGATGGGCCGAACACCCCTCGGTTCAGGCAAAACAGGCAAAAAATTTGGCAGAACACATGAACACCGTTAAATTCTATGGGACACGAACAATAATCAATAGTGCTCATTGTAAAGGCTTATATGCAAGTTTTTGTCATAAAAAGGATTTGGGGACCCGGGTCCTGCCCCAAGGGGACATGTATCTATGCAAAAAAAAGTTTTAAAAACAGCCGTTTTTTCGGGAGCAGTGATTTTAACCGCTTCAGCACCGGGCCATTTTTTACCCTTCCTTACCAGAGCACTTTTTGTGATTCGGCACTGCGTCGCTTTAACTGACAATTGCGCGGTCGTGCGACGTTACACCCAAACAAAATTGGCGTCCTTTTTTTCCCACAAATAGAGCTTTCTTTTGGTGGTATTTGATCGCCCCTGCGGTTTTTATTTTTTGCGCTATATAAACAAAAGAAGAGCGACAATTTTGAAAAAAACACAATATTTTTTACTTTTTGCTATAATAAATATCCCATTTTTTTTTAAAAACTATTTTTTTCCTCAGTTTAGGCCGATACGTATTCTTCTACATATTTTTGGTAAAAAAATCGCAATAAGCGTATATTGATCGGTTTGCGCAAAAGTTATAGCGTCTACAAAATAGGGGATAGATTTATTGCATTTTTTTTTTTTTTTTTTACTAGTAATGGCGGCGATCTGCGATTTTTTTTTTTTCGTGACTGCGACATTGCGGTGGACACTTCGGACACTTTTGACACATTTTTTGGGACCATTCACATTTACACAGCGATCGTTGCTATAAAATTGCATTGATTACTGTGTAAATGTGACTGGCAGGGAAGGGGTTAACACTAGGGGGCGGGGAGGGGTTAATGTTTTCCCTAAATGTGTGATTCTAACTGTGGGGGGAGGGGACTCACAAGGGGAGGAGACCGATCGTGTTCCTCTGTACTGGGATCACATGATCGGTCTCCTGCTAGCTGACAGGCGTGGAGCTGTGTGTTTACACACACAGCTCCACGGTCCCGCCCGGTCCCGTTGTTTTAACGGGCAATCGCGGGTGCCCGGCGGACATAGAGGCCGCCGGGCACCCGCACCGGGTCCCGAGCGACGCCGCGGGCGCGCGCGCGCCCCCCAGGCGGCCGGGAATGGGAGGACGTCATATGACGCCCACCCAGGATGGTAGATCCACCTTGTGGGCGTCATATGACTATGGGCGGGTAGGGAAGGGGTTAATAATGCTTAATGTGAAACAATAAAAGTGAAATATTCCCTTAAATGTTGTACCTGGGTGGTGTCTATAGTATGCATGTAAAGTGGCGCATTTTTCCCGGGGGAAAGCCATGGTGAAGTCTCCGTTTGTCAGAGGGGGGCGGGGTCACCCGGGAACATCACCGAGTGGCCCCGCCCTCAGTTATATAAGAACTGTCAAAGCGAAGACGCGTCATAAGGCAGGTGCTTCCCATGGAGGCGGGTCAGTCACGGCTTTGTTTTTTTTTGTTTTTTTCGGTCTGTCGGCGGAGCAAGAGAAGAAAATGAATAGACTTTGTGGGACATTTTTATTTTTTTATTTTTTAATAAAGGACTTGTCTTAAGCTGTGTCTTGTCTTTTGTACAATTTTGACACTTTTTTGTGAAATGGTAGGGGTACATTTGTAACCCGTTACCATTTTACACAGGGGAGGAGGCCGGGATCTGGGGGTCCCCTTGTTAAAGGGGACTTCCAGATTCCGATAAGCCCCCCGCCCGCAAACCCCCACAACCACCAGGAAAGGGTTGTGGGGATGAGGCCCTTGTCCCCATCAACAAGGGGACAAGGTGCTTTGGGGGGCTACCCCAAAGCAACCTCCCCATGTTGAGGGCATGTGGCCTGTTATGGTTCAGGAGGGGGGTGCTCTCTCGTCCCCCCTCTTTTCCTGCAGCCTGCCAGGTTGAGTGCTTGGATAAGGGTCTGGTATGGAATTTGGGGGGACCCCCACACAATTTTTTTGTTTAAATTTTGGTTCGGGGGTTCCCCTTAATATTCATATCAGACCCAAAGGGCCTTGCAATGGACTGGGGGGATCCCATGCAGTTTTTTTCAATTTTTTTATCTGTATTGCTGGGACCAACAATTCATTATAGCCGCGAGTACTGTTAAATTACTTTTTTTCCTTTAGCAATGTAGTTTTGCTCTGGGACTGTTCTAAACAATGGGAAAAATTTGCCACTTTACAGGCATACTATAGACACCCCCCCCCAGGTACGAAATTTAAAGGAATATTTCACTTTTATTGTTTCACTTTAGGCATTATTAAAATCACTGCTCCCGGAAAAAACGTCCATTTGCAAAACTTTTTTTTGCATTGATACATGTCTCCTGGGGCAGGACCCGGGTCCCCAAACACTATTTATGACAATAACTTGAATATAAGCCTTTAAAATGAACACTTTTGATTTTTCATGTTAATGACCCATAGACTTTAACGGTGTTCTGGTGGCTTTCGAATTTGCCGCGAACACCGCATATTGTTCGGTGTTCTGCAGAACATCTGAAGAACCAAAGTTTGGCCCGAACTTTTGCTTGGGTCGAACCGTTCGCCCATCCCTACTCTATTTCCCCTCCACTAGCCATTAACATGACCCAGAGAAGCTGAACATTTGTGCTTTGCTGAGTTTGTGTCTGTCCCCCCCCCCCCCCCTTTATGGAATACGTTGTTGAAAGCATACAATAAAGACAACTCAAAAACCCAAAGGGTTAATTACCTGGGTTGCTTTGTTGTCGGAAACATGGAACTATTGAAGAAACTTTGTGTCTGTAGACAAACAGAACACCAGAGAGGGCAACCACCAACACCAGGACTCCAAGGAGGGGCCACAAAATACTCATCTCTGTTGGACGAAACTATTTGAAATATAATCTTTGATAAAATACAGCGGGAAGACATTGATTGTGGAAAACCAACAAGAAAATTTGTGATATAAGAAAAAAAACAATACCAATGGTAAACCTTTAAGAAAACAGTGTATGTATGTTGGCTTTGGACACCATGAAGGCCTTCCTTGAACTTTTCAAAAACCCTACAGCTTTAGTCACACTAAACCTATTATGAATGAAAATTCCATAATGTGCAGGCATGTAAAGCCTGAAGAAATCTTCAATGCAAGGATGCCCCATCCTTTTTCTGTCTCAGAATTTACACCGTTATCCTGGTTAACAGTCGAGTCATAGTATTATCTCCTTCATTTACAGACCATGTTACAAGCAGTGTAATCAATGAAAGAACTTTTCTCAAAGGAACAGGGGAAGGAGAGGGTGAGTCCCAGTTGGATCATTTGTACTGCTGTTCTGTCTGAAGACCTGAAGCTGTTAACCAAAGCTTTGGCTGATCCCAGTAATTTAGTCCAACCATTAAAGCCGAAGTTTAGCTTAAAAAACATTTTCTCTACAGCTTTAGTTCCATCACGTACCTGCAAAGAAATATGCCCCCCTGATGTTCAGACTGATAGAGTCTGTAGAAAATTTCACTGCGGGGCTGCCCTGTCCTTTACCTGTTACTGAACTTCCAGCAGTTGAAGGTTAACAGCTTCAGGTCTCTGAGCTTGACTACACTAAAGATGATATTGCAGGGACACACCTGCAATGAAAAATGTCCCAGGTTGTGCAGGCAGCTGGATCCTGGAGAAATCTTCACCTTGTGGCTGCCCTGTCCTCTTTCTGCTGCTGAACTTCCAGTGCTTTGAGGGTTAACAACTTCAGGTCTCTAGACTCGACTACATTAAAGATGGTATTGCAGGGACATACCTATAATGAAGGATTTCCCATGTTGGGGAAGCTGAACCCAGAGACTTGAAACTGTTAAAACCCCAGCAGTAGGGAGAGAAGGGGCAGCCCTGCAGTGACGATTTCTACAGGATCCAGCAGTCTGCACATCATGGGTAATATACATTACAGTTAAGTGATGGAAAAAAAATGTAATTTTTTTTAGTTTTTTTTAGGTAAACTTCAGCTTTTATGGTGAAACTAAATTACTGGGATCAACCAACAACATTGAAAATATGGAAATGATGGCTCTGGATTTGGCTACGACCTTAAAGAACCCAAGCAGGGTACATTCTTTAGCTATATGGCAGAGTTGCTATGCCAGGAAACATCTAATTATCCTGAAAATGTATCTTTAAATTAATTATTATGCAAAAAAAAAAAAAAAAAAATTGAAATTTAGATCAAATACAATTTTGGCTATTGTAGGAAGGAAGCACTTACGTTCTGGTGGGTCATCATCCTCCACTGTGAAAGTGCTCTCCTTGACCGGGCTCGGTTGAAGAACATTTATGTTCTGGATGTCACTGATCACAGAGAAGGTTCTGTTGGATACTTTGTTGCTGGCAGAGCACTGGTAAGATCCTGAATGGTAATAGCGGAGGGGGTCTATGTATAACACCTTTCCATCGTCTCTGAGCTGATAGACCCTGGGATTCCTCTTCACCACCCTCCCATTGTGCATCCAGAGGAAAGTCGGAGAAGAGCCCCGCTCTACTGAACACTTCAATGTCAATGAGTCTCCAAATACAAAATCCTCACCAGCTTTATCCAAGACGATGTTTACTCTTGATACCGGATCTGTTAAGAAAATTAATACAGAACACTCAGTAACACCGCCTCAAAGAAATGGCACGAAACCCAAGATTTCTGCAATGAATTATCAGATTTTTTCATCAACAAAATCGACAACATCCGGAAAATAATTCATCAGAAAAAAACATCCGATGGCAGTCAACTAGAGCAAAAAGCCGATATCAACACAAACATCCCACAACCCCCAAAGTTTTCTCTGATTCCAATTACCACGGATATCACTAAAAACATCATCAAAATCCTCAGAGACAGCACATCTCCTATTGACATCATCCCCACAAAACTCCTGAAAGAATGCTCTGACATCTTGGCTCCCACTCTAACGCACCTCATAAATCAATCGTTCAAAGAAGGGATTGTTCCAGGCGCCCTCAAACAAGGCATCATCAAACCCCTGCTAAAGAAACCCAGCCTCGACCCCCGGGACCCTAACCACCGCAGACCGATAACAAGCTTGAACAACATCTCCAAGATCATGGAGAAGGCGGTAGTACAACAGATACAACACCACCTGGACACACACAAACTCCTGGACCCTCTACAATCAGGCTTCCGCCCAGGCCATGGGACAGAAACCGCACTCCTGAAGATATGGGACGACGCCCTCGAAGCAGCAGATGACGGAGAATCATGTCTCCTGGTACTGCTGGACCTCAGCGCTGCGTTTGATACCATGGACCACAATTCTCTACTCATCCGCCTCACAGAAGTAGCAGGAGTCACAGACTCAGATCTACAATGGTTCGCATCCTTCCTAGGAAATCGGTCTCAGACTGTGAACCCGGGCAATCTCTTGTGGAGTCCCTCAAGGATCACCCTTTTCGCCAGTGCTCTTCAATATATACATCCGCCCACTCCTCAAAATAATCAGAAAATCAAACCTCTGCTTCCATTCATACGCTGACGACACGCAATTATATTTTCGTATCACCGGACAAAAAGACCATCATCAGCAATTAGAAAAATGCCTCACTATGATAGACGACTGGATGACCACTAGCTCCCTCAAACTTAATGAATCAAAAACAGAACTTCTTATTCTACATGCAAATCAGAACCCCCGAACCAAGATCCCTTGGACACCACCCACCATCTTTGGACAGACCATCGCCCCTAGGACCAAGGCCAAGAGTCTCGGAGTCAATTTTGACTCAGAAATGTCAATGGATGCCCAAATAGGAGCAGTGGTCAGTGACTCACACCATCTGCTCCGCCTGCTACGCAGACTCATCCCCTTCATTCCAAAGGAGGACAAAGCATTGGTAGTTGGAACAGTCATTAATTCTCGACTGGACTACGCAAACACCCTTTACATAGGATTACCCCAATATCAACTTGCGCGCTTACAACTTATCCAAAATACGGCGGCAAGACTGATAACAGGAAAAAAACCCTGGGAATCCATCTCCCCTTCCCTGAGGAGCCTACATTGGCTAACCGTAAAGAATCGGGTCTTTTTCAAGACCCTCTGCCTCACCCACAAATGCACTTATGGAAACGCTCCGCAATACCTTCTCGAGAAAATAAAACACTACATACCCAATCGCAGTCTTCGATCGGCTAATCAAAATCTCCTCCTCATTCCTAAATCCCGCTACAAATCAAAGGGGGAACGGAGATTCGCTGTCCAAGGACCACGGCTATGGAACGCGCTACCAACCGACATCCGCATGGAAGAAAACCATCAGGCCTTCAGGAAGAAACTCAAGACCTACCTCTTCTAGAAGCTTGACAACAAAGCACGAATACAGCGCCTTGAGGCGATTCAGTTCGCATTGTAGCGTTATATAAGTTATTCATTCATTCATTCATTCATTCAGATCAACCATGGTTCGCTTCCTTCTTAGGAAATCGTTCACAGACAGTGAAATTAGGAGCCTTCACCTCTGAAACTTGGGAAATTTCTTATTGAGTCCCTCAAGGATCACCCTTATCACCTGTGCTCTTCAACATTTACATCCGTCCACTCCTCAAAATCATAAGCAAATTGGATCTATGCTTCCACTCATATGCTGATGACACTCAACTCTACTTCTGCATCACCGACAAAAAAAACAATATAAGGAACAATAAAAATGCCTCACATTGATAGATGACTGGATGACCACAAGCTCCCTCAAACTCAATGGATCGAAAACAGAGCTTCTTTTTTTCAACGCAAACCGAAATACAAAAACTAAGACCCCATGGACACCACCCACCGTTCTTGGACAGACCATTTACCCAAGCACCAAAGCCAAAACTCTCGGAGTCATCTTTGACTCAGAGATGACTATGGATGCACAAATAGGATCAGTAGTCAGCGGATCCCATCATCTTCTCCGCCTGCTACGTAGACTCATCCCCTTCATTCCAGAAGAGGAGAAAGCAGTAGTAGTTGGAACAATCATCAATTTGCAACCCGACTACACAAACTCCCTCTACATAGGACTACCTAAATACCAGATTGCACGCCTACAAGAGGTCCAAAACACGGCAGCAAGACTAGTTATCCCTGAGGACCCTACATTGGCTAACGGTAAAGGATAGGATCACATTCAAGACCCTCTGCCTCACCCACAAATGCACACAAGGAAATGCCCCTCAATAGTTATGCGAGAAAATAAAACACTACACACCTAATCGCAACCTCCGATCAACTAACCAAAATCGCCTCCTCATCCCCAAGTCCTGTTACAAATCAAAGGGAGAACGAAGATTCGCAGTCCAAGGACAACGGCTATGGAACGCTCTACCCACGAACATCCCCATGGAAGAAAACCATCGGGCCTTCAAAAAAAAAAATTAAGACCCACCTCCACCAGATGGATACCCAACAGTTGAATTGACAGTAACTCTATAATTAATTTGGTAAACATTTTTACATATTTATTAAGGACATATAAGGCTTTTATTTGGTATGCTCCAATTGTTGAAAAGCTTAAGTTTAGGAAATGTTTTATTAAATCAGCATAAGGGATGGTAATTACATTTAATGCAAAGTGTCTGTGCTTGTGCCAGCTGTTCTAGTTGAAATCCAACCCCCATTACTCCATAGCAACCCTTCCAGTAGTGCAGGGGTTAATAGCAGCACTGGACCTGTCATAGGCACATGTCAAGTTCATAGAAGCTGTACTATACCTTCCATCAATACAACACATTATATGAGTGAAGGACGGGCAGATGAATGAAAGTCCTCCTCCATTTATAGAGCAACGCTCATTCATGGAAGCTATAGTTATTCAGGTATCCTCCGTTTCCTCCAAATTTCCAAATTCCTTTTCTTTGCTGCTGTGATCTGGCTGCCTGTTAGAATGTGGCTATGTTTGTTCTCCATGGTCCCACTCAGGGCCGTCTTTAATATTGACTGGACCCTGGGCAAACATTTTCTTGGGCCCCCTCTTCCACGCAATTTTGCTCTCCACATGCTTTCAGAGCAGCTAGACTCAAAATCAGTTTACTGATTCAGATCAGGCAGTGATTGCAATTGGTTGCAGGAGGTTACAGTGTATCATTACCGCTCACTGACGGGCTGCTAGAGGTTACAGCACACATTATGGCTCACTGTTATTTTCGAGGTTACAGCATATGAGTTCTGCATGTTGATTGGTTGCTAGAGTTTACTGTACATCAATACTGCTCACTGATTGATTGCTAGAGGTTACTGAACATCTATACCACTCACTAATTGGTTGTTATAGGTTACTGCAAATTATTACTACTCACTGATTGGTTGCAAGAGGTTAGTGCACAGCATTACCGCTCACTGACTGGTTGCTAAAGTTTACAGCACACATCTCCTCACTGCCTGCCTGCGTATTCACATTCACCAAAATTCAGTGTGCTGTGGCACCATGTTATTTTGAAGAAGGGTTCCACCTCCAAATTGCTTACTTTTGCAGAACAGGCTGATGTTAGGCTTAATGATCACAGTTGTAGGCAGGACTTTCAAGCATGCTCCTTTACCTCCCCAGTGGGCAGCATTAAACAGAAGTAATGGTGGATGTGACCTCAGGAGGACATGATATACATATGAATGCTGCCTATATTTACATATCAATGCCATGGTCTATGGCTATTTACATATTAATGCCCCCACTATTTACATATTAATGCAGGTTATTAACATGTAAACACAGGGTGAGTCATCTGTATATGGCAATAGGGCAGAGCTGGGCAGCAGAAGTTTGCACTGAGATATCGGGACACAGCACAGGACTAAAACTTCAAGGGATAAGGGAATTTAAACTGGAATAGTTGGCAAGTATGAGGCAGCTGCTTTGGGCCTCACAACAATGATGGGGCCCAGGGCAGCTGCCCCTTTTGCCCTGCCTTAAAAATGGTCCTGGTCCCACTGTATGTAGGAATGTAGCCATTCTGTCTTGGTCCCACTGTATGTAGGAACATAGCCACCCTGTCTCGATCCCAATGTATGTAGGAGCGCAGTCATCCTGTCTTGGTCCATCCATATGTTGAAACATAACCACCCTGTCTTGGTCTCAATAAATGTAGGAATATAGCCACCTTGTCTTGGCCCCATTGTATGTAGGAACATAGCCACCCTGTCTTGGTTCCACTGTATGTAGGAATGTAGCCACCTGCCACCCAGTCTTATTTCCACAGTACAGGGGGTCCCCAAGTTACAAACTCGTTAGGGACTGCCCGCCTGTACTTAAGTCGGAAATGTTCGTAAGTCGGCCGCGCATGCGCAGACCGACAAATACGGCCATTTCCGGACATTTCCGATGTTCCGTCCAATGCCGTTCTGCGCATGCGCGGCAAATTACGGACATTTCCAAAGTTTTCCGAGGCTCCGAATGGCCGCGCATGCGCAGAATGTCCGGAACACGGCGGAACACGGCGGAAAATGGCGGAGGGTCCCCGCAGCGCCCCGTTCGTAAGTAGGGGATGTTCGTAGGTCGGGCGTTCGTAAGTCGGGGACTCCCTGTATGTAGAAACCTAGCCACCCTGTCTTGGTCCTACTGTATGTAGGAATGCAACGATCCTTTCTTGGTTCCACTATATAGGAACATAGCCATCCTCTCTTGCTCACTGCCAAGATGGACTATGGTCTATTGGATTTGTAGTGAGCATAGAGCAGTGCACATGACCACAATCAACATCTACTCCAGGGTTTCCCAACCAGGGTTCTAAGGAACTCTAGGGTTCCTCCAATGGTTGCTAGGGGTTCCTTGAGCAATGACCAATTTTTGTCTCTCAGATAAGTTCCCAGTGACACCAATGATCTTTTTAGCTGTCTGTAGGGGGGAACCTCTTCCCCAAGACCACAAATGTGACCACAGCATTCTTCCACTGACCATCACACCAAGGTATCATGAGTTGTAGATACAGCCATTTTTAACAGGGGTTCCCTGAGGTTATTTCAAGGGTTCCTCTGTGTTGAAAAGGTTGAGAAAGTCTGATCTACTCATTCCAAACAAATGGAAGTTAGCGGTTAAAGGACGAGTTTTGGAAGCTTATGGAGGGCTTTCCAATGTCACGAAAAATAGATTACAAGGACATTAATTAGAGGATGTGTATGGATTATTCTTGGAGAATAAGGATATAATTTAGAGACTTCAAAATAAAATCTAGTCAATTACAAAGTGTATAAATAGCCAAAAAATATTTGTTTTGGATAGAGTAGGAAAGCGTTAAACCCCCTGCGTCCTCTTGAGGAGGTTCCTATCCACTTCCTGCTCCAGAGATACAACAGAAAGTAAAGGGGAAAGCTCTCCAAAGTGAGGAGAATTCTCAGTCTTGACAGATTTAACCCGAAGAACGTGTCCCCACTGGAAGATTTCTTCTGTGTTCCTGTTCTGATCACAACCATAAGATTTTGGATTTTCCATTCCTTTCTGTCTCAGTGACAATGGTCACAAGGACAAACAGATTGGGGAATCTCCCTAGTGTGGTCACAGACAGCATTAAACTAAATTTAAAAAAAAAAAGTTTTGTCTATACATATAATTTAAGTATAGAGTCAATAATCCAATGATAAACTGAATAATGAAGTACTTACCAACTACGAGCAGGTAGACCATGTTGCTGAGTTGTTTTTGTTTTGCAATGCCGTTGTCAGAAATGCAGAAATATAATCCCGCCATGGATGGAGATATGATGGCTACTCTTACCACTGCTGCCTCCTTCTGGTGAACGGTGATATTACGGAAGGATGTGTCATTATGATAGAATGTGTAACATATAGGAAGGGTGCTCATTGTGGACTCACATGAGAGATTGATATTATCCCCTACTACCACCTCATCAGCACTCAGCTTGATTTGTGTTTGGCCAAAGGCAGCTGCGAAAAGAAGACACATTAGCTATAACATATGACATCTATACACCCCCTATGGTCCAGAGCAATTTATACTTGTTTGCTATGAGCCCCATATTAATTAATACATTTTTATGACAAACACGCATTTTTTGGTGATATTGTCATGCCAAAAAAGTTTATATATATATATATATATATATATATATATATATATATAAAACGAAAAAACTGCGCCGGACCAGAAAACTTGTATATATATAAGCAGCAAACCACATGTGATAAGCAAAAATAGAAGTGTAAGAAAAAAAAGTTGCGCTATAAAAAATGTTAATAAATCACAGATACATGAATACCGTGAATAGTACGTGACAATAGTCTTCAGCTATTGGAAATTTGTATCAACAAATATTGTACAATAAAGTGAAATTAATTACCCTCTCACCCATGTATGGCTTCAAAGCAATAAAGTGAGTGATTATAAACCATACGTGTCAATGCTGAAATAAACATACACACATAATAAAACTGATGCCAAACAGTCCACAGGGTGTTCATATAGGGCTATAAGCATAATCAGAGTGGCATCGGTGTAGTAAGTGACTTTTCCAATCAGATTAGCATCCGTGATTAGGTGACTTTTTCCTCTGTGGTCCCACCACCAAATGAATTGAAGGCTTACCAGCTGTAGATAAAGAAATCGCCTGCGGCTACAACCCAGCCAGGGCCTTTTCCTCTGTCTCCCTTCCGTGCGGCAAATCAGAACGTCTGTATCTTTACCAGGAGTTGCTCAATCGGTCCACTAAAGCGTATGTCTCGCCAGGTAAAACAATCCCCCAAAGGCCGAAAAAGAGAAGGAAAGAGGGCAGACCATGGGTGGGATCCAACAGATTTATTTTTAAAAAAAGACGCCAAAGGCGTATAGACATCCAAGTAAAAAAGGCAAAGTTTAAAATTCAAAAATTTGCGGCCGGCCTGCTGCAGTAACAAGACGCCCGTGCTTGTCTGGGGCGTAGAACGCGGTGACGTCAGCACGTCGCTCCTCCCAAGGATATATATATATATATATATATATCTGCACCTGGCAGATCCCGACCTCATTGTCACAATTAGTACTTCATTTTCCCATCGCACACGTTCCTGGAAATGCTCACAGTTTTGGGTGCTGTAGCAACAACCAGCTGGATACTGGTTCAAGTCACAATAAAAAGATATTTTCCAGCACACCATGGAGTGACACAAATAGCGTCCAAAAGGGGTGGTTTATTGCATGATCACAATATAGGGATAGTGCAACGTTTCGGAGCCGCGCAGGGCCCCTTTGTCAGGCATGTGATGTGTGAACAGTGTAAACTATTTAAAGATCCATCAACCAATCAGAAAGGAGAAAAAGAGGTAAAAAAATGCAAACAGACAAAAAACTAAGCTCCTCCCACCCCCTTTGAAAGGTATGACGTCATAAATCCCGCCAAAACATTCAAATATTTGCCATATAAGGACACAAATCTAGAGAGAAATGTAAAGTCAAAGCAGGGGTTTGAAAAACTCACAGAGTGATGAGCGTCACATAGTGCCTAATGGACAGTGTTGTGGAACATCAGCTGGCTGGCATCTGCATAACTAGGGCTTGGGAGAAGAGGTTCTGGGGCAGTGTAAGTGGGGGAACTAGCGCAGCAATCCTGTGATGCAGCGCCGGTCTCTACGGCAACGGGACGCTACAGCGTCATAGGCTATCGCTGTTGCCGCCGATCGCGCATGCGCGATGCGACGGCGCTGATCATCACAATGGCGCCGTATCTGGACTGATTTATGTGACGTCAACAGAGAGTGGACTTCAGTCCACTCTCTGATAATAAAAAAAAACGGGTCACAGGAGTGCAAAAACAAATTGCAGACAAGCTTTGGCTATACTTCTCTTTTAATGACTTGGAGAGGATCTGCAAAGAGGAGTGGGACAAAATCCCTCCTGAGATGTGTGCAAACCTGGTGACCAACTACAAGAAACGTCTGACCTCTGTGATTGCCAACAAGGGTTTTGCCACCAAGTACTAAGTCATGTTTTGCGAAGGGGTCAAATACTTATTTCACTCAATAAAATGCAAATGTATAACTTTTTTGAAATGCGTTTTTCTGGATTTTTTTGTTGTTCTTCTGTCTCTCACTGTTAAAATAAACCGGCCATTAAAATGATAGACTGATCATTTCTTTGACATTGGGCAAACGTACAAAATCAGCAGGGGATGAAATACTTCTTTCCCTCACTGTATAAGGCCTGATGAAGACAACACAAGTCCATTTTTCAAGGCTGGCTCCGATGCTTCATACTAACCCTTAATCCGGATTAATACATTTTTACTCCTCTTTTTCACAGTTCCATTTGCAGTTTGTACTTCACAAGCATAAATCCCAGAATCCTCTATCCGAGCTGACAGCACCCGGTATGAATCAGATACACCGAATTCCTGCATAGGTCGTCCATCTTTGTAAAAGCCAAACC
The DNA here is from genome assembly GCA_028564925.1 of Lithobates sylvaticus. Lineage (NCBI taxonomy): Eukaryota > Metazoa > Chordata > Amphibia > Anura > Ranidae > Lithobates > Lithobates sylvaticus. The sequence goes on from CM053038.1 coordinate 1,683,499, forward strand.
GCAGCTCTGTGTTTTTATTGGGTGGGACCAGAGTTGTTTCACATTTCAGATTTATGAAGTCACCTTCTGTTAAATGCGACTGATTTAAGCGTAAAACTGGCTCAAAAAAAAGTGCTGTGAAAAAAAAAAAACAGGATTCAGAATAATGGGCAAAGGGTTTTAATGGTAAATCTTTTCATTTATCAACTGGGTTGTTTGTCTCCTTGTGGGTATCCTTGCTTGACAAGGGTCAACACCATACACCAGCACATCTCTCCCAACAGCATTGTGTCTTATGCCGCGTACACGCGATCGGAATTTCCGATGGAAACAGTCCGATGGGAGCTTTTCATCGGATTTTCCGACCGTGTGTATGCCCATCGGTCTTTTTCTGTCTGAATTTCCGATGGACTTTGGATTGAGAACTGCCGCGTACACACAGTCGGAATTCTCGCCGGAAAAAGCTCTGATGGTTTTCCTGTCATAATTCTGACGGAATTTCGCTCAAACTGTCTTGCCTACACACGGTCACACCAAATTCCGACTGTCAATAACACCGCGGCATACAACACGTTCGACGTCACTATAAAAGGGAAGATTAATGCTTCCGAGCATGCGTCAAATTGTTTCCAAGCAGGCGTCGGAATTTTGCGTGTCGGAATTGCATACACACGATCGGAAAATCCGATAGAAAGGTTTTCCGTCTGAAAAATTAAGAACAGGTTCTCAATCCAAAGTCCGTTGGAAATTCCGACAGAAAAAGACCGATGGGCGTACACACGGTCGGAAAATCCGATGAAAATCTCCCATCGGACAGTTTCCATCTGAAATTCTGACTGTGTGTACGTGGCAAACCTGTTCTTAATTTTTACAACGGAAAACCTTTCTATCGGATTTTCCGATCGTGTGTATGCAATTCCGACACGCAAAATTCCGACGCATGCTCGGAAACTATTCGACACATGCTCAAAAGCATTAAACTTCCCTTTTATAGTGCAGTCGAACGTGTTGTATGCCGTGGTGTTATTGACCGTCGGAATTTGGTGTGACCGTGTGTAGGCAAGACAGTTTGAGCGAAATTCCGACGGGAAAACCATCAGAGCTTTTCCGACGAGAATTCCGACCGTGTGTTTGCAGCATTATCCTTCCCCAGTAGATCAGCCCAAACATTAACTAGTATTTGTTTAAAAACAACATGGAAAAAAGCTGGTTCTAAAGGCCCGTACACACGATCGGACTTTTTGACAACAAACATGCAAATTAGCTGTTTTGGACCAACATCCGATCGTGTGTACGCTCCATCGGACCAACTTTTTCAGTTTTCATCTGACTTTTGTTGGCTGTGCGAACAGACCAACTTTCTGCCAACAAAAGTCAGATGGAGCAAAGTCTGACCATGTGTACACAAAACCATCAGACTTTTGTACAAAGTACAAACACGCATGCTCAGAACCAATGCAAAAGATCAGAAAACAATACAGAAGTTGACCAAAGGTGGCGCTGGAGTATTTGAACGTCCTCTTTTGAAGTGTCGTCAGTACGTTGAAACGTCACTACGTCGTGTCTATGCAATACAAACTTGGGGCCAACGCCCTTTGTACAAAAATCCACGGGAAAGTTTGTACAAAGTCCGATCGTGTGTATGAGGCTTTAGACTTTTGAAGGTATTTTTTTGGTGGAAACAGTTGCATCCATTGACAAAGTCCATGTGATAGACCCCACCCAGCACATCGCCCTGGGAGAAATTTGGCAAATACTGCCTGTAATACCAATATCAACTTGACAATACTAAAGAAGGGACACCATGCCTGAAACAGATCTGTAACCCACTTTACACCTTGAACACTACGACCATCTTAAAAAGACTGTTCAACCACACCAAGCTGTTATGACAACGATTATGATAGCAATACCCATGATTCCATATCTATTAAAGCAACAAAAAACGACAATTGGGCGGGAGATTAACCCCACTTTTAAGCCCCTCCTAGCCATTCCCAGTCCATCCAGTCTGGTATCAATAGATGGAATTGAAAATTTTCTTGAAGTTAGTGTTGGGTGCTCACCTTGGATCTGAATGGACAAGGCTTTGCTGTTCTTCTTCACAGTCTCAGACACCGTTCTCACTTCACAGGTATATTTCCCAGAATCCTCCAGCTGAGCTGACATCACTCTGTATGTATCAGACATGCCAATTTCCCGAACATTCTTACCATCTCTGTAGAAAGCAAACTGCAGCTTTGTGTTCTTTCTAGGCGGAGCGAGACTTGTGCTACAATTCAGAGTCATGCCGTCACCTTCCATCACAGGTACTTCAATAAATCTTAACGCTGGGTCAGAAAATAACTCTGTGGGGGTAAACAAAAATCTTAGACCTCCTGCATTGACTTAAAGCCTACCCCAGGGCAACGTTTTTATTCAACAAAACAGAGCCTCATTAGGTTCTTCAAATAAAAATCTCAGCCCAGGCCACAATTTTGTACTTCCAATCCAGAGCTGTCTCCCAATTCACTCAAACCAACAAGCTGAGGAAACATTGTGAGTGCGGGGTGTCATGGTTCCACCATCTAAGTAGGTATCCTCATGGCACCCTTCAATGTTCAATATTTCTTTATTGAGATTTTAAGACGCCCTTCATCCACTGTGTAATGATGCAAAGAGCGCTGCCAATGTCATCAAGTCAGCGACACTTTAGGCATTATCCAAGACCACACATTGCTGGTAGGAGACTGAAGAGGAACAATTCATTTTAGTGGTCGGAAGACTTTGGAATAAGGTAAGTATAAAAGAAAAAGAATATAAGTAAGTAAGTATAAAGTAAGTAAGTACCGTATTTATTGGCGTATAACACGCACTTTTTTTTCCCCCTTAAAATCGGGGGAAAGTCGTGGGTGCGTGTTATACACCGATACCCCCAAAAAAAAGGACAAAAATGGCAAGCGCCGCTGAAAAATAGCGAGCGCTGCCGAAAAAACCCGAAGCGCGGCCGAAAAAGAACGAAGCGCCCCCGGAAAAAGCCGAGCAGACTCTGCTCTGCTCGTAGTCCCGCCTCCCTGCGCTCGCTCCGGAAACAGCAGGGAGGCGGGACCACGAGCTTAGCCGTCCGAGACGGCTCGGCTTTTTCCGGGGGCGCTTCGGTCTTTTTCGGCCGTGCTTCGGGTTCTTTCGGCGGTGCACGCGACAGCGTCTCGGCGGTGGGAAATTTAAACCCGCAAAAAACTGAAAATGACGCTGGCAAGCTACAATGGCACTGGGCAAGGCTGCAATGACGCTGGGCAAGCTACAATGACGCTTGGCAAGGCTGCAATGACACTGGGCAAGGCTGCAATGACGCTGGGCAAGGCTGCAATGACGCTGGGCAAGGATGCAAATGACGCTGGGCAAGGATGCAAATGACGCTGGGCAAGGCTGCAATGACGCTGGGCAAGCTACAGTGACGCTGGGCAAGCTACAATGACGCTGGGCAAGCTGCAATGACGCTGGGCAAGCTGCAAATGACGCTTAAATGTAAGTTGTTTTTTTTTCCCTAAACTTCCCTCCTAAAACTTTTTTTCCTTAAAATGCCCTCCTAAACTTGGGGTGCGTGTTATACGCCAGTGCGTGTTATACGCCGATAAATACGGTAAGTATAAAAGAAAAACAAAAATGACTTACATCAGCCATTCTCAACCCCTCTGGGTTCCTCCAGAGGTTGTGAGGGGTTCCTTCAGTTGTGGCTGATTGACCTCCCATCTGACGGTGCCACCAAAGTTTTGGGTTCAATGCCACTTAGCTGAGCCAGCAGCATGACTTCAATGACTTATTTAGCTGGTTGTAAGAGTGACCATCACGGTAAAGGGAGGCACTCATGACATTCACGACAGCTAAATCTATTGCTTATGCAGGGATCATCAGCAATAACATAAAAAAAAAAATCCCCGATCACTCCCCCCCTCCCTAGAGTAGTTCAGAAAAAGATGTTAAAAAAAGAATATATGCATAAATACATAAGTGGTCCATATAGTGAACTTGGTGTTGAGTTATTCACTTTAAGGTCATCACAGAGGACAAGGGGGCACTCTTTACGTCTGGAGGAAAGGAGATTTAACCTCCAAAAAAAAGAAAGGTTTCTTCACAGTAAGAGCTGTGAAAATGTGGAATAGACTCCCTCCAGAGGTGGTGCTGGCCAGCTCAGTAGATTATTTTAAGAAAGGCCTGGATACTTTCCTAAATGTACATAAGGTATCTGGGGACTAATATTTATAGGCAAAGTTGATCCAGGGGATATCCAAATGCCTCTTGGGGGATCAAGAGAGAATTTTTTCTTCCGCTGGAACAAATTGGATTATCCTTTATTGGGTTTTTTTTTTGCCTACCTCTGGATCAACTGTGGGTATAGGATTGTATATATATATATATATATATATATATATATATATATATATATATATATATATACACCATATATACTCGAGTATAAGCCGGGTTTTTCAGCACATTTTTTTGTGCTGAAAATGCCCCCCTCGGGCTCCAGTCAAGCACTTTTCTTCGGCAGAGAATGACATTTTCCGAACCGACTTTGGGGTCCCGTATCTCTGGGCCACTTGGGGCTAGGAACCCCAAATTTGGTGTAAAAACCCAATGGAACCATCCCTACAACATATCCCCCTAGCACCAAGTGGCCCAGAGATACGGGGCCCAAAAGTCGGTTCGGAAAATGTCATTCTCTGCTGCAGAAAAGTGCTTGACATTTTCCGACCCGACTTTGGGGCTAGGAACCCCAAATTTGGTGTGCAAATCCAGTGGAACCATCCCTACAACATATCCGCCTAGCACCAAGTGGCCCAGAGATACGGGGCCCCAATATCGGTTCGGAAAATGTAATTCTCTGCTGCAGAAAAGTGCTTGACATTTTCCGACCCGACTTTGGGGCCCCGTATCTCGGGGCCACTTTATGCTAGGAACCCCATCTTTGGACATGTTGTAGTGATAGTTCCTGGGTTTGCACACCAAATTGGGGGTTCCTAGAGCCAAGTGGCCCCGAGATATGGGGCCCCAAAGTCGGTCAACTGTGTCCATCTGCAGCAATGTCATTTCGGGACCCTTTGGGTCCAGAGACCCCAAATTTTGACTGCAGCTAGGGGGCATCTAGGAGCCCTTAACTACCTAGTTTGAAGTTCGGGGGACCTATGGCTGCAAATAGGCACAGTGAGGCTGCAAATGGGCACAGTGAGGCTGCAAATGGGCATTTTTGACTCTCTTTTCCACTTACAATAGCTGCAGATTTCTAACCCTAGGCTTATACTCGAGTCAATACGTTTTCCCAGTATTTTGTGGTAAAATTAGGTGCCTCGGCTTATATTCGGGTCGGCTTATACTCGAGTATATATGGTACATAATCTTTTGTTCCCCTGGGGAATGTTTTAATCACCAGACACTTCCTGCTTCCTATAGTTTTGCAAGGGGTTTTCTCATTCATTCAGCATCCAGGCAAGCAGCAGCACCTCATGGGAAGGAGATAGTCTTTGGAAGTTTTCTAAAGTTTAAAGTTTTGCACCCCTTGGCAAGCGGAGCAAGCCTCATGCTCCGGTTATTGGTTGGATTAACCACCTGGAATTCGTGGTCCCTGTTTTGAGGTCGTGTTCCATCTTCCATTCGGGTTCTCCAAGGTTTGGTCGTCCGCACCTCTCAGTGAAAGTTCCACGGATCCCACCAGTCCATTCCAGAGATGTCCAACCTGCCGGTTTTCGGATTCTACATGCTTGTTTGACTCCCTGTCGCTGACAGGGGGTCCACTTGCTCTGGTAAGCACACATCCTTTTCTATATTCATCAAAAAGTGTTTGGAAAGAGGATCAAGTTTGAGTCATTTCCGTGTCTTTTTGATATCATCATCATTATATTTCACTGGGACACTGATATTGATTGATTTTGTATTTTGTTTATGCACATTGGACATTTGTGTTTACTTTTATATAGGGATCAATCCCGATATATATTTTTGTGATTTGAGTCACTCATTTGGGCACTATTTATTAGTTCTATGCTCACTCATGTTTAGCGCTACATTCTTATTCACATATATATATATATATATATATATATATATATATTATTTTTTTTTTCCCACTTCTATTGATTGAACTAGATGGACTCTTTGTTCAGCCAGACTAACTATGTAACTATGTGAGAAAAAATAAAATAAAGTGAAAAAAAATAATTTAATTTTTTTTTTCGGTCTTTTATCATTTAAATAATTAAAAATTAAGTGCAATTTCCTTTGCAAAAGTGAACCGCCTAAATCAACACCAGTCGCCATTGAGAAGATTCTTCCTTTCTTCTGGTCCTGATGACATGACAGGAGATAAAGGAAACTTACCAGTTGGTACATAGACAGAATAAAAAAAAAAAAAACTTGACAAAAGTTCTGGCTCTTTACCCACTTTACTAATTAAGTTGCTTCCAACTGGAGACACTTCCCGTCTGCACTGAAATATGTCAATGCCAAATCCAACTGAACTGAAACCAATGAAACAAACGATCAACTAAAGATAATGCCAACGTGTCCTATGCTGGAAATATACATTCCTTTTCTTTAGACGATAATTGCTAATATCAATTTACACTTTATTTAATTATAGAGTAAAACGTTTTTTATGTACTGTAAGCCAAAGGAAAACCTTACCATATACCGTTACAATAGTTTCAGCTGTTTCTTTTTTGTAATAAACAACGTTCCATCTTTTTCTCTCACATCTGTATCTTCCAGTTGCCTCTGTTGTTATTTTTTCTTTCCGAAAAACAGGACCATTGGAAATAAAAAAGGTGTTATCTTTGAAAAACATAGCTTTGTTTTCAAAACTGTAATCCCAACCATGACATCGGAGAAGCAACGTGTCACCTTCATAAACGTAATTGGCTTGCAAAATCAGCCAGTCTGGAAAGAAAAAGATATAAAAAAAGAAAAAAAACTTTGATACAGATCTCTTTTTAAATATAAATATAATACTCTAATTAACTCATACACACGGTCGGACTTTGTACAAACGTTCCCGTGGATTTTTGTACAAAGGGCGTTGGCTGTGAACTTGTATTGCATACACACGGCAGGACTTTTTCAGCCGACTTTCACCAAATCACGTGTTTTTTCTGCTCTTTACCGCTTAACTTCTGTATTGTTGTCTGATCTTTTGCATTGGTTCTGAGCATGCGTGTTTGTACTTTGTACAAAAGTCCTATGGTTTTTTGTACACACGATCGAACTTTGCTCCATCGGACTTTTGTTGCCGGAAAGTTTGTCCGTTCGCACAGCCAACAAAAGTCTGATGAAGACCGAAAAAGTTGGTCCGATGGAACGTACACACGCTCGGATGTTGCCACAAAACAGCTAATTTGCATGTTTGTTGTCAAAAAGTCTGATCGTGTGCATGGGCCTTTACACAGTCGGAAAAACATTTGTTGGCTGAAAATTTGAGAACCTGCTAGCCAACATTTGTTGGCAGTAAGTCCACCAATAAATGTCCGATGGAGCATAAACACGGTCGGACTTTCCACCAACAAGCTCACATCCAACTTTTGTTGTCGGAAAATCTGATCGTGTGTACGCGGCATTACAATGTAAGCAACCAAAGATGAATACGCATACATAACATGTGATTAAAATGTAACAATATTTGTCATCTCAGAACACAATGAGAACCATTAAGAAATAATAATGGCAATGAAAGCCAAGTGCCTAACATTGATGTATTCTAAAGCAGATTTATAAACCATGTCAACCAATCCATAAGGGTGGGCAAAAATATGGCACAAAGAGGGGTGGGAGGGAAGGGAGTTAGAGGTATAGGGAAAGAGGGAATAGTATGGAAGCAGAAGGATGTATAAGGAGCACCAAAGAGAGAAAAAGTGGAGATAGGACAGGGGTAGAGACCTAGATCATGGGTTGACCTACCCCAGCTACTCACATGGAAGTGAACATTACACGAGTAAGTTCTGCCAATTCTTGGAAGTGTAGCCAACAAGCCCACATAAGGGTGTATTTAGTGGGTGTATCGTGGGTGATGCTCTTCCATTTATTTATTTATTTTTCGAAAGGCTTTTTCTTTCAAGTAAAGGCTTACTTGAATTTTTGTATTTTTTTTTGCTTTTGGTATATTTAGTAATTTATTTTCCTAAATTGGCCATTTCGCAGGTTATATACTGTATTGGTTAATGTGTATGTTATGGCTACGTTTTGCTGTTTTAGAGCACACAGTTAGACATGTTGGTGGTGATTCCCACCTATATTCCCATATTCCTACGACTGCAGCTAAGACCTCTACTTTTAAAGTGTCATTAAACCCCGACTATGAAATAATCCTTTTTCCACCCTATATAGCAGAGTGTTCATACTCGCAAAACTACTTAGTTGCATAGTAGGTGAGGTTGAAAAAAGACACAAGTCCATCAAGTCCAAACTATGTGTGTGATTATATGTCAGTATAACATTGTATATCCCTGACGAGCAGGGCGCCCCCCTCCCCCAAAGCACCCCCCCATGTTGAGGGCATGCGGCTGGTTACGGCTCAGGAGCGGGGGGGCGCTCGCTTGTCCCCACCCCCTTTCCTGACTGGCCGGGCTGCGTGCTCGGACAAGGGTCTGGTATGGATCTTGGGGGGACCCCCACGCCTTTTTTTCGGTGTAGGGGGTTACCCTCAAAATCCATAAAAGGCGACGGGACTCGCAAGGTGTCAATCTCGCCAATCAGCCAAGCGGCGAGATTGACTGATTTCTCTAGTCCCGTCGCACCTCGAGTCACGTTCAAAATGAACGGACTTTACTCTGTGTGTGGGCAAGTCCGTTCATTTGGAAAGTCCATCGGACCTGCATACAGACGGGCGGACTTCCCGCCTGGAACTGGGTCCGGCGGACTGCCGGCGGGAAGATTTAAAACATTTTTTAAATCTAGGTTCGGCGGAATTTTGGGTAGAAAAGAGCCCACACACGATCGGAATGTCCGCCGGGCTATGGTCCGCCGGAAAGTCCCATCGTGTGTACGCGGCATAAGAGGGTCACTCTTACCTTCGCTTTTTTATTTTAAGGAAATGACTGGCTGGATAGATAACATTCAATAGATGGATATTAAACTGGAAATGAACATCAAATACAATGAATCTAGCCATGGCCATTAGAATGAACCTTGCAATAATAGAAGGGATTTCTATTTATGAATGAATGATAATTTATAACAATGATAATAACAATGGTAATTTATAACAATAAATTAATGTAACATTATAATTTATAAGAAAAAATATAAAATTATGTCCAACACATTAACATTATACAGTATACTGCATGTCCATTTTATTATTATAAATTATAATAATAAATGGATGGACACGCCCCATTATAATAGACCTTGCAATTCTCAGGGAGCATCTTGGGCCCAGTCAAGGGAAGATTTAGACTGCCCAATGTTTGTTTCTTGCAGCCCTGTTACCCCCCACCCCCGCAGGGATAACTGTCATTAAATTGATATTTATTCCATTTTGATCATTAAATATGTTTCACTCACCATTACTGATGTCCAGGTGAACAGGGTCACTTTTGCCGCTCTCACCATATGTACACTGGTAAGAGCCTTTATCACCCATTTTAGCATAATATATGTTCCTTACTTGTCCGGTACCATGTTGCATCCAACCGTTTTTGTACCAATAATACACCTGATCATTCTGCCCAGTTGTCTCCACGTCACATATGAGGGCTATGGATTTTTCCATAAAGATCTTATTCCAGTTGGGATCCAAAGTCACCACTGGCCAGTCTACAGCCTCTAAATGTCATTGTGAAAGCAATGAGTATAGAAACATTTATGTCATAGATAAATACAACAGTCTTACAGTAGTTTGTTTGTCCGCAATATTTTTTACACTTCATCCTGATTGAGATAATAATATCAGCGTTTCTCACCCGGGGGAACCATGGCATCACAGGGTACTGTCTGAAGTTTTTGGAGGTTCCCTGCTTTGCCCAGTATGTTTGCCCATTACAATGCATTTCCATGGTGAGGCTTCTGAAGACTCTGATGTGGGAAAGTGAGGGGGGCTGGGGAGGACTGAGTACTCTGGTGTGAGAGGAGGGAGAGGACTGAGGACTCTGATGTGAAAGGAGGGAGACGACTCTGATGTGAATGGAGGGAGAGGACTCTGATGTGAAAGGAAGGAGAGGACTGAGGACGCTGATGTGAAAGGAAGGACAGGATTCTGATGTGAAAGGAGGGAGAGGACTGAGGACTCTGATGTGAAAGGAAGGACAGGACTCTGATGTGAAAGGAGGGAGAGGACTGAGGACTCTGATGTGAAAAGAGGGACAGGACTCTGATGTGAAAGGAGGGAGAGGACTTAGAACTCTGATGTGAAAGGAAGGAGAGGACTCTGATGTGAAAGGAGGGAGAGGACTGAGGACTCTGATGTGAATGGAGGGAGAGGACTCTGATGTGAAAGGAGGGAGAGGACTTAGGACGCTGATGTGAAAGGAAGGACAGGACTCTGATGTGAAAGGAGGGAGAGGACTGAGGACTCTGATGTGAAAGGAAGGACAGGACTCTGATATGAAAGGAGGGAGAGGACTGAGGACTCTGATGTGAAAAGAGGGACAGGACTCTGATGTGAAAGGAGGGAGAGGACTTAGGACTCTGATGTGAAAGGAAGGACAGGACTCTGATGTGAAAGGAGGGAGAGGACTGAGGACTCTGATGTGAAAAGAGGGAGAGGACTGAGGACTCTGATGTGAAAGGAGGGAGAGGACTGAGGACTCTGATGTGAAAGGAAGGAGAGGACTCTGATGTGAAAGGAGGGAGAGGACTGAGGACTCTGATGTGAAAGGAAGAAGAGGACTCTGATGTGAAAGGAAGGAGAGGACTCTGATGTGAAAGGAGGGAGAGGACTGAGGACTCTGATGTGCAAGGAAGGAGAGGACTCTGATGTGAAAGGAGGGAGAGGACTGAGGACTCTGATGTGAAAGGAAGGAGAGGACCCTGATGTGAAAGGAAGGAGAGGACTCTGATGTGAAAGGAGGGAGAGGACTGAAGACTCTGATGTGGGGAAGTGAGGGGGAGAGGACTGAGGACTCTTGTGAAAGAAGAGAGAGGACTGAAGACTCTGATGTGGGAAAGTGAGGAGGAGAGGACTGAGGACTCTGATGTGAAAGGAGGGAGAAGACTGAGGACTCTGATGTGGGAATCCGGGGTGGGAGGGGACTGGGGACTTTGATGTGGGAAAGTGGGGTGGGAGGGACTGGGGACTCTGATGTCAAAGAGGAGACTGAAAACATTAATCTGAAAGGGATAAAGGACGGATGACTCTGATGTGTGTAGCCAGGTGTTGCTGCTGGCTGTGCGATCCTCCCCTGCTCGCCTTTCACTGGACTACTGTGTAAATAGAGTGGGCTGTGTGTGAGCTTCTGTGTTAGAGGAGAGCCGGGCTGTGTGCCTGCTAGCTGGCCCCTCTTCCATCGCTTTGAAAAAACACATAATGAAAAATCCCTTTAAATATAGTGCCTGGGGGTCCCCTTTGTCTGCCTATAAAGTAGCACATCTGTAGCATGTATAGAACCTGCATGGGCAGGGGTTCATCCACTGCTCAACCCCCCACCCCCTTCTGCTGACAGCAGCAAAGCCTATGAGGTGGAGACTGGACAACATAGCAGCTGCAAAGGACACTGGCATATGTAGTGCTGAAGGAGGAATGAATACAGTTGAATCTACAACACCCAGCATTCCCTGCACTGGAGGAGGAGAAGACAGGACTTTTTCTGGGCAATTTACTGGGACTCAGGGCAGCCTAGTGCATCCTCACAGTGCCAAGGGACTGAGCCACTGAGAGCCTTGGAGCGGTGCAGACCTGCGGCCGTGCCTGTCTGTGCGCAACACCAGAGACAGAGTCTGCATAGAAACTTTGTGTTCTGTGGATCATGAGGATTTGCACCTTCTGGGACAACAGACCTCCAAAGTACTGGACCGGATCCATTGCATATCAAGAGTGGTGGTCAGGACAACTGAACTTAACCCCAAACCAGTGGACCCATAAATTGCTGTCACTGTGCCATCAAATGCAGCTACTGTACCCATAAATTGCTGCCAGTGTGCCAATCAATTGCTGCAGTGTGCCCATCAATTGCCGCTACTGTGCCTCATCAATTGCTGCCAGTGTGCCCATCAATTGCTGCAGTGTGCCCATCAATTGTCGCTACTGTGCCCCATCAATTGCTGCCAGTGTGCCCCATCAATTGCTGCCAGTGTGCCCATCAATTGCCGCTACTGTGCCCCAGCAATTGCCACTACTGTGCCCCAACAATGGCTGCCAGTGTGCCCATCAACTGCTGCTACTGTGCCCCATCAAATGCTGCCAGTCGGGACTTACCTGTCTCGCACCGTGTCACGGTGGCATCCTCCATGCTCCTCGATGTCTCTGCTCCTCTCTATCAGGCGTCCAATCACAGCACCTGTTGTATCAGCCAATCAGGTGACAGGTAACTAGACCCGAGCACCTGATTATCTGAGAGGCGGGTCAGTGTTAGGAAAGGGATTTATTTGCTTTCCTAACACAACACTGAGTAAACAGCGAAAGCACAGCATTGTGCCCGCTGTTTACTATTTTAGAAGCCTATTAGAGCCTACGGCATGAATCTATCTATGGTGAGAGAGAGGTGACAGGAGAGAGGGGGCGGCGCTCCTGCGTCCTTTATGGATGCACCGCTACTGCCCCACACTGCCCATAGTTAGTGCCTGTATAGACTGCTCCTTACTAAGCATCATCCATCCATTTCACACTCTTAAAAGAACAGCTTCATGTGCACCACCTTACAGAACGGCCCCAACGTCAGCCGCCTTAAGATTTCACACTACGCGCCAGGTATCACGACAGAGTGCACTTTGGGACACTTCCTTTGAATAGGTTATTACAAAGTTACAGTGAGACTTCAGCTACTGCTGTTATATACCTCAATGTTTAAATAGTTCCTTATTAATGCTGTCAAATCCATGTTATTTGGGTTTAGTTTTAATATGATCAATGTTCATTTCCATACTTAAGGCTAGTATTCAAAATTAGCCTAATCTATTTTAATGTCATCTCTGCCTATCTTCTGGTTTGTGCTTTGCCTTATTATTCCATCCACCACCCACTTGCTTGTGGCCTATTTCTGTGTACTGTATTGGAGTGGTGGCATACTAACGCTTACGTTACACAGGTGTTAGCGGCCTCCAACCTACAACCAGGTGTGTTAGTGGGGACTAAGAAGCTCAAAGGGTCGTGGCTGGACAGAGAACCCATCCTCTCAAGTGGCTCCCGTGGGGGTTAGCGGTACATGTGAAAGGAGAGGACCGAGGACTCTGATATGAAAGGTGGGAAGTGTCAGGGCTGGGCTTAGGCCTTCCTTCTCTGAGCTGGCCGCTCAGCTGTCGGCTAATTTGGCTATCTCTCCACAGTTACTCAGCTGCTGATGATCCTGCTCGTTAATACTTCCTACTTAAGCCGCCCACTCCAGAGGAGCTCTGTCTTCGCCTTGGTCACATCACAGAAACTCTACTGCGATCCTGTTCAAGACTTGCTTTGCTGACATCCCTTCTGGCTCCAAATCCTGCTTGCTGTTCCACTACATTGATCCCTGACTTCTGGCTTGGCTGACTATCCATTCTGGTTACTGAACTCTGGCTATGTTTTGACTATGTTTGTTCTTTTTACTTTATTATTAAACAAGTGTGATTTAACTGTACTTCTGTCTCGGCCTGATTTCATGGTTTCTGACAGGGGGTTACTAAGGACTCTGTTGTGGGAAAAGAGGGGGGGGGGGGGACTAAGGACTATAATGTGAGAAACGACTGAGAGCTCTGCTAGGGAAGTGTTTGACTGAGGACTCTGAAGTAAAAGGGGGAGGATGGTAATGGGGGATCTTATATGAAATGGGGGGGCTAAGGACACTGATGTGAAGGGGGGGGCTGCGGACTCTGATGTGGAAGGGGGGCTGAGGACTCCAAGTTGAAGTCTGGATTAACCACTTGCCGACTGCCGCATGTATATGTACGCAAATGGGCGTACCTGTACGTCCCTTTGAATTTGCTGCCATTCCATTGCATGCGTGCCCACCGCGAGCTCCGTGAGTAGGATCGCGAGTCCCGCGGACTCTATGTCTGTGGGGATACCCACGATCGTCTCCCGGAGAGAAAGAACGGAGAGATGCCGATCAAAACAAGCATTTCCTCATTCTGCCTAGTGACAGTGTCACTGATCACAGCTCTCTGTAATCAGGAACGTGATCAGTGATGTGTCCCACATAGCCCCTCCCCCCACAGTTAGAATCACTCCCTAGGGCACACTTAACCCCTGCAGCAACCCCTCCTGGTTAACCCCTTCACTGCCAGTCACATTTACACAGTAATCAATGCATTTTTAATTGCACTCGCTGTATAAATGTGAATGGTCCCAAAATAGCGCCAAAATTGGCCAATGTGTCCACCATAATTTCACAGTGACAAAATTGTCGCTCTTTTTTTGTTTATAGCGCAAAAAAAACAAAAACGCAGAGGTGATAAAATACCACCAGAAGAAAGCTCTATTTGTGGGAAAAAAAGGATGTAAATTTTGTTTGAGTGCAACGTCGCACGACCGCGCAATTGTCAGTTAAAGCAACGCAGTGCCGAATCGCAAAAAGTGCTCTGGTTGGGAAGGGGTTAAATCCTTCCGGGGGTGAAGTGGTTAATATCAATAAACTGTTTTAAATTGCCATACAAATATATATTTGAAATCAAATCTTTATTATTTTTTGGCAATAACATGGTGCGGGCGGATTTCTGACAGTCACAGGCCCTCCAGCCTGTGTCTTAGAATAAGAGGGAGGTGAAGCCTCCATTAATCTACATGTAATATCCTATCCCCATTGTGTTTAGCTGGTTAGTGGGCGTGGAGGAGGAGGGAGGGAGTGGGCTGTGATTTACCACTGTGTATACGCCCACATGTGTGACTCTATAGTCACATGGGCTGCTCAGATGTGATAGGGAGGAAATGCTCAGCCTAGAAACTCACTGAAAACTGAGCATGTGCAGAGCTGCCAACACTGCTCTGCAATATCCCTAGCTGAATTGGGGACATGGACAGAAGGGGGCGATAGAGAGCAGCAGGATCAGCCAGTTTTTTTTGCAGAGTACAGAAAACGAATCTCATAGTGACTGAGTGAGTATGAACAGCGTGTAATGCATCATTAATTGGTAGGTTTTTATGATGTGGGTTTGGTGACACATTTAACCAGTAGAGGAAACAGAAGGAGAACATTTGATTTTGCTACATTCGCACAGAATGACTACCAGCAATTTCACTGGATGAAAAGCTAGTTAATAGAAAAGAAAGGCAATCGAACAATCATAAGCTGCAATTT
Source organism: Lithobates sylvaticus (assembly GCA_028564925.1). Lineage (NCBI taxonomy): Eukaryota > Metazoa > Chordata > Amphibia > Anura > Ranidae > Lithobates > Lithobates sylvaticus. The sequence goes on from CM053038.1 coordinate 1,698,870, forward strand.
GTACTACTATACTATATAATTACATACTACGCAATGTAAAAAAATAGATAACATGTTTACTTACTGATGTGATGCGCGAAAAGTGCTGAAATATAACAGGGAATTAATAAAATGAATCGGTAAGAAAGTATTGTTGATACATTTTCTGTTAATTGCTTACAGACAGATTTAACACTGACAATACACCAGGCAATAGACATGTGCAAAGACGAAAAATTTGTTCGTTTTCGTTCCATTTTTATTTTTTTATTTTTTTTCATCTTTCGGTTAATTAGTTTCGAAAAAATTAGTAAATTCGGAAATTCTAAAATAAGAAAGAAAGCCCGAAAATTCAAAAGAACGAAAATCTGAAAATTAAAAAAAAAACAGAAAATTTGAAAATCCGAAAATTTGAAAAAAAATTTGAAAATCAGAAAATTTGAAATCTGAAATAATAACTAACTAACTAATAATAGCTAACTACTTAATTATAGTTATTGTAAATTCCTTTCAAATTTGGCTTTTAGTGAACCTAAATGTCGCGTACACACCACCGGACTTTCCGGCAAACTAGGTCCGACGGTCTTCCCGGGGTGAATTCGGCCTTTCAAAACTAACGGACTTGACCACACACGAACGGACTAAGTCCGTTCATTTTGAACGTGATGACGTAAACGGGACTAAACAAGGAAGTTCAATAGCCAGTAGCCAATAGCCTCCCTTGCGTCGTATTTGGCCTGTCGGACAAGCACACAGACGAACGGATTTCCCGATATAAGTCCATCGGAATTGAGTCCGTCGGATAGATTTGAAACATGTTCTATTTTTAGGTTTGCCCTTTTTTTTTTCTGAAAAACGAACGGATTAGCCCACACGCGATCGGATTGTACAACGGACTAATCACGTCGGACGTCGGAAAGTCCGGTCGTGTGTATGCGGCTTAAGGAATACACATTTATCCAAAGTTACGAATTATCCTAAATAACAAATAATAATAGCACTTTAACAATTTAATAGTTGGTAATAATTATTATTAGTTAATTAGTTATTATTTCAGATTTTCAAATTTTCGGGTTTTCTAATTTTTGGATTTTCATTCTTATGTTCGGATTTTCGTTTCTTTTTGAATTTTCGGATTTTAGTTCTTATTTTCAGACTTTCAAATTTTAGAATTTTAGAATTTTTCGAAATTTTTCGAAATTTTAGAATTTATAATTTCCGAATTTTTGGATTTTCAAATTTTCAAATTTTTAAAAATTTTTGAATTTCGGAAAAATTTGTTAAATGGGTTTCATTAATGGAAAATTTTCGAATTAACGAATTTGTCAAATTTTGTCAAAAAATGAAAGCGGTTTAGACATTAATGGCTGTGTGTTGAGTTATTTTGAGGGGACGGCAAATTTACACTGTTATACAAGCTGTACACTCACTACTTTACATTGTAGACAAGTGTCATTTCTTCAGTGTTGTCACATGAAAAGATAGAAGAAAATATTTAAAAAAATGTGAGGGGTGTACTCACTTTTGTGAGATACTGTAATTAGGTAAAGATGTCATTTTATAACAACTATTAAATAATCCTCTCAGCATAATTCTTGGGAACTGGAGGAAGACGGAGGGGTAAATACAATTACTAGACGAGATGTAAAAGATACAACAAATATCAAAAATTGAAAATCAACAAATATTTATGAATGTTCATCATACTTGTATTATTGACAACGGCTTCTGCAAAAGGGACCCAGGACAGTCAGTAGATGAACTGAGATATAAGCCCTCTGATATTATTACACATTTACAGTGCCTTGCAAAAGTATTCACCCCCTTTGGCTTTTTACCTATTTTATTACATTACAACCTTTAGTTCAATGTTTTTTTTTTTTAATCTGAATTATATGTGATGGATCAGAACACAATAGTCTAAGTTGGTGAAGTAAAATTAGAAAAATATATACATAAAACAATTTTTCAGAAATAAAAAACTGATAAATGGCATGTGCGTATGTATTCACCCCCTTTGCTATGAAGCCCATAAAAAGCTCTGGTACAACCAATTACCTTCAGAATTCACATAATTAGTGAAATGATGTCCACCTGTGTGCAATCTAAAGCCCCTTACACACGCTCGGATTATCCGAGGACCAGGTCCGTCGGATCATGTCCGTCGTACTTTGTCCGATGTTGGTTTTGGGTACACACGGTCGGACAAAGTTGTCGGAAAATCCGATCATTCTGAACGTGGTGACGTTTGTTGCATACGACGGGACTACGTAGAGGCTAGTAGCCAATAGCTTTGGTCTTGTAATGTGATCTGAGCATGCGTGGCACTTTGTCCGTCGGAATTCGCTACACACGATCGGAATTGGTGTGATCGGACTTTGTTGTCGGAATATTTATAGAGCAGGAGATAGAACTTTGTCCGTCGGACAATCCGATGGAAAATGTCCGATGGTGCCTATCCGACAACATTGTCCGATAGGACAGAATCCATCGGAAAATCTGACCGTGTGTATGGGGCTTTAGTTGGTGAAGTAAAATTAGAAAAATATATACATAAAACAATTTTTCAGAAATAAAAAACTGATAAATGGCATGTGCGTATGTATTCACCCCCTTTGCTATGAAGCCCATAAAAAGCTCTGGTACAACCAATTACCTTCAGAAGTCACATAATTAGTGAAATGATGTCCACCTGTGTGCAATCTAAGTGTCACATGATCTGTCATTACATATACACACCTTTTTGAAAGGCCCCAGAGGCGGCAACACCTAAGCAAGAGGCACCAGTAACAAAACACTGCCATGAAGACCAAGGAACTCTCCAAACAAGTAAGGGACAATGTTGTTGAGAAGTACAAGTCAGGGTTAGGTTATAAAAAAATATTGAAATGTTTGATGATCCCTAGGAGTACCATCAAATCTATCATAACCAAATGGAAAGAACATGGCACAACAGCAAACCTGCCAAGAGGCGGCCGCACACCAAGACTCACGGACCGGGCAAGGAGGGCATTAATCAGAGAGGCAGCACAGAGACCTAAGGTAACCCTGGAGGAGCTGCAGAGTTCCACAGCAGAGACTGGAGTATCTATACATAGGATGACAATAAGCCGTACGCTCCATAGAGTTGGGCTTTATGGCAGAGTGGCCAGAAGGAAGACATTACTTTCACCAAAAAACAAAATGGCACATTTTGAGTTTGCGAAAAGGCACGTGGGAGACTCCCAAAATGTATGGAGGAAGGGGCTCTGGTCTGATGAGACTAAAATTTAACTTTTTGGCCATCAAAGAAAACGCTATGTCTGGCGCAAACCCAACACATCACATCACCCAAAGAACCAACTGTGAAACATGGTGGTGGTGGCATCATGCTGTGGGGATGTTTTTCAGCAGTCAGGACTGGGAAACTGGCAAAACCTGTAGCACTCTGTGTGTGATTTGAGGCTCGGACGGACGTTCATCTGCCAGCAGGACAATGACCCCAAACACACTGCTAAAGCAACACTTAAGTGGTTTAAGGAAAAACATGTAAATGTGTTGGAATGGCCTAGTCCAAGCCCAGACCTCAATACAATAGAAAATCTGTGGTCAGACTTAAAGATTGCTCTTCACAAGCGCAAACCATCCAACTTGAAGGAGCTGGAGCAGTTTTGCAAGGAGGAATGGGGCATAAATCCCAGTGGTAAGATGTGGCAAGACTCATAGAGACTTATCCAAAGCGACTTGGCTCTACAAAGTATTGACTTTAGGGGGGGGGGGGGTGAATAGTTATGCACATTGACTTTTTCTGTTATTTTGTCCTATTTGTTGTTTGCTTCACAATAAAAAAAAAAAATATCATCAACGTTGTGGGCGTGTTCTGTAAATTAAATGATGCAAATTCTCAAACAATCCATGTTAATTCCAGGTTATGAGGCAACAAAACATGAAAAATGCCAAGGGGGTGAATACTTTTGCAAGACACTGTATATAGCTCTGATATATACCGCAGTGCTGTACAGAGAACACTGAGCCAATTACATAAGTCTCTGTACCAGAGGAGCTTACACTCTAATGTGCCCCCCCCCCACAGTCAAACACTATTATTATGATAGAGTATATAGCTCTGATATATACTGCAGTGCTGTACAGAGAACACTGAGCCAGTTACATCAGTCTCTGTACCAGAGGAGCTTACACTCTAATGTGCCCCTCCCCACAGTCACACACTATTACTATTATATAGTATATAGCTCTGACATATACCGCAGTGCTGTACAGAGAACACCGAGCCAGTCACATCAGTCTCTGTACCAGAGGAGCTTACACTCTAATGTCCCCCCACAGCCACACTATTATTATACATTTATATACAGTAGATCTGACATATACCAGAGTGCTGTACAGAGAACACTGAGCCAGTCACCAGAGGAGCTTACACTCTAATGTCCCCCCACAGTCACACACGCTAAAATTAGTTGAGAGAAAGACAAGTGAATATATTATAACAGTTGCTGGGTTGCTATCAGTTCAACACTTATCTAGGCACTATTCAGTTGATATCAATTAATCAGCTATAAATTAAAAAAAGAAAATGAAAATCTCATACTCACAGATGATTAGAATGAGCCTGATGACCGCCATGGTGCATGTATCCAATGTACTGAGTGCGTTGTTTTCATACATCTGGGGAGAAGTTCACATTTTACTTCCTCTTATTTAATGGACCGTGAATGGAGAAGCTCTGCACGTGTATGGTTGTTGCAGCTGAAGGAGCAGATGTGTTTTTAAGTCAAATTTTCTACACTTTCCTGTCTGGTAAGCCATAACTCTAAAGCAGTGATTCTCAACCAGGGTTCCTCCAGAGGTTGCTAGGGGTTCCTTCAGCATTGGGAAATTTCCACACTCTCAGATAAGTTCTTGATAAGTATTGATCTTTTCAGCTCTCTGTAAGGAGGTAATTCTTCCCAATGACCACAAGTGTGAGGACCATTCTCCCCACTGTCCATCACATTAAAGCGGTCCTGCACACATTTCATTTAGTAAATCTCTTTGCCTTCCAAATCAGGCAAAGAGTACTAAATGAAATGTGTTTTTTTTTTTTCACTTACCTTGATAATCGCTGACTTCCTGTCCTCTGTCTCTGCGGCGGTGGGCGGGGTCTGTGCGGGGATCCTCGTCACGCCGCACTGTCTCCTGGGATCTGGTGTCATTGATCCCAGGAGTCTGTGCGGGCATCTTCCGAAATCTCGCGAGATTTCGGCCACATCTTCCGAAATCTCGCGAGATGTCGGCCACATCTTCCGAAATCTCGCGAGATGTCGGCCACATCTTCCGAAATCTCGCGAGATGTCGGCCACATCTGCGGAAATCTCGCGAGATGTCGGCAGATGTGCCGACATCTCGCGAGATTTCGGAGAACGTGAGCTGCACTTCGCCGTTACTGCGCACGCGCGAGATCGGCGCAGTAACGGCGGTGCATGCTGGGCCATCTGGAGTGCCTGCGTGGGTTCAAATGCCCACAGGCAAGATGGCCCCCAGCATTAAAAAAATTCTAGAAATAATCAATCTATTTGAAAGAAGCTGCTGCCGGTTTACATCCAAGGACACGTGAGTACCTAAACTGCATTGCATAAGCCATTGCATTGCAGTAAAAAAAACAAAAAAAACATAAAGACAGTGCAGAACCGCTTTAATGTATCATGAGTTGTAGATTTCTAATTTTTAGAAGGGGTTCCAGAGAACTATTTCAAGGATTCCTCTGTGTTGAAAAGGTTGAGAAAGGCTGCTCTAAAGCCTCGTACACACGATCGGATTTTCCCATGGGAATTGTGTGATGACAGGCTGTTGGCGGAAAATCTGACCGTTTGTACGCTCCATCAGACAATTGTTGTCAGATTTTTCGCGGACAAATGTTGGATCGCAGGTTTTCAAATTTCTGTTGTCGGATATTCTGAGCATGTGTACACAAGTCCGTCGGACAAAAGTCCAAAGTACAAACACGCATGCTCGGAAGGAAGGACGAGCCGGAAGCGGTCGGTCTTGTAAACTAGCGTTCTTAATGGAGAATTAACATTCGTGATGCACTAAATTATGAAATCTCTAAATGCAGCGCAACATTCTCTTTTTCTTTAATGGGATAATAATGAAGCTGCTTTGCTGGTGATACTGATGGAGTTATTGCAAACAAATTTTCAAAGGCTTTTTTTTCTAGTGATATCAAGAATAATATAATTATGTTTTTTTTTTTTTATTTGGTCAAGTTACCACACACCATTATCTCGTAGTTTTTAAGATCAAAGATACCACTATGTTGGTGTCCCTTGTTCATTTTACATTGTATTCGCTGTGCGCATCTGCTATCCCGATCCTGCGAGCCGACATATAGCTACGATGGTTCACAGGATTGTGCCGACCTGCCGCAGTATAATGACGGCGGCTGGTTGGCAAGCGGTTAAACTGGTGCCCTGACCACTGCCCAGGTTTTCTGTTTTAGGGTGGCTGCTATCTCTTGAAGCATCCTATGGAGTCATGCAGGGACTACAGTTTTGCCTCCCTGCACTGTGGACAGCAAACAATGCACCCACAGCCATCCCCACCACTTCCCCGGTCAGTCGGGTCATCGGCACCCCCACCCCCATCTAGGTCGCGGGCAGCACTCCTCCAGTGGTGGCTTCTCCTTTGTCTCTTCCTCCATGGCATCATGGCAGCTTCTGTCATGCGTCTCCTACCTCCTCTTCCTAGGTGACCAATAAGATTGCCTCTCCTATTGGCTATTTGAAGACGGGTCTCAGGATTGCCCGGGAGGAGTATCAGGAAGACAATAACAAATATTAGTTATTGTTACACAACTGTCAGAAGAGGTGGTTATCGGCTCTCCTCTACCCGCGCCTGGTCAGAGGCGTCCAATCAATGTTGACAGCTGAATTCTGGGATTTAAAAAAAAAATACCCCTGTAGTTCCACCCCTTCCCCCCTGCATTGCAAGGGTTGACTGCTTGTTAAGCCTATGGTTGGAGAAACAAGCTGTAATACTAAGTTCTCCCAACTGGCTTCCACCACACTTTCCCTGAAACCTCTTCTCTTTGGTGCTCCTGCTGGGGAGGGGGTGCCACTCTGACATCATCTCTTGCAATGCAGTACCAGTGGCCCTGCTATGTATGTGAGGACCACAAGGGCTTCAGAGAGAAGAGGAGAGTGCCAGCTGCCCTGGGGTGGGGCAAGGATTAAGATATTACAGCTTATTTCTGTACTCCTAGACTTGTCAAAGAGCCAGCCCTTGCAGTTTGGAGAGCCCCGCTGCAAGGGTATTTTTGGAAAATTCACATAGTAGCTTGAAGTGAAATATACAGTTATTTCAAAATTACATTCAAATACAATCTGCATAAAGTCAATACTTTTTGGGGGTTCAATGGTTCCCCCTTTTTGTAGTACTTGAAAAGTTGATGTAATATCTAAGGAATGGCCTTCAGGGGGTCTATCAAGCTTTATTTAAGCATTTGCACAGCCATCACAAATAACCACCGAATTGGGTTTACTATATGTATTTCCTATGATCATTAGTTCCATCTAGTGGATAAAATGTGGTATTTCACTCAAAAAATCTCAATCAGCAAAATACCGCATCATGGCCACTAGATGGCACTGACAATCAAAATAAACATACAGTGCCTTGAAAAAGTATTCACACCCCTTGAAATTTTCCAACATGTTGTCATGTTACAGCCAAAAACATAAATGTATTTTATTGGGATTTTATGTGCTAGACAAACACAAAGTGGCACATAATTGTGAAGTAGAAGGAAAATAATAAATGGTTTTCAATTTTTATTTACAAAACAATATGTGAAAAGTGTTCGGGGGCATTTGTATTCAGATTCCACTTTGATACCCTTAACTAAAATCTAATGGAACCAATTGCCTTCAGAAGTCACCTAATTAGTAAATAGAGTCCACCTGTGTGTAATTTAATCTCAGTATAAATACAGCTGTTCTGTGAAGCCCTCAGAGGTTTGTTAGAGAACCTTAGTGAACAAACAGCATCATGAAGGCCAAGGAACACACCAGACAGGTCAGGGATAAAGTTGTGGAGAAGTATAAAGCAGGGTTGGGTTATAAAAAAAAATATCCCAAGCTTTGAACATCTCACGGAGCTCTGTTCAATCCATCACCCGAAAATGGAAAGAGCATGGCACAACTGCAAACCTACCAATACATGGCCGTCCACCTAAACTGACCGGCCGGGCAAGGAGAGCATTCATCAGAGAAGAGCCAAGAGGCCCATGGGAACTCTGGAGGAGCTGCAGAGATCCACAGCTCAGGTGGGAGAATCTGTCCACAGGACAACTATTAGTCGTGTTCTCCACAAATCTGCCCTTTATGGAAGAGTGACAAGAAGAAAGACATTGGAGAAAGAAAGTCATAAGAATTCCTGTTTGTAGTTTGTGAGAAGCCATGTGGGGGACACAACAAACATGTGGAAGAAGATGATCTGGTCAGATGAGACCAAATTTGAATTTTTTGGCCTAAAAGCAAAACGCTATGTGTGGCGGAAAACTAACACTGCACATCACCCTGAACACACCATCCCCACTGTGAAACATGGTGGTGGCAGCATCATGTGGTGGGGATGCTTTTCTTCAGCAGGGACAGAGAAGCTGGTCAGAGTTGATGGGAAGATGGATGGAGCCAAATACAGGACAATCTTAGAAGAAAACCTGTTAGAGTCTGCAAAAGACTTGCGACTGGGGCGGAGGTTCACCTTCCAGCAGGACAACGACCCGAAACATCCAGCCAGAGCTACAATGGAATGGTTTAGATCAAAGCACATTCATGTGTTAGAATGGCCCAGTCACAGTCCAGACCTAATTCCAATTGAGAATCTGTGGCAAGACTTGAAAATTGCTGTTCACAGACGCTCTCTATCCAATCTGACAGAGCTTGAGACATTTTGCAAAGAAGAATGGGCAAAAATTTCCTCTCTAGATGTGCAAAGCTGGTAGAGGCATCCCCGAAAAGACTTGCAGCTGTAATTGCAGCAAAAGGGGGTTCTACAAAGTATTCACTCAGGGGGGCGCCATACAAATGCCCCCTCACACTTTTCACATATTTATTTGTAAAAAATATTGAAAATAATTTATGATTTTCCTTCCACTTCAGAATTATGAGCCACCTTGTGTTGGTCTATCACATAAAATCCCAATAAAATACATTTGCGTTTTTGGTTGTAACATGACGAAACGTGGAAAATTTCAAGGGGTATGAATACTTTTTCAAGGCACTGTATTATACACAATATGGTGATAATTCATGATGACAGCTGTGTGAGTGCTTTAACATACTTATAAACAGCTGGTGGTTTCCTACTGAAGAAGCGGTACGTTGGAAACCCTAAGCCAGTGATGGTGAACCTTGGCACCCCAGATGTTTTGGAACTACATTTCCCATGATGCTCATGCACTCTGCAGTGTTAGTGGAGCATCATGGGAAATGTAGTTCCAAAACATCTGGGGTGCCAAGGTTCGCCATCACTGCCCTAAGCCATGCAATGGCTATTTACACAGACTTTACTTGAACTTTATACTGGAATAACTTTATTTTGGACTTCAACACTCTGGTTGGGTAGTCAGGTCTATATCTCTTCAGTATTAATTTGAAGTAGCCTTGGAAGCCCTTTGGTGGACACGTTCCTGGCCAAGCTGTGGAGGTGGAGGGTCTGGCTGGGGTTACCTGAATAACAAGATTGACCGAACAGAATTACAAATCTCTTGGTTGGTAAAACTTCCTATATTTGTATTTCAACCAGTTTTCACAAATTTAATTACATCCCCATCCCAAGGGGGTAAGAGGAGACCTGACCCCGGAGAAGGTCTTCTGTAGGCTTTCTGGAATATAATATAAACCGTTCAGTGCACCTGACTGCTGGGCAGAGCAGGAAAACCCAAAGCAGTCACAGGAAGTCAGATGATGTGATTTGCAAGACGCCCCCGGTCTCCCCCCCCCCCCCCCATGGTGGACATATACGGCAAAGGTGAACCTCTGAGTATTTCCATCAACCTGAGACACCCGTCTGATCAGAAACAACAAGAATTTACATTCTGAGTCATACCGGAGAAAAGTACAACGTTCTCACTTCTTCTTCTCTTTCTTTTTTTAAATGACAACCTCCAACAAGTGGTTAAAAAAAAAACCACAAAAGCAACAAAAAAATCAAAATGACAATTCATTGCAGGAAGTCCTCAGGGGGAGCCACAGTGTGTAAGGAATTCAACATTTATATGTTATACATAAAGCCCCAGACTAAACTAAAGTGTTTTTTTTTTTTTATTCCTGTCTGTGAGCCGACTGAGAATATTCCCCTCTCCATCACTCCTAGTAGAGCGGGTCCCCGGGACAGGAAGTGTGGGGGGTGGGGGGATCTCTCTGGTAGGGGCACAGATAAGAGGATATTAAACTGAAAAAAATAATGTCTGGAGCTAGACTTTAACCTGTGCATGACCAAAGGTCAGTGAGCCTAGATCAGAATAGGCATAGGTCAGTTACTGGGACAATACCTCTAGAATTAATTTGCCTAGCAAAAAAATATATTACATTTTTTTAAGGACATATGAGGCTTTTATTATTTTAATATTCATTTTACTTGTGTATATTATTATTATTGTTATTAGTAGTATTAAGCCCCATACACACGGTCGGATTTTCCGATGGATTCTGTCCTATCGGACAATGTTGTCGGAAATTCCGACCGTGTGTAGGCACCATCGGACATTTTCCATCGGATTGTCCGACGGACAAAGTTGTATCTCCTGCTCTAAAAATTTTCCGACAACAAAGTCCGATCACACCAATTCCGATCGTGTGTAGCGAATTCCGACGGACAAAGTGCCACGCATGCTCAGATCACATTACAAGACCAAAGCTATTGGCTACTAGCCTCTACGTAGTCCCGTCGTAGGCAACAAACGTCACCATGTTCAGAATGATCGGATTTTCCGACAAATTTGTCCGACCGTGTGTACGCAACACCAGTGTCGGACTAAATCCGTCGGAAAAAATCTGATGGATTTTGTGGTCGGATTTTCCGACCGTGTGTACGGGGCATTACAGTTATTGGTATTAGTGCATTAACAAAGATAATAATAATAATAATAATACTTTGTATTATTATTATAATAATAATAATAATTAGTAGTAGTAGTGGTGGTAATATGAGTAGATATATCACATTTATTATTAGTATAGTAAAATAGTAATAAAACAAAAGTGTCCGGGGAGCAAAACAAAAGTGTCCTGGGAGCAAAACAAAAGTGTCCAGAGAGCAAAACAAAAGTGTCCTGGGAGCAAAACAAAAGTGTCCAGGGAGGAAAACAAAAGTGTCCTGGGAGCAAAACAAAAGTGTCCGGGGAGGAAAACAAAAGTGTCCTGGGAGCAAAACAAAAGTGTCCTGGGAGCAAAACAAAAGTGTCCAGGGAGGAAAACAAAAGTGTCAGGGGAGCAAAACATAAGTGTCCGGGGAGGAAAACAAAAGTGTCCTGGGAGCAAAACAAAAGTGTCCTGGGAGCAAAACAAAAGTGTCCAGGGAGGAAAACAAAAGTGTCCGGGGAGGAAAACAAAAGTGTCCGGGGAGGAAAACAAAAGTGTCCGGGGAGCAAAACAAAAGTGTCAGGGGAGCAAAACAAAAGTGTCCCGGGAGCAAAACAAAAGTGTCCTGGGAGCAAAACAAAAGTGTCCAGGGAGGAAAACAAAAGTGTCCTGGGAGCAAAACAAAAGTGTCCGGGGAGGAAAACAAAAGTGTCCTGGGAGCAAAACAAAAGTGTCCTGGGAGCAAAACAAAAGTGTCCAGGGAGGAAAACAAAAGTGTCAGGGGAGCAAAACATAAGTGTCCGGGGAGGAAAACAAAAGTGTCCTGGGAGCAAAACAAAAGTGTCCTGGGAGCAAAACAAAAGTGTCCAGGGAGGAAAACAAAAGTGTCCGGGGAGGAAAACAAAAGTGTCCGGGGAGGAAAACAAAAGTGTCAGAGGAGCAAAACAAAAGTGTCCGGGGAGCAAAACAAAAGTGTCCGGGGAGGAAAACAAAAGTGTCCGGGGAGGAAAACAAAAGTGTCCGGGGAGCAAAACAAAAGTGTCCGGGGAGGAAAACAAAAGTGTCAGGGGAGGAAAACAAAAGTGTCAGGGGAGCAAAACAAAAGTGTCCGGGGAGGAAAACAAAAGTGTCCAGGAAGCAAAACAAAAGTGTCCGGGGAGCAAAACAAAAGTGTCCGGGGAGGAAAACAAAAGTGTCCGGGGAGGAAAACAAAAGTGTTCGGGGAGCAAAACATAAGTGTCCGGGGAGCAAAACAAAAGTGTCCGGGGAGGAAAACAAAAGTGTTCGGGGAGCAAAACATAAGTGTCCGGGGAGCAAAACAAAAGTGTCCGGGGAGCAAAACAAAAGTGTCCGGGGAGGAAAACAAAAGTGTCCGGGAAGCAAAACAAAAGTGTCCGGGGAGGAAAACAAAAGTGTCCGGGGAGGAAAACAAAAGTGTCCGGGGAGGAAAACAAAAGTGTTCGGGGAGCAAAACATAAGTGTCCGGGGAGCAAAACAAAAGTGTCCGGGGAGCAAAACATAAGTGTCCGGGGAGGAAAACAAAAGTGTCCGGGGAGCAAAACAAAAGTGTACGGGGAGGAAAACAAAAGTGTCAGGGGAGCAAAACAAAAGTGTCCGGGGAGGAAAACAAAAGTGTCCGGGAAGCAAAACAAAAGTGTCCGGGGAGCAAAACAAAAGTGTCCGGGGAGGAAAACAAAAGTGTCCGGGGAGGAAAACAAAAGTGTTCGGGGAGCAAAACATAAGTGTCCGGGGAGCAAAACAAAAGTGTCCGGGGAGGAAAACAAAAGTGTTCGGGGAGCAAAACATAAGTGTCCGGGGAGCAAAACAAAAGTGTCCGGGGAGTAAAACAAAAGTGTCCGGGGAGGAAAACAAAAGTGTCCGGGGAGGAAAACAAAAGTGTCCGGTGTGGAAAACAAAAGTGTCCGGGGAGGAAAACAAAAGTGTCCGGGGAGGAAAACAAAAGTGTCCGGGGAGGAAAACAAAAGTGTTCGGGGAGCAAAACATAAGTGTCCGGGGAGCAAAACAAAAGTGTCCGGGGAGGAAAACAAAAGTGTTCGGGGAGCAAAACATAAGTGTCCGGGGAGCAAAACAAAAGTGTCCGGGGAGTAAAACAAAAGTGTCCGGGGAGGAAAACAAAAGTGTCCGGGGAGGAAAACAAAAGTGTCCGGTGTGGAAAACAAAAGTGTCCGGGGAGGAAAACAAAAGTGTCCAGGGAATAATAATTTATTATTATTATTATTATTAGTAGTAGTAGTAGTAGTAGTAGTAATAGTAGTAGTAGTAGTAGTAGTAGTAGTAGTAGCAGCAGTAGTAGTAGTAGTATCACATTTATTTTTTATTTGTACATGAATTACCATTATTATTATTATTATTAGTAGTAGTATCACATTTATTAGTATTAGAATAATAATCATTATTATTATTAGTAGTGGTAGTATGAGTAGTTATATCACATTTATTATTAGTAGTACATTAATTATGATGTTGATGATGATTATTATTATTACACTTAACATTAGTAGTAGTGTATACATTGTACATGTATTATTATCAGTAGTAGTAGTTATTATTATTGTTGTTATTATTCATTATAGTAGTAGTAGTATCACATTTATTATTATTATTATTAGTACATTAATTATTATTTTTATTGTTTGTAGTAGTAGTTTTATCATATTTATTATTATTATTATTATTATTATACCATTTACATCACATAGTGTAGTAGTTTTATCATATATATATATCATTTTGTTTTTTTATGCATTCACTGGAGAGGACGACTGCTATAAAGAGGTAATTTCCCAGGATGTTGCTTAACTGTTTTTTTTTTTCATCTTTTCTTCACTAACTTCTGCAATCTCTAATATCACCACAAGGTGGAGCCACATATTTTCCATTTCCTTTTTCACAACACTTTCCTCGATTTTAGTGCCCTTTATTATTATTATTATTATTATATTTATATTATATTATATTATATTATATTATTATTAAATATATTTACTGATTTTAAAACTGAAACCACTGAAAACAAGTGTGTAGGAAATTTGGTTTATGCCAAACATAGAATATAATCTCTGTAGGGAAAATAAACATGATATACGGTAAGTAAATCAAATACTATGCAAATACTCTACAGTAGCTTATAAATAAAATAAACAGATATCGGGTCTTACCAGTAGAGTGCTATCTCTATTATATGATTAACTGTTTATATTAATATATGTATATATCATTTTTTTTTCTTTTTTTCTTGAAGAAGGAGCTTAAATCCAAGATTTTAAGCTTTTCTCAGAACAGTAATAGAGGAAAAACCTTACAATAGGGACGTTTGTTTAATTTTAAAATCTCTCCCTTTGAAGATAATGAAGCAAATATAGGAAACAACGATATATATATATATATATATATATATATATATATATATATATATATATATATATATATATATAATAAATATAATAATAATAATAAAAATGTGTTTTTAAACCTTCCTACTCTACAAAAAAAAATACTTTAAATATACTTTGCCAGGTCTGTGTGGAAACATTCACTCTCTCTGCGGTTAATTGATTTTATCTCATCATACTTATTGCTGTGACTGCAAAAGCACTCATCTGTATTAGGTTTGCTTTATCAGATATCTGTTTTTTGTGCTGTTTTTTTGCTGTGTATTATGCTATTTTTTATGCTGGGTTTTATGCTGGGTTTTATGCTGGTTTTTGTGCTGGGTTTTATGCTAGTTTTTATGCTGGTTTTTATGCTAGTTGTTATGCTGGTTTTTATGCTGGTTTTTATGCTGGTTTTGTGCTAGTTTTTATGCTGGGTTTTATGCTAGTTGTTATGCTGGTTTTTGTGTTGGTTTTTATGCTGGATTTTATGCTGGTTTTGTGCTGGGTTTTATTCTAGTTTTTATGCTGGTTTTTATGCTAGTTGTTATGCTGTTTTTTGTGTTGGTTTTTATGCTGGATTTTATGCTGGTTTTTGTGCTGGGTTTTATTCTAGTTTTTATGCTGTTTTTTATGCTAGTTGTTATGCTGGTTTTTATGCTGGGTTTTATGCTGGTTTTTATGCTGGTTTTGTGCTAGTTTTTATGCTGGGTTTTATGCTAGTTGTTATGCTGGTTTTTGTGATAGTTTTTATGCTGTGTTTTATGCTGGGTTTTATGCTAGTTTGTATGCTGGTTTTTGTGCTGAAAAGGGGAAAGGGGGTGAAGGTGCCCGGCATTGAGGTGGTTAACTATTAGTAATACAATGTTGTTGTATACATTGTCTTTACTCTTAATAAACTTGAAAGAACAAATTTGGGGGCCCGAGAATGAATACTAATTGCCATAAATTTTAAAATAACTTAAAATAATTTAAAAAGTGGTCAGAAACACCTTATGTTTCGGAAGATAAATAAGAAGGTGTCAGTAGATGGAACCGTGTGCTCTTATCTTTCCTTGTGACATTCTGCGTGCCGAGAACGGGTGAGATTTTCACACTTCCCCTTATTGGATGGTAGCCATTAGCCACAGTCTAAAACCAGCAATTCCTGCAATCTACTCACACACATACTGCATCCTCTTTATTTCAAAACTTTCACACCCACTTACCTAAATGTGAACCCTACGATATTTGACTCACGCAATGGTCCATATATAGTCTATGTGTAGACAAGCCCCTTACAACTAGGGATGAGCCGAACACCCCCCCCCCCCCCGGTTCGGTTCGCAGTAGAACATGCGAACAGGAAAAATATTTGTTTGAACACGCGAACACCGTTAAAGTCTATGGGACACAAACATGAAAAATCTAAAGTGCCAATATCCAAGGTCTGGTATGAATATTAAGGGGAACCCCGAAACCAAAATTAAAAAAAAAAAATGGCGTGGGCCCCCCCCCCCAAAAATCCATGCCAGACCCTTATCCGAGCATGCAACCTGGCAGGCTGCAGGAAAAGAGGGGGGAATGAGAGAGTGCCCCCCTCCTGAACCATCCCGCCCTCAACATGGGGAGCGTGCTTTGGGGTACGCCCCAAAACACCCTGTCCCCATGTTGATGGGGACAAGGGCCTCATCCCCACAACCCTTGCCCGGTGCTTGTGGGGGTCTGCGGGCGGGGGGCTTATCGGAATCTGGAAGCCCCCCTCTAACAAGGGGACCCCCAGATCCTGGCCTCCCCCGTGTGAAATGGTAACGGGGTACAAACGTACCCCTACGATTTCACAAAAAAAGTGTCAATATGGTAAAAAAACACAAGACACGGCTTGGGACAAGTCCTTTATTAAAAAATAAAAAAATAAAAGTGTCCCACGAAGTCCATTCATCTTCTTCTTCTCTCACTCCCTCCAGGAGTGGAGGAGTGGAGGAAAAGCCGATAAACGTCTCTTCCTATTTACACTGTGATCAGCTGTGATTGGTCACAGCTGATCAGGTGGTAAAGAGTCTCCATCAGAGGCTCTTTATTAAGATCAACGCCACATCAACGATGGACGCACTGAGCGCCCCTGAGCGCTAGCAATGTTATCCTGCTGGATGTCATATGACGCCCAGTTGGGATAACTGAACCACTTCCGGGCCATCATTCTGCTATAGGCCGGGCGGGAAGTGGTTAAGCACCACCAAAAATGTTTATATTTTCTGAAAGCAGAGACCCTGGAGAATAAAGTAACAGTAGTTGCAATTTTTTTTATTCCACATGATAGTTATCAAACACATTAATTCAGGAAAAAATACACTAAAAATATTTTCTTGCAAGCAAGTACCCACTTTTTTTTTGTAAAATATAAAAGATTGCATTAAGTAAATAGATACCAAACATGTCAAGCCTTAAAATTGTTAAATCTCAAAAAACTATGCTACACAAAATTGTCCATATGCAATGATTTGAAAGCCTTTACAGGTTATAAATTTAGGATTAACTGTGAATTATATTCCTAGAATTATTGCTTTCAGTCCGACGTTCATGGTGATAACTCACATGTGCCATGCCCTACGTTGTGTGTTTGAATTGTGTTGTGTACAGCGGTGAAAATAGAACAGAAATATAAATGAAAGGCAAAACACTTATGTATATAAATAAAATACATTATAAATACATTTTTCCCTTTTTTTTTATAAGTGATCACACTACCTCTGTTCTCAGCTGCATAAGAGCTGGAAGGGGGAGAAACAGCAGCACACTGATCTTTCCAGTGAATGGCAGAGCAGGGTGTCGGAACAAGTCTGATCTTGTCAGGGATGTGCTGGCCATAGCGCTACTAATGCTCAGGGGCGGAAGCAATTGTGCATGTGCAGGTGCCATCCCGCAAGTGGCCATCGTGCCAGGCACACGAAGGTGCGCATGCGCACGAATATTCGCGCACACGCAGCATGCGCCAAAGTGCACGCGCGTGCGTCAATAGACGTTGGTGCCAAGTGCCATATATAATGCTTTGCTGTACCAGTGTTCCTGAAATCTTGTTATTTCTGTATCCGGCTTGTCCCTGACTCCGTTGAATCTCTCCTACCTTTGACCCTGGCCTGAATCTGCTTCTTGTCTCTTGCTCATCTGCCTGAACTCACGTTGCCAATCTCTGCCTGTACCCTGGCTATTCTTGGCCTGCCGCCTATGCCTGCATCTGATCGTCCGTTACCAACCCGGCTTGTCTGACCTGTGTCTCTTCTGCCTGGTCCCCGCTGCCTGCTGCCACCAGCCTGGAAATCTGATGGCCTGCCAAAGCCTGCAGTTTAACCTTGTGGTCCACCCTGGTGACACATCCACCACACGGAAGACGATCCAGGCACCCATACACCACCACGCTCTTGCGGCCACTGTTACAACATGGGTGGTGCCTAAACCGGGGGTTGTATGAGAGGCCTTCCCTCTGCACGTCAGGCTCAACCGTCAGGTACGTGAAAGATCATTGGAGGTGAGCCGGCTAGGTTCCCAGCACAGCTAGACAACTGATCACACTGTGTGGTCAGTTATTAATAGGAAAGCAGAGGGACTGGTTGGAACACCAGAAATCTCACACAAAGGAAGCAAAACAAAGATAACAAGATACATTTCCATACATGTATATGGTGGTACAGAGCAGGCACATATAACATACAACTGGAGGATTTTTTTTCGCTAGTAACATCAAGAAATTAAATATTGCTCTAGTAAGATATGTATAGTCATGACAATGTTTTTTCAAGCTTAATTGTTATATAATTTATAATAAGTACGGTAACTAAAACTTAATTTGGGTGTTTTTTTTTTCTTTGTTTTTTTCAGACCAGCTTGGAAAAACCTTCATCAGTTGGCCATACACTCGGTCCTAATGTGGTGGAGTAAAATAAGCACAGCAGCAAGAAGGACACAACCTGACAACACCTGATAGATCACAGAAGACTTTGTTGAAGTTCTTTCTGGAAAAACAAATAAAAAACAAAAAGTTATAAAATGATGTCTACAAATACAATTTATGTAACAGATAATTTAGCTACATTTACTTGTGTTTTAATTGATTAGTACAATTGGAAACGTAAAATTTGAATTTCACCTTAACGTGAACCCGAAACGTAACAGCAGTGCTAAAGTGCAGAACCTTATGGTGCCTCCAGGGGGCCTGGCCTAGATGGAGGTGGCAGGTTCCTGCTGGGTGTCCCTGTTGCTAGGCAACGGGTCACTCCATCTGCCAGCAGCCACACACCCCTGCCTCTGGCTACACTTCTCCAATTGTCTATGCTTCTCTAGAACCAGATTTAGGCATCACAAGCCCAAGGACCTGGGCTTGTGATAGCAACAGCTACCTAGCTCCCTTCCTGTCATGCCCAGCTTGATGTGCTACTTGTCGTTTCAATCACTTCTTGCTGACCACTATCTTACACCCAGACTACTCTTTTGGATTGCCATCTCGATTCGACCTTGGAGTAACTACTGGATTACGCTTGCTCGCTGCCTGCCCTGACCTTGGAACTGTCCAGTGGATCACACTTGTTCTGCTACCTGCCCTGACTTCATAACTAGTTAGTGTATTACGCTTGCTCCCTTCCTGCCCTGACCTCAGAACTGTTTACTGGATTATGTATGCTTTCTATCTGCCCTGACCTTGGAGCTGTCTATTGGATCATGCTTGGTTGCCCCCTTACCTTGCCTTTGGAGCTGTCTACTGGATTGTGCTTGGTTACCTCCGTACCTTGACTTTGGAGCTGTCTACTGGATTATGCTTGGTTGCCCCCCTTACCTTGACTTTGGAGCTGTCGACTGGATTATGCTTGCTTGATTCCTGCCCTGACCTTGGTGCTGTCTATTGGATTATGCTTGCTTGCTCCCTTCCCTGACCTTAAAACTGTCTACTGGACCATGCTTGCTTGCTCCATTCCCTGACCTTGGAGCTGTCTAGTGGATTACACCCTGACCTCAAAACTATTTATTGGATTACACTTGCTCTCTTGAGGCCCTAACCTTGGAACTGTATATTGGATTATGCTTGATCGCTTCCATCCCTGACCTTGGAAACTGTCTATTGGATTACGCTTGCTCATTTCCTGCCCTGACCTCGGAACTGTCTATTCGATTAAGCTTGCTCGCTTCCTGCGCTGGCCTTTGAACTGTACACTGGATTATGCTTGCTCGCTTCCTGCCCCGACCTTTGAACACTCTACTATAACACAATTGCTCACTTCC
Organism: Lithobates sylvaticus; assembly: GCA_028564925.1. NCBI lineage: Eukaryota > Metazoa > Chordata > Amphibia > Anura > Ranidae > Lithobates > Lithobates sylvaticus. The sequence continues at coordinate 1,718,551 of CM053038.1, forward strand.
TGCCCTGACCTTTGAACACTCTACTATAACACAATTGCTCACTTCCTGCCCCGACCTTTGAACACTCTACTATAACACAATTGCTCACTTCCTGCCCTGACCTTTGAACACTGTACTATAACACAATGGCTCACTTCCTGCCCTGACCTTTGAACACTCTACTATAACACAATTGCTCACTTCCTGCCCTGACCTTTGAACACTCTACTATAACACAATTGCTCACTTCCTGCCCTGACCTTTGAACACTCTACTATAACACAATGGCTCACTTCCTGACCTGACCTTTGAACACTCTACTATAACACAATGGCTCACTTCCTGCGCTGACCTTTGAACACTCTACTATAACACAATTGCTCACTTCCTGCCCTGACCTTTGAACACTCTACTATAACGCAATTGCTCACTTCCTACCCTGACCTCAGAACTGTCTATTGGATTATACTAGCTTATTACTTGCTCTGACCTCAGAACTGTCTACTGCATTATGCATGTTCACTACCTCCCCCAACCTCAGCACTACCTACTGGATTACACTTGCTTGCTTCTTGCCCTGACCTCAGCAATATCTACTGGATTATGCTTGCCGCTGCCTATCCTGACCCAGTACTTTACCGGGACAACTAACCATAGGCATCATCTGCCAGACCAGCCTCAAGACTACAGGTACCTTTCCTATTCTCATTTGCTTAGTCCTGGTTCCATCTGGCCTGAAACATCTGCATTTTGCCCTATGACCTGGAAGTAACCATGTACCAGTAGGCCTGCTTGTCTTAGGGGAAGAGGAAGGGGGTCATAAAGGCAAAAGAAACTCTTGGTGACTCTAATTCCTGGACTAGTCATTGAGCTGCTTGCCACACTTGGATTCTAAGTTATTTGATTAGCTCTTTCACTTTCCTATTCCTATTGCAGCCTATCCAGTTTGTCAATGATCTCAACAGCACCAAATGCTCTGCTCATTATTTCGATAAGCATCCCTCCAAAAATCTAAATTTTGACGTGTTCCTGAAAAGCAGAAGTCATTTATTACAGTTCCCCTTTTCCCTTGTTTTCTCTTTTTTCCTTTCTTATTTCAAAACATACAAAGTTCCTGTTTTAATTTAAGCAACGCTCAAGAAAATTCTGCAAGAAAATGTGCAATGTGCGAGAAAAGAAAACCTCAGACATGAAATAAGAACAAAGCATAACTCTCTATAGCGTGTACTTGTCTCAATCCAGAGCACTAAGTGTCATTTCTGTCTGTTGCCTCCTTCCTCTGCTATCAGCATGAGTCACTTTTTGACAAGTTTTGCTGACACCAACTGAAAAAAGGTGACAGGGAAGGGATCTCCAGCATGCAGCCTGTGATTGATAGCCTCAGGTCTTTTCCTGTGTGGTGAGTGAAGGCCCCCTACTTTTCAGAGCTGAGAGATCTTGTGTAAATTCTACACTTCAAATGTATGTAGAGTAGAGGAGACTGTTTATGTAGGAGGGTTTGTTTAATCTCTAGTCACTATACTGGGCATATGGAAGTGTTTACAATCACTTTAATGAAAATTTTGAAAGGAGTGGAAATTACAATAGCGTTTAGATTATATAAGAATTTAGTGATTGAGTTTACATTTACTTTAAATCAATAGAGTTTATTTAAGAAAGGTAAATAGGCTGTTCTCTTAGCAAAGTGAACTTTCACATTACAAGTGAATTTTCCCTTAGCTTTGTGATTGAGGTGAAGCTTTGGTGACTACCATTATCCAATCATCGTGTGCAACCAAAAATCAATTTTTTTTTTTTTCTTTGCATGTTATTGGGTACTCTTTGCAAGGTGAGCAAATCCCTAAAGCCCCATACACACGGTCGGACTTTTTCATCAATTTGGTCCGATCGGACAAGGTTGTTGAAAAATCAGACCGTGTGTATGCACCATCGGACAGTGTTCGTCGGTTTGTCCGTCGGACAAAGTCTTATCTCCTGCTGGAAAGATTTCCCTTCAACCCGGTCCGATCACACCAAATCCGAGCGTGTGTACGCTTGTCCGACCGGACAAAGTGCTACGCATGCTCAGATCACATTACAAGACCAAAGCTATTGGCTACTAGCCTCTACGTAGTCCCGTCGTAGGCAACAAACGTCACCACGTTCAGAATGATCGGATTTTCCGACAACTTTGTCCGATCGTGTGTACGCAAAACCAACATCAGACAAAGTATGACGGACATGGTCCGACGGACCTGGTCCACGGATTGTCCGCGCGTGTGTATGGGGCTTTAGGGTTTTGTTTACACTTGCGGTTGAAGGGCGGTACTCCCCCCCAATCCAGTCCACCTTAAGCTGCAAAGGAGTTAACAGATGTGGGTGTATGCTGGCTGCGGGGACCCAGGGACACACACATGCTGTCGCCAAACGCCAGTCTTATTAAGTAGTGGTGGTTTTAGACAGCATTCGTCCCCCGGTACTGAGTCCACTGCAGAACTTTGTTTTTTCGGTCCTTGAATGTCCCCTATGGTCACCTTTAGCACATGGTTCTCTGGACACAGATAGACACCTTTGACCCTTTAGTGATTTGACTAATATTTCAGGTGACCAAGAAGGCTTGTACCTCTAGTTGGACAGCATCCACTGAAGAAGTCCGATATATGGGTGAAACATGTTGGGAACTCCATCTTATAATGCTGTATCAATAACATCTTGTTTATCTGTACTCGCCATGTGTTGTGTTTTAACAATTTTTTATTTTTTATAAAATAAAAAAATTCTTATATATTTTAGTTGTTACTGCTTTTAAAATTAATTTGCACCTGAAAAATCCCAATCCCTCCTTCTACATTTAACAATTAAAACCCCCTGTCACATTCAGTGGGCTGTACCACCCATCGAACGCAAACCCATTTAGGTAAATGGAGCCGTACTGCAATGCACATGGTTTCAGTGCCGTGGTGTAGACTTTTAGGGGTGGTGATGAGGCGGCATAATGCCCTAAGGCTCCACACCGCTCCTAAGCCTTTAACACCTTTGTTAAGACAAACAGGGTTCAAATCTACTCTACAGCAACTCCAAAAACTCCAGCAACATTATGATTAAGCTCCTTGCCGAGTGAAACGCGTTGGGTTGTGTTCATCTTTGACGGAGTGGTTGTTTCATTGGACTGATGAATAACTGGATGTGATGCATTTCTGAGTGAGCAATTCTCTTTCTATTCCTGGAGTTCTTGTAGGGTTAATCCGATGGCTATCAAGAACCTGCTCCTGTTATTGGTGAGAGTCAGGAGATAGGAGCCTTGAGCAGAGCAAGTATCTTCTGTCTGTTCTAGTACCTCCAATGAGATATCTTCCTGCACAGTACAGACAGGGTAAATTATGGCAAACACAACTCCCCATCCCAGTCATAACAAAGTAGAATTGTTTCCTTCCTGGAAGTTCCATTAAAGAGCATTTGAAAAAGGCAAGCTACAATTGTTATGCTATGTGAATCATGGGAACATGTAGCAAATGTACAGTAAATAAGGTATTATCCCAATTTGGCTGCAACAGTGGAAGACAAAAAAAAGTTATAAATCTTAAACTTACTTTGTAGCTTTACTTGAAAAAGCTGTGTGCAGTAGTGGACCCAGTAATTGGTAAAAAGCTCTGCTCTGAAGACCCGCTCATCGTTGGCGGTTACCCGAGACAACCGTAAAGATCCGTCACTCGTGGCAGAAAGTCTCCCGGAGTAGAAATTATTCTGACGCTCTATACGACCCGGCCTAGTGATTGCTAGGTGATCGATGTTATTAATATCCCAAACAATAGATGCTACTCCTGAACGGCTGGGAACTTCTAGAGTAACAGTGTCCCCAAGGCGATGAAACAATTGTCTTGTGCCAGTACATGATTCTGTAGGCTCTATTAAAAGACCAAAAAAAAAGTTGAGTTTAACCATTTGCCACTCAGGCCAGTTCTGACACTTCTCTCCTACATGTAAAAAAACATAATTTTTTTGCAAGAAAATTACTCAGAACCCAAACATTATATATATACTTATATATATATATATATATATATATATATATATATATATATATATATATATATATATATTAGGGCTGTGGAAATTAAAGATTAATTCCTTGATTAATCGTTATTTTTTTGATCAATCAAAATTCTTTTAATCGGTACTCACCTCTCCGATGGCTTCCGGGTCTTCAGGGAGTTCTGTTGGAGATCCGGTGACGTCACGGCCATCGATGTCACCGGACTCCTCCCCCCTTCCCCAAGTGCCTCCTTCTGCTAACAAAGGGAAGGGGGAGGAGTCTGGTGACGTTGAAGTTCTGATTGAACGTAAGGCGTACGGGGGAGGAGCTACGCATGACGTCACTCGCTGCTGCCCTACGGAACTAACACGATTGTCGGCTTTACATTCTGTGTTTTTATCATCTTTATGTGAGAAGTTTGTGTTTGAACACAAAAATTAAATCTTATACTTAAGCGGTGAGCACTTAGATCTTTTCTTTCTACCCATGACCTGGCGTCCTTGCTGAGATCTAAGGAGACGTGAGAGAAGTTTATCGTCCGTGTTAACCCTTTTGATACCCGCTTGCATGACCACCTGTTTGCACAGGGGTCCATGCCATAAGGTGAGAGTGATTAGTTAGACCGGAGGTGGAGGGATTGTCACGCTACGGTGGGGGAAAAAAAATGACTTACGTCATTGCTACAGTTTGAATTTAAAACATATTTGTGTGAACTGTGAAGTTAAGTCATGGATTGTGGAAACTAACTAGTGTCGGGTGATTGTATATAGTGTATACCACATTTATCACTGACTAATGCAGAGTTGCAATGCAAGGAGATCAGCTAAAAGTAGTTGGATCTGTATGTGCGTTATAATTAATCAAAATTAAAATAATAACATTTTCGTGTTCGATTAATCGATTAAAAAACACGAAAATTTTAATCAGTAATAGCCCTAATATATATATATATATATATATATATATATATATATATATATATATATTTTATTATTTTATTTTTTTTTATTTTTTTGTTTTGTTTAGCATAGACCATGGGAAAAATGTGGCGGTTGTTGCAATTGTTTATGTCACACAGTATTTGCGCAGCAAGTTTTTAAACGAAATAAAAAAAAAAAAACACTTTCATGAATAAAAAAAAACAACAACGCATATTTACCCTAATTTTGTACAGTGTGAAAGATGATATTACACCAAATAAATAGATACCTAACATATCACACTTTAAAATTGCGCACACTCGTGGAATGGTGCCAAATTTCAGTACTTAAAAATCTCCATAGGCGACATTTTACATTTTTTTTTACAGGTTACCATTTAGAGTTACAGAGGAGGTCTTGTTCTAGAATTGTTTCTCCTACTCTAACATTCACGGCAATAACTCACATGTGTGGTTTGATTTATTTATAAAAAATAAATAAAAATAATGCTCCGTACACACGACCGGACTTTTCGACGGACTAGGTACGACAGTCTTCCCGATGGACTTTTGGCGGAGTTCCGACGGACTTTCTGAACGAACGGACTTGGCCACACACAAGCACACCAAAGTGATTTGAACGTGATGATGTATGACCGGACTAGAATAAGGAAGTTCATAGCCAGTAGCCAATAGCTGCCCTAGCGTCGGTTTTCCTCCGTCGGACAAGCATACAGACAAACTGATTTTTCGACCGGACTCGAGTCCGTCGGAAAGATTTGAAACATGTTTTATTTCTAGGTCCGTCTCACTTTTGGGAAAAAAAAGTCCGCTGGAGCCCATACACAATGGTAATACCCGACGGATTCATTCCGTCTGACCTAGTCCGTCGAAAAGTCTGGTCGTGTGTATGCGGCATAAGTCCTGATAGATCAATTCAAGCCTTTTGCAGGTATAGCTATTTAAACATTAAAAATACAAGGCTATGTTATTAGGTCAATGATCAACCAGAGCACCCAGATCCTCCTCCATCTATCATCATATTATAAGTAAACATTCTGAAAAATGACTAAAGAGCCTTATGCCCCGTACACACGATCGGAAATTCCGCCAGCAAAAGTCCAATAAGAGCTTTTGGTGGAAAAATTCCGACCGTGTGTATGCTCCATCGGACTTTTGCTGGCGGAATTTCGACCAGCAAAAGATTGAGAGCATGTTCTCAATTTTTCGGTCGGAAAAAGTTCAGATTGGAAATTCCGATCGTCTGTACAAATTCCGACGCGCAAAATTCCTACACATGCTCGGAAACAATTTGACGCATGCTCGGAAGCATTGAACTTCATTTTCTTGGCTCGTCGTAGTGTTGTACATCATCGTGTTCTTGACCGTTGGAAAGTTCAGAGAACTTTTGTGTGACCTGTGTATGCAAGCCAAGCTTGAACGGAATTCCGTCGGAAAAAACATCCATGTTTTTTCGGACAGAAAATTCGCTCGTGTGTAAGGGGCATTAGCCTCACCCAAACTGAAAGTTCAATGTCACAGTTTTTAGGGTACCTATTATCTTTGCTAGTTACAGAAAGTTAATTTTTGTTCATGCAAAGACACTATTCCCCCATCCTCCAGCCAAATATTTGCACTAACTTTTTGCCCGGTTCACACTGGTGAGACATACCGTACGCTCCGACTTTGAGAGCACATGTTGCATGACGTGTACAAATCAATGATTCCCTATGAGAGCCGTCTTAACTAGTTTCAACTTGTGTCGTCCCGATTTGGAAAGGGTTCCCGCACTACTTTGTTCTGACTTTGGTCTGATTTCAGCCCATTGAATATCATTGAAGTCACATCCAAGTCGGATCACATCTTAACTATCCAACTATCCATCTCGACTATCCAAAAGACAAGCCGCATTATCTCAAAGTTGGATCAAAATCGTATCCCGTTCATTAAAGTCGGATGGAAGTCAGATCGATGTCAGACCGAAGTCGCAGGGCAATGTCAGATCGACAGTCGTATGACCAGTGGGAACCGGGCCTAAAACCCTGTACACACGATCGGACTTTCCGAAAACAAAACCGTGGAATTTTGTTCGAAGGATGTTGGCTCCAACTTGTCTTACATACACACGGTCACACAAATGTTGGCCAACAATTACGAATGTAGTGACGTACAAGATGTACGTGATGTCTCCATTACGAACGCTGTTTTACAAGACCGAGCGCTTCCGGCTCGTCCTTGATTCCCGAACATGCGTGTTTGTACTTTGGACTTTTGTCCGATGGACATGTGTACACACGATTGGAAAGTCCGACAACACAAATTTGTTGGTGGAAACATGCTAGCCAACATTTGTTGGCAGAAAGTCCGACAACAATTGTCCGATGGAGCGTACACACGGCCACCAAGCTCACATCCAACATTTCCCATCTGAAAATCCGATCCTGTGTACGCGGCATAAGGCTTTATTTGAAGTGGTTGTGAAGGACTGTTTCAAGAATATAATTAAAAGTAACACAATTTATAATGCCTGGTATTACTGAATATTTTACTTACCTGCAATGCTTGGAGATAACCCATTATTACCTGTAGATTAGAATGATATAAATAGTCATTAATGCAAGTAATCCTTTGCAGCAAATTGTTTGTGCTTTATCTGAGAGTCCAATATGTTGGCAAAATATTTTTGATGCAGTTGCTGGGCTGGTTAAATGATTTGTGGAAGGGTTGTGAAGGGATTGTGGGTGCTGGTGCTCCCATGTCCCCTATGTGATATCAATGAGAAAATCACCAGGGGCTGGAGGAAACAAGACCAGCACTTGACTCTACCACTTGGATTGTGCTGGCTATAGAAGCCTGGATATTGAAGGCGCCTAAGCTACAGAGGCATAAATATATAGGTAGGTGCACCTACCCACCTTGTGGGTCCATAGCCTATTCGTTTTAACGAGACACAGACTGGTGTACTGTAAGATGGGTTAATATGGCTTTTCCAAGCATTATTATCAGATTTGGTAAAATAGCTTAAAGTGTATTTTAACCTAAACATCATATTTTTTCCTTCCCCATAGGTATCTACGGTAGCTTAGACAACTTTCGCTCTTGTTTCTTGGGTCGGTGTCGTGCCGGTAATCTTTTTGTTAACCTGACATGCCCCCAGCCAGAAGAGTCTCTAACTGTCAATATTAGGAGGAACATCACGGCACTGACCGCCTTGCAGCAGAACGTTGTAAAGGGAGTGGTTGTGGTTATTTGACCACTGAAAAGTGTTATTTTTAAGATACTCGGCAGGCTTTAAAAATAATGTTCCAGCTTTCCCTCCTAATGCTGTTTAACCTTAACTCTAAAATATTCCCTACCCTCATGCCTACCTCATGCCTACCAATCTAGCCTTCTTATATTCCCCAATCCATCTTACGAGGTGGGATGAGAACAATCCCTTCTGGCACACTCTCCTACTATTCTGCCCCTATCCCCCTTATTAACAAGCTCCCCCCAATACGCCTGAACCCACATTTTCCATGACTTATCTTCCCTATATCAATATACCCCCCCAACCTTACCTATAGCACCCCTACTACCCTTGTTTAAGCATATCCTTACCCTCTCACAGTGGTCCCCGACACCTACGGGAAGATAATACCTTCTATCTGCTTGGCCTTACAATTGATCCCGGTCCCTTTACTGCTCTACAGCTCACATGTACTGACCTTGGTCATTACGTGCAGCTTCCTACTCGCCTAAGGTATTATTTAGGCTGTTACTTGTATCTCTCACTTGAATGCAAATGCATATACCACCAATATACAACAGTACTAATATAATAAATCAATACTATTAAAAAACATTCTTGATTAAAAATAATGTGTCCAATTGTGTAAGCAACGTAATTTTGTAGATATATGAAGTAAATGTAAAGCCATTGACTTTTTTTTAACTTACCGCTAATCCTCAGATCATATAACTGAGCACAGATGTATTTCCTTTCACTGGTAAATAATTCAGCTCTGTAAATCCGAATGTCATTGGAAGACAAAGATCTGATAATTAATGACCCATCCTTTAAGCTGGAACCTAGTCTCCCGGCATAGTCAGAGCCATGATCTCCCATCTCCAGTGGTTGGCCTGGCTTTGTGGTGGCAATAACAAACTTTTCATATTCCCAGGTGACAGAAGTGAGAGGGATATTATTCAGGTCCAGTTGTAGAATGACGTTTTCACCCTCCTCAACAGAAAGACTTTTCATGGGGGCACAGGCCTTTGATAAGGAAGTACCTACATTAAAAAGAATAATTTGTTGAAGTGTTGTCAATGTGGACCTTCACCTTCTTTACAGAATATTATTCCTCACCCCCCCCCCCCCCTCCTGTAAAAAAAAAAAAAAAGTGGTGGACTTGTCCAACTATACATGCACTTTGAGCCAAGATATTCAGACTTATCGCGGCAGTCATGGGGACAGGGCTAAAGTTCTAAAGTTGTATTCTGCTTTTAATATTTATAAGTAGGGTTGAGCGAACCCGAACTGTAACTGTAAAGTTCCCCTTAAAAACCATACCAGACCTAAAGGGTCTGGTATGGATATTTGAGGGGAACCCCACGTCATTTTTTTTTTTTTTTTTTTTTGACCCGGGGTTCCCCTTAATATCCATACCAGACCTGAAGGGCTTGGTAATTGAATTTAGGGGGAACCCCACGTTTTTGTTTTTTTCCCATTACTTTTTTCGGGTCCCCATTGACGTCAATGGGGTTCGGGGTTAAGTTTGGGTCAAGTTCGGTCCCGAACTCGAACAATTTTCCAAAGTTTGACTGAGTCCGTCGAACCCGAACATCCAGGTGTCCACTCAACTCTATTTAAAAGCGAAACATGATGATTGACTACAATGCAACTGCATTGAAAAATTTGAATCCTATACGTTAAGCTTCAGCATTATAAGTACGAAATAATATTGATGTATCACAACGTTTGTTACAAATGTTTGTTAGACTTTGATGTAAACTGTAAACCTCAATCTTCAATAAAAAACTATTGGAATTTAAATATATATTGTAACCTGGGGACAGGTAGCAGGTACAAAGCTCCCTGGGATGAGCTGTTTATTTAGGCACAGATACCAAATCCACTGAGGTAGTGAAAAACAGTGCTGGGTTTATTTGTATTAAATACAAGTCCATACACAGGTGCTGCACAGTCTTCCAGAAAACATATAATAACAGAAATAACAAAACAAAAGTCCTAGCCGTGTCTCGGCTCTAACTATACCATACACGGGCCCTAACTACCAGGCTGAGCAAGCCTACCGCTTGTCAGTTTCTGTATAGACTTTTTAAGTGTTTTACCAACCTTTAGCTCCTCACAAACCATCAATGTCTGTGTGTCCCAGGCAGAGAGCAAAGGCTGTCTGCTCAGTAGACATGGGATCCGTCAAAAAATACGTTTCGTTTCGTTCCGTTTTATTTCGTATCCAAAAAAATTCGTAATTCGGGTTTCGTATACGGAATTTAATTCGGATTCGTACGAAATACGGATTTCGTACGAATCGTAAGAATCGTTAATTTGGTTAACGAATAGCGACACTCTACGAATAATATCCGAAAACGTATTAAGGTTGCATAACAACAGTCTATTGTGTGTGTGTGTACTGTGTAGACAATAGCTCTGCCTATGCCTAACGTTATTCTAATGGATTTGTAAATTCGTTACTTTTTTTGGTTTGTTGATTGGTCATTTTACATGTCTCTCTTTCTCTTACAATGGCGCTGTCTAACGTGCTTCGAATGTATTCGTACATTCGTAACTTTTTTTTTGGTTTGTTGATTCGTAATTTTCCGTGTCTCTTAAAATGGCGCTGCTTATTCTTAACGTGCTTCGAATGGATTCTTAAATTCGTTACTTTTTATTGTTTGTTGATTTGTCATTTTACGTGTCTCTCTCACAATGGCCCTGTCTAACGTGCCTCGAATGGATTCGTACATTCTTAACTTTTTTTGTTTTTGTTTGTTCAGTCGTCATTTTTCGTGTCTCTACAATGGTGCTGCCTAACGTGCTTCGAATGGATTCTTAAATTCGTTACTTTTCTTTGTTTGTTGATCTGTCATTTTACGTGTCTCTCTCTCACAATTGCGCTGTGACTGTCTAACGTCCTTCGAATGGATTCGTAACTTTTTTTATTTGTTTGTTGATTCGTCATTTTACGTGTCTCTCTGACTCTCTCACAATGGCGCTGTCTAACGTGCTTCGAATGGATTCTCAAATTCGTTATTTTTTTTGGTTTGTTGATTTGTCATTTTACGCGTCTCTCTCTCACAATAGCGATGTCTAACGTGCTTCGAATGGATTCGTAACTTTTTTTTTTTTTGGTTTACTGATTCGTCATTTTACGTGTCTCTCACTCTCTCACAATGGCGCTGGCTAACGCGCTTCGAATGGATTCGTACATTCGTAACTTTTTTCTTTTTGGTCGTTGATTCGTAAATTTACATGTCTGACACAGTGGCGCTGCGGCGCTGCATGCGTCGAATGGATTCGTACTTTTCTAATACATCGCTGTTATTCGTAACTATTCGAAATCTCGTTTATTCTTTACTTTCGTTTTTGACATGTGCCTATAGTCTCCGCCCCTGGATGTAGTTTTGAGAGGCCGGCCCCTGGATGTAATTTAGAGAGACCGTGTGACTCCGTGTGACTGTAGTGTAGTGAGGGAGGAACAGAGAGAGAGCAGAGCAGAGACTGAGAGCAGAGAGAGTGGTATTGTTGGAGTTGTGGTTGTTGTTTTTGTGTGGACTGAATTTGTGATTTGTGTGGAATTAGAATGTCTGGGAGTGAGAATGTATGTGTGAGTGAGAGTGTTGGTTTGAAAGTTGTTGTTGTGAGTGAGAGTGGAGAGGACTCAGGGGATCGGATGAGTGGAGGGGACAGGGAGCGCCGGATGAGTGGAGGGGATCGGATGAGTGGAGGGGATCGGATGAGTGGAGGGGAGCGCCGGATGAGTGGAGGGGATCGGATGAGTGGAGGGGAGCGCCGGATGAGTGGAGGGGATCGGATGAGTGGAGGGGAGAAGAGTGGAGGAGAGAGGAGTGGAGGAGAGAGGAGTGGAGGGTCAGGGGGTGGAGGGGAGCACAGGAGTGGAGGGGACTGGAGTGGGGGTGAGAGGAGGATCAGTGGGGGGTTGAGGAGAGAGGAGGGAAGAGTAGAGAAGAGGAAGCATAGTAGAGAGGACAGGGAGAGGAAGCGTAGTAGGGGGGACAGGGAGAGGAAGCGCGGAGGGGACAGGGAGAGGAAGCGCGGAGGGGACAGGGAGAGGAAGCGCGGAGGGGAGAGGAGGCGTGAAGAGGAGATGAAGAGTGGAAGGGAGCATGGCCATGGAAGTGGAGTGGAGCGGGAGCGGGAGCATGGCCAAAAAAAGAGGCGTATGCCCCCCCCCATATCAGAAGATGAAATGTCTGACACCGGCGACCACCAGCGAACCAAACGCAAGCAGCAGCAGAAGACGATGACGTCATCAACAAGGGGGCCAGTCTTTACCCCCCAGGAAAACGCTGCTCTGGTGGCTGCTGTTAGGAGGGACAAGGCCACATTGTTCAGCCTCAACGTCCCTACTGCCCAGAAGACAGCAGCCTGGGATCGAGTCCGGGACTCTGTGAATGCCCTGTCCAAGGTTCGCAGGACCACCGCTGGTGTCAGGCACAGGTAATAATTATTCAAATTTTATATCACTCTTAGAACACACCCCATATTTGTGAAAAACACACACAGTAGGCTTTGAGTAATAAACTGATTTGAACGTAACACAAATATATTTAATATATTTATTTGACACAGACAGACACAGAAAAGTAACATGTAAAATAAAAATAATATTAACGTGTGTATATTTACTAAATATACTATTTTCATTTGCAGATTTTATGATTGTCGGGCCTCTGTCCATAAAAAAAATTGAGAGGCAGGCCACTGGAGGAGGCAAGACTGTCTTATTTAGACAGTGGGAGGCAGAGCTTAAGGATGGCCTCCTACTTCACGAAGATGCCCCGCCCCCTGGAGTGAGCACTGCCAGTGCCAGATCCGCCGCCAAGCACCAGAGACTGAGAGCTGGTGAGTAAAATAAAATCTATCATTATATATTGCAGTTATATGGTTGTTGTTTGCAGCTCACTATATTTTTTATGACTGCGGCATGTGAGACTTACGTTTTTGCTTTACATTCATGTTTTCCAGATCGATCAATGTCATCATCCGTGGAGGAGGGAACAGGAACAGCTGCTTCTGCTTCATGCCCCCCTCAATATTCTGGCAGTGGTGAGTACCTACTACCTACCTAACCAACACAAAGCAAACATAATAACAAACATCTATTTATTGTATTTAACCACTTCAGCCCCCGATGATTTTCCCCCCTTCCTTACCAGAGCACTTTTTGCGATTCGGCACTGCGTCGCTTTAAGTGACAATTGCGCGGTCGTGCGACGTGGCTCCCAAACAAAATTGGCGTATTTTTTTGAACAGAAATAGGGTGGTATTTGGTGGTATTTATTTGATCACCTTTGCGGTTTTTATTTTTTGTGCTATAAACAAAAAAAGAGCAACAATTTTTAAAAAAAAATCAATATTTTTTACTTTGTCATAAAAATTATCCCCCAAAAATATAAAAATAAATATTTTTTTTCCTCAGTTTAGGCCGATACGTAAAATTACGTATTCTTCTACATATTTTTGGTCAAAAAAATTACGTTAAGTGTATATTAATAATTGGTTCGCGTGATCACGGACATATGTACGCAAATGATCATGTACAGATGACTGTGTGCAGGTGATCACGGACATATGTGTGCAGATAATCATTGACACATGTTATTTTACCGGGACATATGTGAGGGACATGTGTTTTTATTATTTTGGGACATGTGTTTTTATTAGGGGACATGTGTGTTTTGGGGACATGTGTGGGGACATGTGTGTTTACACTGTGGGGACACTACACTGGTGATCAGTGAGTAAAAAGCTGTAAAAACAGCTAATACTCACTGATCACCAGCCGGCTGGAGTGATCCTCTCTCCTCTCCTCACCAACGACTTCCGTGTGAGGAGAGGAGAGCCGATTGCCTAGCAAACGGCTGTTTGTTTACATCACATGACGGCTGTGATTCGACACGGCCGTCATGTGATCAGGAGGGCCAATCACCGACCCCTCCTGCCGATCCGAGATGCGCCGTGTCCGGGTGACACGGCCGCATCGGGATCGCGCCACTGCGCTGGCACGCGCGCGATCCCTCTACTTCAGAAGGACGTTCCAGAACGTCAGATCAGAAGTAGACGGCTCCCACCCGGCCGTCTATGTACAGTGGCCGGGTGGGAAGTAGTTAAGTACCGTAGTTTATCGCGATTCCAAGAGCGTTTGCAATTTTAAACCATAACATGTTCGATATCTATCTATTTTACTTGGAGTAACATCGACTATCGCAATATCCCCAAAAATTGGGCTAAATACATTTACTGTAAAAAAAAATGTTTTTAATTCAGTTAATTTCTCACCTAAAATTGCTTTTGAAAGGCCGCTGTGCAAATACACACACAGTGCACATATATATATATATAATTATAATGTTTGTGGTTCTCAGTAATTTTCTAGAAAAAAGTTTTGATTTTAAATTGTAAACAATAACTGTCATAAATAGGCTTGGTCCAGAAGTGGTTACCATAACTCTTTATTCTATCTTAACAGAAAGCCTGAGCTGCCATATCCCAGACCCTCCAGCATCAGCTCCTTCTGCCAGGAAGCAACGCCCCATTTCTCCTCGACGTAAGTACTAGAATACGCAAGCTGCCAATATAAAGAAAAAAGGACACAAGGCACCATCATCCACACTAAGTTCACAAACACATAAAAAAAGCTACAACCATCCATTTTTAAGTTCATACACACAGCACACACCCCAAACTAGGGGTCTACCGATTAATGGTGGCCCCTTTTTTTGTAATTATCGTTGACAAACTTACCAATATAGTGCTTCAAGGTGTTGTACTCGGGTGATGCTTGCAGCGGCAGACATCACCCGTCCGGTGCTGTTTTTTAACAACCAATGTGGCTAAGCACTAGCAGCCGCTTGTCTGTTATTACAAACAGCTGGAGGGGAAGTCCTCCCCAGAAGTGCAGTCGCTGTAAATCTGAGGAGAAACTCTGAATTGAGGGGAAGCTCTGCTGATTTTATCTTCCAATCGTGTACAAACAAACATTCTGTTTTTTTTCCCTTGCATGACTGTCCCCCTCAGATCTACAGCGACTGCACTTCCAAGTGCACTTGTAGTGGAAAGTGTATTTTCCTTTAGTAAATAGACCCCACTGTTAGTATTGTAACCTATAATTGTTTATTCTATTACTACAATATTTGGAAATGCATCTGATCTTAGTATCTGAACGCCACTACAATCAGACAGCCACCAGTAACAGTAAGTTAGTAACTAGGGTGGAACTTAGAAGAGTAGTGAAAATAAATTCTTTGCTATATATTATAAAGAGAAAAACAAACCTATTTTTATTGAAAGCGTTTGTTTAAAAAAAAAAAAGAAAACTGTTCCCTTAAAAACTTAAGGAAGGACCACCCGCCGCAGTTATATGTCGGCTGTTTGAAGAGGACCACCATTGTTATGGCAGCAGATAGCTGCCATAACCCCGGTATCTTCTTCAGCGGGCGGTCCTCTTTCAGATAAAATTGGTTACTGCGGCGGACTTGCCGCAAGTTCACTTTTATCAGGGGCCAAAGAGGCGGTGGAGACGATCAGGTCCACTTCTGCCCTCCAATCTTAAAGGGTTTTTTTTTTTGGGTGGGGGAGAAGAATATGACATTTCTTTTTATATTAATTTTTTATTGTATTTTTGTGTAGATAATATATGAGATCTGAGGTCTTTTTGACCCCAGATTTCACATTAAAGAGGACCTGTCATTGTTTTTTTCTATTACAAAGGATGTTTACAATACATTCCTTGTAATAGGAATATATGTATATGTTACACAAATAGTATTTATTTTTTTTAAAGGACAATGTCAAAATAAAAAGGAATAAAATATGTTTTTATTATAATCTCTAGAAATCAATTTCTTTGAATGCTAGCATCAACATTGGCTATCTCGTCTATTTCAGATCAACAAGAAGACCTGTCAGACGGGATTTCGCTCCGGGATGAGACCGAGCTGACCCCTTTGGCCCAGAAGCAGACTCTAGGGCCACAGGAAGCTGCCCCCCCTGTACGTCCTCCACTGCCTCACCCTCCAGAGGAGCAGCCAGTGCCGCAGTTGCCACCACCAACACCGAGTCAGACAACTGTCCTGCTGACAGAGATGCGGAGGCTGGCCAAAGCCAACAAAAAAATGCAGAGGGAGAATCGTAGGTTGAACCGGACCCTCCACCGTGCCATCAGAAACCACACTGATGATATGGAAAGGATGTGGGTCCGGTTCAACCTACAACAGAACCAGGCAATGGAGCATTGCAAATTATGTTTGCTGGAAGCAATTTCCAGACACAATGCTCCATTGCCTGGTACTAGCTCTACCACCACCATGAGCAGCCGAGAAGCCTCTCCATCATGATGAAACCAGCATCCACTGCGTGCTCCAGGACCATAGCTATTTTGTTTGTTTGTTCAAATCTAATATATTATTTTATACTTTTATTTTGTGTGTAAAAATAAAGTTGTTTTGAAGTAATAAAACCAGCAGTCTTTAGTGCTTGATTTTGTTGAGGGAGGTGTTTATGTTTACAGCACACTAGACACATAGACACACTGTGATAAGCCACATTGACACAGAAATAAAAAGTTCCCTCCTCCGCCTGCTCCGCAACTCAAAAGGAGTGTTGCAAAGCGAGCTATACATTCTGTCCCCCACCCCATCCCATTCCCCATCCAAGGTAGCCAGGCAGACATATAGGACAGAATAAGGTGACAGACACTACTGTACAACTGAACATAGAAATGTTTATTAGGTCTCTCTAAAGCATAAAGCAACTCCAACAATAAATTATTAATAACTTAACTTAATAACAGTAGTTAGTTCCCTTCTGCAATGGCAGAAAACAAAAACACTCCCCTTCCCCCACCCAAACATATTGGGGCACATCAGGGCATATTGGGGCACATCAGGGCATACTGGGCACATGGCATATTATTGGGGCACATTGGGGAACATCAGGCCACAGCGTTTACCAGCTTGTGGATTAGTATAATTACATTTGGCACATCGAACAACAATTGAATGGGTATAAATATTTTTTGGGCATTTAAGAAACTTTGATTGTGGGGAGGGACAGGGTCCAACTAAAGAGTCTAAGACCAAGAGGCCATCTCTGCTGCAGAGTGCAGACAGTCAGTCAGTGAGTTCAAGGAATGTCCAGAGTAAGGGAGGGGTACCCCAGCTTTGGCAAATTTATTTTCAAAAATGCTAACTGCTCCATTAGCTGGGGGGACAACTGTGATCTTTGGGGTGACAGGATGTTTCCCGTCACAGAAAACACCCGCTCACTCTGGACACTTGTTGGAGGGCAGGACAGTAGCTCCTTGGCAATATCTGCGAGGGCAGGCCACTCCTCGCTCTTCTCCTGCCAAAAAGACATAGGATCTGTGGTGGGGTGCACTGGTGGGGATGACAAATATGTCATGACAACCTCCTTTGATGAAATGCGTTTCCTGGGGCGCACTATGCTGCTGGAGGTTCCCATTAGGGTGTCAAATGCCTCAGTCAAGACGGAAGAAGATGCTCCGCGACCGCTGGCAGGAGCTCTGCTGCTCACTTCAGAATCAGTAGATGCTGTTGCATGGGAGAGGGGGTTTTCAATATCTTCTTCCTCCTCTTCCTCCTCTCCCAGCTCTTGCGGCCTTACCATCTGCCTTTCCCTCTGACGCACCCTGTCAATCAGTCTGTCCCGCCATGTTGTGAGAGCACTGCACTGCACAGCCATTTTGCCCTTGCAACGAGGGTCACACATGGCAGCCAGCATCAGTTCTGGGCAAGAGGCGGTCAAATCCTGCGTGCGCCTGCCCAATTCCAAGAGAAATGTCTTGAGCAGAGCCAACACATCAGGTTGAGGGACACCACCAGGCAAAGGTTCCTGAGCTGACATGAACCGCTCCAATTTAGTCTGAAGATGGTTAAAAAGCGGCAGCACATTAGCAATGCTGGCATCCTCGCGGCTCAGATGTTCTGTCACAGAGAGGAATGGTTTGAGGACTGCCACAATCTGCCCAATTATGGCCCAGTCCTCCCTGCCTAAAGGTCTCTCTATGCCGATATTATGTTCACAGGCCATGGCATGGAGAGCCTTCTGCTGCTCAAGGATGCGTTCCAGCATTGCTAGGGTTGAATTCCACCTAGTCCCCACATCCTGTTTTAGGCAGTGTTCTGGAAGGCCTGCCTTCCTCTGTTCCAACCTGAGGAGGTGGCTGTCCCTCACACTTCGATGGAAGTGGCCAGCCATCTTCCGGCAAGAGTCCACCACTTTGGACAGCCTTCCATCGCCGCCAGAATTAGCCTCCACCAATCGGAAGCTTTCGGTTACCACCTGGTGGAGAAGGTGGGCTGAGCAGCGCACACCCACAAATCTGCCATCCCTTACAGCCTTCACCATGTTGCTGCCTCCGTCTGTCACAATATAGCCAATCCTGTAGCTGTTGCTGTCAGTGTCTGCCTGAAACCACTGCAACAACATTTTCTGCAGGGCTTGCAGGATATTTTGCGCTGTATGCTTCTCATCAAGCACCTCAGCGTGCAGCAGAAAAGAACGGTGCCCCTCTTTGACAAGTGCTGATGACGAGGATCCAGATGACACCTTGCCCTGCCACCAATGTGCCGTCAGGGACAGGAAGGCGTGTCGGGCACTAGATGCACTCCACAGGTCAGTGGTCAGGTGCACTGCCTGTCCACCTGCCTTTCTAATCTCGTCCTTCAGCACCCCAACACAAGACCTGTATAAGGCTGGCACCACAGTTTGGCTAAAGGTCTTTCGTGATGGCACACGGTACTGTGGTGCAACAGCCTGCATCAACTGCCTGAAGGGCTCACCTTCTACCATATTGAATGGTGCTCCTCCAACTGCAATAAGCTGGCCGATCAGGCGTGTAATCTTCCTAACCTGTGCCTGAGACATTCCTTTTGCACTGTGAAAGCCACCAAAATCTTCCAGGGTGGCCTGGTGGCTGGTATGGGTTGGATGTGGGGTGGTGGTGCTGGTACTTATGGTGGTGGCTGTGGTGGTGCCACTATTGGTATTGGTTCCTCTTTTGGTGTTTGGAGGGGACACAATTTTCTCCCCTAACAGCACAGCCTGGTGGTGCACACGCATGTGCTGGTTCATCCCGCTGTTGCTGAGATGCCCTATGTCTCGGCCCCGGCTGATGTCCTTGCCACAATGCTTGCATTTGGCCTTCTGACCAACGCCAATTTTGGTGAAATGCAGCCAAACGCTGGAACGGCAGCCAGCACCAATGACACTGCCCGCAGTGCCTGGTGATGGACTCACATCCACTGCAGTGGTTGGACTGTCTTTCTGAGGTTCAGCAGGAGGAGCAGGATGAAGAAGAGAATGAGATCGGAACATCACGGGTATTTTGGGTGCTGTTGCTGTGGTTGCATTGGCCGATGATGCTGGAGGCTTTGAAATAACGGCAGGGGACTTAGAAGGGGAGAAAAGTAGTGGGGAGTCAGGGGAGATATATTCTCCTGGGCTGTCGCTGGGGCCAACATGGGTAGATGCCGATGGTTGGTAATCAAAGTTCTCCATGTGAAAACTTGTTTCCATCTCTTTCTCTTCTTCTACATTGCCAGGGGAAGACTGATGATCTTTACAATGTGTTGTAAGCTGACTCTCCTCAGGCTCCTGCTTGCTTATCTCGAAGCTCCCTGGAGTGCTGATAGTGATAACATCATCATGATGAGCTTGTTCAGCCTGGGCCTTCTCACATGTTTCATGCAGCATGCTGTCCAAGATCTCCATCTTTGGCTGCACAAAGGTGTGTGCACTGGGAAGTTTCCCTTTGGTCTGCCCTCGTCCTCTTCCATAAAAGGTACGAGTGGGCATGCTAGTGCTACCAGCAGCAGTGCTTGTACAAGGTAAGTCCTCCTGGAACAGCTGGCGACGTGATGTCTGCGGTTTGGCAGGCTCTTTCACTCCTCCTGGTCGCCTCAACTTCATGGGAGGTGAGCTGAGCTCAGGGGCCGCAGAGACAGAACGTCCCACCTGCTGCTGTTCTACTTGACGCCGGCTCGAAGCTCTCCCTCTCCCAGCAGCAGCACTCTTTCTGCCTCGATCTCCTTGTTTGCTGCTCATTTTGCCTTCCAAGTCAAAAAAAGACAAAAAAAAAAAAGATGAGCAGACTAAAACAAAAATCTGGAGCAAAAGAAGAAATCCAATAGCAAAATAAGCTATCAAGGATAATACTCTTGCAGACTCGAACAGATATCAGGGCAAATGAATATCAAAAATCCAAGGATCGCAACGATATTTGAGCAGATGCACTGGCACAAATAGTTGACTGTATGATCAGCTCCACAAAGAGAAGTCATATGATCAGGGCGTGCCCTCTGCCCTGCCCTGTAGGCCTCAGCATCACAAGAAAACCTCTGATGTGATTGGTCAACCAACAGTCACATGTTTCTGTAGTAAAGAAATTTGGACCAACAAAGAATTCGTTAGTATTCGTACACTGTCGATATTCGTTATACTGAATATCGAATCCATTCAAATCATTCGTTATATCCGCTATAATAATTTATTTTGTATTAGTTGAAATTAGATATTATTTGGTAGTTGGAGCCGAAATTCTAATCATTCGTTATATCCGCTATAATAATTTCTTTCGTATTAGTTGAAAATTAGAAATTCGATATATTTGGTAGTTGAATTCGAATAGTTTGGAGCCGAATTTCGAATCACTCGTTATATCCGCTATAATAATTTCTTTAGTATTAGTTGAAATTGAAATTCGATATATTTGGTAGTTGAATTCGAATAGTTTGGAGCCGAATTTCGAATCACTCGTTATATCCGCTATAATAATTTCTTTAGTATTAGTTGAAATTGAAATTCGATATATTTGGTAGTTGAATTCGAATAGTTTGGAGCCGAATTTCGAATCACTCGTTATATCCGCTATAATAATTTCTTTAGTATTAGTTGAAATTGAAATTCGATATATTTGGTAGTTGCCGGATTCGAATAAATTTAGAATAATTTGGATCCGAAATTCGTAAACGGAATTTCGTATTCCGTACAGAATTCGTATCCAAAAAAATTCGTAATTCGGTTCCGTACGAATGTACGAATTTAGAAAAATTCGTACGAATTTACGATTCGTACGAAACTAACCGCACATGTCTACTGCTCAGGTGAGCTTAAATTAGCCTGGGGAAGAGGACTAAGATCCGAACTGGATCATGCATCAGAGAGCTCTGAATGTGTATGAGAGGAGCCTGGGAGACGTATAAACCCCGAACAAGACTTCTCCTGGCTCTCTCTGGGACGCTCTGCTACAATATCTCTATCTATCTATCTATCTATCTATCTATCTATCTATCTATCTATCTATCTATATATATATATATATATATATATAAAGTTGGAGATGCAATCTCAGTTTAAGTTGAATTCCTTTAAGTCAATCTTCAGGAATACAAAAGTTACAAGTGACTGCACAGTTTCGGAAAGCACATGTCCTTCATCAAGCTGCATATAGTAAATACATTTTTTTATAAAACTGTTTTCAAATGTGTGGATTTCTCATCTAGGCAGTCAGAGGCGTTGCTAGGTCTACAAAAGATCTGGAGCTAGAGCCCATAGCAGCGTAGTAAAGAAAGTCATACGCTTGGGCGGCCATATACATGTATATACAGTAATATACGTGTGTGTGTATATATCCCCAGAGAGCCCCTCACTTACATCCGGGTCCCCAGAGAGCCTCCCGCTTACATAAGGGTCCCCAGAGAGTCCCCCACTTACATCAGGGTCCCCAGAGAGTCCCCAGCTTACATCAGGGTCCCCAGAGAGCCCCCCCTTGCACCAGGGTCCCCAGAGAGCCTCCCCCTTGCACCAGGGTCCCCAGAGAGCCTCCCCCTTGCATCAGGGTCCCCAGAGAGCCCCCCACTTACATCAGGGTTCCCAGAGAGCCCCCCTTATATTAAGGCCCCCAGAGAGCCTCCCCCTTAAATCAGGGTCCCCAGAGAGCCTCCCCCTTAAAATCAGGGTCCCCAGAGAGCCTCCCCCTTGCATCAGGGTCCCCAGAGAGCCCCCCACTTACGTCAGGGTCCCCAGAGAACCTCCCCTCCCCTTGGGGACCCCTGCAGAGACTCGGGGCTATGGGCCCCAGATTCGGGGCCATAGCCCCAAAAGCCACAACCTAGCGACACCACTGTAGGCAGTAATGACCACCAGCTGCCCCTGGCCTCCTGGGATTCTCATGTCTTTCATCCCAGGAGGCCTCAAGGCAATCTACATCACATGCACATTTGCCTCTGTAAATTAGACATACAAAATCAACTCTGTACTATGTTGAAGCTGATAAAGAACACACTGTGCTTGATCAGCTTCCTCCCCTTCAAGAGTGGTGGAAGATTGACAGCTCTGAATCCAGCAGTGATCAGAACTAAGCGCTTCTGGGCTCATAGAACCCAACATAGATCCGCGAATAGATGTTTTCTGATCTACCACTGCTCTCCGTCCTGACATCTCTCATGGAGGTTTTGGGCACCTAAAGCCCCATACACACGGTCTGACTTTTTCATCAATTTGGTCCGATCGGACAAGGTTGTTGAAAAATCAGACCGTGTGTATGCACCATCGGACAGTGTTCGTCGGTTTGTCCGACGGACAAAGTCTTATCTCCTGCTGGAAAGATTTGCCGTCAACCCGGTCCGATCACACCAAATCCGATCGTGTGTACGCTTGTCCGACCGGACAAAGTGCTACGCATGCTCAGATCACATTACAAGACCAAAGCTATTGGCTACTAGCCTCTACGTAGTCCCGTCGTAGGCAACAAACGTCACCACGTTCAAAATGATCGGATTTTCCGACAACTTTGTCCGACCGTGTGTACGCAAAACCAACATCAGACAAAGTATGACGGACATGGTCCGCGGATTGTCCGACCGTGTGTATGGGGCTTAAGAGGGATAGTTGAGCCTTGAGGGGCTAGGTATTAGGTTTATTGATACTCATGTCACTTCTGCAAGAAAGTTGGCAGCTGAGGCGAAAAGTATAAACAAATTTAGCAACTGGGAGCCTGGCGGCACAGCCACTGCTGTAATAGTTATGAAAGTGGCAGCAAAAGATTGGATAATTAATGAGCCATCCTTTAAGTTAGAACGTAGTCTTCCGGTATATTTAAATCTATGATCTCTCATCTCCACTGGTTGGCCTGGCTTTGTTTTAGCAATAAGATACTTTTCCAAGTCCCAGGTGACAGAAGTGAGAGGAGTATCATTCAGGTCCAGTTGTAAAATTACGTCTTCATTCCCCCCCCAACAGAAAGGCTTTTGGTGGGGGCACAAGGAATGATAGAAACCACTGCATTAAAAAGAAACATTTGATCAAGTATAAGATCGATAAGGCATGATTTTTGTTTCATTGTATCTATTCTTTATTAATAAATCCCAGTTGAACACTTATGCCGCGTACACACGGTCGGTATTTCCGATGGAAACAGTCCGATGGGAGCTTTTCATCGGATTTTCCGACCGTGTGTACGCCCATCGGTCTTTTTCTGTCAGAATTTCCGACGGACTTTGAATTGAGAACCTGTACTCAATTTTTCCGACGGAAAACCTTTCTATCGGATTTTCCGATCGTGTGTATGCAATTCCGACATGCAAAATTCCGACGCATGCTCGGAAACAATTTGACGCATGCTTGGAAGCATTAAACTTCCCTTTTATAGTGCTGTCAAACGTGTTTTATGCCGCTGCGTTATTGACCATCGGAATTTGGTGTGATCGTGTGTAGGCAACACAGCTTGAGCGGAATTCCGTCGGAAAAACCGTCAGAGTTTTTTCCGACGAGAATTCCGATTGTGTGTACGCGGCATAAGTGTAATCAGCGAAATACCTTTCAGGTGCATTAAAAGAACAAAACAGTTTGCTTTCTTTAAAAAGCATCCACAGCCTGAATAAAAAAGCCTTTCCTCTGCCAGCATGCTGTAGAGAAGCAGTGTGTGGAAGCAGTGGTCTCTCTGCAGATGATGGACACAGGCGCCACCCCCCAGCCATGTGTCTGACCCCCTGATCTACATGCAGGGATGCCAGATGCATGGGTTCCAATGGAGGGTGTTTTTTTTTTTTTGAAGCACATGATTAGAGCCAGAGGCTCTAATAAGCTTCAAAAAAGGGTAGTCCCGGGGGGTACAGATCATTGCTCTCTGAGCCCACCCAGTTGTGTTACAATAGCGAATAGACATGAGCACAACAAAAAAATGAGTTTATTTTGGTTTTGTTTTTTTCGTTTCCGAAAAAAAATTGTTTTTTTTCGTTTCGCTTTTTTCGTTTCCGTTGATTCGTAACGATTCATACATTCGTAAGAGTTATTTTTTCGTTGATTCGTTTTTTCGTTAGTTTAATTTTCGGACGCATTCATATTTATTCGTACATTCGTAACATTCGTAACATTCGTAGATTCGTAATCGGAGCATAATTCATAATTTTATGTAATGTGTATGCTATTATTACATTTTAATAATTTACGAATCGAAAAAAAAA
The DNA here is from genome assembly GCA_028564925.1 of Lithobates sylvaticus. Classification (NCBI taxonomy): domain Eukaryota; kingdom Metazoa; phylum Chordata; class Amphibia; order Anura; family Ranidae; genus Lithobates; species Lithobates sylvaticus. The sequence continues at coordinate 1,743,192 of CM053038.1, forward strand.
GTTACGAATCGAAAAGAAAGTTACGAATGTACGAATTTTTTTGTTCAATAGAGACACGGAAAATTACAAATCAAAAACAAAAAGTTACGAATCGAAAAAAAAAGTTACGAATCGAAAAAAAAAGTTACGAGTCGAAAAAAAAGTTACGAATGTACAAATTTTTTTGTTCAATAGAGATAAGGAAAATTACAAATCAAAAACAAAAAGTTACGAATCGAAAAAAAAAAAGTTACGAATCGAAAAAAAAAGTTACGAATCGAAAAAAAAGTTACGAATGTACAAATTTTTTTGTTCAATAGAGATAAGGAAAATTACAAATAAAAAAAAAAATAAAAAAAAGTTACGAATCGAAAAAAAAGTTACGAATCGAAAAAAAAGTTACGAATGTACAAATTTTTTCGTTCGTTTTCGTTTTTCGGATTTTCTTTATTAGTACATTCGTTGTTTCTAATTAGTTTTTTTCAGATTTTCGTTGTTTTTTGGATTAGTTCGATTCGAATGATTCGTTAATCGGATTCGTACGATTCGAACGATTTGTTACGATTCGTTATTCGGATTCGTACGATTCGAACGATTTGTTACGATTCGTTATTCGGATTCGTACGATTCGAATGATTCGTTCATTCGTACGAAAACGAACGAACGAAAATAACGGAAAAAAACGAAAAAAAACTAAACGAATTGCACATGTCTAATAGCAAATTCATATTTGCTATTGTAACACTGAATTTCCTCCCAGACAATCAGGAAGCGGGTCATGAGACCCGTCCCCCAATTGGCCGAAAGGAGATCCAATCGTATTGGCAGCAGGAGAGGCACGATGTATGGAGGAGAAGAGGGAGAAGATGCACGCAGGGGAACCGAGCAGCAAACAAGCAGCCCGCAGCCCAAAGGGAAGCCGCCAGTCGCCGCCCGCCACGCTGCCCGCAAAATGGGGTAAGTGCGGGGGCCCCAACTGACTCACAGACTGAGGGGGGGTGCCATCCATGACCCGGCTGTCCAACTGACCGGGGCCGGGATTTGGGGGGTGCCATAAGTGACCCGACCGACTGCAGGGGTGGCGGCAGGTGTATTGTGTGCCACCCCCCCCACCAAAAAACACCAGCCGCCACTGGTCAGTTGTATATCTCTCCAATCAGCAAAGCGTATGAGCTTCTCTGATTGCAGTGCTAAAGCTGTGACTCAGTAGGGAAGTTTAGAAAAAAAATGTTGCTTCCTGTTCTCTGATAGAAGCAAGGAAGTTCAAATAAGTCCACAAGCTTTTTTTGTAAATCAAACTTTGGCTGGTAAACTAAAATTCTAAAAAATGTCCTCATGGTGTACGAGATATTTGGGAAAAAAAATCTGCCTACATTCTAAGATACAGAGTAATTAAAATATAAAGAGAGTCAATTTACCCAAAAATGATATTTTAGTTATCTGGGGTGTCCAGGAGATAAATCAGCCACTTATGTCTTACATTTTTCGGACACAACAAGAAATCACTAATGCCCCGTACACACGGTCGGAAATTCCGACGGAAAATGTCCGATCGGACCATGTTGTCTGACTTTTTCCGTCGGAAAAAATTTGAGAGCTGGATCTCAAATTTTCCGACAACAAAATCAGATCTGACTTTTTCCGATCGTGTGTCGAGAATTCCGAAGGACAAAGTGCCACGCATGCTCAGATCAAATTACAAGACCAAAGCTATTGGCTACTAGTCTCTACGTAGTTCCATCGTACGCAACGAACGTCACCACGTTCAGAATGATTGAATTTTCCGACAACTTTGTCCGACCGTGTGTACGCAACACCAGTGTCGGACAAAATCCGTCTGAAAAAATCCGTCCACCTTGGAGTTTTTGGTGTTGCTACTAGACATGTGCACAACAAAAAAATTTGTTTATTTTCGTTTCGTTTTTTTCGTTTCCGAAAAAAAATCGTTTTTTTTCGTTTCGTGTTTTTCGTTTCCATTGATTCGTAACGATTCGTACATTCGTAAGTCATCGGTGTTCGGATTCGTAACGATTCGTACATTCGTAAGAGTTATTTTTTCGTTGATTCGTTTTTTCGTTAGTTTAATTTTCGGACGCATTCGTATTTATTCGTAACATTCGTAACATTCGTAGATTCGTAATCGGAGCATAATTCATAATTTTATGTAATGTGTATGCAATTATTACCTTTTAATAATTTACGAATCGAAAAAAAAAGTTACGAATCGAAAAAAAAAAAGTTACGAATCGAAAAAAAAAAAGTTACGAATCGAAAAAAAAAAAAGTTACGAATGTACGAATTTTTTTGTTCAATAGAGATACGGAAATTACAAATCGAAAAAAAAAAAAAAAAGTTACGAATCGAAAAAAATAAAGTTACGAATCGAAAAAGAAAGGTACGAATGTACGAATTTTTTTGTTCAATCCATTCGAAGCACGTTTAGCAGCACCATTGTAAGGGACACGGAAAATTACCAATTCAACAAAAAAAAAAGTTACGAATGTACGAATTTTTTCGTTCGTTTTCGTTTTTCGGATTTTCTTCATTAGTACATTTGTTGTTTCTAATTAGTTTTTTTCGGATTTTCGTTGTTTTTCGGATTCATTCAATTCGAATGATTCGTTAATCGGATTCGTACGATTCGAACGATTTGTTCATTCGTACGAAAACGAACGAACGAAAATAACGAAAAAAAACGAAAAACTAAAAAAATGAAACTAATTGCATATGTCTAGTTGCTACCCAACTTATTCAATTTTTTTTGGGGATGTTGAGATACAAAGGAAGCAAAAACCTCTCTTAGCAGGTTGTCAATGGGGTGATTTCCCCGTTTCCATTGATTCGTAACGATTCGTACATTCGTAAGAGTTATTTTTTCGTTGATTCGTTTTTTCGTTAGTTTAATTTTCGGACGCATTCGTATTTATTCGTAACATTCGTAACATTCGTAGATTCGTAATCGGAGCATAATTCATAATTTTTATGTAATGTGTATGCAATTATTACCTTTTAATAATTTACGAATCGAAAAAAAAAGTTACGAATCGAAAAAAAAAAGTTACGAATCGAAAAAAAAAAAGTTACGAATCGAAAAAAAAGTTACGAATGTACGAATTTTTTCGTTCGTTTTTCGGATTTTCTTCATTAGTACATTTGTTGTTTCTAATTAGTTTTTTTCGGATTTTCGTTGTTTTTCGGATTCATTCAATTCGAATGATTCGTTAATCGGATTCGTACGATTCGAACGATTCGTTACGATTCGTTATTCGGATTCGTACGATTCGAACGATTTGTTCATTCGTACGAAAACGAACGAACGAAAATAACGAAAAAAAAACGAAAAACGAAAAAAATGAAACTAATTGCATATGTCTAGTTGCTACCCAACTTATTCAATTTTTTTGGGGGATGTTGAGATACAAAGGAAGCAAAAACCTCTCTTAGCAGGTTGTCAATGGGGTGATTTCCCCTATTGGAAGATTCCTCCCCTATTCCTGTTCTAAGGAAAACACAGAAATTTGGATTTTTTTCTCACTTTCTGTCCTGGTGACAATGGAGAGGGCGAGGCTTCCCCACAGGGATAAAGACAGCTATAAAAGCCTAACTGTGTGTCCTTGATGACGTCCTGTGGGAGGGCGAAACGCGTTGATGCAATTTCCGGTTCCGAGTCCAATAGAGGTCACTTCCGGTTGTCGATGTAACGCACGCCAGCAGCAGCGTTTCCGACTGCAATCTCATGATACTATATGCCTGTTTTTACACTGCATTTTGTAAGTATTCACTCTATTTGCACAATAAAGATATTGCCAAACAGTACTTCACTATAGTTCCCTCCTTTTGTCTCATTTTGGGGACTATTATCCATGGATGAGTATCATGAGCATGTGAGATCTGCCTTATGAATCTATGTAAAGCTGCCATCCCTGGTCACCATTTTAAGCCTGAAACGACCCCTAGACTGAAAAGCTAAGGGTCCATTCCATCTGGTGAGTGGGGACACAGGAGGGGGTGTTGCGCACCTCAAATTTTGGGGCACTTTGCACTTTATGGATTGGAGCACATCTTTCACTAATATATGGACATTCACTTATTAATAATTTGTTATTATGTAATTATTTAGGTTATTGTTTATTATTGTGAGCGCTGTAAAATATATGTATATATATATATATATATATATATATATATATATATATATATATATATATATATATATATATGTTTTTGTATAGCTATAAAAACTTGACAGAGTTTCAAAACCTTCCCTACTTTTTTTTTTCTCAAATAAGGTTTATTTTCTAAATGTAAAAATACAATGAGGTTAACATTCTACATTTATATTCAAATAGAAAAAAAATATGTATAAACACTTATTGAAAATGGCAACAAAATTACTTTAGGCATATTTTAACATACCGTATATACTCGAGTATAAGCCAAGTTTTTCAGCACATTTTTTTGTGCCGAAAATGCCCCCCTTTGGCTTATACTCAAGTCAAGCACTTTTCTGCAGCAGAGAATGACATTTTCTAACCCGACTTTGGGGCCCCGTATCTCTGGGCCACTTGGTGCTAGGAACCCCAAACTTGGTGTGGAACTAGCACTATAACATATCCAAAGATGGGGTTCCTATCAGATATGGGGCCCCAAAGTCGGTTCGGAAAATGTCATTCTCTGCTGCAGAAAAGTGCTTGACATTTTCCAAACCGACTTTGGGGCCACTGTGCCTTTTTTCAGCCATAGGTCCCCCGAACTTCAAACTTGGTAGTTAAGGGTTCCTAGGTGCCCCCTAGCTGCAGCCAAATTTGGGGTCTCTGGACCTGAAGGACACAGTTGACCGACTTTGGGGCCGGTATCTAAAAGGTCACTTGGTGCTAGGAACCCCATTTGGTGTGCAAACCCAGTGGAACTAGCACTACAACATATCCGAACCGACTTTGGGGCCCCGTATCTCGGGGCCACTTGGAGCTAGGAACCCCATTTTTGGATATGTTGTAGTGCTACTTCGTTCCACTGGGTTGCACACCAAATTTGCACACCAAATTTGGGGTTCCTAGTACCAAGTGGCCCAGAGATACGGTGCCCCAAAGTCGGTCAACTGTGTCCATCTGCAGCAATGTCATTTCGGGACCCTTTGGGTCCAGAGACCCCAAATTTTGGCTGCAGCTAGGGGGCATCTAGGAACCCTTAACTACCAAGTTTTGGGGGACCTATGGCTGCAAATGGGCACAGTGAGGCTGCAAATGGGCACAGTGAGGCTGCAAATGGGCATTGTTGACCCTCTTTTCCACTTACATTAGTTGCGCATTTCTCACCCTAGGCTTATACTCGAGTCAATACGGTTTCCCAGTTTTTTGTGGTAAAATTAGGTGCCTCGGCTTATATTCGGGTCGGCTTATACTCGAGTATATACGGTATCTATTGTAATTTATGCATCTTCAACACTATGTAATTTCTCCTATCCGCCAGGGTATTTTGTGTGTTCCATCACATCACATACTTTGTGATTTATAATAAATAACAATAACTATATATATATTTATGGTCTAGAGCCCTACGGACGACATGAGTAACGATGACATATAGGAACAACACAAAACTCACCAACATGAAATAGACCTGAAAGTGTGCCTTGGTCTACCGTATGGTACACCAAAATAAGGGGGCATACCCTAGATAAAGCATGATAAGAAGTAGTTATGGAATAATGTGGAATGAGTATTCAGCCTGGGGTAAGAATACTTGGAAGAGGCTTTTAAAAGGGGAGGGTGGGTGGGTATCACGCACAGGAAACCGACAAAGACCGGCGGCCTTTGGGCTGCTTAAATACCCTCCGGGCTCCTCCCATAACTTCAGGCCGGTACCCGGCCTTCCAATATATACACACTTTTTTTTTTAAAGAATTGAATAAAAAAAAGAAGACAACTTACATCTCTGTGGATATATAACAAGGCACCAGAAGACGAAAAGCCAGCCGTTCATTTTTTCTTGTGATGTTCTGACTGCCAGGAACAGCTGAGGTTTTCACACTTCCCCAAAGGATGGTGGACACATATGCAAAAACTAAAAATGTATACACAATTTTAACCTACAGCCAACATCCTGTTTATTTTAAATGCCCAGTCTTCACGCCCACTGTTAAAGGAAACGTACCTTACTTGGACCCTACCATATTTGTATTTGCAACCAAAAAGAAATTCACTTCAATGTAGGCTGGTATTTGACATACATTCTTATTAAATGCCATTGCATAGTTCATTTACAGTATTTAAATATATATTAAAATAGTTTGAAAAACTGTTGAGTAGACTTATGCCCCTTACACACGGTCGGATTTTCCGATGGAAAATGTTCGATGGGAGCTTGTTGTTGGAAATTCCGAACATGTGTAGGCTCCATCGGAATTTCCGTCACACAAAATTTGAGATCTGGATCTCAAATTTTCCGACAACAAAATCCGTTCTCGTGAATTCCGATCGCGTGTACACAATTACGACGCACAAAGTTCCACGCATGCTCGGAATCAAGCAGAAGAGCCGCACTGGCTATTGAACTTAATTTTTCTCGGCTCGTCGTACGTCTTGTACGTCACCGCGTTCTTGACGTTCGGAATTTCCGACAACATTTGTGTGACCGTGTGTATGCAAGACAAGTTTGAGACAACATCCATCAGAAAAAATCCATGGATTTTGTTGTTGGGATGTCCGACCGTGTGTACGCGGCATTAGAATTCAGATGACATTAGACATGGCCCACTTTTTTTTTTTCTTTTGGCGCCTGGTTCGGACTTCCTTTGACTTCAGCTGAACTTCCCTTTAGAGGTACTTCCCTTCAGATGTTGGCAATTTTTTTTTTAAATTGTCCCAACTACGACTGATTAGGAAAAATTTGTAGGGTCACTGTTCCTTCTAATGCCGCGTACACACGATCGGAATTCTCGTCGGAAAAAGCTCTGATGGTTTTCCCATCGGAATTTTGACGGAATTTTACTCAAACTATCTTGCCTACACACGGTCACACCAAATTCCGATGGTCAATAACACCACGGCATACAACACATTCAATATATATACTATAAAAGGGAAGTTTAATGCTTCCGAGCATGCGTCAAATTGTTTCCGAGCATGCGTCGGAATTTTGCGTGTCGGAATTGCATACACACGATCGAAAAATCCGATAGAAAGGTCTTGCGTCAGAAAAATGAAGAACAGGCTCTCAATCCAAAGTCTGTCGGAAATGCCGACAGAAAAAGACCGATGGGCATACACACGGTCGGAAAATCCGATGAAAAGCTCCCATTGGGCTGTTTCCATCGGAAATTCCGACCGCGTGTACGCTGAATTACCAAAATAACAAAAAAAATTCTGAAAATTCAATATATAAAAAGCTGATTAAAATTAATACATTTTATGTATTTACAGTGCCTTGAAATAGTATTCATATCCCTTGAAATTTTCCACATTTTTCATGTTACAACCAAAAAACGTAAATGTATTTTATTGGGATTTTATGTGATAGACCAACACAAAGTGTCACATAATTGTGAAGTGGAAGGAAAATGATAAATTGTTTTCAAAATGTTTTACAAATAAATATGTGAAAAGTGTGGCGTGCATTTATATTCAGCCCCCTTTTCTCTGATACCCCTAACTAAAATCTAGTGGAACCAATTGCCTTCAGAAGTCACCTAATTAGTAAATAGAGTCCACCTGTGTGTAAGGTAATCTCAGTATAAATACAGCTGTTCTGTGAAGCCCTCAGAGGTTTGCTAGAGAACCTTAGTGAACAAACAGCATCACGAAGGCCAAGGAACACACCAGACAGGTCAGGGATAAAGTTGTGGAGAAGCATAAAGCAGGGTTAGGTTATAAAAAAATATCCAAAGCTTTGAACATCTCACGGAGCTCTGTTCAATCCATCATCTGAAAATGGAAAGAGTATGGCCCAACTGCCAACCTACCAAGACATGGTAGTCCACCTAAACTGAGCGGCCGGGCAAGGAGAGCATTCATCAGAGAAGAGCCAAGAGGCCCATGGGAACTCTGGAGGAGCTGCAGAAATCCACAGCTCAGGTGCGAGAATCTGTCCACAGGACAACTATTAGTCGTGCTCTCCACAAATCTGCCCTTTATGGAAGAGTGACAAGAAGAAAGCCATAAGAAGTCATGTTTGCAGTTTGTGAGAAGCCATGTGGAGGACACAGCAAACATGTGGAAGAAGGTGCTCTGGTCAGATGACATCAAAACTGAATTTTTTGGCCTAAAAGCAAAACGCTATGTGTGGTGTAAAACTAACACTGCACATCACCCTGAACACACCATCCCAACCGTGAAACATGGTGGTGGCAGCATCATGTTGTGGGGAGGCTTTTCTTCAGCAGGGACAGGGAAGCTGGTCAGAGTTGATGGGTTGATGGTTGTCAGCGGACTGGCCGGTGAGGTAAGCTGGGTTTTTTTCCTTGGATTTATCCTTGGGTTTGTTTGTATAGTATGTAGCCTCCTATGCTACTCACTGCAAAGGCCAGTTATAGGTGGGGGTGGTGGACACCGTTTTTGTTGTAGTATTACTGTTATACTGGTCAGGCAGCACACTGGCACCTTTGCAGCCATTGTGCGACTTGCTGGGTGTTCAGTGTGCTCTTGTACCTTTAAGAAGGGGTGGCTCCCTTCAGTCCACCTGACCTCCGCCTATCCATCAGAATGCATGTGCTCCCACTGTGGAGTCTCTCATTAGTTAGAGATAGGACCACAGATACCAGGGTGCCTTGACGAGGCTCTGTGGCTTACGCATGTATTTGCAAATGTGTGCAGACTAAACCCCTGTTTTAACGCATACTGTTAGATAGGTTGATTCGGTTGTCAGCGGACTGGCCGGTGAGGTAAGCTGGGTTTTTTTTCCTTGGATTTATCCTTGGGTTTGTTTGTATTGATGGGAAGATGGATGGAGCCAAATACAGGACAATCTTAAAATAAAACCTGTTAGAGTCTGCAGAAGACTTGAGACTGGGGCGGAGGGTCACCTTCCAGCAGGACAACGACCCGAAACATGAAGCCAGAGCTACAATGGAATGGTTTCCATCAAAGCATATTCATGTGTTAGAATGGCCCAGTCACAGTCCAGACCAAAATCCATTTGAGAATCTGTGGCAAGACTTAAAAATTGCTCTTCACAAACGCTCTCCATCCAATCTGACAGAACTTGAGTTATTTTGCAAAGAAGAATGGGCAAAAATGTCCCTCTGTAGATGTGTAAAGCTGGTAGAGACATCCCCAAAAAGACTTGTAGCTGTAATTGCAGTGAAAGGCGGTTCTACAAAGTATTGACTCCGGGGGGTGCTATACAAATGCCCCCCACACTTTTCACATATTTATTTGTAAAACATTTTGAAAACCATTTATCATTTTCCTTCAACTTCACAATTATGGGCCACTTTGTGTTGGTCTATCACATGAAAAGGGGTATTAATAGCTTTTCAAGGCACAAAGGGGTTTTGATGATTGTATACCTGGGAAAAAAAAGTAAAAATAGAGAACTGAAAATTTTAGTCAAGCACAATTATAATTCTAAATACTGTTACCTCTGATGTTGAAATGTTGTTTTGCAGTGTCCACACTGTGGTTTAGCATTGCAAACAGGATTCGCAAGAAAAACAAGCCACGTAACCGGAGGAACACATATGATAAGAGGAACGAATGAAAAAAAAAACTATTTTAATTCCAAATTCTCCAGAAGTGGTCATTGATCAATGCAAAAAGTTGTAGTTAAATGGATACTGTTTATTGGCTGGCTCAAGTTATTAAAGATGTAAGCTTTCAGTTCCCTTCCTCCTATAATTTTCTGAGGAAGGCATCCTTTTCAATAGAAATTTGAACCAGGCTCCAAAAAGTTGTGTATTACAAAGCACCAAATAATGCAAAGTTGGTTTTGGAAACCCCTGGTAACTCTGCCTCAGAAAATGAAGGGGCCAAAAACAGCCTGAGTCACTTCATTAAAATAGTGTTCCAGGGATACTAAGATGGAAGGAAGGACCTGGTGGCACTAGCAGTCAAATTAGGGTTGCTCAGGACACAGCAGAACCAGATATTATGCCACGTACACACGATCGGACTTTTCGGCCGGACTATCCGTCGGACTTAGTCTGGCGGACAATCCGCCGGACTTTCCAGCGTAGGTCCGCCGGACTTTCCGAACGTGCGGACTTGCCCACTCAGCCCGGACTTTTCCGGCAGACTAGATCCGGCGGACAATCCGGAGGAGGTGCGCCGGACTTTTACATGGAGTAAAGTCCGTTCATTTAGAACGTGACTCCAGGTAGACGGGACTATCGAAGGAAGTCAATGCAGCCGCCTCAATCGGCGAGATTGACACCCCCCTAGCCCCGTCACCTGGTATGGATTTAAAGGGGAATCCCTACGCCAAAAAAACGGCGTAGGGATTCCATAATCCATATCAGACCCTTATCCGAGAACGCAGCCCGGCCGGTCAGGAAAGGGGATGGGGATGAGCGAGCGCCCCCCCTCCTGAGCCATACCAGGCCACGTGCCCTCAACCTGGGGGGGTGCTTTGGGGAAGGGGGGCCCTGCGCCCCCACACCCCAAAGCACCTTGTCCCCATGTTGATGAGGACAAGGGCATCTTCCCGACAACCCTGGCCATTGGTTTTCGGGGTCTGCGGGTGGGGGGCTTATCAAATCTGGGAGCCCCCTTTAATAAGGGGGCCCCCAGATCCCGGCCCCCCACCCTATGTGAATGAGTATGGGGTATGATGTACACCTACCCATTCACCTGGTGGAAAAAAAGTGTAAATAAAAACAAGTTTTTAAAATAATTAATTACACAGCTCCAGGGGTCTTCTTTGTTTTAGGGGGTCTTTTCGCCAGACTCCTCCGCTATCTTCTACTAGTTCTTTTACTAGCAGAGGAGCTCGGCTTTCTCCTTCATCGCTGCCGCCGTCTGGGGGTCTTGTTCCGATTTCGGGGGTCTTGTCCCACTCTTCTGTTCTTCTTGCCTTCTGTCGCCGTCGCTGTCGTCGCCGCCTTCTGCTTATTCTGCTTCTTCTTCTTCTTCTTTCTTCATCCGATGTTGACACAACGCTGTCTCCGCTTCTAATGGCCAAGACGTGTTGCGTGGCCAATCACGGCTGATCACGGTGTAAACAGGAAAAGCCGTTGATCGGCTTTTCCTCACTCACGTCTGATAGACGCGAGTAGGGGAGAGTCGATTGGAGGCTCTCCTGACAGGGGGGTCTGCGCTGATTGTCTATCAGCACAGACCCCCCTCAGATGCCCACACTAGACCACCAGGGAAGCCCCCAGGACCACCAGGGAAGTGGGCAACATGTGGATGGCCAGGTATGTACCCCATGGCCATCCACATGTACAAATGAATGCCCAATCTGTGCCAATCAGTGCCCACCAATGGGCACTGACTGGCACCATGATGAAACAAATTAAATCAGCAATGTCACCCATCAGTGTTATCAGTGCCACCCATCAGTGTCCAGCAGTGCCACCATCAGTGCCCATCAGTGCCCACCTATCGGTGCCCATCAGTACCCATCCGTGCCACCTATCAGTTCCACCCATAAGTACCACCCATAAGTACCCATTACTGCCACCTATGAGTGCCCATCAGTGCCGCCTATGAGTGCCCATCAGTGGCGCATACCAGTGCCACCTATCAGTGCCCATCATCAGTGCCCGTCAGTGCCACCTCATCAGTACCACCTCATTGGTGCCACCTCATCAGTGCCCATCAAGGCCACCTTATCAGTGCCCGTCAGTGCAGCCATATCAGTGCCCGCCATTGAAGAAGAAAACTTACTTATTTACAAAAAAATTAACAGAAACAAAGAAAAACGTTTTTTTCAAAATGTTCTGTATTTTTTTATTTGTTGCACAAAAAATTCAAATCGCAGAGAGGATCAAATACCACCAAAAGAAAGCTCTATTTGTGGGAACAAAATGATAAAAAATGAGTTTGGGTACAGTGTAGCATGACCGCGCAATTGTCATTCAAAATGCTGAAAGCTGAAAATTGGCCTGGGCGGGAAGGTGTCTAAGTGCCCCCGGGTATTGAAGTGGTTTTAAACAGCTAAGGTTGGGAGGCACCCGGAGCGACATCCCAAGTTGACCCCACCCCATTGTGACTCTATCGATCGGGATATTCGAACCATCCAAGGAAGCAAAATCGTTTGCCAGCAATACTCCCTCCAGAGCACAAATATCCAAGAGAGTAAAAAAAGGAAAGGGAGGGAAAAAGTTGTACTTACATAGACCACTTGCCTGCCTCCTATTTTTTGTGCCAGTCAGAACTACATGAAGGTCCATGATCCCGTAAGCCCCAATGCTGAGTCCTGCTGGCCCGGTGGCCAGAGCGACTCAAAGGGAAAATCCTGCTTTTATAATTGCTTTGATTAAAACCCTACTCCTCGTTAATTGAAGGTAATTATACTTTATGGGTCTTGTGAAATGGTTATGAAAGTTTCAAAATTTGAAATAACTCTCCTAAAGCCGCATCCGTATAAACTTGATTGGAAGAGAGAAATGGTAAAGGGCCACAGGGCCCTAATTCGGACTTTACAGGCAAGATGGACAATGATATGGCACAAAAATATATTTTATCAACAATAAGTCATTTACAAACAAGTAAAAATTAATTAAAAACATACGATAGGCATATGATAGTAATGAGTCTCTAGTGTAAACAAGAGAGTTGACACCAAATAAACGACAGTGAGTCCCTGTGCGTCAACACGTTTCGCTGTTTCGCTTCGTCAGGACACACCTGGGGGTATGAAAGTTTCTTTGTATTTAATGCACTGTTCATTACGACACTTTAATTATGTGCTTCTAAAGGCAGATAACCTATCCCCCTGAGGAAGCTTACGAGTTTTATCATTGAAATGCATTGGGTTACTGTTGGCGGGATCAATCTTGTGGAAAATCCTCCCAATGGTATTTATACCTGCCTATGTTATGGTTATCATCATGTTTGTGTCAGATTGGGCTTATTATGTTACCAGAGCTCATATTTTAAATTTATGTTGGTCTTATTTTTTTGTACAAATAAATTTTACAAGAATGTATGTACTCATGTGATTCCCCTCGTGCTCCTCTCTCTCTCTCTCTACTCCTCCTATCACCCCGGGCTGGGGAGAAGATTCAGTGAAGAAGCAAGCCATGTGGAAGAGAGTGAGTGGAGCATTGAGCTCCGCCTCCGCCAGTCAGATTATGTGCAGCCGGCCTGGCCAATCAGCGGCTGCTAATGGGGCGCCAGTCGTCGCCGCCGCCGCCGCCCCACCCCCTCCCCACCGGCCAAGCACGCTCCATATACTGCCCACAATATTTACAGCAAGCCGGCTGCCGGGTCTGTATTTGTGCGGGAGGCGGCCGCGGGAACTAGGACTTGGGAAAATGGGACGGGGGGCTTTTTTGCATGCGGGGGGGCCGCGGGAACTGGGACTTGGAAAAACGGGACGGGGGCATTTTTTGCCCCCCCCCCCGCAAAGTGCCGCCGTAGCCCTGGGCCTTGTCAGCCTGGGTCAAGACACAGCACTGGCTCTACTGCAGGGTAGTCTTCCTGGTCACGATTGCAGACTGGCAGCGGTGAGAGCTGGCGGTGTGGGGGATGGTCTGTGGACAGCTTTACCCCAGGATGCCTGCATGCATAGATGTGTCTCTTTTAATCATCAACCATGTGAGTTGCTAAATGTTGTACCTTCATTAAATGTAATAATATCGCTACACTTAGAGGCGCCTCTCTTCTCTTTTATACTCTGGAGCTCCTGCTGGATTTTGCTTCTAATCCTCTTGTGGAGGCTTCCATTTGTGTTACATATACATCTCACATGTATTATTATTATTTGTATATGAATTATTATTATTATTATTAGTAGTAGTAGTAGTAGTAGTAGTAGTAGAAGTAGTATCATATTTATTTTTTTAGTAGTACATTATTATTATTAATAATGTTAATTGTAGTAGTAATAGTAATAGTAGTAGTATTATCATATTTGTTATTATTAGCACATTAATATTATTAGATGAGGATAATTTGTTATTATTGCTATTAACAGTAGGACAATAATGTAATTTGTTTTTTGTTTGCACAAAGCAGTTTAGTATTATTATAATGTTAGTTAGTATTATAGTATTAGTATAGTATATAGTATAGTATAGTATTTAGTATTATTATATTTTTAGTATTATAGTATTAGTATAGTATATAGTATAGTATAGTATTTAGTATATAGTATTTTTATTATTTTTAGTATTATAGTATTAGTATAGTATATAGTATAGTATAGTATTTAGTACATAGTATTATTATTATTATTTTTAGTATTAGCGTATTAGTATAGTATATAGTATAGTATAGTATTTGGTATATAGTATTATTATTTTTTTTTGTATTATAGTATTAGTATTGTATATAGTATAGTATAGTATTTAGTATATAGTATTATTATATTTTTAGTATTATAGTATTAGTATAGTATATAGTATTATTATAATTTTTTTTCACTCACCATTAAATCTTTTTTTTTTTTTTCTACATTCACTGGAGGAGATGACTGCTATAAAGAGGTCAGTTCCCAGGCAAAATCTTTTTAATCTTTTCTCTACTATTTTCTGCAATCTCTAATATCACCACAAGGTAGAGCCACCTTGCTGATTTTTATGCAGTTTTTTTATGCTGGTTCTTATGCTGGTTTTTGTGCTTTACATTTTCTTGGCTAAAATAAGAAACAGGAACAGAAGCTGACTAACCACTTGTGGCTTTTTTCTTTTTTACTAGAGAGTGAAATTCTAAAGCAATGTAATGTAACTGATGATGTAAAGAGCCAAATGACTGAATGTTGTGCATACAAACCATAATGTGGTATAAGAAGACCAGAGTAAATCTGTCAAGAGAACGGTGTGCAACCTGCCATTGATAACATCTTATAGCATATCTAAAACTCGGTTTTTGTGCTGGTTTTTATGCTTTTTTGCTGTTTTTTTTTTTTTGCTGGTTTTTTGTGCTGGTTTTTATACGTGTTTTCATGCTGTTTTTTGTGCTGTTTTTTGCTGGGTTTTGTGCTGTTTTTCTGATGGGTTTTGTTCTGGTTTCACAGTGTGGTATAAGAAGACCAAAGTAAATCTGTCAAGAGAACGTTGTGCAACCTGCCATTGATAACATCTTTAGCATATTAAACCTGTTTTTTGTGCTGGTTTTTGTGCTGGTTTTTATGCTTTTTTGCTGGTTTTTTTCTGTTTTTTGTTGGTTTTTATACGTGTTTTATGCTGGTTTTTTGTGCTGTTTTTTTGCTGGGTTTTGTGCTGTTTTTTTGCTGGGTTTTGTGCTGGTTTTTGTGCTGGTTTTTATGATGATTTTTGTGCTGTTTTTTTATAATGGTTTTTATGCTGTTTTTTGTGCTTGGTTAAAGTTTCTAGGTTTAAAAAAAAAAAAAAATGTCCCCTTTAAGACATTTATTCCTGGTCTGCACATGTGCAGGACGGGCGTTTCCTTGCTATTTCTGATGTTTTTTTCTCTAGCTTTTTTGTTCTACCTTTCAGGGTTCTCACTCTCTTGCCGTGGCCTTGGTTTTGTTTCTTTTTTTTTTTTTTGTTTGTTTCAGCCCTGTTCCTTCAAAGCGGTCCAGAAAGTCCTCAAGGCGCTATGACAATGACGATAGTCCTGAGCGAAGACCGCGCTCTTCTCATCATAAATCTTCCAGAAGATCAGGATCTTATAGACATCGTCATTCGCCTTCGCCTCCACCGCGGGCGTCAAGGAAAATGTTGGGCCTGTGGCGCGGTTCCACTCCCTGATAAGCTCGTCTGCAGAGACTGTCTCAGGGACTACGCAGCTAACCAGGAATTAGAAGGCCAGCAGGTGGTTGACCTGCTTAAGCAAACCATGAGAGACTCTCTTTCTGAACTGACGGCCATGATTCCAGCTCACCCGGTTTCACAAGCTGCCCAGGTGTTGGATTTGGACCCCGACATTTCGGGCCCATCAGCTGTTAGTACTCCTTTGCCTCCATCAGGAAAAACCGCTAAACAAATCCCACCGGTAGATTCATCCGAGGAGTCCTCAGATGATACAGAACCGCCTGGTTTCAATTTCTCCCTGGTTCAACCCTTTGTACAAGCGGTGAGGAGCGACATTGCCTGGGAAGACCCGGAAGGGCCTCCTCAGAAATCAAAAAGCTATTTCTCATTCCTCAAGAGAAACCAAATCTTCTTCCCATTAATGGGGGAGATCATAGAGGATGAGTGGAACAAAACTGATAGAGTCCAGGGAAAGCTAGTTATTTATCACATGTATGCTGCCATGGAGGCACCAGGAAAACGGAAAATTGTATCATACTTACCGTCCACTGCTGAATTTTCCTTTCCTGGTGCCAATCCATGGCAGAACTTCGCCCTCTCAGAGGTTTCACACCCAAGGTCACCTCAACGGCAAACCTATCATGGACTCAGAAACTCCAAAGTTCTCAGGGCCCACAGCCTCGGCATCTTGGGCAGCGAGGGCAAATGTTTCTCTTGAAACATTAGGCTTGGGTTCCTCAAACATTATCGTATTCTTACAACCGTAGAGTTCGGGAGAAAAGCGCTTATATTACATGTGAGCTAGAATGTGCCATGGAGGGGAAAAGGGGCATACTTACCGTAATTTTCCTTTCCTGGTGCCAATCCATGGCAGCATAAACTCCCACCCTCGGTATGCTATATTACGAAGAATGTTGGGGGAGGGGCTATGCCCTTTAATTTATGCTATTCACTAGTCCTGAAGGCGGAGTAGAGGCGGAGCTCTATCACATGTATGCTGCCATGGATTGGCACCAGGAAAGGAAAATTACGGTAAGTATGATACAATTTTCCGTTTTTTGTGCTGGTTTTTGTGTTGGTTGTTATGCTGTTTTTCTTTTTTTTTTTGCTGATTTTTATGCTGTTTTTTTGATGGTTTTTATGCTGGTTTTTGTGCTGTTTTTTTGTTGGGTTTTGCGCTGTTTTTTTACTGGGTTTTGTGCTGTTTTTTGTGCTGGTTTTTATGATGGTTTTTATGCAGTTTTTTGCTGGATTTTGTGCTGTTTTTTTGCTGATTTTTATGCATTTTTTTGCTGGGTTTTGTGCTGTTTTTTTGCTCGGTTTTGTGCTGGTTTTTATGATGATTTTTGTGCTGTTTTTTATGCTGGTTTTTATGCTGGTTTTTATGCTGCATTTGTGCTGCTTTTTTATGTTGTTTTCCATGCTATTTTTAGGCTGTTTTTTGTGTTGGTTGTTATGCTGTTTTTTTTTTTTGCTGATTTTTATGCATTTTTTTATGGGTTTTGCGCTGTTTTTTTTGCTGGGTTTTGTGCTGGTTTTTGTGCTGGTTTTCATGCTGTTTTTTGTGCTGGTTTTTGTGTTGGTTGTTATGCTGTGTTTTTTTTTTTGCTGATTTTTATGCAGTTTTTTGCTGGGTTTTGTGCTGTTTTTCTGATGGGTTTTGTTCTGGTTTCACAGTGTGGTATAAGAAGACCAAAGTAAATCTGTCAAGAGAACGTTGTGCAACCTGCCATTGATAACATCTTATAGCATATCTAAACCTGTTTTTTGTGCTGGTTTTTGTGCTGGTTTTTATGCTTTTTTGCTGGTTTTTTTCTGTTTTTTGTGCTGGTTTTTATACGTGTTTTATGCTGTTTTTTTGTGCTGTTTTTTTGCTGGGTTTTGTGCTGGTTTTTGTGCTGGTTTTTATGATGATTTTTGTGCTGTTTTTTATAATGGTTTTTATGCTGTTTTTTGTGCTGTTTTTTATGCTGTTTTTTGTGCTGGTTTTTGTGTTGGTTGTTATGCTGTTTTTCTTTTTTTTTGCTCATTTTTATGCTGGTTTTTTGATGGTTTTTATGCTGGTTTTTGTGCTGTTTTTTTGTTGGGTTTTGCGCTGTTTTTTTACTGGGTTTTGTGCTGTTTTTTGTGCTGGTTTTTATGATGGTTTTTATGCTGTTTTTGTGCTGATTTTTATGCAGTTTTTTGCTGGATTTTGTGCTGTTTTTTTGCTGATTTTTATGCATTTTTTTGCTGGGATTTGTGCTGTTTTTTTGATGGGTTTTGTTCTGGTTTTTATGATGGTTTTTGTGCTGTTTTTTTTGCTGGTTTTTGTGTTGGTTGTTATGCTGTTTTTTTTTTTTTTTTGCTGATTTTTATGATGTTTTTTTGCTGTTTTTTATGCTGGTTCTTATGCTGGTTTTTGTTCAGATTTTTATGCTTTAAGTTTTTTTGCTAAAATAAGAAACAGGGACAGAAGCTGACTAACCACTTGTGGCTTTTTTTTTTTTACTAGAGAATGAAATTCTAAACAAATGTAATGTAACTGATGATGTAAAGAGCTAAATGACTAAATGTTGTGTATACAAACCACAGTGTGGGATAAGAAGACCAAAGGAAACCTGTCTAGAGAACTGTGTGCAACCTGCCATTGATAACATCTTATAGCGTATCTAAACCAAAAAAACAAAAATGTCATATATTGCGGCTTACCAGTTCTTAGATGTGGTGGCTGCATTTTTCTTTTGTTTTCTGAGTTTGTCAGAAGCAGTACTCCAATCTGACCACTAGGTGTCAGTAGGTGCACAACGGAGAAGTCTATGTGAGAAATATCAGGAGTTTGTCAGCAGCAGTACTCCTACAGGTGGCTGTATTTGTTTTCCTTTTTTTCAGGCTTTTGTTGCTATATTTTCAGCTGGTGATCCTGCCAGTAACACAATGTGACAATGTGACTGATAACAGTACAACACAGGCAGAGGGCACAGGAAGTGATCGGCTCACTAATATTTTTAGCAGGATATTTTTGCACAGACACAGCCAGCTAATAAGCATTTTTAAAAGGAGACCAGCAAAGACCGGCTCTATATTGTTATGGGGGGGGGCTATGAGGGGGCGGAGTTCAGTGCTGGAGGAGTTTAGAAATCTCCACAGAGAAGAGATGCTGAGGCCATTATAGAGAACTCTATGTGAGAAATATCAGGAGTTTGTCTACAGCAGAAGCAATCCGACCACTAGGTGTCAGTATGTGCACAACGACGAAGACTATGTGAGAAATATCAGGAGTTTGGCAGAAGTAGTACTGCAATCTGACCACTAGGTGTCAGTAGGTGCACAACAAAGTAGTCTATGTGAGAAATATCAGGAGTTTGTCTGCAGCAGAAGCAGTACTGCAATCTGACCACTAGGTGTCAGTAGGTGCACAACGGAGAAGTCTATGTGAGAAATATCAGGAGTTTGTCTGCAGCAGAAGCAGTACTGCAATCTTACCACTAGGTGTCAGTATGTGCACAATAAGGAAGTCTATGTGAGAAATATCAGGAGTTTGGCAGAAGCAGTACTCCAATCTGACCACTAGGTGTCAGTAGGTGCACAACGGAGAAGTCTATGTGAGAAATATCAGGAGTTTGTCTGCAGCAGAAGCAGTACTGCAATCCGACCACTAGGTGCCAGTAGGTGCACAACACATTTTTTTTTACTATAAATAATAATAATAATATAAATATAAATAACTGTACTCCCTGCTGTGTCTCTGGGGATGGATATGTTTGAAGGACAGGAAGTAAATAAGAATTTTCCCCAATAAGACACACAAAAGAAAATTAAACATGAATAATAATATTTAATAATAATAATTAATAATAATAGTATTTCCTCCTGTGTCTCTGGGGATGGATATGTCTACAGCAGACTTTTTAAACCAGTTTGCCCAGGCACCCTGGGGTCCATTGAGGTCTCTTTAGGGGTGCCCTGGTGGATGAAGCCGGGGAGGGGCTCGTTATTGGGGGCTGGTTTTTATGTTGGTCTTTGTGCTGGTTTTTATGCTGATTTTATTCTGGTTTTTGTGCTGTTTTTTATGCTAGATTTATGCTGTTTTTTATGCTGGTTTTTGTGCTGGTTCTTGTGTTGGTTTTTTATGCTGTTTCTTATGCTGGTTTTTATGCTAGTTTTTATGCTGGTTTTTGTGTTGGTTTTTTATGCTGTTTCTTATACTGGTTTTTATGTTTTTTTTTATGCTGGTTCTTGTGTTGGTTTTTATGCTTTTTTTTATGCTGTTTTTTTGCGCTAGTTCTTGTGCTGTTTTTTATGCTGTTTTTTATGCTGTTTTTTGTTCTGGTTTTTGTGTTGATTGTTATGCTGTTTCTTATGCCCCGTACACACGATCAGAAATTCCGCCAGCAAAAGTCGGATGAGAGCTTTTGGTCAGAAATTCCGACCCTGTGTATGCTCCTTTAGACTTTTGCTGGTGGAATTTCAACCAGCAAAAGATTGAGAGCAGGTTCTCTATTTTTCTGACGGAAAAAGTTCAGATCGGAAATTCCAATCGTCTGTAGCAATTCCGACACGCAAAATTCCAACGCATGCTCGGAAACAATTCGACGCATGCTCGGAAGCATTGAAATTCACTTTCTCGGCTCGTCGTAGTGTTGTACGTCACCGCGTTATTGTCGGTCGAAAGTTCAGAGAACTTTTGTGTGACCGTGTGTATGCAAGCCAAGCTAGAGCAGAATTCCGTCGGAAAAACCATCCAAGATTTTTCCAACGGAAAATCCGCTCGTGTGTACGCGGCATTAGGCTGATTTTTAATGCTGTTTTTTGTGTTGTTTCTTATGTCCCGTACACATGATCAGAAATTCTGCCAGCAAAAGTCCGATGTGAGCTTTTGGTCAGAAATTGCGACCATGTGTATGCTCCATCGGACTTTTACTGGCGGAATTCCAGCCAGCAAAAGATTGAGAGCAGGTTCTCTATTTTTCGGTCGGAAAAAGTTCCTATCGGAAAATGCGTTCGTCTGTATGCAATTCGGAAACGAAAGATATCATGCATGGTCGGAAACAATTTGACGCATGCTCGGAAACAATTTGACGCATGCTCGGAAGCATTGAACTTCATTTTCTCGGCTCGTCGTAGTGTTGTACGTCACTGCGTTCTTGACGGTCGAAAGTTCAGAGAACTTTTGTGTGACCGTGTGTATGCAAGCCAAGCTTGAGCGGAATTCCGTCGGAAAAACCATCCAAGTTTTTTCTGATGGAATTTCTGATCGTGTGTACGGAGCATTTTGCTGGTTTTTGTGTTGGTTTTTATGCTGTTTCTCGTGCTGTTTTTTTCAGATTTTTATGCTGTTTTTCTGCTTTTTTTTGTACTGTTTCTTATGATGGGTTTAATGCTGATTTTTGTGTTGGTTTTTATGCTGGTTTTTATGCTGGTTTTTGTGCTGGTTTTTGTGCTGTTTTTTTTATGCTGTTTTTTTATGCTGGTTTTTGTGTTGGTTGTTATGCTGTTTCTCATGCTGTTTTTTTTTTTCAGATTTTTATGCTGTTTTTTATTATGCTGGTTTTTCTGCTGTTTTTTCTGCTGTTTCTTATGCTGTTTTTTATGCTTTACGTTTTCTTGGCTAAAATAAGAAACAGGAACAGAAGCTGACTAACCACTTGTGGCTTTTTTTTTTTTTTTACTAGAGAGTGAAATTCGAAAGAAATGTAATGTAACTGATGATGTAAAGAGCCAAATGACTAAATGTTGTGTATACAAACCACAGTGTGGGATACGAAGACCACAGGAAACCTGTCTAGAGAACTGTGTGCAACCTGCCATTGCTAACTTCTTACAGCGTATCTAAACCAAAAACCAAAAATGTCATATATCGCGGTTTACCAGTTCTTAGATGTGGTGGCTGCATTTTTCTTTTGTTTTCTGAGTTTGTCAGAAGCAGTACTCCAATCTGACCACTGGGTGTCAGTAGGTGCACAACGAAGAAGTCTATGTGAGAAATACCAGGAGTTTGTCAGAAGCAGTACTCCAATCTGACCACTAGGTGTCAGTAGGTGCACAACGGAGAAGTTTATGTGAGAAATACCAGGAGTTTGTCAGAAGCAGTACTCCAATCTGACCACTAGGTTTCAGTAGGTACACAACGGAGAAGTCTATCTGGTGCTTACTACCAATCATATATCCCAACATTAGTAAAGCTTGAGGAGGACAATCCTTTCTAATATTTGGAAGGTCACTATAAATACTGTATGTCTTATCACCAACAAAAACAATTATGCCACGTACACACGGTCGAAAATTTCCGACGACAAATGTTCGATGGGAGCTTGTTGTCGGAAATTCCAACCGTGTGTAGGCTCCATCGGACATTTTTTGTCAGAATTTCCGACAAACAAAATTTGAGATCTGGTTTTCAAATTTTATGACAACAAAATCCGTTGTTGTAAATTCTGATCGTGTGTAGGCAATTCCGACGCACAAAAGTCCACGCATGCTCGGAATCAAGCAGAAGAGCCGCAATGGCTATTGAACTTCATTTTCTCAGCTCGTCGTAGTGTTGTACGTCATCGCGTTCTTGACGGCTGAAAGTTCAGAGAACTTTTGTGTGACCGTGTGTATGCAAGCCAAGCTTGAGCGGAATTCCGTCAGAAAAAACATCCAAGTTTTTTTTTGAGGGAATTTCTGAACGTGTGTACGGGGCATTATGCTGGTTTTTGTGCTGGTTTTTCTGTTGGTTTTTATGCTGTTTCTCATGCTGTTTTTTTCTTTTCAGATTTTTCTGCTGTTTTTTGTGCTGTTTCTTATGATGGTTTTTGTGCTGTTTTTTATGCTGTTTTTTGTGTTGGTTGTTATGCTGTTTCTCATGTTGTTTTTTTTTTCCCTTATTTTTTATGCTGTTTTTCTGCTGGTTTTTCTGCTGTTTCTTATGATGGTTTTTATGCTGGATTTTATGCAGTTTTGTGTGCTGGTTTTTGTGCTGGTTTTTTATGCTGTTTTTTTATGCTGGTTTTTGTGTTGGTTGTTATGCTGTTTCTCATGCTGATTTTTTTTTTCCTTCAGATTTTTCTGCTGTTTTTCTGCTGGTTTTTCTGCTGGCCTTTCTGCTGGTTTTTATGCTGGTTTTTGTGCTGGTTTTTGTGTTGGTTGTTATGCTGTTTCTCATGCTGTTTTTTTTTTTTTTTCCTTCAGATTTTTCTGCTGTTTTTCTGCTGGTTTTTGTGTTTTTGTGTTGTTTCTTATGCCCCGTACACACGATCAAAAAATCTGCCAGCAAAAGTCCGATGTGAGCTTTTGGTTGGAAATTCCGACCGTGTGTATGCTCCATCGGACTTTTGCTGGCAGAATTTCCACCAGCAAAAGATTGAGAGCAGGTTCTCTATTTTTCGGTCGGAAAAAGTTCCCATCCGAAAATGCGTTCTATGCAATTCGTATACGCAAAAAATCACGCATGCTCGGAAACAATTAGACGCATGCTCGGAAGCATTGAAATTAATTTTCTCGGCTCGTCGTAGTGTTGTACATCACCACATTCTTGACGGTCAAAAGTTCAGAGCAGAACTTTTGTGTGACTGTCTAAGCAAGCCAAGTTTGAGCGGAATTCTGTCTGAAAAAGCATCCAAGATTTTTCTGACGGAATTTCCGATCGTGTGTACGCGGCATTAGATGTGATGGCTGCATTGGTCTTCTTTTCTTATGCCCCGTACACACGAGCAGAATTTCCGTAAAAAAAAAGTGTGATGAGAGCTTTTGGTCGGATATTCTGACCCTGTGTATGCTCCATCCAACTTTTTCTGTCTGAATTTCCGCCAGCAAAAGATTGAGAGCAGGTTCTCAATTTTTCGGTCGCAAAAAGTTCAGATCGGAAATTCCGATCGTCTGTAGCAATTTCCGACGCGCAAAATTCCTACGCATGCTCAGAAACAATTCGACGCATGCTCGGAAGCATTAATCTTAATTTTCTCGGCTTGTCGTAGTGTTGTACGTCACCGCGTTCTTGACGGTCGAAAGTTCAGAGAACTTTTGTGTGACCATGTATATGTGTAGCCAAGCTTGAGTGGAATTCCGTCGGAAAAACCATCCAAGATTTTCTGAACTTTTTTCTGAACTTTTTCCAACCGAAAAATAGAGAACCTGCTCTCAATCTTTTGCTGGCGGGAATTTGGCCAGCAAAAGTCTGATGGAGCGTACACACGGTCGGAATTTCTGACCAAAAGCTCTCATCTGTCTTTTGCTGGCAGAATTTCTGATCGTGTGTACGGGGCACTAGGCTTTCTTTTGTCTGTTTTCATCTGGTGATCCAGCTAGTAAGTCTGTTGTGCTTTAAAAAAAAAAAAAAAACACAAGCTCTTCAGCAAATGTATCAGTTACAGAGCTGAGGCAAACCATTTACCACTGACAGGGATGCTTACAATGATCTTTTTTTATTTATTTATTTCTTAACAAAAAAAGTTTTTTATTAAAGGGGAGTTCCAGGCATTTTAAAAGTCAGCAGCTACAAAAAGTGTAGTTGCTGACTTTTAATAAACAGACACTTACCTGTTTCCCGGTCCAGCGATGCGGCCGAACGGGGTGTCGCTCCTCTCCCCCTCCTCTTCGCCGGTGCCTCCATTGCCACTCAGGGCACCCGGCCGTGACAGCTTTCGTCTTCACGGCTGGGCATGCACGGTGCATGCGCGAGTCGCGCTGCGCTCCCGGAGTGGATAGGCGATCTCCTGGGACCTGTCACGTGTCACGGCTGAATCTGGCACATGGGTATTTTACAAAAGGTCTTGCAGAACACAGTCTCAGTATTTATAGAAGACGCTCTAGAAGGCTTACGATGCCCGGCAACATCTGATAAAGGAGGCGGCTGAAAGTAGTATGGAAGCAAAGGCACCTGAAGGACAGAAGGAGTTCCTAGATAACGGCTCAGCTGTACGATCCCGGCTCTGTCCATCCTCCACTGGAACCTCTTTTTATTGTAGTCACACTGTCCATCACTATCAAGTTCCTGTCCCTGACCTAGCCATTTCATAAATGGCCGCCAACTGCGCTAATAATTAGCAATGCCCACACTAAAGATGGCCACAGAGGTCAACCAGTGCAGGAGCGTTCAATGGGACTGCTGATCCCCTGATGACGCCTATGAAGGCCTCAGAGGAACAAGAGTTCCTCCTGTCTTCTGTCCCCTCTGCATGGTGGCTGCCATAACAGCGCCACCTGTGCAGGGAGGCCAAACTACACCTGCCTACAAATGTAAAAATTGCCTTACTTGGAATTCATCTTTAAATCGATCACAAATGCGTGCTACCTGTCCCTACTGGAGTGGGCAACTAGTTACTGTATTTTAAAAGCTCTAAATATAAGAACTTATTAGTTATTCATAAGATTAGGGTCAATGAGGACCCAAATGAAAGTCTCTGAACTGGAACCACTTGCCGACCAGTCGCCATCATTTTACTGTGGCAGGTCGGCACGATCCCGCGAACCATTGTAGCACAGCGGAGGGGTTGCTGATGCTCGTGGCTGACGGTCACGATGACCACCGGCCACGAGCGATCGCGAGCACGAGGGACAGAACACGGAAGTGTGTGTGTAAACATACAAATCCCTGTTCTGTTCTGAGAGGAGTGACAGATCGTGTGTTCCTATTAGCTAGGAACCACGATCCGTCTCTTCCTCTAGTCAATCCCCTCCCCCTTCTGTTAGAATCACCTCCCAAGGAACACATTTAACCCCTTGATCGCCCCCTAGTGTTAACCCCTTCACTGCCAGTGACATTTTTACAGTAATCAGTGCATTTTTATAGCACTGATCGCTGTATAAATGCCATTGGTCCCAAAAATGTGTCAAAATTGTCTGATGTGTCCGGCATAATGTCACAGTCATAATAAAAATCGCAGATCGCCGCCATTACTAGCAAAAAAAATAATAATAATAAAATGCTATAAATCTATCCCACATATTGTAGACGCTATAACTTTTGCGCAATCAAAATACGCTTATTGCGATTTTTTTTTTTTTTACCAAAAATACGTAGAAGAATACGTATGGGCCTAAACTGAGAAAAAAATTGCTTTTAAAAACAAAAAAAATGGGGATATTTATTATAGCAAAAAGTAGAAATATATTTTTTTTCAAAATTGTTGCTCTTTTTTTGTTTATAGCTCAAAAAATAAAGACCGCAGAGGTGATTAAATACCACCAAAAGAAAGCTCTATTTGTGGGGAAAAAAGGACGTCAATTTTGTTTGGGAGCCACGCTGCACGACCGCGCAATTGGCAGTTAAAGCGACGCAGTGCCGAATCGCAAAAAAATATGGCCTGGTCATTCAGCAGCCAAATCTTCCGCGGCTGAAATATGATAATACTTTTTAAAATTGTATCTATTTTGAAAGCAAAAGGATCTCTTTTTTTATTACCCTTTTCCAATGTTTATCTTTAATGCAGTTATGGGTTGTATTTTTCAAATTCGGAATATGCTTGCATCTAAGCGTGGGTCTCTCCGATTGGCTGATTTTTCATTCAGACATCCTCTGTGAAAAAATGACATGTGTGTATCCCGGACTAAGAAACTATGTATTTTCTGTTCAAAAATTTACACCAGAACAAACGATTGATAGGAAGAGACACAAACAGGAAAAAAGCAATCACTCCTGCCATCCGAATGTGCCCCATCAGCAGTTATAACTGACATCGTATTATCATCTAATAGACTCACCATCCCGATCTTCCTGTTTGTTTTTCTCATTTCAATATTTTTAAGGGGTAGATGTGACATTTACCAAACTTCCTCTACAAGTCAATCACTGTCATTTAAAACACATTGACCATTAGGATACACCACCAGTGAAAATTTGTTGAATGTCAAATTTTTTTTTTTAAATGTGTCTACCAGAGCAATTTTTATAATTATTTTTTTTTTTTTTGCAAACATGTTAAAACCTGCATTTTCTTGCTACACAATTACTATAAATCCACTTGACCACCGGGCACCTAAACCCCCTTCCTAACCAGACCAATTTTCAGCTTTCGGTGCTCTCACACTTTGAATGACAATTACTCAGTCAAGCAACACTGTACCCATATGAAATGTTTGTCCTTTTTTTTCCACACAAATAGAGCTTTCTTTTGGTGGTATTTAATCACCGCTGGATTTTTTTTTATTTTTTGCGCTACAAAATTCTTTGTTTCTGTTAAAATTTCTTGCAGAGTATTGGCATAGTATTGACGAGTATTGACGAGTATTGGCAGAGTATTGCATAGTATTGCATAGTATTGGCAGAGTATTGATGAGTATTGACGAGTATTGGCAGAGTATTGCATAGTATTGGCAGAGTATTGCAGAGTATTGCATATTATTACATAGTATTGCAGAGTATTGCATAGTATTGGCAGAGTATTGTATAGTATTGCAGAGTATTGCAGAGTATTGCATAGTATTGCAGAGTATTACATAGTATTGCAGAGTATTACATAGTATTGCAGAGAATTACATAGTATTGCAGAGTATTGTAGAGTATTGCATAGTATTGTAGAGTATTGCATAGTATTGCACAGTATTGGCAGAGTATTGGCAGAGTATTGCAGAGTATTGCATAGTATTGGTAGAGTATTGGCCGAGTATTGCATAGTATTGGCAGAGTATTGGCAAAGTATTGCATAGTATTGGCATAGTACTGGCAGAGTATTGCATAGTATTGGCAGAGTATTGCATAGTATTGGCAGAGTATTGCATAGTATTGGCAGAGTATTGCATAGTATTGCAGAGTATTGCAGAGTATTGGCAGAGTATTGGCAGAGTATTGCATAGTATTGGCAGAGTATTGCATAGTATTGGCAGAGTATTGCATAGTATTGCAGAGTAGTGCAGAGTATTGGCAGAGTATTGGCAGAGTATTGCATAGTATTGGCAGAGTATTGCATAGTATTGGCAGAGTATTGCATAGTATTGGCAGAGTATTAAACAGTATTGCATAGTATTGCAGAGTATTGCAGAGTATTGCATAGTACTGGCAGAATACGGGCACTGAGCAGCACTGTGGGCTGGTTCTGTAGTGCCCACAGCGCTGCAAACGATCTCTCTCTTCTCCTCTCACACTGTACCGATCGGTACAGAGAGGGGAGGGAGGAACCGGCGTCATGACATGGTTTGTTTACAAGTGATGCTCCGCCATTTGACGGAGCGATCACGTGGTAAACGGCCGCTATCAGCGGCCATTTACCGTGATTCGTGATGCACCGGGTCCCATGGACATCCACCCAGAATAAGCCGACCATGTTGTAGCTGTCTTTCGGCTATGGCCCGGTTCGGCATGTGGTTAAGCACCTCCAAAAAACATTATAGTTTCAAAAAGCAGAAGAAAGAAAAAAACACAGGGGGAAGAAGGACCCCCCTTAAAACGAAGACACGGGCGGACCGAGCTGCTTATATCAGGGAAACTATTTATTGCACAATGAAAAAAAAATATCAAGCCAAGCTTAAGGCAAGCTTAAAATTGTGAAATCTCAAGAAACTATGCTACACAGAATTGTCCATAGGCAACGATTTAACAACCTTTACAGGTCATCAATTTAAAGTTAACTGTGAATTATAGTCCTAGAATTATTGCTTTCACTCCGACGTTCATGGTGATAACTCACATGTGCCCTGCCCTACGTTGTGCGTTTGAATTGTGTTGTGTACAGGGGTGAAAATAGAATAGAAATGAAAGGCATAACACTGATGTATATAAATAAAAGACATTATAAATAAATGTTTCCCTTTTTTATGTGATCGCATTCCCTCTATTTTCAGCAGCATAAGAGCTGGAGGGGGGAGAAACCGCAGCACACTTGTCTTTCCAGTGAATGGCTGAACAGGGTGTTAGAACAAGTCTGATCATTGGAAGAGAGCAGACTGGGTTCCCAACACTGATCATGCTGTGTGGTCAGTTATTAATAGGAAAGCAGAGGGACTGGTAGGAACACCAGGGATTTCACATAAAGGAAGCAAAACAAAGAGAACAAGATACGTTCCCATATAACATACAACTGGAGGTTGAAGGCCAGATTTTTGTAGCCAGTTACATCACAAAATTAAATATTGCTCTAGTACGATATGTATGGTCATGCATATGTTTTTTCCAGTTTAATTTTTAATATTTCATAAATTAACTACAACTTCATTTGTGTGTTTTTCATCTTTCTTCAGACCAGCTTGGAAAAAACCTTCATCAGTTGGCTATACACTCTGTCCTAATGTGATGGAGTAATATAAGCACAGCAACAAGGAGAACACAACCTGACAACGCCTGATAGATCACAGAAGACATTGTTGAATTTTTTTCTGGAAAAAAAAACAAAACAAAATGTTATAAAATGATGTCTATACATTTATGTAACAGATAATTTAGCTACATTTACTTGTGTTTTAATTGACTAGTGCAATTTGAAATAAAAAATTTGAGTTTTAAGTGAACCGCAAATGGTTTAGAAATTTCCTAGGTAACAGCAGTGATAAAGTGCAGAACCTTATGGTGCCTCCAGGGGGCCTTGGCCTGGCTGGTGGTGGCAGGTTCCTGCTGGGCATTCTTTTTGCTAGGCAGCAGGTCACTCCATCTGCCAGCAGCTACACACCCCTGCCCCTGGCTCCACTGCTCCAATTGGCTATGCTACTCTAGAACCAGATTTAGGCATCACAAGCCCAAGGGTTCTGGCCTTGTGACAGGATCAGCTAGCTAGCTCCCTTGCTGTCACGCCCAGCTTGATGTGCTACTTATCATTTTGATTGCTTGTTGCTGACCACTATCTTACACCCAGACTACTCTTTTGGATTGCTACCTGAATTTGAACTTGAAGTGACTACTTGATTACGCTTGCTCTCTTCTTGCCCTAGCCTCAAAACCATCTATTGGATTAAGATTGCCCTCTTCTTACCCTGGCCTTTAAACTGTCTATTGGATTACGATTGCCCTCTTCTTGCCCAGGCCTCAAAACTGTCTATTGGATTATGCTTGCTCGCTGCCTGCCCTGACCCTGGAACTGTCCAGTGGATTACACTTGTTTACCACCTGGCCTGACTTCAGAACTGGTTAGTGGATTACACTTGCTCACTTCTTGGCCTCACCTTGGAACTGTCTATTGGATTACGCCCTCTAGCTACCTGCCATGACCTTGCAATTGTCTACTGGATCATGCTTGCTTGCTTCCTGCCCTGTCCTTGGAGTAGTCTACTGGATTATGCTTGCTCTCTATCTGCCTTGCCTTTGGACTTGTCTACTGGGTTGTGTTTGCTTGTTCCCTGCCCCTACCTTGGAGATTTATCTACTAGATTATGCTTGCTCTCTATCTGCCCTGCCTTTGGACTTGTCTACTGGGTTGTGTTTGCTTGTTCCCTGCCCTTACCTTGGAGATTTATCTACTGGATTATGCTTGCTTGCTTCCATCCCTGACCTTGGAACTGTCTATTGGATACCACTCATTTCCCAGCTTGACCAAGGAACTGTATATTGAATTACACTCGCTCACTACCTGCCCTGACCTCGGAACGTTTACTGGATTACGCTTGCTCACTTCCTACCCTGATCTTGGAACTGTCTCTTGGATTACGCTTGCTCGCTACCTGCTCTGACCTTTAAACTGTCTATTGGATCACACTTGCTCACTTTCTGCCCTGACTTTAGGACTATCTTTTGGATTATACTTCTTCACTACTTGCCCTGACCTCAGAACTGTCTACTGGATTATGCTTTTTCGCTTTCTGCCTCAACCTCAGCACTTCCTACTGGATTACACTTGCTTGCTACCTGCTCTGAACCCAGAAATATCTACTGGATTATGCTTGCTGCTGCCTATCCTGACCCAGTACTTTACTAGGACTCTGCTACTAGCCATAGCCATCTTCTGTCAGAGGTACTATAGATATCCATCCTGGTCTCCTTCACGTAATCCTGGTGCCAACTGGCCTTAAACAATTGCATTGTTTTCCAGACCTGGGAGCAATCATGTACCAGTAGGCCTGCTCGCCTTAGAGGCTGCTCTCTACCTACCCTGTCTTTGGACTTGTCTACTGGGTTGTGTTTGTTGGTTCCCTGCCCTTACCTTGAAGCTTTCTCTACTGGATTATGCTTGCTCGCTTCCATCCCTGACCTCTGAACCATATATTGGATTATGCTTGCTTGCCTCTAACCCTGACCTCAGAATCGTCTATTGGATACCACTTGCTCATTTCCCACCCTGACCATGGAACTGTATATTGAATTACGCTTGCTCGCTACCTGCCCTGACCTCGGAACGGTTTACGGGATTACGCTTGCTCACTTCCTGCCCTGATCTTGGAACTGTCTCTTGGATTACGCTTGCTCGCAACCTGCCCTGACCCTGCAACTGTCTAGTGTATCACACTTGCTCACTTCCTGCCCTGTCCTCAGGACTATCTATTGGATTATGCTCCTTCACAATTTGCCCTGACCTCAGAACTGTCTACTGGATTATGCTTTTTCACTTTCTGCCTGGACCTCAGCACTACCTACTGGAATACAGTTGCTTGCTACCTGCCCTGAACTTGGAAATATGTACTGGATTGTGCTTGCTGCTGCCTATCCTGATCCAGTACTTTACCAGGACTCTGCTACTAGCCATAGCCATCTTCTCTCAGAGGTACTATAGATATCCATCCTTGTCTCGTTCACTTAAAGTGGAAGTAAACCCCCCTATCGTTTTCAGCCAAGGAAGCTGCCATCTTTGCCTCTGTTTAATCTTCAACTGCCACAGTGCTGCACATGTGATCCGTTATGACACCAGCCATTGGATGGTTTGACTGTTTGGTTGAGAGCACAGCCAATGTGCAGTTAGCATTCACGGCATGCCTTTTTTTTTTAGACTGTTAAATCGATGGGTTTACTCCCGCTTTAATCCTGGTGCCCTCTGGCCTGAAACAATTGCATTGTGGCCTCAGACCTGGGAGCATCCATGTACCAGTAGGCCTGCTTACCTTAGGAGAACAGGAAAGGGGGGTGATAAAAAAGAAACTCTTGGCAACTCTAATCCCTGGACTAGGCATTGAGCTGCTTGCCACACTTGGATTCTAAGTTATTTGATGAGCTCTTTCACTTTCCAATACCTATTTCAGGCGATGCAGTTTATCAATGTCAATGATCTCAAGATATTATTCTGATTAAGCATCTTTCCAAAAGTCTCAATTTTGACGTGTTCCTGAAAAGCAGAAGTCACTTTTCACAGTTCTTTAGCTACATGTTTTTCCTCGTATTTAGAAACTTACAACGTTCCTGTTTTTATTGAAGGAACAATTTAAGAAAATTCCCGTTGCGCAATATGCGAAACAAGTATAAAGGAAATGTCAGGTTGTATAAAGCAATAAACAACGCCCAAATTAAAAATGTAGTTATTTATATTATATTATATAAAGTAAAAAAATTTAATTATTTTATTACTCGCACTCCATATTTTAAAGTAGATGTAAACCCCCAACTTCTAATATTTTGTTTGCTAAAGCATGGTGTATCACACAACAATCAACATCATAAAACAACTGCAATTGCATACATTGCAAGGGAATTTTCCCTTAGCTTTGTGAATGAGGTGAAGCTTTGCTGACTTCCATCATCCAATCATGCACAAGCAAAAATCCTATTTTTTTATTTTTTTTATTTTGCATGCGACTGGGTACTCTTTGCAAAGTGAACAAGTCCATTTAGGGCTGAGTTACACTTGCGGTTGGAGAGTGGTAAAAATATATCGTTGAACCATGTTTTTATGCCCTCCCATCCAGTCCCTCTTAATCTGCAAGGGCAGCAGATTGGTGCGTATTCAGGCAACAATTTAAACTCCTGTTGCATTCGGTGGGCAGTACCAGTTCTGGGACAAGGTCATCTAGAGCCCAGGGCGAACACGTCAAATTGTGCCCCCCTCCCAAGTTGTATGTGCATTGTGTCAGCGGAATTTACCCCCCTGCTGAAATCCCTCTCCCAGCACAAATCTTTGCCCCCCTAACCTCCCCAGCTCAAATCCTCTCTTTTTTCCCAAAACAAAACAAAAAAACCCTCCTAGCACAAATCCTCTATCCCTTAAATTTTTCCTCCAAGCACAATTCCTCTCTCCTCACTCCAAATCCCCTCCCGTCCAGCACAAATCCTCCCAATCATCCCTACTAGCACAAATCCCCCCCCCCAAAAAAAAAAATATACATCTCCCCTCTACCATTTTACTTTTATAGCACAAACCTCCCAAATCCCCCCTCTTAGCACAAATCCTCTTCCCCATCCCTCTTTCCAACACCAATCCCCCCAAATCACCACTCCTAGAACAATTATTATCCCCTGCTGCCCCCTAAATTCCCCTTCTCAACACAAATCTCCTCCCCAAAATCTCTGTGTGGTGCCCCCCACCTCACATGATACCACAGTGCCCTTGTCCCTACCCTGGGCAGTACCACTCGCTGAACGCAAGCCATTTCAGTGAATGGAGTCACAATGCGCGTGGTTCCAGACTTTTAGGGGGTAAAACAGGTGGTGATGAGGCAGCATAATTCCCTACGGCTCCATAACATTCCTAAGCCTTTAACCCTTTGTTGAGACAGACAGGGTTCAAATATATTGTACATCAAATCCAGTTAATCCAGCAACCTTATGAATAAGCTCCTTGCCGAGTGAAATGTATTGGGATGTTTCTCTTTCTATTCCTGGAGTTGTTGTAGAGTTAATCCTAGTAGCTGATAACTATGAAGAACCTGCTTCTGTTATTAGCGAGAGTGGGGGATCGGAGCCTTGAGCAGAGCAATTATCTTCTGCCTATCTACTAGGGTTCAGATCTACTCTACAGCAACTCCAGGAACTCCAGCAAGGTTAAGTTCCTTGCCAAGTGAAACGTGTTGGGATGTTTTCATCTTTGATGGAGTGGTTGTTTAGTTGGACTGTTGACCAAATGAATATGAAGCATTTCTAAGTGATTGACTCTCTTTCTATTCCTGGAGTTGTTGGAGAGTTGACCCTAGTAGCCGATGACTATGAAGAACCTGCTCCTGTGATTGGTGGGAGTCGGCGGATTTGAGCCTTGAGCAGAGCAACTTTGGCCTATCTACTAGGGTTCAAATCTCCTCAACAGCAAGTCTAGGAACTCCAGCAACCTTATTGCCCTGTACAGACGGTCGGAAATTCCGATGGAAAATGTCCGATCGGACAATGTTGTTGGAAAATCCGACCGTGTGTGGGCTCCATCAGACTTTTTCCGTCGGAATTTCTGACGGAAAAAATTTGAGATCCTGCTCTCAAATTTTCCAACAACAAAATCTTATCAGACTTTTTCTGATCGTGTGTAGGGAATTCCGACGGACAAAGTGCCACGCATGCTCAGATCAAATAACGAGACCAAAGCTATTGGCTACTAGCCTCTACGTAGTTCCGTCGTAGGCAACGAACGTCACCACGTTCAGAGTGATCGGATTTTCCGACAACTTTGTCCGACCGTGTGTATGCAACACCAGTGTCGGACTAAATCCATCGGAAAAAATCCGACTGATTTTTTGGTCGGAATTTCCGACCGTGTGTACGGGGCATATGAGTATGCTCCTTGCAGAGTGAAATGCATTGGTATGTTTTCATCTTGGAAGGACTATTTTTTTCATTGGACTGATGACTAAATGGATATGAAGCATTTTCGAGTGAGTGATTCTCTTTTTATTCCTGGAGTTGTTGTAGAGTTGATCCTAGTAGCAGATGACTATGAAGAACCAGCTCCTGTTATCGGTGAGAGTCGGGGATCGGAGCCTTGAGCAGAGCAATGATCTTCTGGCTATCTACTAGGGTTCAAATCTAGTACTACTGATGAGATGATATCTTCCTGCACAGTACGGAGAGAGTTAATTATGGTAAAGACAAAGCTCCTGTTGTTGGTGAGAGTCTGTGAATCAGAGCCTTGAGCAGAGCAATTATCTTCTGCCTCTCTACTAGGGTTCAAATCTACTCAACAGCAACTCCAGGAACTTCAGCAACTTCATGATTGAGATCCTTGCTGAGTGAAACGCATTGGGTTGTTTTCATCTTGAAAGGACTGTTTATTTCATTGGACAGATAAATAAATGAACATGAAGAATTTCTGAGTGATTTGTTCTCTTTCTATTCCTGGAGTTGTTGTAGAGTTGATCCTAATAGCCGATGACTATGAAGAACCAGCTCCTGTTATCGGTGAGAGTCGGGGATCGGAGCCTTGAGCAGAGCAATAATCTTTTGGCTTTCTACTAGGGTTCAAATCTAGTACTACTGATGAGATGATATCTTCCTGCACAGTACGGAGAGAGTTAATTATGGTAAAAACAAAGCTCCCCATCCCCTGGAAGTTCCATTAAAGGAGATCTGCAAAAGGTAAGCTGGAATTGGCATGCTATGTGAAGACATGGGGACATGTAGCAAATATAAAATAGGCATTATCCCAATTTGGCTGAAAAAGTGGAAAAACGTTAAAATCTTATACTTACTTTGTAGCTTTACTTCAAAAAGCTGTGCGCAGCAGTGGACCCAGTTATTGGTAAAGAGCTCTGCTCTGAAGACCCGCTCATCGTTGGCGGTTATTCGGGACAACCGTAAAGATCCGTCACTCATGACAGAAAGTCTCTCGGAGTAGCAATAATTCTGACGCTCTATCTGACCCGGCCTAGTAACTGCTAGGTGATCGATGTTATTAATATCCCAAACAATAAATTCTACTCCCGAAGGACTGGGAAGTTGTAGAGTAACAGTTTCCCCAAGGCGTGAAAATACTTGTTTTGTGCCATTACACGATTCTCTAAAATCTATTAAAAGACAAAAAAAAATGAGTTAATGAGTGGTCTGATTTTGTAAAATGTTTAAAAGATATTTCTAAGCATGCATCAGCCAATGAATAGGACTCCGCTGCAAATGCATACACTCTTTCAAGTCAACATTTTTGGGCCACGTAGCGTCACCTCAGGGAAAGCTGCATGGCTCCAAAATCTTGGTTTGTTTGACTGATGTTGAAGGCGGGGAGCAACTGCCCAATCGCTTCCACACATCCCTGGTAGTGTACCCCCCCCCCCTGTCCATGTCCCCCCCGCCATGTTTTCCACCTGCAGACCCAGGATCGGTACTGCGAGTGCCACCGGGTAGAGGGGAAGGAAACCAGAGAACATCTATTGGCTCATCTTCCCTGCCTAGTAAGAACCCAGAAACGACGTGTATTACATAATTTACGAGTTTGGCTGTCACTTTCCTCGACCACTGTAGCCAGGGAATAAGCTAATGGAGCTAAAGACCCCTCATGTCTTAATAAAGAGAACCTTTTTCAACAAAATAGCATCACGTGAGGGACGTTTGGTCCCCTATGAGATGATAAATAAAGTTTTAATGTAAATTAAAGTTACACACAAACACTTAAACCAGGGATCCTAAAACTACGGCCCCTCCAACTGTGTTGGAACTACACATCCCATGAGGCATTGTAAAACTCTGACATTCACAGACATGACTAGGCATGATGGGAATTGTACATGGGGTTCTTGAACAACTGGAGAGCCATAGTTTGAATACCTCTGACTTCAAACCCTTCAAAAAAATTGAAGTCCCACCACATCTCAAACATGTACATACAAACATAAATACATGTTTCTGGGGACACCTAAATACATAGTTACATAGTAGGTGAGGTCGAAAAAAGACATCAAGTCCAACCTACAGAAATGTTGACTCTGCTATACATGTTACACATCCCTGTGCATGCCAGAGTGCCATGTTGGGCCCAATATTCAAAGTTAACTCTAAAAGGATGACCTGTAGGGTCAGCATCGCCTATGGAAAATATAGGATACTGGAATTTTTTACCAATTTTCTGGCTCATGCAGCTTTAAGACTTGGCATATTGGATATCTTTTTACTCTGTGCTACTTCACTTTTTATACTTTACCAACACATTTGGTAATATATTGCTTTTATGTGCCATACAATTAACTTTAGTATATTTTACCAAAATTTTGCCCTTGATAAACCGGTGTGCTAGTATCATGTGACATAACAAATTGTCTCTATCACTCTTTTATTCTACATAATCTCTGTCTTCAGAAAATGTAATATAATGTTTGGGGGGGGGGGGGGAGTTTAAGAAATCTTCAAGAAAAATTTTATTTTTTCAAACACGAGCAAAACATTCTAAAGTATTTTTTTTTGAAGAAGAAGAAGAAGAAGAAAAAGAAGACCATAAATGATTGATTCAGGGTGATATAATTAAAAGTATTAATTCATGATAATAATAATCATTTCAATACATTCAATAATTTATAATGCCTGGCATCATTGAATATTTTACTTACCTGCGATTCTTGGCGACAATCCTCCTTTTCCTAAAATGATATGAATAGTCATTACTGAGAACAAATAATAATTTTGCAGCAAATTGTTTATAGCTCTAAAGGAGGCCAGTATGTTGCATAATATTTTTGATGCAATTAATTGATGGATTGTGTAAATGATTTGTGGATTGTGAAAACGATAATGATAGACTGATGGGAAATAAACAGAGATTTGGAAAAACAAGGCCAAAACTTTCTACCAGAAAGTTTTGGGTTGTGTTGGTTATAGAAGACCTGGTTCTGAGCTAAGGCATGCATCTAAAGAAATGTGCTGGCGCCATAATTGGTTTCCTTCCTTGAGGTGTCGGAGCTTATCAATATCACATCAAGGTTCCTTTTTTCTTCCACGTATGTATAATACTGCCTATTTTTGGTCTACAAGTCATTCTGCAGACTAAATATCTGGTGATTGTATCAGCCCAACCCATGCTGCAGGGCTTCCTGTTGTCTTCTGACCACACAGACCATAGATAGATATCTGTGGTGGCATAGTCAATTTTGCAGCCTTGCTTCTTTAGGTAATGTCGTGCCTGTGGTCAATTTGTCAGCTTGGCATGCACCCACCCACCCAGCCATATGGAGCCTTATTGACAGAGACTCATTGTCAATATCATGGCACTGATCAGATACTTGGGATTGAACCACATGTTTCCCCGCCATGTAGCAGAACATTGTGCACAAAATCATTGTGGTCACGTGACCACTGAAAACAATATTAGTTTTAAAGTTCCTGGCAGGCTACGCTCTATATTTCCAGCTCTCCCCCCCTTAATCCTGTTTGACCTCATCTCTGCAGTCTTCCCTACCCTCACACCTATCCTTATTGACCCCCACCCTTTCAGGCAGGACGGCAGAAATCCATCTTGGCACAACCTCCTGCCATTCTGCCATTCTGCCCCTATCCCTCCCTGCTCCCTCTCCATACCCCAGAAATAGCCTTTTCCACAACTCCTTCCCCCATATCAATACCCACCCTTCCCACCTTACCCATAGCACCCTTACTTCCCTTGTTTGAGTATATCCTAGCCTTCCCACAGTGGTCTCCTACACACAATGGGAAGCAACTGCCGCATACACACGATCGGAAATTCGGCCAGCAAAAGACAGATGAGAGCTTTTGGTTGTAAAATGTGACTGTGTGTATGCTCTATCTGACTTTTTCTGGCCGAATTCCAGCCAGCAAAAGATTGAGAGCAGGTAAAAGAAAAAGTTTGTACCAATTCCGATGCGCAAAATTCCTACGCATGCTCGGAAACAATTTGACGCATGCTCGGAAGCATTGAACTTAATTTTCTCTGCTCGTCGTAGTGTAGTACGTCACCGACAGTTGAAAGTTCAGCAAACTTTTGTGTGACCGTGTGTATGCAAGCCAATCTTGGGCAGAATTCCGTCGTAAAAACCATCCAAGATTTTTCAGACGGAAAATCCGCTCGTGTGTACGTGGCATAACAGTACCTACATGCTTGGCCTTGCGCATGATGTCTAACAATTTATAAAATAAAAAAGAACATTAATCAAAATGATTGATAAACAATAATGTATCCATATTTGTAAGCAATGGTATTTTGTAGATATTTCAACCAGAAAATGTAAAAGTCATTGAGTTACTTACCGCTAATCCTGAGATCATATATTTGTGCACAGATGTATTTATTTTGGCTGTTAAATAATTCAGCTCGGTAAACCCGCATATCTTTCGGGGACAAAGATTTGATAATTAACGAGCCATCCTTTAAGTTGGAATCTAGTCTCCCTGTATAGTCAGAGCTATGGTCTCCCATCTCCAGTGGTTGACCTGGTTTTGTGGTGGCAATAAGGAACTTTTCATAGCCCCAGGTGACAGAAGTGAGACGGATATTATTCAAGTCCAGTTGTAGAACGACGTCTTCACCCTCCTCAACAGGAAGGCTTTTCATGGAGGCACAGGGAATGATAGAAACCACTGCATTAAAAAGAGACTTTTGATCAAGCATAAGACTGATAGTTACCATGGTATGAATATTTTTTGTTTCATTGTATCTACGGTATATTTTAATATTAAATCCCAACTGAGCTTTCCGTTTAATCAACTAAATACCTTCCAGGTCCATCAAAAAAGCATCACAATTTGCTTGATTTAGAAAGCATCCACAGCCTGAGTAAAAAAAGCCTATCCTCTGCCAACATGCTGTAGAGAACATGCTCCCTGTGTGTAAGCAGTGGTCTCTCTGTGATTTCTGACACACCCACTGCTGAGCCAGTCCAATAGGTCCCCAATCAGTGAGAGTTTGATGATTTTCTTCTTTCAAAGTTAAGAAAAAGCTTTAGTTCCTGTAACTAATATAAACAATAGGTTCAAATGAATGTAGCCGCCCTGTCCTAAACCGAGGCTGCTAGCTAAATTGAGTCCTGCTGGGTGGTAGACCCCTAAACTCAGTGGTGCTGTGGTTTCTCCTTTCTACCAGTAGGTGCCACTGGTAACTGTGGTATTAATGGGAGAAGCTACAGTAAAACTGACTGAATGAATATTCGTGCTTCCCCTAGCCAACCAGTAGAAGGTTTTATTGATATGGGCGACTGCTGGGGGAGAGTATAAATATTTGGGGAGGGCCGGGTGTTCTCTCTGTCCCCCCCAGCCTGTGGCCTAGTGCGGGTGTGTGAGGAGCAGCTGAGTGATTAGGCATAAAACTTAGAGGCCTATGCATATGCTTGGAGCAGAAGAAAACCTGCTTGTCCAGTGTGTGGTTGCTTGGGACCCTTGGGGTATTAATGTGAGAAGCTACAGTAAAACTGACTTATGAATATTCATGCTTCCCCTAGCCAACCAGTAGGAGGTTTATTGCCATGGGCGAATGCTGGGGAGTGTATAAATATTTGGGGAGGACCAGGTGTTCTCTCTGCCCCCCCCAGACTGTGGCCTAAGGAGGGTGTGTGAGGAACAGCTGACTTATTAGGCTTAAGCCTTAGAGGCCTATGCATATGCTTGGAGCAGAAGGAACCTGCTTGTCCAGTATGTGGTTGCTTGGGACCCTTGGGCTTGCAGAGGACAGGAAAGGATAAAATGATGTCTGAGATAAGGTACCAGAGTAGACTTTTCTTCTTGAGGTCATATGTAGAAAAAAAAACTTGTGGAAAGCCTAGGAAAGCATCAAGATGGGAATCACTCTCTTGTTTAGTTTGTAGTGGGAAAGGGATGTAAAAATGTTCTCGAACAAAAAAAACAGCGAATGTGGTTTTCATTTTGGGAAAGTCCATTGTTTCCAAAATCGAAAATTTTTAAAGAAAAGGTCTAACAAGAACCTTCAGGGCCACCCCGGTGCAAGAAGCCATGAAGGGTCCCAGGCCCCTTTTGATCGGTCCCAGGGCCCTTGCCACTGGTTCTGGGGCCCTTTCCTCTGGTCCCGGGGCACTTCCCTTCGAGCTCGGGGGCCCTTTACTCCCATTGCGGGGCCCTTTATTACAGTCCCACACACATAGGGTTGCCACCTTTTCTTCAAGCCAAAGTTCAACACATTAGTGACACATGGCAAATCTTTTTTGTTTGTAGTATACACTATGCACATATTTTGTAATTAAATAACATTTATAATCATATCTAGTTAATCACAACTTTTCAAATGATTTGCTGTAGAAAGACACTATTTGTGCTTTGAAAGACAGGTGTTAGTGTCACCCCCTTCATAATACCGGGGTCTGTGTCACCCCCTTCATAATACAGGGGCCCCATAGAGACCCCTATTAGGTCAGCGTCCCAATTATATCATTGTCTCCCTCAGGGACCCCCATTAGATCAGAGTTATTTTATATCAGTGCCCCCCTTAGGGACCCCCCATTAGATCAGAGTCCCCTTTTATCAGTAAGGAGACCCCCCTTAGATCATACTCCCCCTTATATCAATTCCCCCTCTTAGAGACCCCCCATTAGATCAGAGTCCCCTTTTATTAGTAAGAAAACGCCCCTTAGATGAGACCCCTCCTTATATCAGTTCCCCCCTTCAGAGACCCCCATTAGATCAGAATCTGCTTTTATCAGTAAGGAGACCCCCCTTAGATCAGACCCCCCCTTATATCAGTGCCCCCCCCCCTTAGAGACCTCCATTAGATCAGAGTGCCCTTTTATCAGTAAGTAGACCCCCCTTAGATCAGACTCCCCCTTATATCAGTGCCCCCCCTTAGAGACCCCCATTAGATCAGAGTCTGCTTTTATCAGTAAGGAAACCCCCCTTAGATCAGACTCCCCCTTATATCAGTGCCCTCCCTTAGAGACCTCCATTAGATCAGAGTCCCCTTTTATCAGTAAGGAGACCCCCCTTAGTTCAGACTCCCCCTCATATCAGTGCCCCCCCTCCCCCTTAGAGACCCCATTAGATCAGAGTCCCCTTTTATCAGTAAGGAGACCCTCCCTTAGATCAGACTCCCCCTTATATCAGTGCCCCACCCTCCCCCTTAGAGACCCCTATTAGGTCAGAGTCCCCTTATATCAGTGCTCCCCCTAGAGACACAAATGTGACTGCATTTTTTTTTGTGTCTCTAGGGGGAGCACTGAGGCACTCGGTGAGGGAGAAGACATAGAGCACAGGCAGGTGTGAAGGCAGGTGTAGCCGACAGGAGTGACACCCAATGCCAAAATTTGGTCCTGGCGTCTTGGACCCCCCCCCCCCCCCGCAGCAGTGGTGGGACTCCAGGGCCAGGTCGCAAGTGCCACCTTTGCAACCCTGGTGGTTCTGTCACTGGTTAAAAGATAATTACAATTTTAAGTATATTCTATCTATTTGTCAAGTCATCCGATGTACTGAGAATTTTCATAAGAATGTTTCTACTAGTGCACGGCCACATTTTAATTTTTTTTCCTCTGTGCCCCTTTAGGGAAGTTGTTTCATCATTTCCTGTGTCAAAATAGAAAGGAATGCAAAACCCACAAAAAAAAAAAAAAAGGGTTTCCTGAAACAAATGTCCGCAAAAAGTGTATGAAAAATAGAAAATAAGTTTAAAAAAAATCACATGGCACTAAACAATTAAATAACATTCCACAAATATAACACACAGATCAAAAGGATTTGAAAATATAAAACCCTTCCCCTCCAGAGAAAATAAAAAAAGATCAGTATACCAGTCTCTATATAATGTGGTTATTCATCCATCCAGGTCAAAAAACCCAAATACTTAATGTGTGTGTTTTAATTCACCAAATAAAGACAGTCAAAATGATATATATATATATATATATATATATATATATATATATATATATATCTCGCTATATATATATAGTGCTGTCATCAATTTTTATACTTTTATTAAATTTTATATATATATTTATATATTTATATATATATATATATATATATATATATATATATATATATATATATATATATATATATATAAATTCACCAAACAAAGGCATTCAAAATTATATATATATATATATATATATATATATATATATATATATATATATATATATATATATATATATATATATATATATATATAATTTTGAATGCCTTTGTTTGGTGAATTTATATATATATATATATATATATATATATATA
This sequence comes from Lithobates sylvaticus, assembly GCA_028564925.1. NCBI lineage: Eukaryota > Metazoa > Chordata > Amphibia > Anura > Ranidae > Lithobates > Lithobates sylvaticus. The sequence continues at coordinate 1,785,821 of CM053038.1, forward strand.
TATATATAATTTAATAAAAGTATAAAAATTGATGACAGCACTCTACCTAATAAACTGTAAATAACAGCTGTGCACAGTTTTTGTAATATACATATCTATGCATTTATTGAATATATTTCTTTGGTAAATTGCAATTATATATATATTATGTATATGATTATATACCCGGACCCGGATTGTGTCATCCAGGGCTCTGTTTTAGTTCCCTGATGGATGACAACATTAAATATAGACTGATAAATTCACACTCTTTTTTTTGTTTTTGTTTTTTTTTATTTATTTTTTGTGAGTGAGTTATATTTGTTGAATCTTGAATTTTATAGTAATTTATTATTTTATAATAAAAGTAATTTTTCGTTTTTTTTTTTTTTCATTTAATTTTGTGGTGTGGATATTTGTTTCCCACATTTTCTCTGATATTTTATTCTACTTTTGGTAAGACGTGGCGCACACTTGGTGGTGTTGGTTCGTTTTTGAATATTGAGACATAAAGGAAGCAAAATCCTCTCTTAGAAAGTTGTCTTAGCAAGTTTGGATGATGCCCCCCCCCCCCCCCCATTGGAAGAGTTTATTTCTCACTTTCTGTCCTGACAATAATTGAAAGAGTGAATAAAAACATAAAAACATGACAGAGGTTCAAAACCTTCCTTACTTTGTTACGTACTTCATGATAGATAACAAATAGCATAATACAATAAAAATATATAAAAGTATATAAAATTACCCATTAATTAGATAGCTAGAGAGATAGATAGATATATAGATAATGGAATAGATAGATAGATAGATAGATAGATAGATAGATAGATAGATAGATAGATAGATAGATAGATAGATAGATATATATATATATATATATATATAAATAGATAAATAGAGAGATAGAGAGATAGAGAGATATAGATAGATAGATAGATAGATAGATAGATAGATAGATAGATAGATAGATAGATAGATAGATAGATAGATAGAATTTGATTTAAAAAAAAATACAACTTACATCCATTGAGATATAAAACAAGGCACCAGCAGACGGAAAAATAGACTTTCATCTTCTCTTGTGATGTTCTGACAAAAAAGGAACAGCTGAGGTTTTCAGATTTCCCTAAATGATGGTAGACACACACACACACACACATTATTATGAAATAACAAGCAATGTAGGCAAGCCTTTAACCTACACCATGAGCATCCTGTTTATTTAAATGGCCAGTCTTCACACCGACTGTTAAAGAGAACTTTCCTAATTTGCACCCCCTAGCATGTTTGTGTTCGCCAACAACCTGAAGTACATCACTTCATCATCCCTTCAATGTAGGTGGTGTTTGACATACTGTACAATCTTATTAAACATAAATTAACATTTTGAAATAAATAATAAAATAGTTCTGCAATCTGATGGCATTAGACTTAGGTTCAGAAGGCATTATACTCCAGAATTAGACTTGGGTGCAGATGGCATTATACTCATGCATTAGAATTAGGTTTAGATGACAATAGACTCAGGCATTAGACTTAGGTTTAAATGGCATTAGACTCAGGCAGTAAACTTAGGTTTAGATGACATTAGACTCAGGCATTAGACTTAGGTTCAGCTTGCATTAGACTCAGGCATTGGACTTAGGTTCAGCTGGCATTAGACTCAGGCATTAGATTTAGGTTCTGGTGACATTGGACTCGGTCATTAGACTTAGGTTCAGATGGCATTAGACTCAGGCATTAGACTTAGGTTCTGGTGACATTGGACTCGGTCATTAGACTTAGATTCAGATGGCATTAGACTCAGGCATTAGATTTAGGTTCAGATGAAATTAGACTCAGGCATTAGATTTAGGTTCAGATGGCATTAGACTCAGACATTAGACTTAGGTTCAGATGGTATTAGACTCAGACATTAGACTTAGGTTTAGATGGTATTAGACTCAGACATTAGACTTAGGTTTAGATGGTATTAGACTCAGACATTAGACTTAGGTTCAGATGGTATTAGACTCAGACATTAGACTTAGGTTCAGATGGTATTAGACTCAGACTGACATTAGACTTAGGTTTAAATGGCATTAGACTCAGGGAGTAAACGTAGGTTTAGATGACATTAGACTCAGGCATTAGACTTAGGTTCAGGTGACTTTATACTCAGATATTAGACTTAGGTTTAGATGAAATTACACTCAGGCATTAGACTTAGGTTCAGATGGTATTAGACTCAGACATTAAACTTAGGTTCAGATGAAAATGGACTCAGACATTAGACTTAGGTTCAGACAACATTAGACTCAGGCATTAGCCTTGGGTTTAGATGACATCAGACTCGTCTTGGGACTCGGGCAGGGCTGTTGGGAGCTTCCTGAAGCATTCTGAAATTTTTTGCAGTATTTGCTGTAAAGTAATATGCAATTTTTGGAGCCAAGTTTTGATTTCCATTGACTTCAGTTGGACTTTACAATTTCGGAGGTGCACAATTTTTTTTAAAAGCTGGACTGAGCTACAATTGGTTCAGAACCTTTTCAGAAGCTCACTCATAATTTAAATACTTCTGAAAACTGCTGAGTAGAGTTGATCCTGAAATTCAGACAATTTTAGACTCTAATGCCCCATACACACGGTCGGAAAATCCGACCAGAAAATCCATCAGATTTTTTCCGACGGATTTAGTCCGACACTGGTGTTGCATACACACGGTCGGACAAAGTTGTCGGAAAATCCGATCATTCTGAACGTGGTGACGTTCGTTGCGTAGTACGGAACTACGTAGAGGCTAGTAGCCAATAGCTTTGGTCTTGTAATGTGATCTGAGCATGCGTGGCACTTTGTCCGTCGGAATTCGCTACACACGATCGGAAAAAGTCCGACAGGACTTTGTTGTCGGAAAATTTGAGAGCAGGAGATAAAACTTTGTCCATCGGAAAATCCGATGGAAAATGTCCGATGGAGCCTACACACGGTCGGAATTTCCGACAACATAGGACATTTTCCGTCGGAAAATACGACCGTGTGTATGGGGCTTTAGGTTTAGAATTTTTTTCATTAAGATGACCCAAGGCGATTCAGAATTTTTAGTCATTTTTGGCAGTTCAAACTTTCAAAAGGTGTAGATGGACCTTCCTTTACGATGCATTTCCCCCAGCCTCATACCAACTTTTTAATGCCATCAGCAAAAAATGTTTTTGGTTGAGCGCATAGCCATTGATGCACCGTTGCTTTTACATTATCATCACATGAAAAGCTTCTTCCCTGTATCTGTCTTCTTTGTTTTAAAAACATTTTAATTCAATGAAAATTGTCAATTATAATTTAAAAAAAAGAAAATCTTCTTCACCTAAAAGTTTATTTCCTGTCGCATCATGGCAGCATACACATATGGGTTGTGGCTCCGCCCCCACAACCTGATAGGACCACGTAACTATTAAACCTTGAGAGGGCCCCCGCCCCCACATTCTCCTTTTTTTCCTCACCTGATCAGGACTGAAATCGCGAGGTATCCCTTACCGTTTGACGCCCCAGCCAGGTTCAGCCTCTCCTGGGTGGAAGTCCTTCCTGTACAGCCTCTAAATGAGCTATATGGTTGGAGCCCCATTCTGGTGGTCTGGGGGGGCATATTTCAGCCTCTCCTGGGTGGAAGTCCTTCCTGTACAGCCTCTAAATGAGCTATATGGTTGGAGCCCCATTCTGGTGGTGCAGGCTTCTCAAAGAAAGCTTTAAACAAGCTTTGACGTAAGTGACAGCGTTTCCTTTGCTTTCTATATGCCTTTTACTTCTTTCTCTGTGTTATGGGCGTTTGCCATTTCCAAGATGGCTGCAACAGTGCAAGTATACTCTGAGCATGAGAGGCAGGAAGTGATGCGGCCTCTGTGTTTCCTGGCTAGAGCTTTCCAGGTTAGTGATCTGAACAGGCTCAGGCACTGATATCATCACTAATGGCAAATGTGAGTTCTAAATGTTTTTTTATGGAGTTTTTTGGGCAACAAATGGTGGAGCTCTCTACTCATGCATGCTGGATGCTTATGTGGTCATTGTTTGCAGGTATGTTTCCCTTTTTATGGCCTTCACCTGTGTTTTTCCCCATCTCCTTTTCAATGCTTGCTCTGGGTCACTGTGTTAGGGCTTGGTTTCCACTAGTGCGACTTGTTACTGCAAAGTCGCATGACAAGCCGTACCCCATGATTTACAACTAGTACCGTTCATTTATATCTGTGTTCATAGACCTTAAGAATATAACAAGCACTGTTCCAAGTTGCATCAAATTGCAGCAAATCATGCGACTTTCAGGTCGCAGTAGTGGAGATTTAGCATTATCCTGTCCTTCATTTCAATCTGCTGCTTTGCTCTGTTCCTATGGGAAACGCTGTCCAGTCAGACCACCCATTAAGGTATAGGGATTAGGTAAGTAGTGAAGATTGAGAAAAAGAGAGCCAATATCTATAGTCCTGTAAGGACTACAAGATGGAGGAAGCCTTCTGACGGTCAAGACAAGTCACCATCTAAGAACAGACATCGAGGCAACGTTGATTAAATCTCATCACCTCACCCATCATTATCATCGCTCCCCGTTTACAAACATCACAAATTACAAGCACTAATAGTCGCTGCATTTGTGGAAAGTCATTGCCTGCCAAGCTAGTGTGTCAAATTAACAAGCACTATACAGCTGTGCAAGGACCTCAAGATGAAGAGCCTGCTAAAGCCAGAACAGTCACCGTTCAAAGCGCAGACATACAGGCAACATTGATCAATGTCATCATCTCACCTCTCATTTCGTTTGCTCCCCGTTTACAAACACCACAGATTACCAGACCCAATGGTCTCTGCATTCGTGGTGAAAAGTCATTGCTTGACAAGCTACAGTGCATAAATTGCATAGCGCTTCCAACCAGAACTACCAGCCCTAATAATCGCTGCAATTGTTGTGGAAAGTCATTGCCCGCCAAGCTAGTGTGTCAAATGAACAAGCACTATACAGCCCTGCAAGGACCTCAAGATGAAGAGAGCCTGCTAAAGCCAGAACAGTCACCGTTTTATAAAGGGCAGACATATAGGCAAGATTGATCAATGTCATCATCTCACCTCTCATTTTGTTTGCTCCCCGTTTACAAACACCACAAATTACCAGCCTACCCTAATGGTTGCTGCATTTGTGGTGGAAAGTCATTACTTGATAAGCTACAGTGCATAAATTGCATAGCGCTTCCAACCAGAACCAGTAGGTGGTGTCCAAATACGAAAGCTTGCGCAAGCTTTGAAGATTGCCCAATAGAGACTTTTTTGCAGGGGCAGATAAGGACACAATTGCCTGGGAAACTCTCCACAAGGTTAAAAAGTACTAATTTCCTTCACTTAACAACTGGAAGAGTTAATCCAGGAATAGTTGAAAAGGGTAAGAGAAAAAATGCCCTCCTAAACAGGCTATCCACTGTATACCCTGAAAAAGCTAGAGGTCAACCTGCTGCAGTCTACTCCAATGATGGATGCATCATGAATGTAGCTGGCAAGACATGTCACATTCAAGGAGGCTCTAGTCTGAAAATTAGATCTAGATCTGAAGTGCTCCTACATACTGTAGCATCTGCAGGTACTGGCACATCAGCAATAACCAACCCATGTGCTGAATGAGTCTAATGGGAGTGGTTTCAGAATTGTCAACCAGCTGGGAAAGTGGCAGGGTCTGCATCCCTATTGGGAATATCTTATCAAAATGAATTTTTTTTTTTTATTGCAGTGGATGCCAAAAAATCTGACTTATCTTGAAGCAGACTTCTGGGAAAATCAGTGAAACCAGTCATACAAACAGGAAAATTGCAGCCCTGCAGATTAAAAAAGTGGAGTAACCCTTTAAATAAGCCCGTCTGGAAAAAGTAAAGAGACAAGGCGGTAACAGCTTTGTAGGAGCTGGAATTGGCGGCATACTCTGTGGTGAATGTTTCAGACGTCAATTGACGTTTTTCAAGAGCGGTGTTTCCCGCGGTCACGGCAAGGAGTGCATTATGGCTGAAGCCATGGTCGGTCGATCCCGCAAAAAAAAAAAAAAAAAAAAAAAATGGTGTAAGACACCAGAATACGGATCCAATCTATTCGGGAGTAGACAGGAGACAGCCATCTCAAGGGTGACCATTAGAGGGTCAGGGCGAATATCATCTGACAAAAAAACAGAAAACTCAAAGGTCCAGCATAAAGGTGGCGACTCCCAAGTAGACACCAGGAGGCACAATCCTACGGGGGGGGGAAAGATTAGTAAACTAACTGGAGAAGTACCCAATCTTCATTATTGAAGCCTTAAAAGATCTAAGGCTCCTGTCCTAGGAGTACAGCGGAAGTCCCTTCTAAGGGTGCACTAATCCAGGGGGTGCCTGTGCAAAGCTTTATGCACACACCTGGAGGGAAAACCTTCAGGATCAGTGGGCCATATCAGCTATATTGGCGTGACATTGGTGGAAGTTCAGGGGAGGTCCGCCTTTCTAGTTACAATAATTTTTCATCAAAAAAGTATAACATGAAAACTCACCCATGCAGGGGGATAATTCAATGAGCATAACGACCATATAACATTGACAAGTGGGAAGTCCACCTTTCAATCTCTTCCAGTCAGCCAGGCTACCAGAGTTGATGGAAAAGTAAAAAATTCTGTTCCAGTTTGTAGCTGGATCGAAAAAATAAATAAAAAAAAAAAAAAAAAAACAAGCATCCGTTAAGGTTCTGGATAACCAGAGGAGATGAGGATTTGTTTCCCCTCTGTTCCTAGAAAAATAAAAAATAATTTTTTTTTACAAGCAGCACAGGATGTTAGAGTTGTGCAAGATGGGAAACCTCCAATCAATTATATTATTCATAAATCTGGGAGGCAGGATTCTCCTGTAGGTTTATCAGACACCTACTTGTCCCAATTCATCCTCAATTCCTTTACCAGTGAGTTCCTCCCCTTCGGTCTGTACATCTCCCCCAGGGCATTCACAAAGGTCTTACTGTCTGCAATAGCGACAGGAAAAATTCAGTAGAACTGAAACAAGGTAATTTCCATCCTCTGACAGAGAAAGCCAAAGGTGCATTGGGAGTGAAGTCTCTTCCAGCAGAACAATGCCGGAGTATCCTTGGTTTTTCGTAACTGACCAATTGTTTTCAGACGGAACATTATGACATCAGACCCCACCTAGAAGGTTATGGGATGTTAAGCTTATGAGGAATAGTATTGCATTTTCTTCAACCGAGTAGTGTTCAAAGCACTTCTGTCATTCACTCCTTTTTTAGCAAGAGCAGCAAGATTAGTATTATGCCTAGACAACAGTGGAAGGGTAGAATCCTTAGGCTGTCAGCGGAGCTTCCTGTATCAATAATTGCAAATATACAATTTTTGGCTTGGGAGGCTCTAGTGTCTCTCTCTCCTGCCCTTAATCATTGAATCACCACTGCTTCCAGTAATGACGGATTCGCTCTCTCATGGAGAGTTTTTTTCCATCCAGCTCCAAGAAACTACTTTTGATGGCATGGAAGTTGAGAGGCAGTGGCTACCAGGTCAATTATGCATAGTGAAGGTAGTGCCTACCTTGTCAATCCAGAGATCTTCATGAATAAGATTTACCTAAGACTATGGGAAAATTATACAGATCTCACACAGCGAAGCGTGGAGTCCTTCATCACCTAAACCAGCCAAGGTTCCACAGTTCTTACAACTGGGGCTAATCAGGGGCATAGGTTCAAATATGTTTAAAAGCTCAAAGTTCAGCTTTGTCTGCACTTGCAGAGGTCTAAGGAGTCCTTACCCTTTAATGATGCAATTCTTAAAAGGCTTGCATGAAGTTATAGGCCTCACAGGAAACCATTTGTTCCCTATGTGGAACTTGCTTATGGTCCCCATTTCCATCAAGGCCTCATTTCTATCCTACAGAATTGACTACACTCTGCAACCCTAAATACCATATTTCTGGTTGCTACAACCTCTGTGAAGGATGTCAGAACTGCAGGCCTTGTACTCAAGGAGCCTCACTTAACATTATACCTGGACAGAACAGAATGGTCCTAAAAATCCAGACTGCTTTTATCCATGGGGTGTCTTTCTCCTTCCAATTTAACCAGGAAGTAAATTTGCTGTCTTTTCTTGGTTGAGTGAGAGAACCACATCCCCTGGATGTTGAGCTAAGGCTGGTGGCCTGTTTGGCAGCTACCTTCTCACTTAGGAAAGCTGAAATATGGTCTCGGTTCCAGCGTGGCCTAAGGCAGGGTCAGTCAGCATCAAATGCTCAGTCACCTCCTAGATTAAGACAACTAAAAGAGCCTACTCTTCAAGGCCTTCCCGTTTCGGAGGTCTTCAGGGCACATTCCACGAGGGCAGTGGCGACCTCCTGGGCGGCTTTCTGCAGGGTCCCATCGGAAACCATCTGTAAAGCAGCCACTTGGTCTTCGAAAAGCACCTTTATGTCACACTACAAGGTGGACGCCGCCAGGCTGTCCACGGCAGAATTTGGAAGGGCAATCATATAGTCCAATTCCTTGTAAATAAACCTTGTTTTGCTCAGCCCCACCCAGTTTGCGAGTTATTCCCCATATGTGTATGCTGCCATGATGCGACAGGAAAACGGAAAATTGTATACTTACCTTCCGTAATTTTCCTTTCCTGTTGCATCACATGGCAGCATACAAATACCCACCCGCTGAGGTGAGGTATCTGGATACTGAGAATGTGGGGGCGGGGGCCCTCTCAAGGTTTAATAGTTACGTGGTCCTATCAGGTTGTGGGGGCGGAGCCACAACCCATATGTGTATGCTGCCATGTGATGCAACAGGAAAGGAAAATTACGGAAGGTAAGTATACAATTTTCCGTTTTTAAGCGGTCCAAAAAGGTGGAAATTAGGCGGTGGTAAATCCAGAGTATAAGCTGGGTGTTCCATAACTTCCCACTCATAATCGACTTTACAAGAGAGAACTTTTTCCCCATACAGAGCACACATGAGCAGATGAATTTGTGCTCCTGCAACACCTTTTGCCCATAAAAAGAGTATGGCAGAACGCTGTTCCTCTTTGGTGCAATTTATACGTTTTTCAACCATCTACTGTACACCAGTGGTTCTCAACCTCAGTTCTCAAGTACCCCCAACGGGCCTTGTTTTGGGAACTTCCCTTGATTTAGAGCAGCTGTGAAAAGTAAAGGAAAACCTGAAAACATGGCCTTTTGGGGGTACTTGAGGACCGAGGTTGAGAACCACTGATCTACACCACAGAGTGACAACTCTAATGCCCCGTACACACGGTCGCTCTAACAGACTTTTTCTGTCGGAATTTACGACGGAAAAAGTTTGAAAGCAGGACCTAAAATTTTTCCGACAACAAAATCCGATCTGACTTTTTCCCATCGTGTGTAGAGAATTCCAACACACAAAGTGCCACGCATGCTCAGAAGAAATTTGGAGACGAAAGCTATTGGCGACTGGCCTCTACGTAGTCCCGTGTTGTACGTCACCTCGTTCGGAACAATCAGATTTTCCGACAACTTTGTGCAACCGTGTGTATGCAAGACAAGTTTCGGCCAAAATCCGTCGGAAAAAATCTGACAGATTTTGTGGTTGGAATGTCCGACTGTGCGTATGGGGCATTATACTAAACTGCAAGGTCAGCCGGCTTGCCAGACAGACTAGTCATGTGACACTCTGAGACACGGACAATCACTACTCCTCCTGCCCTCATGGTTTCCAACGAAAATATAAAAGTGCGGAAAATGAAGTCCCCTCGTATATTTCATTTCAGTTTTTGGGGTTTTGATACACAAAAAAAACTCAAATTTTTATTCTTCTCAAATCTTGTGCCAGCAAAGTATTACTTTAGGTATATTAACCTTCTAATATTGACACTGTGTGTTTCCTGTCGCATCATGGCAGCATACACATGTGGGTTGTGGCTCCGCCCCCACAACCTGATAGGACCGCGTAGCTATTAAACCCTGAGAGGACCCCCGCCCCTACATTCTCCTTTTTTTCCTCACCTGACAAGACCGCAAGAACAGCACCTCTTACCGCTATCGCCCCAGCCAGGTTCAAGCCTCTCCTGGGTGGAAGTCCTACCTGTACAGCCTCTAAATGAGCTAAATGGGGGAACCCCACTCTGATGGTCTCAGGGGTATGTAAATGCTTCTCTTACCTTGACAAGCCTTAAATAGGCTTATAATGCAGCGGCCTCCAACCCTGTCCTGCACCATGGTTCTTGGGGCTCATGTGTATCTCCTGCACTCTGTTTCCTTTCCAGGCATGTTTAGAACGCTGGGGACATCTTCCCCTATCCCTCTAGGTACTTCCGCCCGGCGCCGAGTGTCTCAGCGCTTCTGCGCAGGCGCGGGCGGCCAATACATACATCCTATAGCCTTGCCAGGCTCCAAAATGGCGCCGGGACGCGCACGGCGCTTCTGCGCATGCGCGGGAGTGACGTCACCGCGTCGGGAACGGCGCCAAATTTAAAACTCTGTCAGAATCTCCTTTCCCTGTGGCTGTTTTGCACAGGAGAAAGAGAGATTTTTGCCGTTTTTTTTGCAAAAACACTCATTTAGCTGCACCTGCTCCCCTATTAGCTTCCATTAAAGGTTAGTAAATTTTCTTCCCAATTTTCACCACTGCACCCCTTCTTACCTATGCTTACACTGACTTCCCTGCCTAAATAGATTTCCTTCATGGAGGCCGCTGCCCCAGCAGACCATCGCCCACCGACTAGGTAAGAGGGGAAGACGGGTAAGTAAGAAGAGGAAAAAGAGAGCCTGCCACTAACGCTGTCTAACCTGCACAGCCCTACCAGGTCATCAAGGTCATCACAGCGCTCAAGAAGGAGTCGCTCTGGCCACAGACAAAGTCGCTCGGATCGCGGTAGAAGCCGCTCAAGACGCAGAGATTACGGATCAAGCCGCAGAAGAAGTCGCTCAAGGTCCTACTCCCGCCATGGCCACTCCTATCATAGGAGATCACCTACGCACAGGCACCCCTCACACGCACAAGGTCTGCGTCCATCTGGGAATTCCTGCTGGATTTGCGGTGCAATAGCGCTGCCAGAAAAACTGGCCTGTCGCACGTGCTTCAATGAGGCAACCAGAGACAGAGAACCAGAACCGAGGGAGTTAACAAAAGAGTTACCTCTACAATCCGCAGAGCCAGAAGCAAGCAGAGCTATGCAGGGCACCTCGTCCTCCGCTTCCTCTCCGCCTAAAACGGCAGAGCCCCTGTCAGATAGCGAAGACGCGGAAATGTTTGCTGGATTCGATTTTACCTTAGTCGAGCCCTTCATTAAGTCGATAAAGGAGGCTATAGATTGGGCCGAGGAGAAAGAGACCCCTCAGAAGGTGAAGAGATACTTCCCGAATCTCAAAAAAGATCCGGAAACCTTCCCGTTTATCGACGAGCTGGAGGATCTAATTAAGGAGGAATGGCAGAAGCCTGAGAAGAAGGCCAACCTCAGCAATAGGCTGACAAAGCTCTACCCCCTGAAGGAGCCTAATGCTAATCCCCTGACGTCCGCACCGGTAGTGGACTCCTCACTGATGCGTCTGGCTAGACATGTGACCCTCCCAATCGAGGATGCAGTCACATTTAAAGACGGGCTAGACAGGAAGATAGACCTCGACTTGAAGAAGTCCTACCTTTCTGCAGGGGGTGCATGTCGACCCGCAATAGCCCTAGCGGCTGTCGGAAGAGCCATCTCTAGTTGGTCCTCTAATGCAGAGAAGCTGGTAGCAGAGGGAATAGAACAGGAAAGGGTAATTGCCGCCCTCCAGGAACTCTCCCTCGCAGGCGACTTCGTAGCGGAGGCCTCAGTGGATATAATAAGATCCACCTCAAGGGCTATGCTTAGCTCAGTGACGGCCAGAAGGGCACTTTGGCTGAAGCCTTGGTCGGCAGACCCAGCCTCAAAGACCAATTGGTGTAAAATTCCCTTTGACGGGGCTAATCTCTTTGGGGAAAAATTAGACTCGGCCATTTCTAAGGTCACCGGCGGGAAGTCAGGCTTGATTCCTTCAGACCGAAGGCCCAAGCAACAGAGACCACCAACCTTCAGGCGTAACCTCCCTGATAGGTATAGGGAAGCTAGATCCTACAGACCCGGGAGGGAGTATAGGAAAAACTGGAAGAACCCCCAGTCATCCTTCCTCAAGCTCCAGAAACCTAAGATCCCTACCCCGGGAGATCAGAAACCTTTTTGAAGGTGTGTCCGCCCAACCAGCTTTAGTGGGAGCCAGGCTCACGAAGTTCGAGCGGGTCTGGGCGGAAATGATAAAAGATCCTTGGGCAGTAGCCACGGTTCAATTGGGCCACAGGTGGAGATTCCGGAGACGACCAAGAGACCGGTTTTGTGTTACAAAAACCCCAGCTTCTCGAGAGAAAAGGTTGCTAATGACCAAATACGTGCAAACTCTCGAGCACAAACAGGCCATAGTAAAAGTTCCCCTACTACAGAGGGGGAAGGGGGTCTACTCACCCCTATTCCTGGTGAGAAAGAAGACAGGAGATCTCCGTCCCGTCCTGGACCTAAAGGGTCTAAACCGGTCAATCAGAGTCGAGACGTTCAGGATGGAGAGCCTACAATCAATCCTACAGGCTATAAATATCGGAGACTGGATGCTCTCCATCGATCTGCAGGATGCCTATCTCCACATCCCAATCCACCCTTCATACCAAAAGTTTCTCCGCTTTGCGGTAGATCGGCACCACTTTCAGTTCAGAAGCCTCCCCTTCGGGATTTCCACGGCTCCAAGAACGTTTACCAAGGTTCTACTCCCTGTAATAGCTCTACTAAGGGAGCAGGGCCTAAGAGTACACCACTACCTGGACGACATCCTTCTGCTGGCAGACACCCAGGTCTCCCTCCTACAACATCGGGTAGTCCTTGTCACCACCCTGCAGAAGTTCGGATGGTTGATAAACTGGGAGAAGAGCCACGTCCATCCTACCCAGAGGATGATCTTTCTAGGGGCCGAGTTAGACACCCGCCTCAACACAGTAGAACTCCCGGACGAGAAGATACCCACTCTGACTCAGAGGGTGAAAGGGATATTGCGGGCCTCCGCGGTACCAGCGAGAGAATGCCTCGGGGTCCTAGGGACCATGTCAGCAACTATCCCAATGATCCGTTGGGCTCAATGGAACACAAGACCCCTCCAAATATCCTTTCTGGAACAATGGAATGGTGTGTCAATGTCACAGCCAATAGCGATCCGGAAGGAGGTAAAGAAATCACTATGGTGGTGGACCAGGACCCGCAATCTCAAGATGAGCAGGAGCATAGTTCTTCCCTCTCAACAGGTGGTTACCTCAGATGCCAGCATGGAGGGCTGGGGAGCACACTACAATCACTACGCAGCCCAGGGGCGCTGGCCATTCAGGACGCACAACATTGTGTCCAACATCCTGGAAATAAGAGCGGCATTCAAGGCCCTAATAGCCTTCAGCACCTTCCTGAAAGGGAAGGAGGTCCTACTAAGGATGGACAACCGGGTAGCAGTTGCCTACATAAACAGGCAGGGGGGCACCAGGAGTCGCTCAATGCTCAGAGAAGTCATCCCAATCTTCGAATGGGCCCAACTATCCCTATCCGGGCTGACAGCAGCCTATGTACCAGGAACCCAGAATCAGGTGGCCGACACCTTGAGTCGGGAGTTCTCGTCCAATCACGAGTGGGCTCTAAACCAACAGGCCTTCGCTCTAATAACCGAGACTTGGGGGGTACCAGACATGGACCTAGCAGCATCACCAGCCAACACGAAGTGTCGGAGGTACCTGACGAGAGTTCCCTTTCCATCAGCGGAGGGCACGGACTGCCTACAACACAGCTGGGATTTCCACCTAGGCTACATCTTCCCACCAATCCCAATCATACCGAGGTTTTTACTCAGACTGAAGAAGTCAAGGTCCACGGTGATAGCAGTCCTCCCCTTCTGGCCGAGACGCCCATGGTTCACAACCCTTCTCCAGCTCAACACAGCAGAACCACTGTCACTCCCGGTGTCAGCAGACCTACTCTCTCAGGGACAGCTCCTCCACCCGTGCCCAGAGAGACTACACCTGACGGCATGGAGGCTGAGAGGGCTAGATTTATAGCGCAGGGATGTTCACAGGGGGTAGTAAACACCCTTCTACAGGCCAGGAAAGTCTCCACCAACATTGTCTATAAGAGAATTTGGGCCAAGTTCCTTACAGTAGCACAACAGCAATCCTGGGATCCATCTTCCCCAACAATAGCGCAAGTCCTGGATTTCTTGCAGTTAGGCCTGGACAAGGGCCTTGGGTCGAATACGCTGAAAGTACATGTCTCAGCCCTATCGGCCATGACAGGGGTAAGGTGGGCACAAGAGCCTCTCATCGCCCAGTTTCAGAGGGCCTGCCTGAAACTAAGGCCTCCTAGAAAACCGACCTTCCCAACATGGGATCTTTCGGTAGTACTGGACGTCCTGGCACGCGAACCATTCTTCCCAGTAGAAGATATATCATTATGGGACCTGACACTAAAAATCACTTTCTTGATAGCGATCACTTCGGCCAAGAGAGTTTCCGAGATGCACGCTAAACTGTCAAAGGAGCCATACCTAACTATCTATCCCGACAAGGTGGTCCTGAGGCCTTCAGACCGATTTGTTCCTAAAGTGGCTACCTCCTTCCACTTTAATCAGGAAATATGTCTTCCCACTCTGGATACAGAACAAGGCAACCCGCATCCGCTAGATATAAAAACCAACATCCTGGCCTACCTTTCAATGACACGTAGCCTGAGGAAGGCGGAAAATCTCCTAGTAATACCTTATGGTGCCAGAAAAGGACAAGCAGCAACTTCTCGGACTATCGCAGCCTGGCTGGTGAAGATCATCAAGAGGGCCTACTCATCTAGCCAGGCACAAGTACCTGAGGGCTTAAGGGCACATTCCACTAGGGCAGTGGCGACCTCCTGGGCAGCTTTCTGCAGAGTCTCAGCGGAAACAATCTGTAAGGCAGCCACTTGGTCCTCAAGAAACACGTTTATAGCACACTACAAGGTGGATGCCGCTAGGCTCTCCACAGTAGAATTTGGGAGGTCTATCATACAGGCCAACTCCTCTATACCCTGTAAATAAACCTTGTTTGCTCAGCCCCACCCAGTTTGCGAGTTATTCCCCACATGTGTATGCTGCCATGATGCGACAGGAAAACGGAAAATTGTATACTTACCTTCCGTAATTTTCCTTTCCTGTTGCATCACATGGCAGCATACAAATGCCCACCCGCTGAGGTGAGGTATCTGGATACTGAGAATGTAGGGGCGGGGGTCCTCTCAGGGTTTAATAGCTACGCGGTCCTATCAGGTTGTGGGGGCGGAGCCACAACCCACATGTGTATGCTGCCATGTGATGCAACAGGAAAGGAAAATTACGGAAGGTAAGTATACAATTTTCCGTTTTTCCAACTGGTACTTGAGTTGTAGACATGTGCAATTCGTTTCGTTTTTTTTTTCGTCTTTCGTTTTTTTTCGTTATTTTTGTTTGTTCGTTTTCGTACGAATGAACGAACGATTCGCCAAAAATTTTAACGAATAACGAATCGTTCGAATCGAACGAATCCGATTAACGAATCGTTCGAATCGAACGAATCCGAAAAACAACGAAAATCCGAAAAAAACAAATTAGGAACAACGAATGTACGAATGAAGAAAAATCCGAAAAACTAAAACAGGAACGAAAATGAAAACGAACGAAAAAAATTCGTACATTCGTAACTTTTTTTTTTGTTGAATTGGTAATTTTCCGTGTCTCTTACAATGGTGCTGCTTAACGTGCTTCAAATAGATTGAACAAAAAAATTCGTACATTCGTAACTTTTTTTTTTGTTGAATTGGTAATTTTCCGTGTCCTTACAATGGTGCTGCTTAACGTGCTTCGAATAGATTGAACAAAAAAATTTGTACATTCGGAACTTTTTTTTTTTTTTTTTTGATTCGTAATTTTCCGTGTCTCTTATCGGAAAAAATCCGATGGATTTTGTGGTCGGATTTTCCGACCGTGTATAAAAATCCGACCACAAAATCCATCGGATTTTTTCAGACGGATTTAGTCCGACACTGGTGTTGCATACACACAGTCGGACAAAGTTGTCGGAAAATCCGATCATTCTGAACGTGGTGACGTTTGTTGCCTACGACGGGACTACGTAGAGGCTAGTAGCCAAAAGCTTTGGTCTTGTAATGTGATCTGAGCATGCGTGGCACTTTGTCCGTCGGAATTCGCTACACACGATCGGAATTGGTGTGATCGGACTTTGTTGTCGGAAAATTTGAGAGCAGGAGATAAAACTTTGTCCGTCGGACAATCCGATGGAAAATGTCCGATGGTGCCTACACACGGTCGGAATTTCCGACAACATTGTCCGATAGGACAGAATCCATCGGAAAATCCGACCGTGTGTATGGGGCTTTACAATGATGCTGCTTAACGTGCTTCGAATGGATTGAACGAAAAAATTCGTACATTCGTAACTTTTTTTTTCGATTCGTAATTTTCCGTGTCTCTTAAAATGTAATAATAGCATACACATTACATAAAATTATGAATTATTCTCCGATTACGAATCTACGAATGTTACAAATGTACGAATAAATACGAATGCGTCCGAATTTCGAATAAACGAAAATTAAACTAACGAAAAAACGAATCAACGAAAAAAATAACTCTTACGAATGTACGAATCGTTACGAATACGAACACCGACGACTTACGAATTTAGGAATCGTTACAAAACAACGGAAACGAAAAAAACAAAACGAAAATAAACAAATTTTTTTGTTGTGCACATGTCTATTGAGTTGTAACTGTGGTACATTGAATAGGATTTGCTTTTTTGTATTTGCCAGCAAAGCTTCTTTCATAGGTCTTATTTGGATTCAGAAACCTCTCGCTATCTATCTCTCTTTCTTTCTCACTGGGATATTTTCACTTCTATTTTTTCTTTCAGTTCTCTAAATTTCTGCTATATCATTCTACGTTGAAATGGGGATTTTTGTTACATTCGTTTCCAGTAAAAAATATGGCTGCGGTGCTGAGCTCAGATCTGCCTGAGTGTGCGGGTCTGCGGGACGGGAGCAAGACAAGCCGCGAGCGGGACTGTGAGTGCTCTTTGGACTGGAGTGGACTGAAGGGATCACCTGCCATGGAGAGAGACTGTCAACTGTGACTCAGGAGGGGACGTGTCGTGTCGGTGAGAAGTCGTCATCATCTATGCCGCTGTACACTGCTGTCAGTGTCACTGTGAGAGTCAGTTCCATGTGTGTGTCCCCATTCTATTCCTTCCTCTCCTCAGTCCTGTCCCTGAGCTACAATACTTACTTATCTGTATCAAAAATAAATTTAAGAAATACAGTATCTCACAAAAGTGAGTACACCCCTCACATTGTTGTAAATATTTTCTTCTATCTTATGAGACAACACTGAAGAAATTGTAGTGAGGTATTCCTGCGCTACCGTGGAAAGGGGAGGGTAGGGGCGGGGAGGTGGTAAGGGATTGACTGTGGGGGGACTGCTGCAAGCACCCGGTGTAGGTCAAACTGTACCTACCGAACTAGATATATGAAAGTGGGGGTGGTGCTGCGCTGTTCCCCAGGAGGATGGCCAAATCTACCACAAGGTGGCAGTAAAGGGGTAAAGACGTAAAACCCCTAGTGTGGCAATAATAGTTAATACTAAAACGATTAGGTCAGAGCAATGCGATTTGAGGTAGATGCCTCCCTTGCTATATGAAATAAGGAGTATAACATGACCAATATAAGTTGCTAAAAATCGCAGATATAGTCGCATATGACTTTTTAATCTGCACGTCCTGCAACGTACGATTTTATTTATAGGATATTTGTTTGTGCACTTTGCGTTTGCACCTATTATTATATATATTTTTTAACAGCACTCTGCCTATTGGTAGCTTTCTATTCTGCCAGGAATGTATTTTATTTTTTTATATATTTTTTTTCCTCGCATTTATATATATTTTGGCTTAGTCATCCAGCCTTTAATGGTTATACTATCCGGTATGCTTTCAAACTCTGCAGGTTATACCTATTGCTTTTACCGTTCACTTTAGTGCAACATTTTTGCACATATCTCTACTCATCACATATCTCTAATGTGATTACATCAATTGTTTTATTTTGCACTCAATCGTTTTTAGCTGTGCACACCTGCACTAGCACACCAAGGATATTATACTTTGTTCACTAATCTACCATGCACTTTGGAATTTTATATCTGTAGACACTTATTTTACCATATGTTCACTTATATGATTTTATATGTATATCTGACTTTTTTATGTACCTGCTTATGATGTTTTATTAGCTATTCATTTTAGGTGCTATTAGTTATTTTTTACACTCGCGCACCTTAATATATTTATAATTTTTTATTATATATTTTATCTGTGTTTACCTATAGTATTTTTAGCAACTTATATTGGTCACGTTATACTCCTTATTTCATATAGCAAGGGAGGTATCTACCTCAAATCGCATTGCTCTGACCCAATAGTTTTAGTATTAACTATTATTGCCACACTTTAGGGGTTTTACGTCTTTACCCCGTTACTGCCACCTTGTGGTAGATTTGGCCATCCTCTTGGGGAACAGCGCAGCACCACCCCCACTGTCACAACACTGAAGAAATTACACTTTGCTACAATGTAAAGTAGTGAGTGTACAGCTTGTATAATGCCCCGTACACACGGTCTGAAATTCCGACAGAAAATGTCCGATTGGACCATGTCGTCGGAAAATCCGCCCGTGTGTGGGCTCCATCTGACTTTTTCCGTCTGAATTTCCAACCGTGTGTACGGGGGCTTACAGTGTAAATTTGCTGTCCCTTCAAACTAGCTCAACACACACGTTTTTGGTCCGTCCGAATAGCATACAGACGAACGGTTTTCCCGATAGGAATTGATTTGGTTGGAAAGATTTAAAACATGTTCTATTTCTAGGTCCGTCAGAATTTTTTAGAAAAAAAAAGTCAGCTGAAGCCCACACATGATCGGAATATCCAATGAAATGATTCCGTCTGACCTTTTCTGCCGGAAAGTTCCACTGTGAGTGCACGGCATGAGAGGAGTACAGGTCACCAGAAGCATGGCGATCCTGTGGGCCAGCAATGTTGGGCAGTGCAGCCAGAAATTGAGGCGTCCTCAAGGTATCCAATTCTACAGTTTTCAGGTTATTCCCATGCTCCCCCCTCCCTATCCCAGTTCTTCGTTCCCAATAAAAAAAAAAAAATATTGAACCCCTAGACCAGTGATGGCGAACCTTGGCACCCCAGATGTTTTGGAACTACATTTCCCATGATGCTCATACACTCTGCAGTGTAGTTGAGCATCATGGGAAATGTCGTTCCAAAACATCTGGGGTGCCAAGGTTCTCCATCACTGCCCTAGACTGTCTTCTGAGCCAGTGGCGGAATGAAAAAATGTTGTGTGCATGGCTGTGTGGCCTTAAGAGGGGGAGATACGCAGCTATCGCCTAATTCACAAGATTGTTATCTCAGAAAAGTGGAGGGAAACTAATTTTAAAATTATCCACAGAGCCTACTACCCATATCGTACTAACAACCTGGATCCCTCCCAAGCACAATACCCATGGTGCTCCACGACTCACCCCACCTTGGTGCACCGCTTGTGGGAATGCTCATCAATTTCCACATTTTGGGACTCGGTAATTAAATACATACTGGAAGTTACCAAAACACGCTTGCCTAAGGACCCACTTGTCTGCTTGTTTGGATGTGACCCACCGATACCTCCTTCGACACAAACGCAATCTCCCACCCTTACCCAATGGACCCACATCTGTTTACGGGCAGCTAGCAGGACTATTATGAACCATTGGATTAACTCGACTCCACCTTGCATACAAGGTGCAAAGCAAGCCCTACTCTCCTTTTTTCACATAGAAAAATTGGCAACAATGGTTCTACACTTCCGATCTACCGCCCGCTTTTTTACCAGATGGAGAAAGTACATTTCATCTATCATCTACCCATTTAGATACACTGAATGGTATTTAAAACCTGACCTAACTAACACGCTGGGGAAACTTAAATTAACGACCCCCCAAACCACCTCTTGTCCTCAACAGCCACGTACTCCTTTCACGGCAAACCAATAACCTCAGAAGGACGTCCTCCACCTACTTGGACCTTTGAGATAGGGATCTTACGACTGTATTTTATTCTCTCTCTTTTGCTTAATGTTTCTTTGCCTAGTACAGATTCGATCACGGAAGCTTCCACTCCTGAGGGTTTCATGTTATACTTTACTCAAAGGGCCACTGTCTTTATGTGAACGTAAATTGATTTACTTCGGTTACACGCAGGTAAACGACCCCCCCTCCTCCCCCCCTTTTTTTTTCTTCTTCTTCCTTTTTCTCCATTTTCCTACCTCTCCTGCCCTTCCCCGCCTTTATATTAATACTAATGCCGCGTACACACGGTCGGAATTTCCAATGGAAACAGTCCGATGGGAGCTTTTCAACAGATTTTCCGACCGTGTGTATGCCCATCTGTCTTTTTCTGTCGGAATTTCCGACGGACTTTGGATTGAGAACCTGTTCTCAATTTTTCCGACGGAAAACCTTTCTATCGGATTTTCCGATCGTGTGTATGCAATTCCGACACGCAAAATTCCGACGCATGCTCGGAAACAATTCGACGCATGCTCGGAAGCATTAAACTTCCCTTTTATAGTGCTGTCGAACGTGTTTTATGCCGCAGTGTTACTGACCGTCGGAATTTGGTGTGACCGTGTGTAGGCGAGACAGTTTGAGTGAAATTCCGTCGGAATTCCGACGGGAAAACCATCAGAGCTTTTTCCGACGAGAATTCCGACCGTGTGTATGCGGCATTAGGGTTATTCAATACCACTGTATATTAGATAAGTTGGATTTTTGTATATCATACCTGTCAACTGATTTGATAAGTGTATAGTGAAAATATCAATAAAAATATGTTTAAAAAAAAAAAAAAAAGAGGGGGAGATAGGACTGTATTCGCCTGCAGCTCTCATTGGGGTGCGCTACATTATTATTGTGGAGAATTTCTATCTGCTGAGTTTAGAAAACATAATTCATTTGAAAGCCATCTCTAAATAGGGACAACATTAATGTTTAGCAAACAGTGAACATTGTTGGGCAACCTTTTCCTGCTTAGTAGTTACAAAGACAAACAGGAAAGCAGTTATCACTTCTTGGCCGGGAATGAGCCTAAACATGTGCCCAATCAGCAGTTATTATCAACCAGTGTTAGCACACTTCTAAATATTATATATTAGACAAAGTTTTTTTCTCTTCAATTTGAAATAGTAAGAGAATCAATTATAATGCAAACACATTTTTTTTCAAAAATCAGTCATTAGAACGCCCTCTTGGTTCTTTTATTGTTGCTGTTGTATGTCAGTTACTAAGTACTGAGAATATATTAAAGAAAACCTGTCGGAGTAAAAGACCATCCTAGAGGAAGGTGCCCTGCAAAAGTAGAGGTACCACACTCACCTCTCTGGTGGCCTGGGTTTGTGGGCAAAATTAACCACTTCAGCCCCGAAAAGGATTTACCCCCTTTCTGGCCGGAGCACTTTTTTGCGATTCGGCACCTTGTCGCTTTAACTGACAATTGCGCGGTTATGTGATGTGGCTCCCAAACAAAATTGACGTCCTTTTTTACCCACAAATAGAGATTTCTTTTGGTGGTATTTTATCACCTCTGCGGTTTTTTATTTTTTGCGCTATAAACAAAAAAAGAGCGACAATTTTGAAAAAAAAAGCAATATTTTTAACTTTTTGCTAATAAATATAAATATAAAAAAACAAATATCTTTCTCAATTTAGGCCGATATGTATTCTTCTACATATTTTTATAAAAAAAAAAAACTGCAATAAGCGTATATTGATTGGTTTGCGCAAAAGTTATAGCGTACAAAATAGGGGATAGATCTATGGCATTTTTATTATATATTTTTTTATTAGTAATGGCGGCAATCTGCGATTTTTAGCATGGCTGCGACATTATGGCAGACACATCGGACACTTTTGACACTATTTTGGGACCATTGTCATACATACAGCGATCAGTGCTATAAAAATGCACTGATGTACTGTGTAAATGACACTGGCAGGGAAGAGGTTAAACACTAGGGGCGATCAAGGGGTAAAGTGTGTCCTAGGGAGTGATTCTAACTGTAGGGGGATTGCCTCACTATAACATGACAGAGATCACTGTTCCAGATGACAGGGAGCAGTAGATCTATGTCATGTTGCTAGGCAGAACAGAGAAATGCCTTGTTTACATCTCCCTGTTTTGCCGCTCTGTGACACGATCGCGGGCCCCCAGCGAACGTGGAGTCCGCGGGACCCGCGGACATGGTCTCAGAGTATGCTGCAGACGCTCGCGTGCCCACACTGCTGAGATTTAAAGGGGACGTACCTGTACGCCCATTTGCCCAGCCGTGCCATTGTGCCGACGTATATCGTCGTGCGCTGGCCAGCATGTGGTTAAAAGCCAAACAGACCCAATTCACACGACCGATCATGCCGGTACTGTTCGCCGAATGACAGATCCCCCAGCTGTCATTTGGTATGACCCACGGTTTGTTTAGTGTGCTGCTCAGGCTTGATCACTATGGGGAGTAGTGTGGGTAATGCTGCAACCACTGCAGGAGTGGGAGAAAGGGATGGAGCTCCTGTAGTCACTGGAAGAAAGAGAGGAAAGATCACTGGTGCCGCACATCCATGGAGTACTATGGTGGTATCAGAGAGACAACCTCAGCCTGGGCTCCCACCAGGCCACACCCCCAAAGTGTTTCACTCCGCCCCTCTTAGCTTAGTCGCGGGGAACCCCATTCATTCTCCATGACTAAGCTCCGAGTGGCGGAGTGAAATGCGTTGGGTGGGTGGCCTGGTGGGAGCCCCGGTTGAGGTTGTCTCTCATGCCATCATAGGACTCCATGGATGTATCGCACCAGGGATCTTTCCTCTCTTCCTTCCACTGTCATCTGGCATATAAGGGAAGAGACAGCATAGTAGTGACATCTTTGACCAAATAAAGTCTAAACATTCCAGTAAAAAAAAAATCCAAAAACTGGGCTCAAAGATGAAGTCAGCTGCTGGTATGAGGCCGAGATGCTGGGAGTGCTCCCCTTGCGGCTGAGTGCAGTACACCCCTGGAAGTGGTACAGGGAGTGTGGTGCCCACAGAAGCACGAGTTGCCTGATTGCTGAAGGCTGGTTGCCAGGAGTTTGCTGGAACAGGCAGGATACACTGTAAGGTAGGCGTGCTTGAATGGCTCTGGAAGTGCGGGTCAATGGAGCAGACCAGATAGCAGAATCGGGAGCCAGGCCAGGGGTCATGCACAGTATACACAGCCAGAGATAAGCGTAAACAGGAGGGCAGGGTCATGCACAGGAGACAGGTGATAGCAGAGTCTGTGAGCCAAGCCAAGATCAGCGGGTTTAAACAGGCCAGTGGCGCCACTGTTACACTGTGCGTGTGTCGTTGCGCAAGCGCATTCGCCTGTATCCTTGTGCGTCGATCTGCATGCCCGGACAGCACAAACAATATGCAAGTAGCTGTGCAGTTGTGGATGTGAAGAAATGCTCTATCAAAAGGAATAAAGATGAGTACTCTTAAGCCCCATACACACGCTCGGACAATCCGCGGACCAGGTCAGTCGGACTTTGTCCGACGTACTTTGTCCGATGTTGGCGTTGCGTACACACGGTCGGACTACGTTGTCGGAATATCCGGTCCGGAAGAACGTCGTGACGTAAGTCGTCGTCCACGAGATTCCAAAAGGGAAGTTCAGCACCACGTCAGGCACCCGTTGGGCTCCTTCTGCTGATCCCGTGTTTATCGAGAGTTAGTGGAAGTTTGGTGACTTAAGATTCGCGCTTCTCAGTTTTCTGACTCAGATCGTTACTGCTCTTCAGTTTGTGCTTGTCGTGCGTATCTGTTTATTAGTGCGTGTAGTCAGTTCGCATTTGTTGGTCATTGCGGCCTATATCTTGATATAGGACGCTTTGATTTGCACTGCTTATTGTCTGCTCGTTGCTGGTATTCACTTCGTTCTTTCAGGCCTTGCTGTTTATCGGTGCTTTCTGTTTGTCCGTTCTGACCAGCCGACCTTTTGTGACCTTCTGAGCGATGTTTCCCGTGCGTACTCGTCGCCGAGTTCGTGCTGTACGCGGAATTGGTGTCGGGCTTTTAGCTTTGACCCAAGACCGGTCCATGAACAGAGTGACGAGGAGTATGTGGACCAAGAATTGGTTGCTTCAGCGTGACCAGTTCTCGCACATGCCTTTGCTTCGTGAGATCCGGGAGAATAATCCTGATGATTTCAGGAACTTTCTCAGGATGACGGACCCCGATTTTCACCGTCTTTTGGCTTTGCTGACCCCCTTTATCAGCCGGCAGGATACCTGCATGAGACAAGCCATTACTCCGGAGCAGAGGCTTGTTGCCACGTTGAGGTACTTGGCGACAGGGAGAAGTCTTCAGGATTTGAAGTTCTCTTCAGGTATCTCTCCCCAGGCCCTGGGAATCATTATTCCAGAGACCTATTCTGCCATCATTCAGGTCCTGCAGGAGGACTATATTAAGGTAACATTTCTACTTTACTATTCCCTTCTATGTATGCTCTGTTTGCTAATGACTTGTATTTTTGACCTCCTTCCCTAATTACCATGATTGCAATATGTTCTAATATGCTGTGCCCCTTTTCTCCTTCATGCATTTTTCCCTTCACTTACCTCACCAGCATGCTCTTCTGCCCCAATAGACACCTATGGCCTAGTCACTTAAGCAATGTCTTTTGTCTGCTGCATAGTATTGTTTGCCCCAAAACACCCCCTAAAATATGCACAAATGTTTGCTGTGTGGTTTACTTCATGTAGAGCCCCCTTTTTTTGTTCTTTTGGTGGGGGGGGGGGGGGGGGCAAACTCATTAGGAACCCCCTCCCCCAACTGCTCTGTCAGATGGTACCAATCCTTTATCTGCTGGCTTTCCCAAGGTCCATACACACTATATACCTACCTCTTTATAGTGCGCATCTTTAGGGATGAATTCAGCAAAGCATGTAGTGCAAGGGACTGCCTCCATACATTCCATTTCCTATTTTTTTGTCTTCTTTCCCTCCTATTAGCTTGCTTGGTAATTTAATAATGTCACACTGTGCCTGCCTTTTTTGGGGGGGGGGGGGGGTTGAAATGTTATTTGATCTTTCCTGTGGCCTGCCAATAGTGTTAAGTACAGAGGGTCTGGCCAAACTAGCCCACATTATTGAGCCATTTGCCAATCAATGAAGTGCAGAGGGTTAGCTGTCCACCACCCCCCCCCCCAAAACCCCTAGTTATTGCCAATGGCCCATCAGAAGTGGGGGGATTGATGGGGGGGTGAGTAATCTGTGAAGGGGAGCCTCTACTTTTCTGTGCAAATACTTTCCAGCCTCCAATTTTAGACAATGCTCTTGTTCCAAGATGTTGATTGTCTAATCTGCTTGCAATGTTTAGGTGCAAAGTGACTAATTTTTTTTCTTGTTTCACTCCACAGTTCCCTTCCACGCCACAGGAATGGCAGACTGTGGCCTCCCACTTTGCCAGCCGTTGGGACTTTCCTAACTGCGGAGGGGCAATTGATGGGAAACACGTCCGCATCGTCCCACCGCCCAACTCGGGGTCCTACTATTATAATTATAAAGGGTTTAATAGTGTAGTGATGTTGGCGGTGGTGTCGGCAACATACGAGTTTATGTATGTGGACGTGGGGATGAACGGCCGGATATCGGATGGTGGGGCCATTACGCACACGGAGTTCTACTGGCGTCTCCAAAGTGGCAGTCTGTGCTTGCCACCTCCAGAGGAGAATGCCGAAGGACTCCCCTTCGTCTTTGTCGCAGATGAAGCGTTTGCGTTGACTCCCCATGTGATGAGGCCGTTCCCGATGAGGACCCTCACCCCGGACCAGAGGGTCTTCAACTACAGGCTGTCCAGAGCCAGAAGAGTTGTGGAGAACGCTTTTGGCATCCTGGCCAGCCGCTTCCGCCTGTTCCTGACGGCATTTAACTTGGCGGAATACAAACTGAACCACATAGTTCTTGCCTGTTGCATATTGCACAACTTCCTCAAAAGACATAACAGGAACTATGTGGTGCCCGTTGGCCCAGATGTGGAGGGCCCTCCAAATGCCGAACTCACAGCCCTTCGAGTGGCACGTCCAGGCTTGCCCCCTCTAAATGCCCGTGTGGTCCGGGACCAATATATGCAGTACTTTGTGGGTAGGGGGGCCATTGCTCTGCCTGACGATGTGTGAGAGGCATTTTTTAATAAATCTGATATTTTAACCAACCTATGATTTCATGTCATTTCAGTCTTCTTTTTAGCTTATTTTACTTTGACATTTTTTCCCTTTGCCTTCGACAGTGGGAATGCACTTTCTGGGCAAAAGGAGGTAACAGTCTCTTCTTCCCAAAAAGATTATTCTCATGTTGTGTGTTTGCTACCTAATCTTTGGTCTAGAGAAGGTTTGTACTGCATAACTGACACCCAAAATACTCCTTTTCATCACCAGGTCTGACATGTGTGTATTCTCCAAAATGCTGTGCTCCGTGTTTTCGTACAAAGCACTGTGGGTGTCATTTACATAAGTCAAATCCGCTATGCTCTACAAGTGCATTGAAAAAGTTCCCCGGGAAAGAAAATTGGAGTGCAAAGTGGATTTGCCTTTAGTAAATAACACCCATTGCCCCCCATATCCTTTTCATTTTACATACATAATGCATTGTGTTTTTTAAATAAGGAAGCCACACATTTAGAAAAATAAAAGTTTACTAGGAAAACATTCCCAAGTGCGTTTACAATCTTCACGCCAAAACTGACAACATCTTGGTTATTTACAACATTGTTTACAAACATTCCGCAATTGGTAAAACCAGGCATGGAGCAAAACAGAACCTAGGAACTTGGAAAGTTCAACTTTGTAAAGTGAAGACAAGATCAGACATGACTATATGTTCAAAGTGTGTTTGATCTTGCCTTCATCACATGGGGGGGTCACCCCCGAAAAGTGGAAATTTGGAACATGCACACAATTTGGGACTGAAAATGGTCATTAGATGGTAAAACACATGCCTAGAAGCTTCAAAAGTGCCATTTTCCATCATGGGGATGAATGGACGTTTTTTGGGGGTGCAACCCCTTCACCACAACCACTTTCGTAGTTCGTAAAGTGTTTGCACCCCCAAAAAAACGTTGCCATTCATCCACCATGGTGGGAGCTAGCACATGTGGACACAATGTGTGCATGTTCCAAATTTCAGACAGTTTTTAAGTTGCAAATGTGTTCTGAAGCTGGCACAAATGTGTGTTAATTACTTGGTGCGTTTTCATATTTTTCCTAAAACATCAATGATGTTCTTCAATTTTTGTTGAACATCATTGATGTTTTGCTTTATGTAATCTAGATCTCGATTGCAGACCATTATCTCTCCGATGAGTACGTGGGCACTCTCTGTGGTAAAGTGCGATTTTTCTTCCACAACATCCACGTCACCTAAAAACCACAAACAAACAAAAATGGGGTGTTGGAAATGAGGCAGCCATACATGGATTAGCTTACCAGTAGCTGTGTTCTCCCACACTCACCTGTTGTGGTGACAATTTCTCCAAGTTCGATGATCTCTCCTTCCTCCTCCTCCTCCTCCTCTGCTTCTGCTCTTTCCCCTTTTTTGGTAGGTGTTGGTTTGGGGGTTTCCTCAGACGGCCCAAGTTTTCGCTCCCCTATGAGAATGTCCAAAAGGAAGATTTAGCAACACAAGCTATTGAGGGCAGAAATAGGAAATGACAAACATTGCTTGAAAGTGACGGACACTATTTTAGTTTGGCCAGTTACAAATGTCAACTACATGAATGAAGTCACTTTGTAAAGGTGCTAAACTGACTAGCTTTTTGGTAGAAGTTTGTGTGATGGAGACCCCCCTCTAGTATCCACTGGAGCACATGTGTGGAAAAGCATAATAAAAAGGGGGTTTGGGTGTCCCAGCACTAGTGCTCTAGAGTCCAGATGGGTAAACAGCTACTGAGTGACCTCTCCTTTACATTGAATAAATTGGCTTTACATTCTTGATGACATTTCTAGTGAGAACAAACTTCCTTTCCCCAAAAAAACACCAAACATCGTATTATAAGTGGCCGAACGATCGAGGTTGCGTACGATCGAATGCACACACACACGACCATGACAGTGGCAGAAAGATCGAGGCTGAGTACGATCGAATGCACAGACGAACCTGAAAGTGGCCATTTTGGAATGTACAACTTGGTAAAAATCAAAACACAATGGAGCAGTATGCAAGCAAGAAATCAAACACAAAACACAACTACTTACTTTTTTGAAGAATTCTCTTGATCTTTCTGTACTGATCGGCCTCCCTCAGTTTCAGGTCTGACCAGCGTTTCCTGAGTTGCTCCTTGGATCGTTGTACCCCAAAATTATTGTACAGCCTTCTCACAACTTTAGACATGATCTTGGCCTTGCGGACATTGGGGTTGAGGTAAGGCCCATACTTCCCATCATAGTCGCTCCTCTTTAATATGTCCACCATCTCCAACATTTCTCCAAATGACATATTGGAGGCCTTGAATTTCAGGTTCCGGGATCGGGACGTTTCTGCCTCCGGACTTTCCTCGTCCTCCTCCTCGTTGGTGGGATATTTGTGGCGCACCTGCTGTGTCCCCGCCATGTGCTCTCCCCACTACGCCGTAAAGAGAAGGGGTGGGGAATAGACGAGAAAGATCGTCAGGGGCGGGCGGAGTTTGAAGCATGCGCAGTGTATATAAAACGTCACACGCCTGTGTCGTAGCCACGATCTGGGAGACGAGGGGAGAGAAAACTCACACGAGACGATCGCTACAAACGAAGGTACAATTTAACGTTGGTACATAACTAGCCTAGACTGATTAGAACTTGAGGCTTCTTTATGGAGAAGATTAGGAGAGTTTAGCCTGACATAATTTATAGGGTTTGGTGTGGCGTTGTGTCTTGCAGAGGTGATGGATGCCTTCTACAACGTGAGCTTTCTCCCACACTTCATTGATAAATACCGGCAATTCCCCCTCTTATGGCAGGCAAAACACAGGGATTATAGCAACAGACCAAAGAGGTACGCAGCCCTGCTGAAACTGGTGGCATTTGTAAAGCCTACCCTGCCCATGGCAACCGTCGCAAACTTAAAAGTGAAGATCACCAACATGAAGACTACCTATTTCCGGGAGCGCAATAAGGTCCTGAAGTCACAAGCATCTGGAGCTGCAGCAGCTGATGTCTATGTCCCCACGCTCTGGTACTATGAGAGGCTCCACTTTCTCAAAGACCAGGCTACTGTCAGGAAGTCACTCTCGACTCTTCCTTGCACGCGTCCTTCCACGCACGCCACCCTTGATGAGGATTCCGAGGACCAACCTGGGCCTTCCAGTCAGGAATATGTGCAGGTGCCCAGCTTGTTCCAGGTATAGTAGTTTTGGAACCAGTTTGTTGAATAATGAATGATGTTCAGTTAATTCAGGATCCCCAATTGCTTATTTCCTAACGTGATTGACATATCAACAGACAGTGGTGTGGGAGACATTTTTGGGAAGAATCTAAACTGCAGGGCTGAGAATTGTATGGTTTTGTATTTGAAAACATTTTGCAACAGTCACTAGATGAGAATTGTGTGTGTTTGATGAACAAATAACTGAAACTATGTCCCTTTTTCAGACACAGGAAGACCTCAGCCAGGAGGTGGCTGTGGAAGGTGGCAGTCAGGAGGAGGCAGGGGGTAGTGGCAGCCAACAGGGGGGTAGGCGTAGGAGCCTGACTGTCTCCCAAGTCTCTCCCCTCCGCCTTCCCTACAGAAGGGCGAAAAACATGGGGGAGGTGGGAGAGTCAGCGCTCCAGCTGATAAAAGATGCCTCAGCCTCCCTCTATGCCACACCCACCTACGAGGAGGCCTTTGCCTCCTTGGTTACAAGTAAATTTACGGGTATGGAGGCGGGGCAACGCAGCATGTGTGAGGAGGTCATCCTCAAAATACTAAATGAGGGGATGGCTGGGGAGATGACTCCCCTCACACATGTTTGCGAGAGTGACCTTGCTCCGCCTCCTCCTTCTGCCACCCCACCAGCACCAGCACCACGGCGTGGAAGGAAGCGTACAAGGAAGACAAGAGAGTGACAACCTGGACTCAGTCTGGTCTGAGAGAAGATGGAGCCTCTCGTAGTACCAGAGCCTGGGGACCTAGATGGCATCTGCTGCAGTTCCGGATGTTTTGGACTTCAGGACCAGATTGCGCTCCCTTATTATTTAGATAGGTAGTCTTCATGCCCCCAATTGTTTAAGTCTGTAAAATGATGGTTGCCATGGGTGTCCAAGGCTTTGCAAATTCCCCAAGTTTCACCATGGCTGCGTTCCTCTTTGGTCTGTTGCTGAGACCTAAATAAAGGTTTTTTTGATTTGAAATAATCATTGACTATTGTGTTTTACTTTTCTACAATGACAGTTTTTCTTTGAGTAGGCAGGTACATTTCACTAATCCTAGAATTAACAAGGGGCACCAACAACCAACAAACTCCTAGTAAATGTAAGCAAGAAATACAAATGTTAATAATGTGGTTTTGCTAAGTTGAGACATACAAACCCCTCCAAAAAAAAAAAAAAATCTCCTTCAAATATGTATTCCCCCAAAAAAAAAAAATCTGGGTAAAAAAATAAGAAAGATTGTATTACGATCTGAGTAAAAATAAACATGTAGTGTATAAATGCTGCAAAGTAATAAAGAAGTAAGTTTGTGAGAAGTGCGGGTGAATAGGAGCAGCTAAAAGATGTCATTCTTGTTGCATTGTAAAGAAAAAGAGAATGCGCTGCATTAAAGACATTTTAACATTGCAGCGTGACGAATGTGCTGTGTCGATTAGGAAAGGTAGTTTTACCTGACCGAGCGCTTCCGTCACAGAATTTCTTCTGAGCATGCGTAGCACTTTGTCCGTCGGACAAGCGTACACACGCTCGGATTTGGTGTGATCGGACCGGGTTGACGCGAAATCTTTCCAGCAGGAGATAAGACTTTGTCCGACGGACAAACCGACGAACACTGTCCGATGGTGCATACACACGGTCTGATTTTTCAACAACCTTGTCCGATCGGACCAAATTGATGAAAAAGTCCGACCGTGTGTATGGGGCTTAAGCCGATATGGTGGACCCACTTACCAAACGATAGTGGATCAATCAAGCTTATGTGGGCCACAGGGTTAGGATTGGCAGAAAAACGATCACTCCAAACAGGATGGTTCCACTCCTCATCCGTGATGGTCCAGCCGAAGTTCCTGGATCCTTATGACTCTCCAACACAATATGAAACTTCCACCCTATGGGGGAGCCGTCTGGAGGTTGTTGATGTATAAAAAAACCTCCAACCTCCAAAAAAACAACATCACTGATGTTGGACAAGAAGGCCTGGCTCGCAGTCTCTGCTCTAATTCACTTCAAAGGTGTTCTTTCAGGTTAAGGCCAGTGAAGTCCCTCCACCCCAAACTCGCTCATCCATGTGTCTTTATGGACTTTGCTTTGTGCACTGCTCAAAATTATTTGGTGGAAGGGGGGATTATGGTGTGGGGTTGTTCTTCAGGGGTTGGGCTTGGCTTCTTAGATCCTGTGAAGGGAACTCTTAAGGCGTCAGCATACCAAGACATTTTTGACAATTTCATGCTCCCAACTTTGTGGGAACAGTTTGAGGATGGCCCCTTCTTGTTCCAACATGACTGTGCACCAGTGCTCAAAGCAAGGTGTGGTGGAGGAATTTTGCACAGAGTCCTGACCTCAATCCTACTGAACACCTTTGGGATGAATTAGAGCGGAGACTGTGGGCCAGGCCTTCTTGTCCAACATCAGTGCCTGACCTCACAAATGCGCTTCTGGAAGAATGATCAAACATTCCCATAGACACACTCCTAAACCTTATGGATGGCCTTCCCAGAAGAGATGAACCTGTTATGTTTGCAAAGGGTGGGCCAACTCAATATTGAACCCTACAAACTAAGACTGGGATGTCATTAAGTTCATGTGTGTGTGTAAAGCCAGGCGTCCCAATACTTTTTGGTTATATAGTGTATTTGTTTAAACCACCTTTTTTTTGGTAGAATTTTTATTTTTTAACATATATATTGTGGTATATGGTTTATATAGATTAAACAGTGCAACACATTGCTGGTATATATTAGTTGGTTATCAAAGTACTGAGATATTTGTGAGTGCTGCTGTGTATGGAATTGCACTGATTTAAATTTTGCACAGATTTCAAATGTTTATATATATATATATATATATATATATTTTATATTTTTATTATTTATATATTTTTTTTTTTTCATTTTTATTATTATTATTTTAATAATTTTTTTTAATGATTTACATTTTTCACATGTACAACAGTTATTTTTTTTATTTTTTTTGTATGTAAACAATTCATACATTCAGTCTCCTATCAGACCATTTGACTAAGCAGTTATTATTACAACATTCAGAATAATAATAATTAGCATGTTGTAACTTACATAAAATCATGTGAGTTTTTCTGCAACTGATTGACAAAATTTTAACAGTTCAAAAATGCAGGAACATTATTTTCCTGCAAAACAGGAAACCAAAACTCAATTTTATCTTTGCTTTCTGAAGCAGAAACAAATTCATTCTGAATTGGGCTTGTTATGTGAGACATGCCTCCCTTATTTCTGGTGATTTTAGCTAGTAAGTACAATTTTGTTTATGTGTTTATTTGCTTTAGATATTTGTCATCTAGCATTTGGGATATTATGCATATTTAAGTTGTTCTGTGAGATAATTGAGTTAAAAAAAAACAAAAAAATTTTTTTATTATTATTTATTATTTATTTTACATAAAAAAATATTTTTATTTATTGAAATTTATTTTGAATTGTGTTTTTTAAATTGTTTTATTTATTGGTTTATTTGTGCTGGAGATGCATTTTAGGGTTGTCTGTTTGATGTTCTATTTAAAGGGCAGCCACATTTACAAAAAGGAATTGGTGTCAAAGATTCTGGCAATGTCTCTGTGATGAGGTCTACAGTATTTGCTAAAATGATGTCACATTTACCTACAGACAATCATTGTACCCACAGTGATAATACCTATTTTCCACCCTACATGCACTTTTTATTGCCACATTGTTTTTTTTCCATTGAGTCCCCGTATATATTGTACTTTATATTCTCTAAATCCACACTGATACTATGTGAGGTCAAGTGGTGATGTGAAGACCTTGGTCACAATTTACATTACAACTCATCCCAATAGTGTTCAGTAGGGTTGAGGTCCATGGCTCTATACAGACCAGTTGAGTTCCTCCACATCAAACTGGTCAAAGATGTTCAGTAGGGTTGAGATCAGGGTTCTGTGCAGGACAGTTGAGTTCCTCCACACCAAACTGGTCAAACTATGTCTTTATGAAGCTGGCCACCATTTACAAAGTCAGGTACTGATGTTGAATGAGATTATAGTCCCTGTATATATTGTACTTTATATTCTCTAAATCCACACTGATACTTCCCATGTGAGGTCAAGTGGTAATGGTGGATGTGAAGACCTTGGTCACAATTTACATTGCAACTCATCCCAATAGTGTTCAGTAGGGTTGATGTCCATGGGCTCTATACAGACCAGTTGAGTTCCTCCACATCAAACTGGTCAAAGATGTTCAGTAGGGTTGAGATCAGGGTTCTGTGCAGGAAAGTTGAGTTCCTCCACACCAAACTGGTCAAACTATGTCTTTATGAAGCTGGACACCATTTACAAAGTCAGGAACTGATATGGAATGAGATTATCTGGTTCACCGGTTGAGCTCATGGATCTGTGTAGGACATTCAAGTTCCTCCACACCAAACTGGTCTAACCATGTAATTATGGAGCTGGCTGTACACAGGGGCACTGTCATTCTGGAGCAGAAAAGGGTCTTCACCAAACTGTTCCCACATTGTTGGAGGAGCGTAATTGGCTCAAATGTGTTTGTATGCTGTAGATTGTACAGGACCCTTCTGGAGACACCTTAACTCAATAATATGACAATAGGTGTACATTTGGTCATAGAATGTATTCTGTATTGTCTATTATTGTTCTATCTTTTACATATATCAAACTATATATACTCTGTAATGTCATAGTGATTATCCCTGTATGCCACCCTGCTTAATTTTTTTAATACCACAGTGGCAAATACATGTACACGGGAATTTTTAGATGTCAAAATTAATATCATCACTCATAAATACAGTCATAAAAGTTCTCATTGTTTAATGTACACATAGGAAAGTGTCATTGCATAAAAGATGTAGAGTCCCCAAACTAATACACAAGAAAAAAAAACCTAAAGCAAACCTTAAAAACCAAAAACACCTTAAAGCAGCCCTCTTCAACCAGGGTGCCCAGACACCCTGGGGTGCCTTGAGGTTTCTTCAGGGGTTCCCTTGGCAAAACGCCTAAAAAGTGCCCGAAAATTGTGGACAAGCCCTCCTCTGCCCCTCTCTGGCAGCTCTGTGGTCACATAAGCCGAGTGATGGAGAAACACTGAGGGAGAAGAGAAACATTGGAATACTAATCTGTACCAGTGTGCAAACGTGTATTGGATTTGGAAGAATAAATCACCTCTCACGTTGGGTGTCCTACGTATGTGGGTGTTGATGTATTATGTAAAACTATTAGAATATTTTTTTTTTTTCAGGGCTTTTTTTCAGCTGGAACTTGGTGGAACTTAGTTCCACCACCTCTGGCTCAGGCCCTCTGCTCACCACTATTACTTGAAAACACAAAAGTCCATCTTCTATGCTTATAAGTGACAGCTTGTTCCCTAACAGCTCCCATAGATCAGATCTCCTGACTGCCTCCCACTAAGTGGGATGGGGACACGGGAGATGCAGGTGCCCAGGGTGCAGTACAAATGCTAATATAACCACTGGATGATCTCCCCGCAAGTGAGAGAGGTGGAGCCAACTACAGTATGTGGGGAGGTACTAGAGCCAACTGGGTGCTTCAGCTGAATACAGCAACAAAAATCAAAAATAAGACACGTGGAAAATGGTGGAGATGGGGAGAAGATGGGGGCAGTCGAGGGGGTTGCATAAAGAGGTAAGAGCTGAAGAGGGGTGAAAGTGAGATGTGGATGGGGGATGCAGAGTAGGGATGAGCTTCAAGTTCGAGTCAAACTCATGTTCGACTCGAACATTGCCTGTTCGCCTGTTCAGCGAAAATCAAACAATTTGGGGTATTCGCCGCAAATTCGAAAAGCCGCGAGCACCCTGTAAAAGTCTATGGGAGAGAAATCTCAAGTGCTAATTTTAAAAGCCTATATGCAAGTTATTGTCATAAAAAGTGTTTGGGGACCTGGGTCCTGCCCCAGGGGACATATATCAATGCAAAAATGTTTTTTAAAAACTGACTTTTTTCAGGAGCAGTGATTTTAATAATGCTTAAAGTGAAACAATAAAAGTGTAATATTCCTTTAAATTTCGTACCTGGGGGGTGTCTATAGTATGCCTGTGAAGGGGCGCATGTTTCCCGTGCTTAGAACTGTCCCCGCACAAAGTGTCATTTTTGCAGGAAAAAAAGCTATTTAAAATCACTCACGGCTAATGAATTGTCAGCTCCCGTAACACAGAGAACAGTCATTCATTGAAAGTCATTGATAAAAAAAAAAAGCGTGGGGGTTCCCCCAAATTCAATTACCTCTCAGACCTGACAGTTCTGCTATGGATATTAAGGGGAACCCCGCTTCAAATAAAAAAAAAAAATGACGTAGGGGTCCCCCTAAATGGTGACCCCGCCCCCCTCTGACGCACGGGGACGTCATGGGGACTTCCCTATGGCTTTCCCCATGACGTCAGAGGGGGGTGGGGTATTTTCACTGGTATTGCAAGTTTCAAAATGCCTAATGACTTATGTAATGCCTAAAATGCCTAATGTCTAATGAATTATATATGAATAAACATAAGATTTAACTAATTTTTTAACTAACTTTAATTGTTTTACAGCTCTTGTTTTGCATGTTTTAAGTAAGTATTGTGCTGTTTTTTTTGTTTTTTGTTTTTTACTTTTTTGTCACATACCTGTATGAGGAGCACCAGATGATGAGGGTGGCCATAACTACAGACCTAAATTTGGGTGCTCTGGTATTGGGTTAACAGAAGCACAGTAATGAGGACACCACTATATTTAAAATATCAAATTTAAGAGGACCAGCACTATAAGTGTTAGCTGGAGGCTTACATTTTAGTGTCACATACCTGTATGAGGAGCACCAGATGATGAGGGTGGCCTCTTGCACAATTCCTGTCTGAGCACCCATGAAGGTTGAGATAGGGATTGCTAGAGCGATGGAAGGGCACAGGTGCAAGGAAGCCATAACTACAGACCTAAATGTGGGTGCTCTGGTATTAGGTAAACAGAAGCACAGTAATCAGGACACCCCCCAAATTCACCCAGACCATTAGAGAGCAGAGTCAGGTCAGAAGTCGAGTTTGGTAACAGTTGAGCAGGAAGGCCCAAATTCACGTGCAGCTTCAAGGTCAGAGATGAGCAGAGCTTGGCAACGTGCAGGCAATGAATTTGAGAACTGATCCCCAGAATCTTGCTGGAGGTCAGTAACACAGGTAGGCAGCCAACATAAACAGGCAGTGTAATCCAGAGGTGGGTCCAAGGGAAGCCCATTCAATAACAGAGTCAAGCATATTCAGGATCAAGGATAACAGAGACACAAGCTGAAAGACCATCAACAATGATCCCATGCAGAGCCCAAGTTTAAATAGGCCACTAGGTGTCAATATCTGTGGTTTACATGCCAATGCAGCCATGTGCACACCTTTGTGTGCATGTTCCTGGCAACTGGCACAATCTCTCTGACAGCTGATATGATGTTCCTGACAGTTAGTGGAGGTTCTGTGTCCGAGATTAGTTTCATTTCGTGGTGGTGTTTGGACATCATTCTTGGACCACTGGAGGTGGAATAGATATTTTATAATGAATAAATAAATTAAAATGCTATTACTTAACCATAAATAAGCCAACTTATTTGTCACAACCGTCATTTGACCTCCATCAGATAGAACTGCAAGTAGTAAAATGTTCAAATTCTCGTGGGTGAACCAATTTATTTGCTTTTTTTTTGTGTACCAGACAGAACTAGGGCTGCTTTAGAGATCTGAACTTTTCTAGGCTTCCAAAGGACCCTTATAGCCATTTACTTTGGGAAAAGGGGTAGTTCAAAGTATATTATATATATAAAATGTGGGAAATTTATTTTGAACGTGCCAATGAATCTATACATTTTAACCCCTCTGAATTCAACAGAGCAAATCTTCATAATGTTCTAAATTTCAACTCTAACACTGCATTTAATTTGCACATTGTATATCAAAATATTAGAATTGATTCACCTTTGAAAATGTATTCCAAAGCAAATATGCAGGCAGGGCTTGCTGTGATGGAATAATACATTTATATATTCACTATGTCCATAACTTTCTATCTTCCAGCAGCAGATCAGGACAATCCAGGTAAGACCTTCCTCCTGAAAATGTGGTAATGAGCTTTTTTTGGTTTGACGTTTTAATTTTTCATTCAGTTAAAGCGGTTCTGCACTCTGTAAAAAAAAAATTTTTTTAAGGACGTAATATAAAGTATGCTTACCTTTATTAGGGGACTCACCTGTTCCATCTTCCATCTCGATCGCCGCCGGTTTTCGTCCGCTGAAGTTCCTCGTCTTCTTCTTTAGTGCTGGGGGCCATCTTGCCTGTGGGCATGTGAAACCCCACAGGCACTGTTGATGGCCCAGCATGCACCGCCGTTACTTGCGCGTGCGCAGTAACGGCACATCTGCCGACATCTCACGAGATTTCGGCAGATGCGGCAGAAATCTCGGGAGATTTCGGAAGATGTGGCCGAAATCTCGCGAGATTTCGGAAGATGCCCGCACTGACTCCTGGGATCAATGACACCAGATCCCAGGAGACAGTGCGGCGTGACGACGATCGACGCAGAGACCCCGCCCGCCGCCGCAGAGGGAGAAGACCGGAAGTCTTCAATTACAAGGTAAGTAAAAAAAAAAAAAAAAAAAAAAACATTTCATTTAGTACTCTTTGCCTGATTTGGAAGGCAAAGAGATTAACTAAATGAAATGAGTGCAGAACCACTTTAAGTCACAAAGAGAAGCCTATCATGTGCAAACAAACAACCAGTAGAATTTCCATTATACAGTATATGACTGGATGTTTGAAATGAACACATTAAACAAAAAAAATAAAACTTCTAATAGACCAAACCAAATATTTAAACTTTGTTCTTCAAACAGCCAAAAATATTAAAGCTGTTGCAGTCTTAAAGCTTATCTGAGGGGTATTTTCCGCCTCCCCTCTTGAACTTTACCCACCCACCTCTAGCTAATTTTGCAATTAAATAAAAAAGATGAATTGACCAAATACTTGCCTAAATTTGCGGTCACAAGACACAGGGGTCCTGAGTCTTCCTTTTTCTTCACTGAACCGTGGAGTGATCTTTCTTTGAGGGACCAAGTCCCTTCAGGGTGAAGTGAACACTTCTTATTAGCTGTCTATCAGTGGGGTCCTCACCGTGTCCTGAAGACTCCAACAGGGGCATGATGAAGACACATTGGAGGAGTGTCACATTGGAGGAGTGTCAATAATGCCGCGTACACACAAGCAGACTTTTCGACGGACTAGGTCCGATGAAACAAATCCACTGGACAATTCAATCGTGTGTGGGCTTCATCGGACCTTTGCTGTCTAAAAATCAGACGAACTTTAGATTTAAAACATGTTTTAAATCTTTCCGACGGACTTGAGTCCGGTCGAAAAATTCATTCGTCTGTGTGCTAGTCCGACAGACGAAAACCGATGCTTGGTTATTAACTTCCTTATTCTAGTCGGGTCGTACCTCATCACGTTCAAATCCATCGGACTTTGGTGTGCTTGTGTGTGGCCAAGTCCGTTAGTTCGGAAAGTCCGTCGGAACTCCGCCGAAAGTCCGTCGGGAAGACCGTCGGTCTGCGGCATTAGACTGGTTTTCAACAGCCCGGACTGCAGTAAGGGATCATTTGGAAGTTGTGGAGGGTCAAGTAATGGCAATTTTATGCAAGTAAAATGGGTCGGCAGAGAGTTTTTGTTAATGGGTGAGAAGGATTAAGGCAGGGAGGGTTGCTACATTTGCCCAGAGATGAGCTATGAAGGAAACCTTTAGTGAAAGATCCTTGAAAGCCAACTTTGCCACAGTCCTTCTAAATATGTTGTGTATAAATGTGCAGCGTGAAAAAACTACATAACGATCTTAAAACATGTTTTATAAAACGTTATAATAAAAATCTACGTTAAAAAAGTGCAAATATTTGTATAGAAGTGACCACAATAATTTATCCTAAAACAACTCATATGTTACCCAAATATAGGCTGCTCCTGCTGTACCGCCTGAATTTCGATCCATGTATGACCGGTGTAAGTCATATGCAAATATCGACTTTAATTGTCAAAGTCAAGCTTGGACCTCCCCCTCTTAGACAGTTGTCCACATTGGAAGAATTACCTTCATCCCCTGTTCTGTTGTTCCTGTTCTGTTGACAACCATGTTTGATGGTGGTCACCAGAAGTGGAGAGGGAAAATCTCCACACTGAGCATACAGATGGCAACAAATACCTAAGTGTAATAAGTCAAAGAGAGCATGAAATGAAAAAATCCTTAGGGGTTCAACAAGCAGGGAAAAAGACAGTCAATGCATTTCAGTGGTCATACAATTCCCCTTCATCAGGACTGTGTGAAATGGTAGAATGGACTCAAGAAAACAGGCAGCAGACTGATCTGGATGCAGTCAGTCAGCAGTCAGTGTTGGCACTAACAGTAGAAGTGGCCACCCAACTCCAATGAAGAGATTAATGTGCCCCCCCCCCCAAAACCCGTTGGCTGTCCTTTGCCTTGCTTGTTATAACCAGTTGAACAATAAAGACTTTGGACTCCTAAGGGTTTTTCATTTGGCACTCTCTTTGACCCATTAAAGAGGAAGTAAAGCCTCTTCACAAAAAAAAAACAAAAAAACGGAACCTGCAAGGCAAAGGCATAATGAGCTAGTATGCATAGCATACTAGCTCATTATGAATAACTTACCTGAGAACGAAGCCCCCGAAGCAGTCCTCATCCACGACCTTCTCCGCCGCCCTCAAGCCCGGAGTGACTTCCGGGTCTCGCCGCTCCAGCGCTGTCGTTCGCTGGATCGGCGATGATGTCACTCCCGCGCATGCACGTGAAAGCGGCATATCGCCGTGATCTCAGCATGCGCAGTGCGCCTGCGCGCCGCTGTCTATGGCGCATGCGCCGTAGACAGCGATTTTTTTTTTCTAAATATCTCCTAAACCATGTAGGTTTAGGAGATATTTATTGGACCTACAGGTAAGCCTTAATCTAGGCTTACCTGTAGGCCAAAGTGGTTTGTAAGGGTTTACAACCACTTTAAGCTTGGATTTCTCAATTTGGGTCAATGTTTTCTGCTGGTTAGGGGGGCCTGTCTTTGTGGTGAGTTGCCAAATACAGGCCAATTGGACTCAAGTATTGACTATGTCCTCATTTTGATAACCTCTGTAAATCCATGTTCAGTGCCCCTCTATAATTACCTCTTGAGCAATAACCAACTGACAGAGGTTATAATCCCTCCTAATGCCCCGTACACACGATCGGACTTTCCGACAACAAAACCGACAAATTTTGTTCGAAGGTTGTTGGCTCCAACTTGTCTTGCATACACACGGTCACACAAATGTTGGCCAACAATTACAAATGTGGTTACGTACAAGACCTACGTGATATCTCCATTACGAATGCTAGTTTTACAAGACCGAGCGCTTCCGGCTTGTACTTGATTCTGAGCATGCGTGGACTTTTGTGCAACAAACTTGTGTACACACGATCAGACTTTCTGACAACAAACATTTGTTGGCGAAAAATTTGAGAACCTGCTAGCCAACATTTGTTGGTGGAAAGTCCGACAACAAATGTTCGATGGAGCATACACACGGTCGGACTTTCCGCCAACAAGCTCACATCCAACATTTGTTGTTGGAAAATCCGATCGTGTGTACGGGCCATTACTCTACCCAAAACTTAAAAAGAATTTGGCTAAAGATATACTTTAATTCTTATTAGAATGTGGAAAATGGCTCTGGTGAATCTAAAAATGAAACAAACTTCTACTGTAAATAAAGTATTTATTTCTTTATCTTTCTTTTTTATAAAACGGAACTGCTCTGTTGTAGGAGATGGAGATAAGCCATTCGTCACCTTCATACCGGATTACAGAAAAATGTTCTACAATGAGACCCTGACTATAGCATGTCTTGGGGGAAAAGGAGAGCAAACATATACCTGGTACCGGAAAAACAATAAACTGGATTCAAAGCGGCAGAACTTTACCATAGATTCCATTCAGTTATATGATCGTGCAAACTACCAGTGCCAAGTCGGCAACAGTGCTATAAGTGAACCAGGCCGACAGCATGTCATTACTGGTGAGTTTATCTGTACTATTCACAAAAATATGTTAGCAGATAATCTTTTTACATCATATTTGTATACAAGCAATACCAAAGCAATCAAAAACATTTACTATAATTCATTTTAAAGATGAAGTTTAGAGATGTTTTTTAACCTACTGCTGCAGACACGTACCTTACCTAAAATGTCATACCAATGTCCTACACCCTCAACCTGTACAAATAATTTGCACTTTTATGGGTTACCTGAGCTCTGCCCCAAATGCATTGGAATCAGTGGAGAAGGTAAAAATACTGTGGATTTTAAAGGCTTATTAGGGTACAATCTTGTCTTTATTCCCCTCGCACACGTTCATCAATAGTGGGTGCTGTAGCGACTACCAGCTGGTTACTGGAAACATCTCAGATACATGCACATATTCACCAGCACACCAAGGATCCTCAAATGTCGTCCAAAAGGTTTTTATTGAAGAAAGATCACATCACAAGAGCAAGTGCAAAGTTTTCAGAGCCTCGTGGCTCTGAAATCAGGCATGAATCAAATACGCTCCTGAGGCTTTACAGTCAGGTGCAGTCTGTTGTCTCCACTGTAGGTAGCACTTGACCAGAGCGGTACCACAGTTTGGAGAAGAAGTCAGGATAAACTTGGTTTACTTTGATTTCCTGGTCCCTGTGGCAGTGTTCTGGTTGGCTACACTGCATTCAGGTGACCTCTGGTAGCTATCTTGGTTTAGCAAAGTATCTTCCACCAGGTTTTGGCACAAATTTTGAGAAGCAGCTAGAATAGGGAAAGAGCACCCGTCTGTCAGGGAAAGAGAAAGCAGCAGATAAAGGTTCAAGATGACTAGGGACAAGCTAGGGACTTGCAATCCTGCACAGAAGCCTCCCCTTTGGGACCAGACCGGCCAGACAGCATTCTGCCATCTGAAGACAGATGCTGTCAGTGCATCTTCACCCACTGCTATCTGCGGCTCTAAGCGACTCTTTCCCACTGGGGTTGCCTGTAGTTGGCATCTTCTGCAATGCAAATTCTAAGGTTATCTGAAATCGGACTCTGTGTCTTTACTGCCTCCGCACCACGCTGAACCTACTCACAGGTTAGGGAAAGTTATTTTTTAAAAGCAACTTAGCCTAGGCAGCTTAATGAGCGAAATTGACCATTTTTGCATTGCATACATTTTGTGGTGATATCAATTTTGCTTAAATTACTGTGCTCATACCTATGTATGAGATACCTACCGACAGGGCTTTTTTTTAACTGGAAATTGGTGGAACTCAGTTCCACCACCTCTGGCTCAGACCCTCTGCTCCCTGCTCAGCACTATCACCTGTAAACACAGAAGTCCAACTTCTGTGTTTACAAGTGACAGCTTGTCTTCAGCAGCTCCCACACATCTGTTCTCCTGAGTCTCCCACTGAGTGCAGGATGGGGAAAAGGGAGATGTGGGTACCTGGGGTGCAGTGCAGATGTGCATGTGATAGAGGCGGAGCCATTTACAGAGTGAAGGGAGGTCCTAGAGATGGCTGGGAAGAGGGGTGAAAGTGAGATGTGGATGGGGGATACAGAAGTAAACAGCTGTGTAAGAAGGCTGAAGTCTGCACTCTGTGTGTAGTGCACACCTGAACGCTGCACTCTATACATAATGCACTTCTGGTATTTAATGCCCCTTTAATACCCTCCCACTGTTAGTGAAATATGACCACCACCAGTATTTGATGCTGTTTGAAGGGTGTGTGGGATTCAAGGGGGTTTTGAGTGGTCATGGTTAAGTTCCTGCATCTATTTTCTGAGAAAAAAAGCCCTGCCTACCGACCATGCCGGCTGAGATGCTTGGGGGGAAAGAAATCCGATTCTGATACAAGTGGTTAGAGATGAGCCAATACTTTGTTCCAAAACGTTGCCCATACAGCCCCCTGTTTGTCAGGAGTTGAAAATTATGCAGAAAAGGGGTATTTCTACTGCTTTTATATATGACAGCATCTGGTTGCTAAGGAAGCAGCAGATGCATGTACCTGCTGCATCTCTAGAATCTGCTGATCAGTGGCTGCTGGTGCTCCAAATTTTTGGGGGGGGGGGGGTTGCAAACAAACTGAAACATTCTGAGAAAAAAACGTTGATTGCATCCTCACTGTGCCCATTAAACGCAGCCACTGTGCCATCAAATGCAGCACTGTGCCCATCAAAAGCAGCCACTGTGCACAACAAACGCAGCCACTGTGCCATCAAACGCAGCCACTGTGCCATCAAATGCAGCCACTGTGTTATCAAACGCAGCCACTGTGCCATCAAACGCAGCCACTGTGTGCCCATCAAACGCAGCCACTGTGCCCATCAAATGCCACTGTGCCCATCAAACGCAGCCACTGTGCCCGTCAAATGCAGCCACTGTGCCCATAAAACATAGCCACTGTGCCATCAAACGCTGCCACTGTTCCCATCAAAACTGCCACTGTGCCATCAAATAGTGCCACTGTGCCTTATCAAATGCTGCCACTGTGCCCCATCAAATTCTGCAACTGTGTCCATCAAATAGTGCCACTATGCCCATCAAAAGTTGCTACTGTGACCCCCCCCCCGCCCATTTGCCGAATATTCATCCGCTTTTCTTACACACCTAGGTGGACTGCGAGTGCAATGCTTTTCACTCGTAGTTCACCTTTTTTAAAGTCTATTAGAGCCCATGGCTCTAGTCAGGTGCTTCAAAAATACACCCCCGCCGCTGGAATTCAGGCATCCGAAAAGGGGCCAGACGTCTGAATCGGGGGTGGTGGGCGATGGCCATGGATAGATTCATGCAATGCATGAATCTATCCATTATACACAGAGGGGGTGGCTGTAGAGAGGGGGCGGCCCCCGTGCGCCCTTAATGGAAGCACTGCCCCTGCCTTTCGATGTCCCTGGGAATCCTCGGTTACATAATTATTATTATTATAGTGCCAACAGTTTGTGCAGCAGCACTTTACAGTATAAAAGGGGACAGGGCATTTACAATACATTTCAATACAGAAGGAATAGGAGGGCCCTGCTCATGGAGATTACAACCTCTAGGGAGGGGGAGGTGGTACAAAAGGTAATAGCTGCAGAATGATCTGATAGAGGTGACCCAAGTACAGTTTGTAGGTGGAGGTGGGGTATGCTTCCCTAAATAAATGAATCTTCAAGGATTGCCTAAAGATGGACAGGGTAGGAGCTAACTGGACTTATTGGGGTAGGGAGTTCCAGAAGATGGGAGTGGTTCTGGGGAAGTCCTGAAGGTGAGCCTGGGAGGAGGTAGCA
Source organism: Lithobates sylvaticus (assembly GCA_028564925.1). Lineage (NCBI taxonomy): Eukaryota > Metazoa > Chordata > Amphibia > Anura > Ranidae > Lithobates > Lithobates sylvaticus. The sequence goes on from CM053038.1 coordinate 1,830,680, forward strand.
AGAGAGCTAGAGAGCAAGATGTCTTGGGAGGAGCAGAAAGAAAAATTTGGGCAATGTTTTGAGATGAGCGTGGTGACATCACTGCTCACATATAGCCACTGTCCAGTGCTATTCTTCTATTTTCCTCAAATGTATGCTACACGCAAGTGGAAGCCAGTGATCATTTCGTTAATTGTAACTTTGTGGCAAGTTTTTTATATGCATTTATGAATGCAGTCCAGAACTTCACCGGCACCAGGATTTACATGACTGCATCACCTTTGACCCGGCATCTCAGTCCAGGATGTAGGTTGTGACTCCGGATGATATTGAATACACTTCTCCTTTAATGTAATTCTTCAGGTATGGTCTTTGATGTGACTGTTCACGGCTTTGCCTGTATCTCCTCCTTTAGATCTTGCCATTTTGCGAGTGCCTCGTTATGTGTTTGAAGGCGATATCCTACACCTCAAATGCGACAGCCGTCTTGATGTGAATACCACCAAAGCCATGGTGACATTCTACAAGGACTTTAAATACCTAAAAGGCAAAAGCACAGAGACTTCTTTATTTATTGGAAAAGTTGATAATAGCATGTCTGGAAAGTATAAATGCTCAAAAGAAGCCTACTTAAATGATGTTCAGAAGACTAGTGAAGACGAGGAAAACATTGAGATTACAGGTAATATTTCCTTACCCTAATTAATGTTGGTCTACTTTTGTTTTTTGATGGGCCTGCTTATGTTTTTAGAAAAATACATCTCTTGTTACAAATACAAGGTATCACATAGAGGTAGCTTTATTTTCTGTTGCTATCTAATTTTGATTGCCCAACTGGTGCCCAGGCCTCCCTACAATGTAACTATTGGTTTTATGAAAGTATGGAAATTTCAGCCAGGTTTGAAAACCTCATAAGTAGTATCCTTTAATTACAAACGTATCTTTCCTTTGCAAAATAAATCTCTCATATACAGACACGCAACAGAGATATGCAGGACAAACAAAAAACTTCTCGCTTTAAAATCGACCACAATTGACCTACAGTAGGTGCCCGTGATATGGTGTCAATCTCGCCGCTTTTATCGGTGAGATTGACACCCTGCGAGCTCCGTCGCGGGAGCCAGCGCCGAGCCGCATCGGGAAAGGAAAAAAATTTTTTTCCTTTCCCAATGAGCGACAAGCATTGCGGTTCACACTGGTGCGGGGATCCGACTTGGGCAAGGGTCAGGTACTGGATGTGGAGAAGAACAAGCGTGGTCAGGAGGTTAGCCAAGGTCATAGACAGAAGAGCAGGATAAGACAGTCCATTTAACAAGCCGAGGTCAGATCAGGTGGCAGACAGAAGACAGGTCCAGGGGCAAGCCGAGTTGGTAATGGGTATTCTTAGATGCAAGGGTATCACAGGAACAAACACACTGTAAAGCTGAATGATGATGGCTGCCCCGCTGGCAGGAATGCCAGGTCTTCATGAGCGTCTGCTGCAGATAGAGTCCTGACAAACGCGTTATGTCCCCTGCTGCGTGACGTCATCCTGTTCGCTTGTGCTCCACTCTGGTTCCAGGAGTGTGGCATCCATCTTTCTTAGCTTGTCCCCATGTCTAAGGCAAATGTAAAACCAGGTGCAAGCTGACCTTACTTTTAGGGCACCTCTGTGTTCTGCAAATGTACATTCCTATTGATCCTTCTCCATTACAAGGCCAATAAGGAAGAACACTTGTGGAAGGACCAATCGTTTGGCCAATATTTGCATAGTAGAGTGACAGAATTTTGGGGGATGCATAACCTCTCTGAAGATAAAGGCAACATGAGGTCACTGTTCTATGGACCTGGAACCTTCTTTCGAGAAGATAAAGGTGTAGGAAGCCCTACCCACCTCTGACATAAGCATATAGGACACCTGAAATTTGCCCCTGAGGTTTCCTACCTTTCTATTGTGCCAGAATAACACAGTTTTCTTTCTTTTCTTTTCCAGAGTTGTTTTCCCCACCAGAACTTAAGATATACCCAAACCCCATCCAGGTGGGTTCCAACATGACCCTGACTTGTGTGACTGTTCTTCACCCTCTAAGAGCAGCTACAGAATTGCAATTTGCTTTCTATAGGTACGGATGGCATGTTAGAGGGTTCAGCTCATCAAATACTTTCACCATCCGCTCTGTAAGCCATAAGGATTCCGGTGATTATGTCTGTGAAGTGCAAACATCGACCAGCAGTGTTAGGAAGATGAGCAAATTGGTATCTATTCAGGTACAAGGTGAGAGTAAAACAGCACAATCAATGCAAATAAGAAAAATGTTAACATTCAGTAAAAAAATAAAAAAAAATCAGAAAAGTTCCAATAGATATGTGCAATTTGTTTCGTCCCCAAATCGTTTTTTAACGAATTTCGACAAATTTGTTAATTCAGAAATATCCGAATTAACGAAAACCTGTTTAACAAGCTTTTCCGAATATTTCTAAATTTGAATATTCGAAAATTCGTAAATTCAAAAAATTGGAAACTCGAAATTCAAAAACGCAGAAATTTTCTAAAAGTCCGAAAATTAGAACAAACATTCAAAAGAACAGAAATCCGAAAATAAGAACGAAAATCCAAAAATTCTAAAACCCGAAAATTTGGAAACCCGAAAATCTGAAATAATAACTAACTAATAATAACTTAACTATTACTAACTATTAAATTACAGGTATGAAATAATCAGAAATTCAGAAATTCGAAAACCCGAAAATTAGAAAATCTGAAAAATAATAATTAACTAATAATAACTTAAAGAACATGTACTAAAGGCTCCTTATCTTTTGTCTTTGGAGAGATATTCTCTTGCCTATTAGACATATGCAATTTGTTTCTTCCAAATTAGTTTTTTAACAAATTTTGACAAATTTGTTCATTTTGAAATATCTGAAATAACAAAAAAACTGTTTAATAAATTCTTCCAAATACTCCTAAATTCGAATATTCGAAAGTTCATAAATTCATAAATTCGAATATTCGTAAATTCAAAAAATTTGGAAACTCGAAATTCAAAAACCCTGAAATTTAGAAAATTTGAAAATTCGAAAGTCCGAAAATAAGAAAAAAATTCAAAAGAACAGTAATCCGAAAATAAGAACGAAAATCCGAAAATTCCAAAGCCCGAAAATTCCAAAGCCCGAAAATGGTCAAATAATAACTAACTAATAATAACTATAACTAATAATAACTATTACTAACTATTAAATTACAGGTATGAAATAATCAGAAATTCGGAAATTCGAAAACCCGAAAATGTGAAAATCTGAAAAATAATAATTAACTAATAATAACTTATAGAACATGTACTAAAGGCTCCTCATCTTTTGTCTTTGGAGAGATATTCTCTTGCCTTACATGTGCAATTTGTTTCATTCCAAATTAGTTTTTTAACAAATTTTGTCAAATTCGTTCATTTAGAAATATCCAAAATAACAAAAAACTGTTTAACAAATTCTTCTGAATACTCCTAAATTCGAATATTCGAAAACTCATAAATTCATAAATTCTAATATTCCAAAATTCGTAAATTCAAAAAATTTGGAAACTCGGAATTCAAAAACCCTGAAATTTAGAAAATTCGAAAATTTGAAAGTCTGAAAATTCAAAAGAACAGTAATCCGAAAATAAGAACGAAAATCCGAAAATTCTAAAACCCGAAGATTCGGAATCCGGAAAATCTGAAATAATAACTAACTAATAATAACTTAACTATTACTAACTATTAAATTACAGGTATTAGAATTTCCTTTCAAATTTGTCTAATTAATAAAAAAAACTAATGCCATACAATAATATTTATCATTATCTTTTTATTATTGTTATTATTTATTATTAATTTGTTCCGTTCCACTTGTTTAGATGCGTAATTCGTTATTTCGGATGATTCGTAACTTCGGATGAATTCGTATTCATTACGCTCACTAACAGCCAAATGTGAAAGGAAATGACAATACCTATAATTTAATAGATAGTTATTATTAGTTAGTTATTATTTTAGATTTTCTAATTTTCGGGTCTTCTAATTTTCGGATTTTCGTTCTTCCTCTTTTTATTATTATTATTATTTATTGTTACGTTCCATTTGTTTGGATGCGGCATTTGTTATTTTGTGGCATTTATATGCGGCAGATGCAGCATTCTTTTTGACCCCAGATCTCGCAATAAAGAGGACCTGTCATGCTTTTTTCTATTATTTTATTTTATTTTATATTTTTACCCTGCCCCTTAAAAAAATTTAAATAAAATAGTTTTTACTCACTTTTGTTCCTATTACAAGGAATGTAAACATCCCTTGTAATAGGAACAAAAGTGAGTAAAACATGTTTTTTTAAAGTGCCCCGTCTCGTCAAGCTTTCGGCAAGAAGCGAATGCATACGTATGTCGCCCCCGCATATGTAAACGGTGTTCAAACCACACATGTGAGGTATTGCTGCAAACATTAAAAAGAGCGCAATAATTCTAGCATTAGACCTCTTCTGTAACTTCTAAACATTTAACATGTAAATATTTTTAAAGAGTCACCTATGAAGATTTTTAAGTACCGTAGACTGTCGCCATTCCACAAGTGTGCGCAATTTGCGAGCATGACATGTTAGGTATCTATTTACTCGGCGTAACATCATATTTCCCATTATGCAAAATATTTGGCTAACCTTTTAATTAAAAAAAAGAGCCTTTTTTCCAAAGCAATTGCGTTTGTAAGACCGCTGCGCAAATACATTGTAACATAAAATATTGCAACGATCGCCATTTTATTCTCTAGGGTCTCTGCTAAAAAAAGAGAAAAAGAATGAAATGAAGATGAAAACAAATGAATTTTTCGGCAGTGCACATGTCTAAGTTCCAATAATGGGAGCTGTCATGACTGCAAGAAGTTCTGAACACTATATTCAGTGCTTTTTTAGTGCCACGGCAACATTTCAAATTAATCATTAAAAGGGATATGTGAAAAAGGAAATTCCAATACCTATAATTTAATAGTTGGTAATAGTTAAGTTATTATTAATTAGTTATTATTTCAGATTTGAATGAATTTTCGAATTTCAGATCTTTTTCAAATGTCAGAATTTCCAATTTTTTTTTTAATTTCCATTTTTTTTTTGTATTTTTGAATTTCAGATTTTTTTTACGAATTTCAGATCTTTTAGAATTTACAATTTTTTCAGAATTTACGATTTTTTTTCGAATTGCGATTACAATGAATGACCCAGAAAAAACAAACAAAAAAATTATTAAAAATGAAAACTAAAACAAATGAATTTTTCGGCAGTGCACATGTCTAAGTTCCCATAATGGGAGCTGTCTTGACTTCTGCAAGAAGTTCTGAACACCATATTCAGTGCTTTTTTAGTGCCACAACAACATTTTGAATCAATCATTAAAAGGGAAATGTGAAAGGAAATTCTAATACCTATAATTAAATAGTTAGTAATAGTTAAGTTACTATTAGTAAGTTATTATTTCAGATTTTCTAATTTTTCAGGTTTTCAAATTTTCGAATATTATATTGTTTTTTTGGAATTTCCACATTTATATATACAGTATATATATATCTAAGTAATTTTTTTTAGCAAAAAATACTCATTTAAACTTGTAAGCAAAAAGTTCCAAAAAGGGCCGGGTCTATCTGGAAATTTCTTTTTTTTTCCATAAAAGTTTTATTGTGAACAAAATGTGGATACATCTACATATTTGGTATGACCTTACTCACGAAAACGTAGCGTATCAGATAAGCTAATCAAAAGGCTAGAGGTCCCCATCATCATCTGAGATCTGGATAAAGTATGATTTATTCATAGCTCCTGGAGTATGGGGCTACTTGCAGAAGTGGCACTAAGCTTATAGGTATATCATTGTCTGTTTATACCTGAGCAGGTATGGAGGTTTTGGGTCTTTAAAGTGGGGTGAAGCTGTTTGGGGGGGGGGCGGTCTTGTCCGTCTTGTTTGGTGTGGGGATTAAGGGGAATGGTCAGTCACCTGGGCTAAAGTAATCATAGATAAGTGGGAAGTCTTCGTCTAGGCGGGTGGAGTGGATGCAAGAAGGAGGGGAGATATCAAGGGGAGAGGGATTTGGGTGAAGAGCAAGAGAAAAAAGAAAAGGGGGGGGGGGGGGGAAGAGAAGGAGGTCCTAGGGTGTCGACTCCTCAATCTCCACCAGACAATAAGGATATAAAGGGTCTCATGAGAGGATCCCTGTCTAGGGGGGTCTACTCCCGGGATCTGCTTTAAGGGGAAAGTGAGATATTCTATGAGTGTCATATTGGTAGAGTATGCTTCTTGAGAAAGCTAGTTGGGGTATCTTGGTCAGCTGTTGAATGGGTCGGGACGATTAAGACCCATGATGGAGGTTTATCTTTCTGTAGTACAGAAGTGGGTCCAGCAGGCCCAGGTCCGGGAGCATTTTGATGGGGTATCTCGTCCAATTAGTGGACATTTCTAATTGTTTTTCTTTTGCTTTTGTTTTGTTAGTGGTTGAAAAGCCGATGGTGGTTTTCTCCTTAAACTGGGACAAGTTGTTGAGAACAGATTCGATTACAATACAGTGTGTCTCGTTGGGGACAATTCGTTTCGGCCAAGCATATGCCTGGTACAAAAATGATAATATTATGACCAAAAATCGCCAGTCATTTATGATTTATAATGCAGTTGATAGTGACATTGGAAACTACCAGTGCCAAACCGGTTCTGGAGAAAAGAGTGATCCGGTACACCTCGACGTTTTCTTTGGTAAGTCAAAATCTGAAAATGACATACAGTAAGTGATGGAAAAATAGTATAAGTCAAATCTATCCATTTGTATAATACAAAAATGTTGACCATAGAAGTATTCTAGGATACTTATTGTATTTAAGATACCTGCAAATTTTCAGTGTAAGCTCTCAACTCTAACTAAAAGCTCTAACTACCCTCTTGGCCATGTCACTCAATCCTCATTGGCAATGGCTCCCATGATGGACTAATGCTTGGGTCTCCATCTTCATTTACATTTAGATACACCCATTACTCCACCAATTATACCAAGCCAACTATTAATCTACACCAGGCAAGTGCACGCCAAAAATAAAAAGATACAAATAAATAGCCCATAAAAAGCTAAAATAACAATATTTTTTTGCAATATTCATCTTCAGTCCACAGATTTCCACCACAGTACCCTTATCTACCATTAGATGTCCACAGTCTGATGCACTCAACTCACTTCCTTTGAGCCCAGGTCATCCCGGACTGGCCCCCTACCTGTGACTGAATAGTGAAAGGGGAAGCAGCACAGTGATGAGCTCAGCTTCCTGTCCTTCTGCTCTCTTCTCCCATCAACATGTTTCTTATCAGCACATGACCTTATTGGCTTCTTCTACGGCTTCTTTCTCTTGTAGTCCAGCCCTGATGCACTCAACTCACTACCTTTTTCTGCCACCAGATGACCTCAGTCTGATGCATGCAGCTCACTTCCGTTGAGCCCAGGTAATCCCAGACAGGCCCCCACCTGTGACTGAACAGTGAAAGGGGAAGCAGCACAGTGATCAGCTCATCTTCCTGTCCTTCTGCTCTCTTCTCCCATCAGCATGTTCCTTATAAGCACATGGCCTGATTGGCTTCTTCTATTGCTTCTTGCAGTCCAGCCCTGGGATTAGACACAGCAGGATCTTGTGAGCAGGCTCAATGATTCATGGCTGGGACCTGCTGATTGGCTGTGTTCAATCACAGCCCAATCAAAGCCCAGATGTTGACATTAATGGCCCTGTACAGGGGGAACAATCTCTGTGTTTCTTCTCCCTGCAAAGCAGAGAGAAGGAACAAATAGATATTTAGTAAAAAGCAGCACTCATTACACACATTAACACTTGTTAGGCACACACTTAACACCTTGAATACCCAGAGATGTTAAGCTCTTCCCAGCCAGTGTCATTAGTACAGTGACAGTGTATAGTATTATCACTGTATTAGTGTCACTGATGATGTCACCATTACTAGTGAAAAAAAATTCTAGTATACATACATTTGTTTGTAGATGTTATAACTTTCACACAAACCATTAAATATCACTAAAAGAAAGCTCTATTAAGTGTGAAAAAAATTATATAAATTAAATTTTGTGTACAGTGTTGCATGACAGCACTGTTATTAGTTAAAGTAGCGCAGTGCTAAATAGCAAAAAATTGTTTGGTCATGAAGGAGGTAGAACCTTCTGGAGCTGAAGTGGTTAATCCACATTTCCTGTTGGAAGTGATGGGAAATCTGTACAGGGATAGGTACTAAAATCTGGAGCACACATTTATCATGACTATTAAGTTTTTTTCTGAATCAGATCTCTCATAAGTCTTGAGATAAAGTCCTTCAGGAAACACTGCCATTTTAATTTTAGGCCCTGATGAACGGTGATTGTTGTCCCCCGAAACATGTCCATGTCAAAACTGCATTACTACACTCTGGAAACTAGGAACAGATGGGTATGCTTTAAGTGAAACAAAATCCATCCAAACACCAGAACACAGCAAACATAAAAATATACGTGAACAAAAAACCCCAGTGACAGAATATCTAACTACAGTGCCTTGAAAAAGTATTCATACCCCTTGAAATTTTCCACATTTTGTCATGTTACAACCAAAAACTTAAATGTATTTTATTGGGAATTTATGTGATAGACCAACACAAAGTGGCACATAATTGTGAAGTGGAAGGAAAATAATAAATGGTTTTTATTTTTTTTTTTACAAATAAATATGTAAAAAGTGTGGGGTGCATTTGTATTCAGCCCCCCTGAGTCAATACTTTGTAGAACCACCTTTGTCTGCAATTACAAGTCTTTTTGGGGATGTCTCTACCAGCTTTGCGCATCTAGAGAGTGACATTCTTCTGCAAAATAGCTCAAGCTCTGTCAGATTGGATGGAGAGCGTCTGTGAACAGCAATTTTCAAGTCTTGCCACAGATTCTCAATTGGATTTAGGTCTGGACTGTGACTGGGCCATTCTAACACATGGATATGCTTTGATCTAAACCATTCCATTGTAGCTCTGGCTGTATGTTTAGGGTCGTTGTCCTGCCGGAAGGTGAACCTACGTCCCAGTCTCAAGTATTTTGTAGACTCTAACGGGTTTTCTTCTAAGATTGCCCTGTATTTGGCTCCATCCATCTTCCCATCAACTCTGACCGGCTTCCCTGTCCCTGCTGAAGAAAAGCATCCCCACAACATGATGCTGCCATTCCCACCGTGAAGCATGGTCTTAAAGCAAAATGCTATGTGTGGCAGAAAACGAACACTACACAACCCCCTGAATACACCACCACCACCATGTTTCACGGTTGGGGTGGTGTGTTCAGGGGGTTGTGTACTGTTCATTTTCCAACACACATAGCATTTTTCGTTTAGGCCAAAAAGATCAATTTAGGTCTCATCTGACCAGAGCACCTTCTTCCACATGTTTGCTGTGTCCCCCACATGGCTTCTCGCAAACTGCAAACAGTTTTCTTTCAACAATGGCTTTCTTCTTGCCACTCTTCCATGAAGGGCAGATTTGTGGAGAGCACAACTAATAGTTGTCCTGTGGCCAGATTCTCCCACTTGAGCTGTGCAGCTCCTCCAGAGTTACCATGGGCCTCTTGGCTGCTTCTCTGATTAATGTTCTCTCTTCCTGGCCTGTCAGTTTAGGTGGACGGCCATGTCTTGGTGGGTTTGCAGTTGTGACATACTCTTTCCATTTTTGGATGTTGGATTGAACAGTGTTCCGTGAGGTGTTCAAAGCTTGGGATATTTTTTTTGTTTCAAAAAGTTTTATTTTGAGGAATAAAAATCATATACAAGATGAATATAAGAGGAACAAAAGAAATACAATGGGACATAATAATTATGTAACTCAGCGCGAGTAATTGTGAAATCTGAGTAATTGTTTCGAAGAGATGACTGGAAATAAGCATTACAACAAAACAGTTAATGGGGCCTTATAAACCATCTACTAACAACCTGTGAGCTATATTGAACCTCTGGTTTACTTCAAGTTAGTCACTGCCATAGTAAGATCAGGCTGGACCGGGGGAGACTCCCTTTTCACCGGGCACCCCCAAGGGGATCAAGCTGTGCCTAGAGGGGAGTCTCTAACCCCTGACTCCAACCCCCATCCCACCATGGAAAAGCAGTATATATTGAGGAAAATGGCTACCCACATAAGCAAAATATTACTGTAACTCCAATTTTCGTAATAACCTCTATAACCCAAAATATTAGGGTATTATAAAAAGGGGGAAATGGGATTGAATAGGAGGAGAGAGGAAAGTAAGATAAAGATGGAGAGAAAGTAGAGAGTACAGAGTTTGTCTATGACCAGGCTTTTAGTTCAATTCATTCTGGCTTACTGCTAGGGATGAAGAAGATGCCTACACGGTGGGCCCAGGGCTCCCAGGTAGCCTCAAATTTGTGGACTGTGTCTGATAATATGCTAGATAACTTTTCCTGAGACATTATCTAGGAGATTTTCCTGTGTGCAGTCATTGCCAAGAGCTTTGGTTGTTTCCAGGCCTTGTTTGGCTCCTAGGAGAATAAAGTGGATTAGCCTTCGAGAGGGAGTGGAGCTCTTTGGTATCCAGGCATTGAGCAGGGCAACCATTGGGGTCTTGGGGATCTGCCATTCAACAAGCATGTCAATAATGTTAAAGATTTTTTTTCCAGAAAGGGCGTATTCTAGGACATTCCCACCAAATGTGGGCCGTTGTGCCTGAAAGTTGGCAACCTCTAAAGCATAGAGGGTCTGCCAAGGGGTAAGAGGCCAATCTGGAGGGGGTTTAATACCATCTAGAAATTACTTTCAAACTGGCTTCTGTAAGGTATGTATTTAGGATGCCCCTGAAGGATTTAAAACAAGCCGTCTGCCAGCTCTCCAGGTCCCAGTGAAGTCGGAAATCCAACTCCCAGGAAGTCATGTAAGGGAATTTAGAGGTAGGAAGAGTAAGTGACGAGTAGATGATCGATATTCCTCCCTTCTGTTTCATGGCTTGTCCACACCAATGTTCATAAACAGTAAACTTAGGTGGGAGTGGTTTATCTTTCCAGTGAGTGTAAAAAGTGTGAAATTTGTCTAAATCTGAAATGTTCAGATCCAACTTACTGACGCAGTGATTGAGGTAAAGAGGACCTGTGGAGGTTTTGAAATGTCCAATTTGGTAAAGTCCCTTGTCTAACCACCATTTAAATGCTGTTATGTTCATGCCTGGAGGGAAGTCAGGCTTGCTTGCTCAGGTCAGAGCCATCGACGTGACCATAGTGTCCCATAAGGCGAAGGAGTGAGATAAGGTAGGGGCCCTTATCGGAGGGCGGTTTTTCGGGGTACACCACATCAAGAAGTCCAAGGTGTGGTAGGGAACTGCTTGTCTTTCTATTTAAACCCAGTCCAGTTTTTTGAATCTGGAATACACTATTGAAAGCCTCTAATGCCTTTACAGAACAGTTTTATTTATATTGAGATTAAATAAAACATAAGTGGACTCTATTTATATTATATTATACTTAAATATTTACTATTTACTTAACCGGTGACTTTTGAAGGCAATTGGTTCCACTAGATTTTAATTAGGGGTATCAGAGTAAGGGGGCTGAATAGAAATGCCCCCACACACTTTTCACATATTTATTTATAAACAATTTTTAAAATCATTTATCATTTTCCTTCCACTTCACAATTATGTGCCACTTTGTGTTGGTCTAGCACATAAAACCCCATTAAAAAGATTTATGTTTTTGGTTGTAAAATGTGGAAAATTTCAAGGGGTATAAATACTTTTTCAGAAACAGAAAGCCAGACTAACCACTAACTTAATACAATATACCCTATATACTCGAGTATAAGCCGAGTTTTTCAGCACATTTTTTGGCTTATACTGGAGTCAAGCATTTTTCTGCTGCAAAAAAAATGACGTTTTCCAAATCGACTTTGGGGTGCTGTTGTAGTGCTAGTTCCACTGGGTTTGCACACCAAATTTGGGGTTCCTAGCACTAAGTTGCCCAGATATACGGGGCCCCAAAGTTGGTCAACTGTGTCCATCTGCAGCAATGTCATTTCGGGACCCTTTGAGTCAAATTTGGCTGCACCTAGGGGTCATCTAAGAACCCTTAACTACTGAGTTTGAAGTTCGGGGGATCTATGGGTGCAAATAGGCACAGTGAGGCTGCAAATGGACACAGTGAGACTGCAAATGGGCATTGTTGAATGTCTTTTCCACTTACAGTAGCTGCGCATTTCTCACCCTAGGCTTATGCTTGAGTTAATAAGTTTTCCCATTTTTTTGTGGTAAAATTAGGTGCCTCGGCTTATATTTGGGTCGGCTTATACTCGAGTATATACGGTATACAAAATAGGAAACATGGATAAATAGGGGGAACTGGAGATGCAGGGAACAGATGGAAAGAGGGATCCAGGACTGGGATCAGACACAAGGGGAACAGGATAGGGGGAAGCAGGATACATCACACAAGGCAGGAGCAGGAACAGGATAATGGCTAGCAGTATCTGGCAGCAAGAAAAGCAAAACCCTGGAGCAAGAGGCACTAATAGGGGAGGACCTAAATATCCTCCCAGCAGCCAGCATAAGGTGGAAACAGATTTCCACCTTATGCTGGCTGCTGGGAGGATATTTATGTCCTCCCATTAGTGCCTCTTGCTCTAGTGTTTTTCATTGATTGCTGCCTACTGAGAGACAACTGCTGGGGAACACTGGAATTACAACTCTCGTCCAGGGAACCACAGTGCCACCAGCAGGTGATCCAGGTTCTGGCAAGGGGCTTAGAAACTGTGTTCAAATTGTATTGCTCTCTGTGTTTCTGCTGGGATTATTACCCTTCTCTTTGTGTCCTGGTGACTTGTGCCACAAGGTCTGAAAGTGAGTTGTGAGGAAAAAAAATGTACGGTATTGAATTGCCCCCAGAAAAGATTTAGTAGGGAAATCTTCCAATGAAGACTCTTGTTTAAGCGGCAACTGTCTCAGAATGGATTTCCCCTCATTTTGGAGAGACCTTTTTTACTTCCTGTTGTGTCTATAGGACAGGAAGTAAAGTTAACATTTCCCCCAATGGATCATAGATAAAAAAAAATACAAGGGTTTACCTTTTCTACTCAATACAAAATAAAAACATTGCCTTTAGATATACTTTATATTCTAAACACCGCCATTCTAAAAAGTTAGATCTCTACACCAGTATGATAAAGCAAGTATATTGTTACTTTTGTAGACAGGTTAAATTCTAGTACTTGTAGTTATGGAATGTATTTGTTTTCTATTTGTCATGATTGTGCAGATTTAATATACAGTAAATAAAAAATGGGAAAAATTGTCTAGTATTTTACTGTTAAGAAAAGAACCTACTTATTCAGATAAATTGATTATTATTGTTGTTATTATTATTAATAATGTATTTAAAATAGTCCGTATATTGCACTTTTTTTTGTTTAGTATGGCTCATCTTGCAAGCCCCAAACTTTATCCATGAGGGGGACTCTGTCACACTGAAATGTAAGATGTGGCGTACTGGTATAGCCAAAAACACAACATTTTACAAAGATGACAAGCAGATAAAATCTGGGGAAACTCTTTCGGAATTAAACCTTGGAGTTGTGTCCAAAGATGCAAGTGGAAAATACAAATGCACACGATTTATAAACACCGGTTCAGCTACAAAGCTTTATACCGCTGAGGAATTTATTTCAGTAGCAGGTAACTTTTGAAAACCTTCTCCCAATGTTTTTGTTTCAATCAGGGCTCTGTTGGTAAGCATGGTGCTGTCTACCCAATAGACATGTGCAATTTATTTAGTTACGAATCGAAATTCAGATGAAATTTCCGTTATTCAGGGATTTGGATGTATACATGTCCGAATCACAATAGTAACAAATTTCAATGAATCCAAAATAAATTATAACAAAATAATTTATATAAATTTAAATTCTAAAATGAATTTGAATTTAAAAATGTATTTGAATTTAAAAATGTATTTGAATTTGAAAATGAATTTGAAAAATAAATATATTGCAATAAATACAGTGAGGAATAAAAGTGAAATAATATGATGAATCCTACTTATGCTGCTTTATAGAATAGAATAAAATAGAATAGATTAGAAAGGAATAGAATACAATAGAATTAAACAGAATACAACAGAATATAATATAAAAGAATACAATAGAATTGAAAATAAAGGAGTAGAAAAAAAAGAATAGCATAGAATAAAAATAGAATAAATTAGAATAAAATAGAATAGAAATAATATAGCTGTCTGCCAAAATTTGATTTTCAAAATTTGAATGTCAAAATTAGAATTTTTAATAGAATAGATTAGAAAGGAATAGAAAATAACAGAATACAACGGAATAGAAAATAAAAAAAATACAATAGTATAGAATAGAAAATAAAGGAGTAGAATAGGAATAAAAGAATAGCATAGAATAAAAATTGAATAAATTAGAATAAAAAAATAAAATAGAATATAACCATCTTCCTAATTTCGACTGTCAAATTTTGAATAGAATAAAATGGAAATAATTCAAAATCTGAAATTTAAATTGATTAGAAAGTAAGTAACGCATATACGAAACAAATCCGAATACACGGAACACATTCCAAAAAGCAATCATTCTAACACAATGAATATGACGAAACACAATTATTAACTTAGCAAAAAAAACAAAAACACAACAAATTTTTTTCGTTGTGCACATCTCTATCCAACACTGTATACATGCTTACAGGAGACAAGAGAAAAGCCACGACCTCATTAATTAATTTCTGTTACTCCATTGTCCCATTTGTATGGATAGAGAGGTGTTCTTGACCAAGAAGTTCAGCTTAAATGTAATGGCAGTAAAGGACCTGGTTATGCTATCTTTCTGAATGGTCACAGGAAAGGTACACCAAAATTGGTAGGTAAAACTATTTATATGTATGCAATGTAACTGTTTATTTAGTTGACTGATTGAAGTACGACTTTAAGTTTACATTTTAAAGGGTTCAAACCAATAAAGTACCAATAGCTGATTGTGATCTGTAATACACAATATGGGCAAATGCTTGTAGATCTTTTACTATATCATCTATTCCATCTTATTGGACATCCCATTCCAAAACCATTACTATAGAGTTGGTCCCCCCCTAATGGATATAATAGACTTCACTCTTCTTGAAAGGCTTTCCACAAGATTTTGGAATGTGTTTCCAGGTAAGTGTCCCATTTAGCCAAAAGAGCAAGTGCTTACAGTATATTGGACAAGGAGATCTGGCTTGCATTTGACATTCAAATTCATTCCACAGGTGTTAACTTGGGTTGAGGTCAGGCCTCTGTGCTGACCACTCAAGCTCCTCCACACCAAACTGATCAAAGTGTGGCCCAACCCATGGGCTTTGACCCCTGGGTGTGTTTTTGGGGGTGTGCTCCCATTCAGCCAAAAGAGCAAGTACTGATATCGGACAAGAAGACCTCACTTGCATTTGGAATTCAAATTTATCCCGAAGGTGTTCATGGATTTGTGCTTGGACCACAGTCATGTTGAACCAGAATAGGGTCACCTCCAGTTGCCGCAGGGCTGGAGGTGCACAGTTGTCTAAAATGTTACTATTGTAGTGTTATCTTTACTGAATATTCCAACATTTAGTCATTTGGAGAAGGTTTATTATTATTTTTATTCATTTATATAGCGCCAACAGTTTACTTTACAATGTAGAGGGGGTCAGCACAATTACAGAACAGTTTAATACAGAAGGGACAGGAGGGCCCAGCTCGTAGAGTTTACAAGAGAGGGGGTGGTGGTACAAATGGTAATAGATGCAGGGAATGATTTTATGGGGGGTGGCTCGGGACAGTTGTTAGGTGGGTGTGGGATAGGCTTCCCTGAATAAGTGAGTTTTCAGGGATCTCCTGAGGTTGGACAGGTTAGGGGCTGATCGGATATACCGGGGCAGGGAATTCCAGAGAATGGGAGAGGCTCTGGATAAATCCTCAAGGCGAGCATGAGAGGAGGTAACAAGGGAGCTAGAGAGCAGGAGGTCCTGGGAGGAGCGGAGGTTTAAATACTTTTGCTCGTATATGCTTTAAACTATTTAGGTAAAATGTTTAAAAGAGTTGACAGTGTAGACACTAGAAATCGATTGTAGTAGATGAGCTTCAACTGATATGATATTAACTAGAAAGTAAAACAGATGTCAGGTTTTGCCTTTTGCTCTCTGCAGAGTAGAGATAAGTCCACACCAAGGTCAAAAGATTTACTCTACAACATGGACCATCTAGGCAAAAGTAAAAGTGAGATAAAAAGATATTTATTTCTTATCCTATGGCTGATTTATTTAATTACAACTCTCACCCGTATCTCCTGTATTTGATTTTCTAGATCTTTTTTCTCCCCCGGAAGTATTAGTCAGCCCATACTCAATGAATGAAGGGGCGGACATGACTCTCACCTGTCACACCGTCCTCAGTCCCCGGAAACAGTCTACAGAATTGTTTTTTACTTTCTACAAAGATGGGCAGCAAGTGCAGAACCCCGGTGTATCAGAGAAGTACGAGATTCAGTCAGTGCAGCCAAAGGATTCTGGGGATTATACCTGTGAAGTGTCTAATAAAGGAAAAACTGTGACCAAGACAAGCAAAGCGACCTCCGTCCAAATACAAGGTGTGTATAGAACATAGGCTTCTATTTAGAAGGCTGTTTATGAAATTTACAGGTGTTATTAGAAGGTCAGCTCTACTCGAGTGCTTTGTGTACTTGGTGTACTAAACTAAGGGAAAATTCCTTTGCAAAGTGAAAATTCTGTTTACAGTGTGTTACCTTTAGTAAATCAACTCCTAAATATCCTGATTAGAAATTAGATGAATTAAAGATGTTGTCTTCTTTTGAGAAATTTGCCTTACATTTTATGATGCAGACCCTTTGGGCAAAATTTGGATAACAAAATAAATTGCATTATGTTTTCTAACAAATCCAAGTTATTATCTAATACACACTGGCATGGTGATCAAACAACTGTTTATAAACAAAGGGTTTGGTTTAGTATTACGGTTAGAGCTATCATTAGTACAGATCCACTTTAATGCTGACATATACTTGGCAGGTTTTTGGTTTCATTCAGACCAAATGGTCAAACCTGATATAGAAATTGATCGAAACGCCTTTTTTGGCTTTTGGCCATTTAATGTTTACTCAAAACTAAGGATGAATAAAGTGTTCGGTTTGCCGCATTTAAAGCACCTGTGTATCCTTACCAACCACTGATGTCATCTGGCCTATTCAATTACATGACTGGTAAATAATCTCCAGCCACATAAGCAAAGAGGCGGGGACAGGGGGTGACATAATTTGCTAAATATGGCCACATGCCCATATTTGGCCAATAACATTACCCAAATATAGCCATATGACCATATTTGAGAAATCATGTCACCCCTACTCCTGCCTATTCCCTTATATTGCCAATGACAGCTTGGGAAGCTGGTCAAAAACATCGTTTTTGTTACCATAGAGAAGGTCTCCTCGAGCACTTGCCCCATGTAGGACTAGATTGCGATACTTAAAGTGTAGAAGCTTGAAAATAAATGTGGAGTAGAATTTTCCCGCGGTTGCTGGAATATAATGAGCACAGTCCACAGTGAAAAAGGAGGAAAACCCTAGCATTAGGGAGCAGTTTTGTGAGCAGGTGTTCAGTAAAAGTAGTGGGATCCATCCCCTCTACCCCTTCAAGGAGGTCCAGGATACACAAGTTATTCTGATGGTTGAGGTTTTCCGCATCCTCTGCTAGGTTTCCAAAGATTTCATTTTTAGTGTGTTTAAGTCAGCAGCATGATTGGTCTCTCTACCTTCAGTGGAGAAGACCTGCTGTTCCACCTCTGCAATATACTCTCTAAAGGTGTCTATGTCCCTCCTAATGAGCCCAATTTTGGACTACAGATGTTTAAATTTTAGTAGTCAGGGGTGACTGGCAAGTAGGTATGACATTCATAACTGCTGTGAGGTACTCAGTGCCCTGCTGCTGTGAATCCCAAGGCTCAATCTGTGTGAATGTGAATGTCATGTAAATAGTAAGTACACCTGTGTTGGCTTCCCCCACCAGGTCCTGGAAGTCAGCAAGGGCACCAGTGTAGTGGATAGTGGCTTGATTCTTCCTTTTGGTCATGACCCAGTGGCACCAATGAGGTAGTGAAATCAGTGGCGGCTGGTGCTCAATATTTTGGGGGGGGGCTACAAACCAACGCCACCTCCCCTCATGGGAGACGGACATGAAGGTGGGGAGCACCAGCACCCCCCTCGTGGGAGACGGATGGGATGGATGGGAAGGCCTCCTTACCTTCGGAGGCAGATGCCCAAGATGACACTCCAATCTCCTCTCCTCCCTGTCTGAGCCAGGGGAAGTGCTGGATGTGGCTGAGCTGCTGCTGGTGAGCCATCCCTGGAGACCTCCCTACCGTGGCCGTTGCTTCATCTCCTGGCTGAACAGGAAGTGGGTCCTGAGACTCCCTGGCCAATCGGTCTCAGGAACCACTTTCTGATAGGCCGGGAAGAGAACCAGGAAGACAATAGCGAATATAAATTTGCTATTGTCACACAACTGGGTTAGGGAGCATCACATCCTTTTTTGAAGCCAATTAGAGCCACAGTCTCTAATCATGTGCTTCTAAAAAAGAAAAAAAAACATTGAAATCCATGCGTCCAGTGCCCCCCATGTAGATTACGGGGCCGGACACATGGATAAGGGGAGCAGCGCCCCTGCTCCCCTTATGCATGGGCTGCCACTGAGTGAAACGTGTTCTAGGGTAGGTGAGACTTACTGCACCCTTAAGATGGAGGCTAAAAGCTGTGGGTCTGAGAGCCCTGCTAAAAGCAGCCTTCACCCAGTGCCATCATGGAGATGTCCTCTATTTGTGTTTTTATTTAGTTTATTTTGCTAAGTAATATTATAAACATTGTTTGCACCGGTTCATGTTCCCCAGGGCAGTGCCCACCCCCAATGCTTTTTTGACAACTATTTGCCTATTAGCCCATAAAATGGGCATTTTTTACACATTTGGTTCCCATTGATTTCAGTAGGGTTCAGGTGTGGCATCCAAACTTCGTTGAAGTTCGGCAAACCCTGCTTGAACCAAACCCAGGTAAGTTCAATTCATCACTGCTCAAAACCAGAAAACAATTAAAACAATAAAAAGCTAGTAGAAATTTCCTAGCATCTTTTCAGCAAAATAGATGAAAACATTCAGACAAACAAAAAAATTATACTTGTTGAATGTATTGTGTCTTTTTAGGTATGGCCGTGGTGGCTTTCACGCCAAATGTTGGGAAAATGATTACTGGGGAATCCATGACTTTCATGTGTAATGTGGATTCTAACATGAAAGGAGATCAGACGTTTTACTGGTACAAAGACAACGAGAAGATAAAGGAGACCCAACAGAGATTTACAATTAAATCTGCAAGCGTGAATGACAGCGGATATTACCAATGTCGGTCCAGCGTAACTCATTTAAGTTATCCTGTCAGGTTGGATGTTTCCAACAGTAAGTAAAAAGTACAAAATAACCAATTACTTCTCTACTAGATGAAATATCTGTTTTTGGTTACCAAACTTTTATTATGCCACGTACACACGAGTGGAATGTCCGACAGAAAAAGTCAGATGGAATCTTTTCATCGTATATTCCGATTAAGTGTGTGGGCCTCATCTGAATTTTTTTTTCGAAAATTATGATGGACCTGGAAATAGAACATGTTCTATATATTTCCGACGGATCCAATTCCTATCGGGAAAACCGCTCGTCTGTATGCTGTTCCGACGGACCAAAAACTATGCATGCTCTGAAGCAAGTACGAGATGGCAGCTATTGGCTACTGGCTATTGAACTTCCTTTTTTTAGTCCCATCGTACGTGCTGTACGTCACTGCGTTCTTGACGATCGGACTTTGGTGTGATCGTGTGTAGGCAAGACAGTTTCAGCGGAACTCCGTCTGAACTCCTTCAGAGTTTATTCCGATGGGAAAACCGGTCGTGTGTACACGGCATAAGTTTGGAATGGAATGGGAAAGGGTTACCACTTCCATCTGGGTGCTGTGTTTCTCCGTTCTGGGAGACTTCCCCTCACTTCCTGTTGTGTTCTCTGACAGGAAGTGAGGAAGAACTCTCAAAAGAAGACCTGGACAGCAATAAAGCCCTTTTATTAGTAGACTCGTGAAGAGTCAGATGGATTTTCCTGCTTCTGCGTCCGTTCTGAAGATGCCCTTTACTTTCTATGCTATTGCCTGGACAGTTAATCCATTTGGATAGTCCAATTGAAAATGTCCATCTAGGTTAACCAATAGAAAAAAAATTAAGAAATTGAAAACCTCTATATACAGAACCCTATACTCACAGTTGATCCAGAGGAAGGCAAACAATATACATATATATAAAGCATGGTCCAATTTGCTCCTGAGGGGACGAAAATGCTTCCAGATCCCCTGAAGGCAATTGGATATTCCCTGGATCAGCAATCTCTGGTGTTATTGCCTTTAACTGTTAATATTCAATGTATTCACTTATGTTTTGTGCATTTAGGAATGCATCCAAAAAACATAACTAGCTCCTGAGGAAGTCTATTCCACATATTCACAGCTTTTACTATGAAGAAGTCTTTCTGTGTGTGGAGATTTCCTCCAGACGTAAAGAGGGCCCACCTGTCTTTTGTAATGACCTTCAAGTGAATAACAAAATGGTGGTGGGAAACCTCCCCAACGTACACATAAAGGGTCATGAACTTCCTCTTCCCAACCCTATGCAAAACTGTCTAATTTAATTCTAGAAAAAAAAAGAATGTAACATCTAAAAGTTGATATTCTGTATGACACTGTCATTATAGCCCAGGGGGTGAAAAAAAAAGCAAAATGTTTTTCTTATTGTATTATCCACACCAAGGGGTCTAGTTTTAACACATTTGTTGGATGAACGTTGCATGCAATGGCCCAGCCTGCATAAATTTTCCCATATTTTCTCTATTACGAATACTTCCTAGGATCCTCAGCTCCATCTAGTGGCCAGCATGCAGATTTTGTTTTTTTTAAATACCTTGGTCGGAAAAAATACAGCATTTCATCCATTAGATGGAGCTGACATTCCTAGAAAATAATCAAATTTGAGAAAATATGGGAAAATGTATGCAGGCTGGGCCAATTCTTGTGACGTTCATCAACTAAATATGTTATAACTCTAACCCTTGGTATGAACAATACAATAAGATAAAAACCTTTTAAGGAAAATTCCTCCAGGCTGGGCCAATGATTTTGACATTTGTCCAACAAATGTTCTACCAATGGACCACCAAGTGTACGTAAAGAGAGATACGTTCAGAATGAACGGGCTCACAACTACTGACACTAGAGTAGCTCACTGCTGCCTTCTATGAGACTAACTTTTAGGAAAACTACAGGTTCATGTTAAATATTTGAAATATTGTTGGTCGTCTGAATATGGCAGGTTTTAGACATTCATGAACTTAGTCATCACAAACCTTTTCCAGTTCCATGCCCACCTTACTCTGTGAACAACTTTGTACATAGGCAATACTTTCTATGAAATATGGGAGAAGTTGATGATGTATCCCACAGTTTTTACCCTAAATCTTTTTTGGATAGGCTGACTAGTTAACATTGGTGGCAAGTACGTTACTCAAAAATAACTTAGGATAATGTTTTACATTTCAGGTGACCTCATTCTACAAGCTCCTCCTATTATCAATGAAGGTGATGATCTGATCCTGGGATGCCACCATCGGTCTGGTTTAGTCTATTCACAGGTGGAATTTTACAAGGACGGAGTCTTTATGAAAATTTTGGACAGTGAGTCCAATTTGCGGGTTGGAAAAGCCTATAAGAATATAACTGGGGCCTATCGCTGCATAAAAAAAAGGAAGTTGTCTGTTACTATTAACTCCTACAGTGCGGAAGTGTTTGTTTCAATCACAGGTAACATCATGTTTGCAGTTTATCCTTGTTGATTTTTCTTTTTTGAAAGATGAATTGGGTGGCAGGTGGGTAAGCCTTAACCTTGGCATATTAAATATGGCTATATGATTAGAACACTCCTGTCACTTGTGTGTGCGTGGCCAAAAGTTTCTTTTTAGTTTTTGAATGGAGCAGGGAAGGTTTGGAAACTCTGAGATATTTAACCACCTCAATACAGGGCACTTTCACCCCCTTCCTGCCCAGGCCATTTTTCAGCTTTCAGCGCTGTCACACTTTGAATGACAATTGTGCGGTCATACAACACTGTACCCAGATTAAATTGTTATAATTTTGTCCCCATAAATAGAGCTTTATTTTGGTGGTATTTGATCACCTCTGCGGTTTTTATTTTTTGCGCTATAAACGAAAGAAGAGTGACAAGTTTAAAAAAAAAAACAATATTTTTTACTTTTTGCTATACTAAATATCCCCAAAAATATATAAAAAAACATATTTTTTCCCTGAGTTTAGGCCAATACGTATTTTTCTACATATTTTTGGTAAAAAAAATCGCAATAAGCGTATATTGATTGGTTTGCACAAAAGTTATAGCGCTTACAAAATAGAGGATATATTTATAGTATTTTTTTTAAACTAGTAATGGCAGCGATCTGCGATTTTCATCGTGACTGTGATATTGCGGCGGACATATCGGACACTTTTGACACATTTTTGGGACCATTCACATTTATACAGCGATCCATGCTATAAAAATGCATTGATTACTGTATAAATGTGACTGGCAGGGAAGGGGTTAACACTAGGGGGCGCTGAAGGGGTTAATATGTTCCCTGGGAGTGATTCTAACTGTAGGGGGAGGGGATTCACAAGGGGAGGAGACCGATCAGTGTTTCTCTGTACTGAGAACACACCATCGGTCTCCTCTCCTCTGAAAGGACCATGGATCTGTGTGTTTACATACACAGATCCACGGTCCTGCTGTGTTACCGGGCAATCGCGGGTGCCCGGCGGACATCGTGGCCACCGGGCACTCGCTTTGGGTGCCCAGTGACACGACGGTCATGCGCGCGCGCTCCCGGCAGCGTGCAAGTGCTCCCTGGAGGGCCAGGAGGGGGAGGGCATCATATGACGCCCTCCCACCACGAGAGCTGCGCCGCCTGGCCTTCAATTGACAGCTGTCGGTCGCTAAGCAGTTAATGCATTCATTTTCCCCAATAACCGGTTCCCGACCGGTTTGCTTACATATACGGGGGCAGAATGGCTCCCCTGCACAAAACCCCGTACAGGTACGGGTTCCTTTAAGAGCCGCAGGGGTAGCGTTCGCCACCGGCCACAGGCGATCGCGTGCACGAGCGCCAGCGCAGGGATTTGTGTGTGTAAACAGAGGAGACAAGTGTGCTGTCAGAAGAGAGGAGACATGTCATTTGTTCCTATGTAGGAACAGCGAAATGTCCCCCCTCCTACTCAGTCCTATCCCCATACAGTTAGAACACAGTGAAGGAACACACAATTAACCCCTTGATCGCCCCTAGTGTTAACGCCTTCCCTACCAGTGTCATTTTTATAGCACTGATCACTGTATAAATGTCAATGGTCCCAAAAATGTGTCAAAAGTGTCCGATGTGTCCGTCGCAATGTCGCAATACCACTAAAAATCACAGATCACCGCCATTACTAGTAAAAAAAAAAAAAAAAAAAAAGTAAACTGCCATTACTAGTAAAAAAAATGTAAAAATTCCATAAATCTTTCCCACAGTTTGTAGACGCAATAACTTTTGCGCAAACCAATTAATATACGCTTATTGCGATTTTTTTACCAAAAATATGCAGAAGAATATATATTGGCCTAAACTGATGATGAAGAAATTTGTTTTTGTTTTTAGAATTTGGGGGATATTTAATATAGTAAAACAAATTGTCGCTCTTTTTTTTGGTTATAGCGCAGAAAATAAAAACCGCAGAGGTGATCAAATACCACCAAAAGAAAACTATTGTATTTATTTGTGGGAAAAAAGGACACAAATTTAGTTTAGGTACAGCGTCAAACGACCGCGCAATTGTCAATTAACATGACGCAGTGCCAAATTGTAAAAAGTGCTCTGGTCAGGAAGGGGATAAAATCTTCCGGGCGGTTAGGGAGAGTCATCTGTTTACCATTATCATCAACACAGAGGGATGGGAAATCTAATGTAGGCAGATGCAGTCTACTTTATCCACTGCAGGTGGCTCAATCTGCAGTGGCACTGCAGTTGAAGAGGATGGCAGATGGAACAGGGTTCCTCTATGGTTTCCTGGATTACTGGGGAAGCTATCCGAGTGGATGCTGCCACCCCATGTGACTCTGACAACCATCCTAGATTAGGCAGAGCCCTTTTAAGGCCCTGGCTCCCACGTTTGGTGTGCATTTGGTAAATTTGGTAGAGTAGGGACAGGTGTGCTGCCTGCGAGGGACAGTAGGAACATAAGGGAAAGGTTCCTAACAAGGTGGAAAAGCGTAGGGTCACATTTCCTCTGGGTGGCAGCATTCTGACCCCTCTCAACAGATGCTGTCAGTCTAGCTGGAATTAGGGTTTTGTCTTAACACTGCATTACTAATTTCCCAATACAAGACTATATTAGAAACAGAGCCACCTAGTGACACACAAGCTAACTGCACATGCTAGTAGAGAGATAGTCCTGAGTGCGTGGCAAGTTCCCAGACCCCAGCACTATCACATGGGAGTGAGGGGAATTCTTAACCCTGAGAATGTGGCCAACCACCAGACCTCATCATGGTCACATGGGGGTTGAAAGACAGTTCTTAGCCCTATGTAAGTGACCAGTCTCCAGGTCCCAGCACTGTTATGTGGGGGTGGGGAGAGTTCTTATGCCCCGTACACATGGTCGGAAATTCAGACGGAAAAAGTCTGATCGGATTATGTTGTTGGAAAATCCGATCGTATATTCCGATCGTGTGTGGAGAGAATTCCGATGCACAAAGTGGCATGCATGCTCAGAAAAAATTGGAGACGAAAGCTAATGGCTACTGGCCTCTACGTAGTCCTGTCGTACGTGTAGTACGTCACCTCGTTCCGAACGATCGGATTTTCCGACAACTTTGTGCGACCGTGTGTATGCAAGACAAGTTTCGGACAAAATCTGTCTGAAAAAATCAGACGGATTTTGTGGTCTAAATGTCCGACCGTGTGTAGACTTAAAGAATTGAGCTACCAGGCCCCATTAAGGGTGGATAGATAGTCATTAGACCTGAGTAAGTGGCAATTCCCCAGGCCCCAACATTGTCATGTGGAGATGAAGAGAGTTCTTATCCTTGAGTTAAGTTGTCAGCCACTAGTCTTCATCAGGGTCATATGGAGGCAAAGAAATAGTCCTTAGCTCTAAGAAACGGGCCCATTAATGTCACATAGGGCAAAGAGATAGTAAGTGGCCAGTCCCCTAGGGGTGGGAAAGTTCTTATTCTTGAGTAAGTGGCCAGTCACTAGACCACATCAATATCATATGAGCTTGAAGAGATAGTCCTTCACCTTGAGTAAGTGGCCAAAATCCAGGCCCTAGCACTGTCATGTGGGGTTGGGGAGAGTTCTTAGCCTTGAGTGAAACTGACCAGCCACCAGACATTATCAATGTTACATGGAGAGCAGAGAAATAGTCATTAGCTTTGAATAAGTAGCCAATCCCCTGCTCCCAACACTGTTCTGTTTTCTTAGGAAGAGCAGTGTGGAAGCCCAAAAGAGTAAAATAATAACTAGCTGGGGGTTATAACCAGTAGGCAACCTTCTACTTTGCCCTGCCCGGACTGAAAACTTTTTTTTTTTGCAAACCGTTATTGTAAAAATTGGAAATTGATTTATGTATTGGTTTTAATGTCTCTTTCAGAGCTGTTCCCTTACATACAACTAAAGGCAAGTCAAGATCGGATAATAGAGGGGGACAGTGTAGTCCTCTCATGCCAAACGGCTTTAAACCCAGAGCTGAGCCCCCTCCGAGGCAAGAAAGAGTTACAATTGGCTTTCTACAGAGATGGAGTGAATGTGCAGCCATTCAGCACGACTGACACGTACAAAATTGTATCAGCTCAGCAGAAAGACTCAGGAAACTACACTTGTGAAGTTAAGAGTTCAATGAACAGCGTGACGAAGATGAGCCAAGCGCTTTCCATTGAAGTAGAAGGTGATGAGGCCAAAAATGTTGGCGAGGAAAATTTATTTTTTCATTTAGATTTTTCTAAAAGTAAAAATTAGGATGGCAAATTTGAAAGAAAACGTGCCTTTATTATGTTGAGAAGAAGCCAAACCAAGTTTACAGGCGCTGCTCAAGGCTTCACCGAATCTTGTTGTGTAGCAATCGCTTGGAGTGCAGACAAGGACAGAGCTCATCCCAGCTCTAGACATCTGATGGAAAAGGGAAAAGTCCTGTAAGTCGCACATCTCTGCAAAACCCCATAAGAAGGTGTATGACAGCCTCAGCCTAGGCTCCAACCAGGCCACCCCAACACATTTCACTCCACCCACGGAGCTTAGTCATGGGGAATTAATGACTAAGCTCTTGTGGTGGAGTGAAACGTGCTAGGAGCATTGCCTGGTTGGAGCCTGGGCTAAGGCTGTCATATACCTTCTTATGGGGTTTTGCAGAGATGTGCGACTTACAGGACTTTTCCCTTTTCCATTAGATGTTGAGGAGATTTCTTAACAAACTAATAATTAGACTGGGTTAGCATTAGATTCATATTCTTTCTTAATCAGTGCAGACATATTTCAATCCTACAGCTAGAAGTGTTGAGGCCATCATTGTGTAGAATATCTTCATAACTGGCAAAAAAAATGGAAATTAATCAGCATTTTAGACACTGGAGTAAACATACAACTAGTCAGGTCACATGAATTTTAATGGCATCCCAGTCTTTGTCCGTAGGGTTCAATATTGATTTGGCCCACCCCTTTGCAGCTATAACAGTTTCAACTCTTCTGGGAAGGCCGTCCACAAGGTTTAGGAGTGTGTCTATGGGGATGTTTGACCATTCTTCCAGAAGTGCATTTGTGAGGTCAGGCACTGATGCTGGTGGAGAATGCCTGGCTCGCAGTCTCCACTCTAATTCATACCAAAGGTGTTCTGTTGGGTTGAGGTCAGGACTCTGTTCAGGCCAGTTAAGTTCCTCCACCCTAAACTCGCTCATCCGTGTCTTTATGGACCTTGGTTTGAGCACTGGTTGCTTTGTGCACATGTTGGAACAGAAAGGGGACATCCCCAAACTGTTCCCACAAAGTTTGGAGCCGGAAATTGTCCAAAATGTCTTGGTATGCTGACGCCTTAATGCCCCATACATACGAGCAGATTTTCCGACAACAAATGTTGGATGTGAGCTTGTTGAAAGTCCAACCATGTGTATGCTCCATCGAACATTTGTTTTCGGACTTTCCGCCAACAAATGTTGGCTAGCGGGTTCTCAAATTTTCTGCCAACAAATTTTTGTTGTCGGACTTTCCGATCGTGTGTACACAAGTCCGTCGCACATAAGTCCACGCATGCTCGGAATCAAGTGCTCGGTCTTGTAAAACTAGCATTCATAATGGAGATATCACATCACTATTGAACTTCCTTTTTATTGGCTCGCATCTACGTCTTGTATGTCACTATGTTCGTAATTTTTGGCCAACATTTGTGTGACCGTGTGTATGTAAGATAAGTTGGAGCCAACAACCTTCTAACAAAATTCCACAGTTGTGTTGGAAAGTCTGATTGTGTTTATGAGGCATAATAGTTCCCTTCACTGGAACTAAGGGGCCAAGCCCAACCCCTGAAAAACAACCCCCCACACAATAATCCCCTCTCCACCAAATGATTTGGAGGGGTGGCCCAATACTTTTGGCAATATAGTGTGGATGAGCAAGTTTGTGGTGGAGGAACTTGACTGGCCTGCACAGAGTCCCGACCTCAACCCGATAGAACACCTTTGGGATGAATTAGAGCGGAGACTGCAACCTTCTTGTTCAACATCAGTGCCTGACCTCACAAATGCGCACCTGAAAGAATGGTCAAACTTTCTGATAGACACACTACTAAACGCTGTGATGCGCCTTCCCAGAAGAGTTGAAGCTGTTATAGCTGCAAAGGGTGGGCCAACTCAATATTGAACCCTACGGACTAAGACTGGGATGCCATTAAAGTTCATGTGTGTGTAAAGGCAGGCGTCCCCATTGATTAGACAATATAGTGTATATGTACTGTAGGTTAAACATGGAATAAACAATGATGGATGACCATTTCTTTTCTCTGGGTTCAAACTATTTAAGAGAAAATTGTGGGTTCTACTTTTTTCATGAAAGGGTATCAACAGACTTCCTTAGGAGTCCAAAGTCTCTATTGTTCATCTAGTTACAACAAGCCAAGCCATGAAATGCGTGGCCTCCAAAACGGGTTGGTGTCTTTTTCCCTGTTTGTTGTAACCAGCTGAAAAATAAAGACTTTGGACTTCTAAGGATTTCTCATTTGGTGCACTCTTTGACTTATTACACCTACTGAGCAACAGGGCTGCCCATAGCTATGTTTATGTCCCTGGTTAGGCAGAAATGCAATTTGTGATGTAAAACTTTTTAATAATTAACTTTTTTTTTTCATATTCTAGAATTGTTTTCTCCTCCAAGCCTTATTGTGAATTCAAACCCTATTACACAAGGGAGTTCTTTGGTCCTAACATGTTACACAACAGAAAACCCGAACAGGCAAATTTCAAACTTGGAGTATACATTCTATAAAGATGGAAAAACAATGCAAGGAGCTAGATCCTCCACTAAATACCGAACTGACCAAGTCAACGAGGATGATTCTGGGGAGTATTCCTGTGAAATTACCGTTCCCTTTATCAAAGTGGTCAAGAGGAGCAATACAACATATATTCTGGTTCAAGGTGTGCAGGAAATAGTTTCCATTTTTATTGTTTCTCTAATCTCCAAGATGGAAATCTTACGATAACCTTTTCTTATAACAGTTATTATTATATGGTGGTTAAAGTGGTTGTAAAATTACCATATGTAAAATAAATTTTCATATATACACATTTAGGACTACCACAAAAACATTGTTATTCTTTCTAACTTGCCCTCATTGAACTGCCCAGTTCTAAAGTGCAGGTCATGTGATCGTTATAGCTTCCCGAGCGATTCATTGACCTGTTAGCGGGTGTGTGTACAGACTTGGGGCATACGTCATTGCCGGGAATGACGTTGTCGCTGTTCTGTTTCAAGGGGAGGGGAGGAGCGGCTGGAGTCAGGAGCGATGGGTGGGCAGGATCGTCTGGAGGTGGCAGGGAGGAACGGCTGGAAGCAGGATGGATAGGCAGGGAGGAATGGCTTGATACAAGAAGGATGGGTAGGGAGGAGAGGCAGGAGGGATGGGCGGGGAGGAGCAGCTGAAGGCGGGACAGATGGATGGGGAGGAACAGCTGGAGGCAGAATGGATAAGCAGGGAGGAATGGCTTGATGCGAGAAGGATGGGTGGGAAGGAGAGGCTGGAGGCAGGAGGGATGTGTGGGGAGGAGCGGCTGGAGGAGGAACAGAATACTTTGTGTTTTCTCAATAAATGCAAAAAGTTCTCTGAATGGACGAGGTGGAGACCTTCACATTACTTCACCGCCTCTCCACCTTGTCCAATCAGAGGAGGCTTTGTATTCAGCCTCCTGTGTTCTTTATACATATATTTAGCTCGGCATGGGACTCAGAAGCTATTGGAAATCACTGGAGTAACAGTGCCCACCACAGTGATTTCCAGCTTCCACAAGGATCCCACAGATAAGGCACATACATACTTACCTTGGTCTAAGCTGGACCAATGTAACTATGCAACAATTGTCATACCTAAACTCTACCTATGCATGAAGTTAAAAAAAACTGTATGGAGCAGCCCCTCCATAACTTACCTGAGCCCTGTTGCGATCCAGCAATGTGCACGAAAGCCACAGCTCTCCGGGGACTCTCCCTCTTCATTGGCTGAGACAGCAGTGGAAGCCATTGGCTCCCACTGCTGTCAATCACAGCCAGGGAGCCAATGAAGAGAGAGAGGGGGTGGGCTGAGCCGTGGCTCTTTGTGTGAATGGACACTCAGAGCATCAGCTTGGGAGCGAGCCTGCTCGGGTGTCCCTATAGCAAGCTGTTTTCTTTTTGGGGCACTTGAAATGAGGGAGGGGCCAGAAGCACCAGGGGACCAGAGAAACCACTGCACAGCGCAGGTAAGTATAACATGTTTATTATATTTAAAAAAACAAGCCTTTAATACCACTTTAAAGCTTACATGGGATCTTCGGTACTAGGTTTAGATATACTCCAAAATAGACTTGTTTGAACATTCAAGATACTAAGACACCCCCCCACCACCACCACCTAGTGACTTCCAAATTACTTAAGAAAAACATCTATGGACAGAGCTGTTGGTTTGTGTCCCCATAAGATTCAAGGCTCTTAGCTTTCTCAGGAGAACCATGGTTAGGCCAATCCTAAGACCCACCACCACCTAGGGACTTTCAAATGACTTAAGAAAAACATCTATGGACAGAGCTGTTGGTTTGTGTCCCCATAAGATTCAAGGTCCTTAGCTTTCTCAGGAGAACCATGGTTAGGCCAATTGAGGTCACTAGCAGCAGAGTGGGTAGAATTTGGTGCGGTATTTTTACCCCAAAGTAAAACAAAATCTAATTGTAACTTAATTCTTCTTATGTTAGCGAGGGTGGAAGGTTTAAAGATAAGCTGAGCTTATATTGGACTTTACACATGGGTTTTTTTCTGCATAGTAACATTGGTGTCACTTGAACCAACGTAAATATGTACTGTATGTGCCATACCTGGTCGATCCCCGTGGAATCCGAAAATCTCAGAATTCCATCAATCTCAGAATTTTCTCAATGAATGCCAGGCATTCTTTGATTTGATGAGGTGGGGTTTGTAATGTCCCCTCCCCACCTCTCCAACTTATTCAATCAGAGAACACCCTCATTCATTGAGAAAATGTAAAAGAGGTTCTGTAAATGGCGCTGTGTCAAGCGATTAAACTCTCGTGTTCATAATACAGCAGAGCAGCTGCTCAGCACAGGATCCCAGAAGCTAGCGGTGATCTCTGTTGTAGAGGTGTCTACTGCATTAATTTCCAGCTTTCACAGGGATTGCACTGGTATGGCACATTCATACTTACATTGGTCCAAGCTGGACCAATGTAACTGCAAAAAAGCCATACCTAAGCATCATAAAAAAATTTTTTGTTACCTAATGAAATTTCAAGGGAATGGTATTGCCCAGACAAAATATAGGCCTCATATAGGTAGACCTCAAATGCATTTTATTTTACGTAGACCTCAAAGGCATTTTATTTTACTTAGACCTCAAAGGCCTCTTTTATAAAGAAAAACCCGACACTAACCAATAAACACAATCCCTGCCTAAACATTTACTAGTAAATACAATAGTCTTCCTTGGCTGGTAGGATTTGGTGGAGGTTCTCTGACATTAGGTATCCTTTCTTTCTAACAGTGCCAGTAATTAGTGCAAAAATAACAATGGACCCCCAAGTACCGGACATGACATCTGGGCTTAACGTGACTTTCAAATGTTCTGTGCAGCGTGGCACTACTCCCTCATACGTATGGCTCCACAATGGCAAGGACGTGGGTCAGAACTGTGTTCTATATGACATAACTCATGATGGAAAAGTGCTGTTCATAAACTCGACACATCTCCACCATTCTGGAACCTATCAATGCCAGGCCAAGAACAGCTTCTCCGTCTCCAAGAGTAATATCCTGAGGATTAATGTTACAGGTAAGATGTTGTAATACTTGTGGAAAAGCCTTTTTTTTATTTTTATTTTGACAAAACATTGTGTTTTGCTCCTAAATATAATACTTGGAAATGTTAAGCTTTTCATGGCCAGTGGTCACTGAAGCCTAAATTCCCACACCAAATATACTTAATGATACTATAATTAGTTTCCTACCAAAATCATTTTTACTTTTTTTTTTTTTGTTTGACCATTCTTCCAGAAGCACATTTGTGAGGTCAGGCACTAATGTTGGACAAGAAGGTCTGGCTCTCAGTCTCCGCTCTAGTTCATCCCAAAGGTGTTCTATTGGGTTTAGGTCAGGGTTTACTGTGCAGGCCAGTCAAGTTCCTCCTCCACCCCAAACTCCCACACCATAATCCCCCCTCCATCAAATGATTTTGACCACTGCACAAAGCAAGGTCCATAAAGACATGAATGAATGAGTTTGGGGTGGAGGAACTTGACTGGACTGCACAGAGTCCTGACCTAAACCCAATAGAACACCTTTGGGATGAACTAGAGCGGAGACTGAGAGCCAGACCTTCTTGTCCAACATTAGTTTACCTCAACCTGATAAAACACCTTTGGGATGAATTAGAGCGGAGACTGCGAGCCAGGCCTTCCTGTCCAACATCAGTGCCTGACCTCACAAATGGGCTTCTGAAAGAATGGTCAAACATTCCCATAGACACACTCCTAAACCTTGTGGACGGCCTTCCCAGAAGAGTTGAAGCTGTTATAGCTGCAATGGGGGGGCCAACTCAATATTGAACCCTCCGGACTAAGACTGGGATGTCATTAAAGTTAATGTGCGTGTAAAGGCAAGCGTCCCAATACTTTTGGTAATATAGTGTGTATATACTGTATATATTTTTTTCATGAGATCACTGCCAGCGTCTATAGCCACCAGCAGTGACCACTGTGTTCTTCCGGCAGGGAAGACTCCCCATCAGTAGCAGTAGATAATGTTTTAATTTCATTATGTTTTGGGTGCCACAAGTTTTTGAATGCAGGGGGCATAGAATAATGTATGTCTAATACTTTTCTCTTGTAGAACCTGTGATCACTGCAGCCCCCTCTGAGAGTGTGAAATGTCCCAGAACAGGTAGGATCTGGTGTTCAGCAGCAGTTTTTGTTTTCTTTGGTTGTGGGTAATGGTTGGACACAGACAACAACTCAGTTTTGCAGTCTCCGATTTGGGGAGTTTGACTGATTTAAAATATAACTAAAGGCAGAACATATTTTTAGGTTTGGATAGAGGGGAGATGGATTAGAACACTTGTTGGTTTTTATCGCTGTCTGTGTCCCCGTCAAGGAGATTCCCCCTCTCTATTTGTCCTGTTTACCATTATCATCGAAAGTGAAAGAAAATCCCAAATTATGGGTTGTCCCTCAGAAAAGTAAGAGGAGACCCTCATGGGAAGAGGAGACATCTTCCCATGAGGACACCCTATGAGTGCTATCCCATGAGCTCTCGTGACCTAGGAGGCCCAAAGAAATTCCCTTCATTTGCAGGGATTTCCTCTCACTTCCTGTTTTATCTTTAGGACAGGAAGTGAAGGGGAAACCTCTCCAATGGGACACAGATGGCTAACAAAAAAAATTGTCAGGGGTTCTTCTAAAGTTTTTTCCCATAGTTCTACATTAAATATTCATAGTTCTCCTAGCTGTGAGAATGGGTTGAGTAACAAATAATATTCAGTTCTGAACACAGGACTTTGAAAACTTGTTGCTTATATTTGTGTTCTTCTGGAGTATTTTTTTCCCCATGAACTCGTTTTTTTTTTTACATGCTTAATGAAGGGACCCTGAGTGGCCCCCCAAAACATTGCACCTTTAGCAGGCTGAGGTCATAAAGAAGAGGCAAAAATCCAAAGGCAGATCGGGAGGCAAGCTTGGGCATAAAGTGGTTGTAAGGGCTCAAGCTTTTTTTACCTTCATGCATTCTATGCAAATCTTCTGATTTTTGTTCTTATTTTCAGATTTCTGTTCTTTTGAATTATCGTTCTTATTTTTGGATTTTAGAATTTTGGAATTTTACAATTTTCTAAATTTCTGAATTTTAGAATTTAGAATTTCCAAATTTTTAGAATTTCCAAATTTTCAGAATTTCCAAATTTTCAAATTTATGAATTGAATTGAAAAAGATTTGGTAAACAGTTTTTTGTTAATTCGGATATTGCTAAATGAACTAATTTGTCGAAATTCATTAAAAAACTAATTCAGAAACGAAAAAAATTGCACGTCTAATAGACAAGAGAATATCTCTCCAGAGACAAAAGATGAGGAGCCATTAGTACATGTTCTATAAGTAACTAGTTACTATTTCTGGTGAAACTTGCTCAAAGGCCTGAAGTAATGCAAGCATTGGTAAGAAGATAGAATAACCAGATCTGCAACAAATAATATGTTCTCCAGGCAATGTAAGTACTAATTATATTGTTAGAAAGTTTCTTTAATCTAATATCTAATATACATAAATTAACAAATATTAACACATTTATGAATGGAATAGATCTTTACAGAATAATTTAGTTATTTATATATATATATATATATATATATATATATATATATATATATATATATATATATATATATATATATATATAATACATTTATATATTTATATCTTTTAGTTATGGAAAAAGTGAAATTATATAGACTCTTATACTTGTACAGGTATACATATTGTTAATAGGTTCATAAACATTCCTATGGAGAACCAAACTTGTGTTAGTAATTATTGATCTTGAGTTGGTTTCCCCCACCTTCCCCCATCACATGAGAAGGAAGGATTCACATTTCTTAAGATGTAAAAGTTTATGTTTTAGTTAAGATTAGAATTTTTTTATACTACAATATTTCTTAATTAGGATATTAATAAGAACATTGGGTTTTCAATGAATATATAAATATATATATATATATATATATAAAGTATATGTAGTATTTGATTTAGATGTTAAAGGAAACTTATATTGTATACATTAAATGGTTTAACACATTGTTCTTACCCACTCTTCAGGAATGCCAATGCATAGAGACTAAGCAATTCCCACCAATACGTGAGGTGGTTAAAGCCCACGGTTTTCTGTAGAACTGCAAGACAATTGAGAACCTTAAACCAGCCTTTTTAGGAAGGAGTGGTCAGATTTTTGGAGTAAAAGCTAGTAACAGAAGGACCGTTGGGCAGTTTTTGCTTGAGACACACCACGAAACATTGATGTTATTTTTACACACACACACACACACACAAAGATACACATCTGATTCAATCTTCATCTTAAGAATATAATACACTATTGATGTTATTTTTACATTCTACATTTTGATATTGTTCTTGTAATATTTTGTTATTTTATTATTAAATCAATTTTTGCGTTTTTACACAAGAACTGAACGGATTTTCTTGGAACTTTCCTCATCAATATAATTTACAGAATATTATTACCATAAAAACTGTATTTAATATACAGTATATCACTGTAGGATAGCTCTAAATGCCCTGGTCCTCACACAACATAAGTAGGCAGATTATGGGCAACCCTAAAGACTTTCTGTCTGAAAATTTCAAAAACAGAAAGGGCCCAAACCATTTACTTACATCATATAGTTCTGATAAGCGTGACCAAGGAGCATTGACTTTGCCAAAAGGTCAAATGCTCTAGAGCTGATTGCCGTATAGTGTTAACAATGTGCTGGCTTTAATCTCTAAACCAGAATGCCATCCTTTTCATTTTATCACCAGTAGTGTGCCATCATTCAACTGGAAGGATGGGAAAAAATTATACAAAAAAATAAATATATATAAAGTGCTTTTTGATACCTCATGAACCCTGACATATTCCTTTTTTTTTCTTTTTTTAGAATCCTCTAATCCATATGTAGTTCCAGCGCTCATCGTGGTGGCATTGGTAGTTATCCTTGCTTTAGCCATAATCTACCGATATCGACGTAGGCTACCTATACTAAAGTTCAAGTATTATCAAGAGCCGCTCAGTGGTAAGCAAATAATAATTAGTAATTTTGGTTTGATGATTGTAATTCCTATGGCCACTTATTGAAGTCCCCAATTTATACACAATAGTGCAAAAGTTGTGGAGACCAATAGAAAATGGGATCAGGAAGTCTTGAGGATTCAATATTCAATAACTATTTTGATGACTTAGTGAATGTTGTTCAAAATTACTTCTACATTTTCATTTGCATTTAACATTTGGTTTTGGAACAAAAAATGAACAAAAAAAACATGTACACTGTTAGAAATTCCTTTGAAGAAACAATTTTCCATCCTGCTCGTTCTAGGTAGATGTAGTATTTTGTCCCTTGTTTCTAAGTGCTTTATAACTGTAGTTATAAGTACTGACCTGCCCTCCTCCTGCCGTAGCTGCTCTGACAACAGCTTTGAAGAAGATGGTGATTCATAGCTACAGCTTGTTTTTGAACTTTCTCAGGACAAGCAATGGCAAGAAGAATGCAGAAGGGGATGTGTCAGCCTTGCATTCTTCTTGCCATTGCTTGTCTCAGGAAAGTGCTTACAACAGAAACAAGTTGTAGCCATGAATCAGCCGTCTCCTTCATAGCTGTTGTCGGAGAAGCCACAGCAAGAAGGAGGGAGCAGGTAGGCACCTATGCTTAAAAGGTTTTTGGTAATAACCCAGCCAAAGCGGGGTTATCCTGGCTCATTAGGTTAAATGTTGGGCTACCAACCCATTTATTTTTTTATGAAGCCCAAGAGAGCATTTTAATGGGCCATAGCCGTGGTTGCCAACCTTTCGGACTTCACTGACCACTAAACTCACAATTTTGAATCCCACGGACCACTAACATTAATTTTACATACCTCATACACACAATACTCCAGCTCTCTGCCCTCTACCCCTGGATCCCACTGATGCCTCCTAAACAAAATGCCCTGGCTTTCTGCCCTCCCCCTGACACTCTGCATCACACTGCTACCTTACACAGACTCATCATTGGATCTCACCTCTTTATCCAGCCATGAGCTCGAGCTCCACTCCCACAGTCTGTGATCAGCGCTGCCATTGGAAGTCCCCCTCCTTCTTCACCTCCTGCTCTCTGCACTACTCCCGGCGCCTCTCTCTGAGTTACCAGGAGCCAAAACTACAAGGGTGGCATCGGGTATCAATGCTGTCAGCGTGCATTGAGAACAACACTGGAAACAACATTGGGCAGTATACATCTGCCACAATGTTAATTTGTGGCAGAACTCCCGGGACCACCAACATTTTCTCATGGACCATCAGTGGTCCATAGACCACTGGTTGGCGACCATTGGACTATAGCACCATGGTAAATAAATAGCTCAAAATTGATTATCTGTATATGCAATCAGAACATTGCAAGTATTCGTAGAAGGTTGTGTTGGGATGGAGCATTGAAACAGAAAATGAAACCCCTGAACACAAAGGGTTGCATGCATAGAAAATTGCATAGCAATTTGCCGAGTGAAAGTACTGTATATTCATTCTGTGCGAATGGGGCAAAAATTCATTGATTTAAAATATAGAATACTGCATTTGGCCACTAGATGGCGATAAGTATATTAGGAAATTCCTTTGATATTTATCACCATCTAGTGGTCAAATGCAAGATTTTATGTTTTGAGTCAATGAAAAACATTCGACCAGCACAGAAACTAGCCTAGTAACATTTGTTTTTTTGCCTTATTCACACTTCACTGGGAACATTGCTATGTTTATTTTTTATAAATACCCCCCAATGTATTTCTTCAACTGTCCCATATCCAGCTACAATATTGTTAGTGTGCTATAATTGTTCTGGTCTATTTTCAGTATCGGGAAGGCTGGATGAAGATAGTCTTATGAGTTTGGAAAATGTTGACAACTTTGAAAGGTTGGTTGGACTTGGAATTGATTACACTTTATTTTCTAGCAATATATCACACAGAACTGTCACGTAGTGTGTGAGTCAGCGCTTACTGGCAGCTATAAGGTGGATCATAAGGGATCAATAACAGGGAGAGGGGGAAAACAACAAGATATACCCAAAATGAATGAATAAGAATTAGGCTATACAGTTCATAGTAGTAAGGGATATCAAGAAGAAGTCCAAAGGATGGATGGATCCACAGGTGGATGGAGATTGCACACACAGTCACTGGCAGCTCCTCAGCAGGAAATGGGAGTTCCCTCAGACAAACTAAAACAGCAGAAAGAGGGTGCCTGGGTCAGTGTGGTAGTAAAAGCAAGTAACACTTTATTCAGATACACTTACATAAAAGTATCTTGCAAGCTGCACGCAGGGTGGATGTGGATCACCAATCAAGCAGTCAGCCGTCACAAGGGATGAGAAGATCACTGTGGGGATAAGCTCAAACCGGCCATATGGAGGTGTATAACCAGCAGCGTCTCCAGCTCTCACACCTGCTTTCACAGAGCTAGCAAGAGACGAAATCAGGAATCAGCACTCACCAAACTTCTACTAACACGAAATTAGCAGAAGGAGCCCAAAGGGTGGCGCTAAAGAGCTGAAAAACAACGTTCGTTTTTTTTGGCCAACAATTGTGTGGCCGTGTGTATGCAAGACCTGCTTGGGCCAACGCCCTTCGGACAAAATTCTACGGTTTTGTTGGTGAACAATCCGATCGTATTTACAAGGCTTTAGTGTATTTGAATAAAGTGTTACTTGCTTTTACTATCACACTGACCCAGGCACACTTTATTTCCTGGTTTATAATGAAACAGCTAAATCTGATGTTTTTTAATTCCAAAAACATAATTTCCAAAAAAGTAATTCTCAATACTTCTCTTTTCTTTAGCAGGTTTTCCAATTCCACCCATTGAGACATAATGAGCCACAAAACACCAGACACTCTGTGAAGGTCTGAAGATACAGCTCTAAAGCTCTAAAGATGTGAATGTTACTTGAATGACTGTCTTGAAAATGCTACAAGATTACACATTGCTCAATGTAACTCAAAATTATTATTTAACATTTTAATGAAGTCTAATTTTTTATTAAAACTGACCCAAGGATCTATAAAAAGAGGATCCTATTAAAAACTAGATTTCCTTTCTGCTTGTACAGGACTGGAGAACGTATAGTCTGCTGCTTTGTTAGTCCGTTTGGAAATTGTGTCTGTTGTCTATTGTGCCAAGTTCCACATTGTTGAAGATTAATCCATGATTAGAGAATCCCTGTATGTTTGACATAATAAAGAAAAAAAATCAAGAAGACCCAAAACACCCAGAGACCATTTACCAATACAGTACAAAGTAGTTGAACACCTAATGGGCTTTTAGTGTACTGGCCAAAAAATGATATCAGTTTTCCAACAATATATTTAATGATCTCCTCCAATGTATAAATGAACCCCGTTCCTGTCTCTAGGTGGTAGAACAATGCACCCCTGCACAATGCCCTCTTAAACAACCACAAGTCGATACTTTGTCTATCCTCCCAAACACAGTGATTCCCAATCATGTGATCACTAGGTGAACACTTCATACACTCCAAAAAAAAAAAATGGTTTTAGCTTGTAGAAGCCAAAGTAGCGTGTATATGGCTGTATGACTCAGTTTAATACTGTAAGTGTTTGATACAATTATTGTAATTAAAAAAAAAGTAAGGAAAAAATATATATCCTCTTTTACATTTTTTATTATTTTCTTAAAATTTCTACCACTATTATTAGTACTAAATTACTATGATGTAAAAAAAAATCAGTGTATGTGTATGTATATATATATATATATATATATATATATATACTATATTGGCAAACATGCTGGGACGCCTGCCTCTACACGCACATGAACTTTAATGTCATGTTGGTCTTAGTCTGTAGGGTTCAATATTGAGTTGGCCCACCCTTTGCAGCTATAACAGCTTCAGCTCTTCTGGGAAGGCTGTCCACAAGGTGTGTCTATAGGAATGTTTGACCATTCTTTCAGAAGCATACCACAGGTCCTGCGCAGCGCAGCC
Source organism: Lithobates sylvaticus (assembly GCA_028564925.1). NCBI lineage: Eukaryota > Metazoa > Chordata > Amphibia > Anura > Ranidae > Lithobates > Lithobates sylvaticus. Next base: position 1,870,401 of record CM053038.1, read on the forward strand.
ACCCTGTAGCAGTAAAACTGCTATGAGGCGGTTGGCAAGTGGTTAATACACTGAATTGTGTCCTCTCCCCTCCCTGCCAAGTTAATGACCCTAAATGGGACATTGGTGCTGCAACCAGGCTCTTGCGCTGCGCAGGATCGCAGTCTCCGCTCTAATTCATCCTAAAGGTGTTCTGTCAGGTTGAGGTCAGGAATCTGTGCAGGAATCCTCCACCCCAAACTCACTCATCCGTGTCTTTATGGACCTTGCTTTGTGCACAGGTCCAAGTCATTTGATGGAGGGGTTATTATGGTGTGGTGGTTGTTTTTCCAGGGTTCGGCTTGGGCCCTTAGTTCCAGTGAAGGGAACTCTTAAGGTGTCAGTATACAAAGACATTTTGGCCAATTTTCATGTTCCCAACTTCTCGTCCAACACCAGTGCCTGACCCCACAAATGTGCTTCCGGAAGAATGGTCAAACATTCCCATAGATACACTCCTAAACCTTGTGGACAGCCTTCCCAGAAGAGGTGAAGCTGTTATAGCTGCAAAGGGTAGGCCAACTTGAACACTATGGACTAAGACTGGGATGACATTAAAGTTCTTGTGCGTGTAGGGGTAGCTTGGCATAATATGTGTGATTCTCAGCCAAGCTCCCCCTTACTAGGGTAGGGTATTGGACTTTCTACAATAAAGTGTACAAATAAAGGCAAGAAACTTTTGGGCGCGCTGTGACTCATATACACACTATATTGCCAAAAGTATTGGTACGCCTGCCTTCACATGCACAATAACTTTAATGGCATCCCAGTCATAATTTTATGTTCATTAAAAATGATCCAAAATAAAATATATTATTGAATGCACCTAATTAACAAAACAATTCACTGACTTTTGCTCATAATTTGGTTCATAATTTGGTCTCTAAAATGTTCTTTATTTTACAATATTATCACAGATTATCAACTCATTTCACTTTTGTTTGTCGATTGAACTTGAACCAATTAATTTTATTTCAATACCTGATTATAAAAGCATGGTGTACAATGGATGGACATCATGTAAAAGAATATCTGCCGTGCTTCACTTAGCTCCTCTTACCATATTATTTAATTGCCATGTCAAGTTGACTGCATAAAGCAATGTTTCCACCCAAGAACCAACAAAAGAGGAAGGGACTTCCTGTATCCTTGTGAGCAAGCCAGGAGTGGTGAAACATGTCAAGGAAGGTTGGTTGCCTCATTTGGCTATCTTCCACAGCACAGGTACATTGCAATGTAGAAGTAAAATTTAAAAGTTGGCTTCCAATGCTTGCGCTGTGGTAACTAGCTTTTTTTTGGGTACGGCTTCCACACTTCTCTTCAGAAATAACTTAGTTGCATCTTGCTTCAGTAATTTTGGACTGGAGACTGGGATCAACCATGCAACAAATGAAAGTCACAAAAAAAGTCAGCGTTCCTATCTCTATACTCCAGATAAATGTCCCAGCAAGCATTTCAGCCAAGACATCAGTATGACAGCCAGGCAAGTAACATTTAGAAAAGGAGGTCCACCATAATACCTATATCCTTAAGCATTTTATTAGCCTTCCTGCTTGGAGGACTCCTCTCACTAAATTCCACACCTATATTGAAAAATTATTTATTATTTCCCAAAAGATAACCCACAAAATGTAAAAGCCATGTATTTAAAGGAACAAAGCAGCCATTGACCGAGAAAAGCTTTCACAGAGATCTTCTTTTCTATTGGGTTTGTTGCTCATCAAGAAGTGAGGACCTCAAAAGAACTTCCAATGTCATGAAGATAAAGTGCCAGAGTCAACTTCATCTGTTCTAGGTCTTAAACTTTGTTCATAGACATCTGAATACTTCAGTGTAGCGTATGTAACAGTCAACTCGTCCTGTAAGAGAATTGCAACACAATTTAAATTTGTGGCATGGGAAAATGGATAAATGGCCTTGGGGCAATGCCCCCTAGGCCAGTACTAATAGGATATATAGGGTTGGTGTCCCTGAGTGTAGATACTCCTCTGTTCAGATCTCAAACATAGATGGACCGAAAGTCAGTTTTTACCACCGTCCACCCACTCCCTCTTATGCCCCGTACACACGGTCGGAACTTCCGACAACAAATGTTTGATGGGAGCTTGTTGTTGGAAATTCCCGACCGTGTGTAGGCTCCATGGGTAGGGTATTGGACTTTCTACAATAAAGTGTACAAATAAAGGCAAGAAACTTTTGGGCGCGCTGTGACTCATATACACACTATATTGCCAAAAGTATTGGTACGCCTGCCTTCACATGCACAATAACTTTAATGGCATCCCAGTCATAATTTTATGTTCATTAAAAATGATCCAAAATAAAATATATTATTGAATGCACCTAATTAACAAAACAATTCACTCACTTTTGCTCATAATTTGGTCTCTAAAATGTTCTTTATTTTACAATATTATCACAGATTATCAACTCATTTCACTTTTGTTTGTCGATTGAACTTGAACCAATTAATTTTATTTCAATACCTGATTATAAAAGCATGGTGTACAATGGATGGACATCATGTAAAAGAATATCTGCCGTGCTTCACTTAGCTCCTCTTACCATATTATTTAATTGTCATGTCAAGTTGACTGCATAAAGCAATGTTTCCACCCAAGAACCAACAAAAGAGGAAGGGACTTCCCGTATCCTTGTGAGCAAGCCAGGAGTGGTGAAACATGTCAAGGAAGGTTGGTTGCCTCATTTGGCTATCTTCCACAGCACAGGTACATTGCAATGTAGAAGTAAAATTTAAAAGTTGGCTTCCAATGCTTGCGCTGTGGTAACTAACTTTTTTTTGGGTACGGCTTCCACACTTCTCTTCAGAAATAACTTAGTTGCATCTTGCTTCAGTAATTTTGGACTGGAGACTGGGATCAACCATGCAGCAAATAAAAGTCACAAAAAAAGTCAGCGTTCCTATCTCTATACTCCAGATAAATGTCCCAGCAAGCATTTCAGCAGGGACATCAGTATGACAGCCAGGCAAGTAACATTTAGAAAAGGAGGTCCACCATAATACCTATATCCTTAAGCATTTTATTAGCCTTCCTGCTTGGAGGACTCCTCTCACTAAATTCCACACCTATATTGAAAAATTATTTATTATTTCCCAAAAGATAACCCACAAAATGTAAAAGCCATGTATTTAAAGGAACAAAGCAGCCATTGACCGAGAAAAGCTTTCACAGAGATCTTCTTTTCTATTGGGTTTGTTGCTCATCAAGAAGTGAGGACCTCAAAAGAACTTCCAATGTCATGAAGATAAAGTGCCAGAGTCAACTTCATCTGTTCTAGGTCTTAAACTTTGTTCATAGACATCTGAATACTTCAGTGTAGCGTATGTAACAGTCAACTCGTCCTGTAAGAGAATTGCAACACAATTTAAATTTGTGGCATGGGAAAATGGATAAATGGCCTTGGGGCAATGCCCCCTAGGCCAGTACTAATAGGATATATAGGGTTGGTGTCCCTGAGTGTAGATACTCCTCTGTTCAGATCTCAAACATAGATGGACCGAAAGTCAGTTTTTACCACCGTCCACCCACTCCCTCTTATGCCCGTACACACGGTCGGAACTTCCGACAACAAATGTTTGATGGGAGCTTGTTGTTGGAAATTCCCGACCGTGTGTAGGCTCCATCGGACATTTTCCGTCGGAATTTCCGACAAACAAAATTTGAGATCTTGATCTCAAATTTTCCGACAATAAAATTTGTCGTCGTAAATTACAATCGTATGTACACAATTCAGACACACAAAATTCCATGCATGCTCCTAATCAAGCAGAAGAGCTGCACTGGCTATTGAACTTAATTTTTCTCGGCTCGTCGTACGTGTTGTATGTCACCGCGTTCTTGACATTTGGAATTTATGACAACATTTGTGTGACCGTGTGTATGCAAGACAAGTTTGAGCTAACATCCGTCGGAAAAAAAACATGGATTTTGTTGTCGGAATGTGTAATCGTGTGCACGTGGCATTAGGCTGCAAAGGCAGTGGACAGCATGGCAGGCCTAGCTAGAAATGCTAGGAGATAGACATGTGCAATTCTTTTCATTCCAAAGTCTTTTATTTACGAATTTCAACAAATTTGCTAATTCAGAAACCCGTAAATTCTAATAGTGGAAAATTCATAAATTAGAAAATTTGTAGATTCGTAAGTTCAAAATTAGAAAATCCAAAAACCTGAAAATTCTAAAATCTGAAATAATCACTAACTATTAAGTTATAGGTATTGGAATTCCCTTTCAAATTTGGCTGTTAGTGAACGTAACGAATACGAATTTATCCAAAGTTACAAATGATTCGAAATAAAGAATGCCGCATCTAAACGAATGGAACATAACTAATTAATAATAATAAATAACAATAATCATAAACCTTTTTATTTTTATTTATTATTAATTTGTTCGGTTGCATTTGTATAGATGCAGCATCTGTTATTTCAGATAATTCATAACTTTGGATAAATTTGTATTTGTTACGTTCACTAACAGACAAATTTAAAATGAAAATCCAATACCTATAATTTAATACAGTAGTCAGTTATTATTAGTTGTAAGGATGGGCAACCGTATTAAGGTAAAATCTAAATTAATACCAATCTACTGTGTCAAGGTGATATAGTAAATTGCACAACTAGGCAATCCAAAAACAACCACTGAAAAATAAACAATAAAAGTGCTCCTGTAAGGACGGACGGATCGTCCACTGTGTATGTGATGCTTCCAAAGAAAATAATATATGTATTTGCAGAAACCAAACAACGTTGCCTACAAACTGAATAATTAATATTATAATAGTGTGCTAAAATTTTGTGCTAAAGTTGTAAACACCGATTTTACCACTTCTATGGCTGCCCCAAATAGGGACATCTACACCAAAATATAGGCATTTGTTTTCTCACACAAAAAGATCAACTTAACCAGAATTTTTATTCTAATAAACTTATTTATTTTTAATTAACTTTTTAGTTATAGCAGCGCCCCAATTTTCTATAACCGTACCAGTTATTATTAGTTAGTTAGTTATTATTTAGAATTTTTTTCGGATTTTCGTTCTTTTGAATTTTCGGATTTTCTTTCTGAATTTACCAATTTTCTAATTTACACATTTATGAATTTTCAAATTTACGAATTGAGATCATAACGAATGACCCAAAAAAACAACAAACAAACAAACAAATGAAATGAAAACAAACAAATTTTTCGGCAGGGCACATGTCTACTATGCTTTATTTTACTTTATTTTACAAAATGCTTTATTTTACAAAATAAAGCACGGAGACATGCATGTATGGTGGAGTTTTCTTTGAATATTAAAAATGAATTAAATAGTGTTTTTGGTTTTTGGTGCTCGGATGCCAGGAAGATCCACTCAACGGGTCATGTTTTGGGAATTTCTCTTAGATAAAATAGCTGGCATAAATACTAAGCCATTAACATGGATTTAAAGCACTGCAAAGGTGAAAGAAATCCTAAAACCATGACCTACTAGGGTACTTGAGGACCGAGGCTGGGAACCACTGGCCTAGAGGGTATACAATTACAAAGCTGACCCTTCTCATTTTTGCAGAACCACAAATCTTCCTCATATCTTCACAATACACTTCCAAAAATCCTCTGTGCAGCTGTATAAATTGGTTTGGTTTGGGATTATTCTACTGCTTTCAAAAAGATGGCAAAATGCAGAGTACTTACCTTTTTAACTTTATTACCTACAGGAGATAAAATAAGAAAAAATATTAGATTTATTCCATCATAACACAAATGACCTACAATATCATCCAATCTAAAGATACCTGGGGGAACAATATAACATGTATACATGTTTTTTTTAACCACTTATAAAAATTCTGACACTTCTCTCCTACATGTAAAAATCATATTTTTTTTGCTATAAAACTACTACCCCCAAACATATATATATATATGAAACCCGTTATTTGCATTTTACTGCAACGTGGTCTTCCACATGATACCCCTACGCATTTCAACCCCTTCTAATTGTGGTCTTCTTCAAGACTAGATTTTAAAGCAACATCTGGCTACAGGACATGTTTTTTTCTTCTCCATCATCATTATTGGTAAATATACACTATTGTGTTTGGTTATATGTAATGCTAAAATATAAAATGATGACTAAAAGATATAAAAATATTTATTTTTCCCTGCATAGAATAAAAAAAATCCCCCTTGAAGAAGACCACAATTAGAAGGGTTGCAACGTGTAGGGGTATCACATGGAAGACCACGTTGCAGTAAAATGCAAATAACAGGTTTCATACAATATGTCGTTTCATTATGATTGATGGGTGTGCTATTTTCATGTAAATGCCAGAGCTCATTTTTTACAACTTTCATGAAATTGTCAATTGCTTCTTTGTCAACAATTTTGAATATTTTTTGGTTGCTAAAAAACCCCATGAGGGAATTCTTCCATTTTGTATAAGGTTCTGGGGTGTGCAGCACCAGCAGATCATATACATGTGTTTTTCCATTCTAGAGTTTAGTTTCACTTTAAGATGTCAGGGTTGCTCCAATGGGAGTGGGGGACCCAAGTCTGTTGTTGGGCTTGAACTTAGCATATATTAGTAGAACAATCACAATCATTTGATTTTGGCACCTGGACTGATTTCTTATTTTATTTTATTCTACTTACAGTATTTTCTTTCATCAATGGGAAATATGTTTAACATGAAAAACAATATTTGGTTGAGTTACGCGTTTAACCAAATAAAGAAACTTTTCTCAAAACCAATATACACATTGGTAATCCATAACTCTTTATTTCAGATTTGAATAATCTATTTTGAGACTAGCCCCACCCTTCTTCCTTTAGTCCCCCCCACCCCCATTTTATTTATTTTCTTCTTTCTCTACATCAAAGTTTCATCATCCTTGAAAGGGGGTCTCCTTATCTTCCTATTTAGTGTGAGTTGGGGGTGGAATGCCATTCACAAATTCATATTGTGTTCTCATTGGCATCATCCCACGTGTAAATACAGAAAGCGGGAGAAACCAAGTAAGAGCGGGACTTTAAATATGCCTCTGAGAACACATCACACAGCTAAAGTAAAAAAATTGAAATGTTATTAAATATACATTATTTATAAAAAAAAGCCCAAGGGCATTAAAAGATATAGATATGCATACCATACAGTACAGAGCATTACAATACATTTTGGTAAAGAAATTGAGGTTAGTGCATATGTTCATAAGTGAGATGGTAAATGCGTTTCATGGGAGGCCCTACTTCCTCAGGACCACATTAGCTTATACAGTATACAGCTCTGACTGAAAGTATATATATATATATATATATATATATATATATATAAACATATAATGTATATATATATATATATATATATATATATATATATATATATATATATATATATATATATATATATATAAATTGTTGATGTACACTTATTTGTATATGTTATATAGTTTTTTATATACATCTATATATATAGATATATATAGATATACAAATAAGTGTACATCAACAATAGGTATTAGACATGTGCACTGGCAAAAAATTTGTTCATTTTTTTTTCGTTTCATTCATTTTTTTTTTTCTCGTTTTTCGGGTCATTCGTTATGATAACAATTCGTAAATTCTTACATTCGTAAATTCGTACATGTGCACATTCGTAAACTTGTAAATTATAAGTACAAATTCGTAAATTAGAAAATTTGTACATTCGGAAATTCGTAAATTAGAAAATTTGGAAATTTGGAAATTTGGAAATTCGAAATTCAAAAATCCGAAAACCCAGAAATTTGAATCTGAAATAGTAACTATTAAATTATAGGTATTGTAATTTCCTTTCAAATTTGGCTGTCAGTGAACGTAACGAATACAAATTTATCCAGATTTACGAATTATCCGAAATAACGAATGCCGCATCTAAACAAATGGAACGGAACAAATTAATAATAAATAATAATGATAAAAAGGTTTTATTATTATTATTATTGTTATTTATTATTATTGTTAATTCATTGCGTTTCATTTTTTGTTTGGATACGGCATTCGTTATTTCGGATAATTCATAACTTCGGATAAATTTGTATTTGTTACGTTCACTAACAGCTGAATTTGAAAGGAAATTACAATACCTACAATTTAATAGTTAGTAATAGTTAAGTTATTATTAGTTAATTATTATTTCGGAATTTCTGAATTTCCAAATGTATGAATTTCTGAATGTACGAATTTACGAATGTACGAATATTCAGAAAAATTAGTTAAATGTTAATATTGTTAATATCCGAATTAACAAATTTGTCGAAATTCGTTAAAAAACTAATTTGGGACGAAACTAATTGCACATGTCTAATAGGTATTCAGTGTCATCATTAAAACAGAATTGAACCCATCCATTTACCAGTTTCAAAAAAGTTTCAGTTCCGGCACGTGACAGAAATATAACACTCCCATTGGTTGTGCTCTCAATCAAACTGTCAAACCATCCAATGGCCGGTGTCATAACTGATCACATGTGCAACATCATGGCAGATTAAACAGAGGCAAAGATGGCAGCTTCCCTGGCTGAAAATGATGGTGGAGGGTTTACTTACACTTTAAATGTCATTAGTAAATGTCACTATCCAATAGATTGATAAACCCCAATGGGTAAAACATTTGTATTGAATTAGTAATTAATTTATTAAATATAAAATATAAACCATTTCTGTAATAATAATTGTTAACTACCATCAAAAAACAGCAAGAAAGACTTAACAAGTCTCTAATGGTTGTTAAGCCTACAACCCACTATTGAACATATACACAAACCTCAATTTATTTACCAAAATGTATTGTGATGCTCTGCATGGTATACATATCTTTATCTTGTAATGCCCTTTGTTTTTTTTTTGTTTTTTAATATGTAAATTTAATAAAAAAAAAAAATTCTATATATATTTGTGTGCTGTGATCTCAGAGGCATACCGTATATACTCGAGTGTAAGCCGACCCGAATATAAGCCGAGACACCTAATTTTACCACAAAAAACTGGGAAAACCTATTGACTCGAGTATAAGCCTAGGGTGAGAAATGCACAGCTACTGTAAGTGGAAAAGAGGGTCAACAATGCCCATTTGCAGCCTCACTGTGCCCATTTGCAGACATAGGTCCCCCGAACTTCAAACTTGGTAGTTAAGGGTTCCTAGATGCCCCCTAGCTGCAGCCAAATTTGGGGTCTCTGGACCCAAAGGGTCCCGAAATGACATTGCTGCAGATGGACACAGTTGACTGACTTTGGGGCCCTGTATCTCGAGGCCAGTTGGTGCTAGGAACCCCATTTGGATATGTTGTAGTGCTAGTTCCACTGGGTTTGCACACCAAATCTGGGGTTCCTATCACCCAGTGGCCCCGAGATACGGGGCCCCAAATTCGAGTCGGAAAATGTCATTCTCTGCTGCAGAAAAGTGCTTGACTCAAGTATAAGCCAAGGGGGGCACTTTGAGCACAAAAAAAATTTCTGAAAAACTCTTGAGTAACTCTCGAGTATATACAGTATTTAAAGTCCTGCTCTTACTTGTTTTCTCCCCCTTTTTTGTATCTCCTTATCTTCCCCAATTCACTTGCTCCATAAACGTAAGCAAAGGAGATGGGACCAGTTCTGTACACTTACATCAGATACTGAAATATTGAATCAGTTTATAAGGCTAGGTTCACACCTAGGGGGTGCCCTTTTTATCTCGGTGAAGGTTCAAAACATATCTTTTTATTTCACATTGATGTTTACTAGTGAATGTATTCCCATCACAGAATATTCAACCTAAACTAACCTTGGGGCAGGTGACTTATATCCAGGTACGTGTAACAGATGTCTTGTGGATCCGGATCTGCATCAGTCACTAGAGAAAAAAAGAATCAAAGTCTTGTAATTTCATCAAAGTGCTTAAACATAAGGAAAATAATAGGCTCAATAAATGAAAGTATTAGTGCATAGAATGCTGTTATCCTCCATATTGTCTGTAACTACTTGGACAACTTAAAACCATAGAAGGATTTGTTTTTTTTCTAGTCCCCATGCACATAGGGCGGTGTTACAGCGTTTTTTACGAGCATCAGACATTTTTTTGCAGCTTAAAAACGCTGATCCTTGTTATTCTATAGCCTCACGTGACATAAAAGGGGGCGGGGTCTCCTGGTGATGTCACCGGAGGGCCACGCTCCATGGCTATATAGGAACCAGCAGAGAGCGGAGCTGGCACAACAACGGGAGATAGCGTGAAAAGAGGACTGGGTCGGAGGCAGAGAAGACTGCAATGGCGGAGAAGACCGGAGGAAGATGACCAGAGGAAGAAGACCGGTGGAAGAAGACCGGAGGATGAAGACCGGAGGAAGAAGATCAGAGGAAGAAGACCAGAGGAAGGAGACCAGAGGAAGAAGATTGCAGGGATATTTTTAATAAAGGACTTGTCAAAACCGTCTCTTGTTTTTATTTACACTACCCTGCCTTTTTTTAGGGTGAATGGGTAGGGGTACAATGTACACCATATTCATTCACATGAGGGGGCGGGATCTGGGGGCCCCCTTGTTAAAGGGGGTTTCCAGATTCTGATAAGCCCCCTGCCTGCAGGCCCCCACATATACCCCCTTTTTTTGGGAAGAGACCCTTGTCTCCATTAACATGAGGACAAGTTGCTTTAAGGTGGGAGCCCCCCTGCCCCAAAGCACCCACCCCCCTATGTTTAGGGCATGTGGCCTGGTATGGTCCAGGAGGGGGGTGCTCGCTCGTCTACCCTTTTCTTGACATGCCGGGCTGCATGCTCGGATAAGGGTCTGGTATGGATTTTGGGGGGGGGGCACGCCATATTTTTTTTAAGTTTGGCGTGGGGTTCCCTTTCAAGATCCATACCAGACTCATTGGTCAACTACCAAGGAAATAAAAATATATCTATTAAAATATGCTACCAGTTTTATCAGTGACAGTAATAACATTTGCAACTCAATGTGGGAAGTTTTAAAAATTCTCAAATTTGTAGAACGTTACAATTGTGTGGATGATTTTGAACGTCGTTGCAATGTGCTGAAGGCGAAAACGAAAGAGTCCGCAAGGACCTTTTATGACTAGCAGGACTAGAAATAACATTGTTACCTGTTATAATTATTGACGGGCTATGCTTTGGACACAGGCAAGGACAAGAACGCCATTTATTTCTGTATTTCCAGATGAGGACAGCAGAGATGGTCAAAATCAACAGAATCCCAACTATGGCCGCAGGAAGTATTCTCAGAAGAAATTCTGTTTGTAGCAAAACAAGAAAAACATTAGTGAGTTTGTAAGCCTAAAGTAAATCATGCAAGCAACACAAAAAGAGAAACCTATAAGGAGGCATGTAGACTTTATTTGCCGGAACTTGCGCCAGAAGATCTGATGTAACTCATCGTTTGTGGTATGGAAGTTCCCCTATTTGTTTAGATGAAATCACCAAAGTGTTTATCAGGGGCTTAACTCTCAAGCATCAACAAGTTTTGGGTAGACTGACAACATTGAGTCACTAGGCCTCGCTCTCGTTTTATCAGTGGCTGCAGCTGTCACTGTGCCCCCTTCTCTCTCTTTTTCAATGGCTGCAACTGTCACTGTTCATTACAGTGTGTAAAAATAAATATATTACCGTATATACTCGAGTATAAGCCGACCCGAATATAAACCGAGGCACCTAATTTTACCACAACAAACTGGGAAAACGTATTGACTCGAGTATAATGCCCCGTACACACGGTTGGAAAATCCGACTGAAAAAGTCAGATCGGATTATGTTGTCGGAAAATCCGACCATGTATGGGCTCTATCGGACTTTTTCCGTCGGAAATTCCGCCGGAAAAAATTTGAGAGCAGGATCTCAAATTTTCCGACAACAAAATCCTATCGGACTTTTTTCGATCATGTGTCGAGAATTCCGATGGACAAAGTGCCACGCATGCTCAGATCAAATTACGAGACCAAAGCCATTGGCTACTAACGGGAACGTTGTCCCGTCGTAACATTCTGAACGTCATCACGTTCAGAATGATCGGATTTTCTGATAACTTTGTCTGACCGTGTGTATGCAACCCCAGTTTCAGACAAAGTCCGTCGGAAAAAATCAGACGGATTTTGTGGTCGGATTTTCCGACCGTGTGTACGGGGGCTAAGCCTAGGGTGAGAAATGCGCAGCTACTGTAAGTGGAAAAAAGGGTCAACAATGCCCATTTGCAGCCTCACTGTGCCCATTTGCATGCCTCACTGTGCCCATTTGCAGCCATAGGTCCCCTGAACTTCAAACTTAGTAGTTAAGGGTTCCTAGATGCAGCCTAGCTGCAGCCCAAAGGGTCCTGAAATGACATTGCTGCAGATGGACACAGTTGGACACAGTTGACCGACTTTGGGGCCCCGTATCTCGGGGTCACTTGGTGCTAGGAACCCCAAATTTGGAGTGCACACCCAGTGGAACTAGCACTACAACATATCCAGAGGTTCCTAGCACCAAGTGCCCTCGAGATATGGGGCCCCAAAGTCGGTTCGGAAAATGTCAAGCACTTTTCTGCAGCAGAGAATGACATTTTCACGAACCGACTTTGGGGCCTGATATCTTGGGGCCACTTATATCTTTGGATATGTTGTAGTACTAGTTCCACTGGGTTTGCGCACCAAATTTAGGGTTCCTAGCACCAAGTGGCCCCGAGATACGGGCCCCAAACTCGGGTCGGAAAATGTCATTCTCTGCTGCAGAATGTTTGACTCGAATATAAGCCGAGGGGGGGCATTTTCTGCACAAAAAAATGTGCTGAAAAACTGGCTTATACTCGAGTATATATGGTAATTTAAACATTTACAAACATTGACTAAAAAAATTACACTACTACATTTTTGTTAATTTATCAGGTTTAAGGCCCCTTTCACACGGACGGCTGTTCTGCCGCAGTTTAGCATGTTTATTTTGTCTGTGAAACTTCAAGACTCCAGGCACAGCCATCAGCTGCATTTGTACAGTGCGATTACCTGCGTTTACGAGCGTTTATGTGCGGTTGCGTTTAGCTGCAGTACATTCCAAAAGCATTCCCATAGCAACCCTTTTGTTCCCAAGGGAATTGTTCCCTTGAATCTACCCATGATGCATTTCGGTCCTCTGCATTGCAAACCACCTTTTTCTAGTTTCTTTGTTCACTGGCTGAGTGTGTGTTGGAGTTTCGTAGGGAGAGGAGTGATCAGTGTATTGTGCCTGATTTTTTGGATTTTTTGGAAAATGAGTGTGAATATGAGCGGTTTTCTGGCAATGCTCATATTGCTGATGATGATGAAGAGGAGAATAGTGATCGAGTGTAGGCGACGTCCCCGTCGTTACTGGGTCCATCCCTTGACCTCCCAGCGTCTATCGATCGGCTACTTTGCCCTGATGTTCGGTGAGCTGAGGACTCACGGGGACAAGTTCTTTAATTACACGAGGATGTCGGTGGCAACCTTCGATGAACTGGTGGAACTTTTTAGAGGATGCCTGAGTAGAACCAGGACCAACATGAGAAGAAGCATTAGTGCAGAAGAACGGCTGTTACTTACTTTAAGGTAGGTTTCCATATGTTGAACACATGCTCATGTACATGCAGGTGTACCAATATTATTGACAATAGTGTGTATGTGTGTATATATATATATTTTTTTTTGAATTGTTATCAATTTTGTATTGCAGATACCTTGCCACTGATGCCAGTTTCACCTCCCTCCATCATCAATTCCTAATGGGAATTTCCACTGTAGCTACAATAGTACATGATACTTGCCTTGTTATTTGGGAAGAGCTTAAAACCAGAGTCATGCCGGAACCAACATCCAGTCTGTGGGAGGAAATAGCGGAAGAATTTTGGGAGAAGACTAACTTCCCAAATTGCATTGGGGTATTAGATAGGAAACATATCCGACTCATCAAGCCACCAAACTCAGGTTCCCGCTATTTTAACTATAAAAAGTACTTCTCCATTGTCCTCCTGGGACTCAGCGATGCCAACATGAGATTCATTGCTGTGGATGTCGGAGCTTACGGGAGTTCTGGCGATTCCAGAATCTCCCGTAATTCCATGTTGGGCCAGCGATTTGAATATGGGGAATTTAATGTGCCACAAGCAAGGCCTCTTCCTGGTACTGCTATGCCCGATCTTACCTTGGTAGTGCTTGGAGATGAGGCATTTGCCTTATCCACCCACCTTCTCAGGCCCTATACGAGGCATGGTCTCACTGCCAGGAGGCGCATTTTTAATTATCGTCTCAGCAGAGCTCGGAGAATGGTGGAGGGCACATTCGGTATTTGCACTGCCAAATGGCGTGTATTGATGACAGCCTTGCACCTTGAAGTGGATCATGCGGTCAATGTAGTTTTGGCATGTTGTGTTCTCCACAACTTTTTGAGAGGTAAGGAGATTCTTTCCACTGAATCCCCGTTACCGCTTTATGAAGAACCCATAGGTCATGTTACTGGCACTCGTCCCACTAATCAAGCCCTACAAGTGCGTGAGGATTTTGCTGACTATTTTTTGACCGAAGATGGACGGGTCCCATGGCAAAATGACTATGTGTAAAGTTTTTATTTGTTACCCATGTTGCAGCAACCTGCTTGCTAGATCCGTTTCCATTTCTGTTTGGAATAAAGTAGTCTACAATGTTTTACAATTATAAATTGTTTTTATTTTTTAACTTTGCTATGCAACGTAAAAAAAGGTTAGAAAAAATAGACAAACCTTACAAAACATTGAATACTTGCAAGTATATAACACTATGTTTTTAATTCCTTTGGAATATTGGACATTTTCTTTTAGTTTCAAGTACAAATTGACTCAGTACAAATGGTAACATGAGTCCCAAAAAATTACACCCCCCCCCTGAAAAATATAGTATGCTTAAAGTGCTGCTAACAGTTTTTTGAGTATACAGCTGGACACTGAGTGCAGTAAAAAAGTGCAACAGATTTCTCCATATACGCTGCACTGTGTAGATGGGGTGATCTCCCACTGCGCCAAGCTTCAGTATCTATAGTCAGTCCCGCTTGTTCTCAACCTAAACAATGCTTGCACCCAATCAGAATGTTTAGGTATTGTGAGAGGCAGCGGGGCCAAGTAGCAAGATATTCAAGCTTGGGACAGTGGGAGATTCCTCCATCCACACAGTTCAGCATCGATGGAGGAAACAGATTTCTCCATGTACGCTGCACTGTGTAGACGGGGTGATCTCCCACTGTGCCTAGCTTCAGTATCTATAGTCAGTCCCGCTGGCTCTCAACCTAAACAATGCTTGCACCCAATCAGAATGTTTAGGTATTGTGAGAGGCAGCGGGGCCAAGTAGCAAGATATTCAAGCTTGGGACAGTGGGAGATTCCTCCATCCACACAGTTCAGCATCGATGGAGGAATCTGGGGTTGTAAACATTAGTTTGTATACGTATCAAAAACATTAAAATTAAATATTAAAACAGTCATATGTAATTAGAAGGTCTAAACTATAAGTTTTCATACACTGGATAAGGGTGACGCATAGAGGAGTGGCTTGGTTCACTGCCAACATCTATGGGTGATCCTGATCGGGAAGATGAGGGTGAAGTAACTGGGTGTGGCTGCACATGCATCCTTTGATAACCAGGATTAGCTGGGTAAGGTGTATACATTGGTGGGGGTCCTGCATAAGGGTTAATGGCAGGTGTGTTGTCATGGCACTGCTGACTGGGCATTGGTCTACTCAAAGAGCCACTAGGTGAATTGAAATCCATAGCCCATGGCTGAAATTTAGGATATGGGCGTAGCTCTTTGCAAGCGGACACAATATACGTTAAATAGGCATGTATATCACCCCTGACCTCAGTGCGCTTATCTGGAGGAATCTCCCTGACTAGACAAAGCAACATTCGCAAAAACATGACATCTGGGTCTGAGATGTTGAGGAATTCATCATCTTTGGCCTGGTTTTGGGATTGGTTTCTCATTTCTGCAATAATACGGTTAAAATATTCCTGAAAAGGTGTCTCTTGTTGAGTCAAGCGTGTTCGTCGGGTGGTTGAAGTAGACCGGACTCTCCTATCTGTATTTCCCTGAAAATAGATCAAATATATAGATTAGGCTTCTGATGTTGAGGTCACACTACAGCATACTGCTAAACATGATGCTTGCACAAATATTTAAGTCATGTCACAGCTTGCATCACCTGTTTAGAATAGATGATACACAGCCCCAAAAACCTATTAACAGCAAGACCTGAAGACCAAAGCCAGAAGTACTGAGGTGGTACTTTTCCCAAAAAGTAAGCTGTTGTTTCTCCTCAAAAGAACATATGTACCAACGCCAGTGTTTTTTTTTTTTTTTTTTGGGCGGAGGTTGTGACGTTTTGAAAATACATACCTCAGGTTCTTGAGTGGATGGTATATATTCTTGGGATGAAACTGTATCGGAAATGGTTTCTTGACTGGTGTCAGCATCTTCTGGTGACAAACTTTCACGCCTTGCGCTTGCTCTCGCAGGAACACTTGACACAGTTCTAGGTAACAAAAACAACATAAAAGTAAAAAAAGAAACAATATTGTCATGTGTACACTACACCCTCAGAGCTGGGGGAACATTGTTTAGCACATTCTAATCAATGGGACCGTGCAGCTATACTGCCCACAAAACGTTAAGTTAAATATACTTACGGGCGCATCTCGGTGGTACGCCTCAAAAAAGACAAAGCCTCTGCATGGGGGTTAGGCCTGCGACGGGTTGAGGGTGCTCCGCTTCTCTCCGCAGCCTTCTCTTCGTTGACTTCTTTTTTGTACCGGTCGCGTAGGGACCTCCAACGTGTATAAACCTCCTTTCCTGCAATATATATTTAAGGGGGTAAAAAGTCAGTGATGCAGTGCTGTATCGCTAAACAATGGCCTGGTCAAAGGGGGTAAAAATTCAGTGATGCAGTGCTGTATCGCTAAACAACGGCCTGGTCAAAGGGGGTAAAAAGTCAGTGATGCAGTGCTGTATCGCTAAACAACGGCCTGGTCAAAGGGGGTAAAAAGTCAGTGATGCAGTGCTGTATCGCTAAACAACGGCCTGGTCAAAGGGGGTAAAAAGTCAGTGATGCAGTGCTGTATCGCTAAACAATGGCCTGGTCAAAGGGGGTAAAAAGTCAGTGATGCAGTGCTGTATCGCTAAACAATGGCCTGGTCAAAGGGGGTAAAAAGTCAGTGATGCAGTGATGTATCACTAAACAATGGCCTGGTCAAAGGGGGTAAATGTTCAGCTTGTGATTAGGAAACAGCTATGATGCATGTGGACCCTGCTTCACCACAAACCTTGCACTCACCTCGGTTATCCTGCTCTGTCGCAGACATATCCTCCCAATTTGGTGTAACGTATCGGTAAACTTCCTCCCACTTCGACCTCTTCAAAACTCTGTCTGCATATCCCGGGCATTCTGGGTCCCATAGCTCCGGGCGGGCATGCACCAGGGCTATAATGGCCTCATGGGAGATGTCTCGAGCCGCCATGCTATCTTCTCCCCTTTTCTTTCCTCTATCCATATGCACTTCCTGTGTCATTTCCCAGGTACACCTGTTGATTTTTATGTGCTTCCGGGTGAAATTTTTATTTTTCTCACGCCGCTATCCGCAGTTGAAACAAAAGACTGCGATTACCTGCGGTTTTGTGCATATAGCTGCGCTACATCGCACCTGGACGCATTCAATTCTATTTTTTCTATTCGCACGGAACCGCATGTAACGAAATCGCAGCTAAACGCTGTGTGTGAATGGGGCCATAGGAAAGCATTGTGTGCTTTTAGCTGCGGTAGAAAACTAGAAAATCCGCAGCTAAAAGCACCATTCTATCCGTCCGTGCGAAAGGGGCCTAATTGTCATTCGAAGCTCTGCTTGTTTGCTTCCTCCCCCCTCCACTGCAGTGTTTGGCATCTTTCGTGGGGAGCGGGTACCTGTTTTTGACAGGTACCTGTCCCCACTTCTGGGAGACCTCACCACAGCGAGGTCCCTCAGAAGTTTGGACACCCTCCTGCTTCCCCCACCGGCTTCACCAGCTGGTTTCTCTTACAATGAATGGCAGCGGCAGCACCCAAGAGCCAATTGTGAAATCGGCTAGATCCTTGGACAGGTAAGTGTCCTAATATTAAAAGTCAGCAGCTCCAGTATTTGCTGACTTTTAATTATTTGGTGGGGGGGGCGAAACTCTTATTTAAGATCTGAGAAAGAAGGGGTTTGGGTCATTGATTACCCGTTTGTTAATAGCTTAATGCAATGATATAAGACTATTCAAGAACAGTGCAGGTTAGCTACAATTGCACACAACCGAGATTAAATTGTCCTTACATTTGGCTTATAATCTATTTTGAGTGCAAATACAGACACCTATGCACCTCTATAGCCCCATACACACGGTCGGATTTTCCCATGGATTCTGTCCTATCGGACAATGTTGTCGGAAATTCCAACCGTGTGTAGGCACCATCGGACAGTTTCCATCGGATTGTCCGACGGACAAAGTTCTATCTCCTGCTGGAAAAATTTTCCGACAACAAAGTCCGATCACACCAATTCCGATCGTGTGTAGCGAATTCCGACGGACAAAGTGCCACGCATGCTCAGATCACATTACAAGACCAAAGCTATTGGCTACTAGCCTCTACGTAGTCCCGTCGTAGGCAACAAATGTCACCACGTTCAGAATGATCGGATTTCCCGACAACAAAGTGCGACCGTGTGTATGCAACACCAGTGTCGGACTAAATCCGTCGGACAAAATCCGATGGATTTTGTGGTCGGATTTTCCGACCGTGTGTATGGGGCATATGACTTGGTAGAAACTGTTGTAGTTTTCAAGGTTTAATGTTTAATTAGAAAATATAGATGAGGTTCCTTATCCCTTTAAAGAATCCTAAGACATGATATTTTCAACAAGTTGTCACTAGACATGTGCGATTCGTTTCGTACGAATTCGTAATTCGTACGAATTTTTCGAAATTCGTACGAATTTAGGAATCTGTAGTACGAATTTTTTTTTTTTACGAATTCCGTACGGAATACGAAATTCCGATAACGAATTTCGTCGCCGAATGATTCGAATGAATTCGAATGAATACGAATGAATTCGAATGACAAAGTGTCATTTTTGCAGGAAAAATTCCGTTTACGAATTTCAGCTCCAAATTATTCGAATCCAACTACCAATATCAAATTTCAACTAATTCAAACGAAATTATTATAGCAGATATAATGAATGAATTCGAATGCATTCGAATGAATTCGAATGCATTCGAATGACAAAGTGTCATTTTTGCAGAAAAAAAAGCTATTTAAAAAACAGTCATTCATTGATAAAAAAAAAAAAAAAAAAAAGCGTAGGGGTCCCCCCAAATTCAATAACCAGGCCCTTCAGGTCTGGTATGGATATTAAGGGGGACCCCAGCCAAAAAAAAAAATGGCGTGGGGTCCCCCCCAAATATCCATACCAGACCCTTCAGGTCTGGGATGGATTTTAAGGGGAACCTCGGAAAAAAAAAAAAAATGGCGTGGGGTCCCACTCAAAATCCATACTAGACCCTTTATCCGAGCACGCAACCTGGCAGGCCGCAGGAAAGGAGGGGGGACGAGAGCGGCCCCCCCTCCCGCCTGAACCGTACCAGGCCACATGCCCTCAACATTGGGAGGGTGCTTTGGGGTCCCCCCCAAAGCACCTTGTCCCCATGTTGATGAGGACAAGGGTCTCATCCCCACAGATCCCCCCCCAGATCCCGGCCCCCCTCTGTGTGAAATGGTAAGGGGGTACAAAAGTACCCCTACCATTTCACCAAAAAAGTGGCAAAAATTGTAAAAATGACAGGAGACGGTCTTTGACAATTCCTTTATTAAAATCTTCTTTCTTCTTTCTTCTGGTCTTCTTTTCTTCATCTTCTCCTTCCGTCATCTTCTCCTTCCGTCATCTTCATCTTCTTCCATCTTCTTCTTCCTTCGATTCGCTTCTTCTTCCTCCGGTCTTCTCGTCCTTCTCGTCCGGCGTGGTCGTCTCTTCTCGCAGGCCGCTCCTCGCAATGGGAGGCTCCCGCTCTGTGAGGCTCCGCTCCGGGTGACAGGTCTTTTATAACGAAGGCACCTGGTAACCCCGCCCCCTCTGACGCATGGGGACGTCATGTGGAATTCCCTATGGCTTTCCCCATGACGTCAGAGGGGGGCGGGGTCACCAGGTGCCTTCGTTATAAAAGACCTGTCAGCCGGAGCGAAGCCTCACAGAGCGGGAGCCTCCCATTGCGAGGAGCGGCCTGCGAGAAGAGACGACCACGCCGGACGAGAAGGACGAGAAGACCGGAGCAAGAAGAAGCGAATCGAAGGAAGAAGAAGATGGAAGAAGATGACGGAAGGAGAAGATGACGGAAGGAGAAGATGAAGAAAGGAAGACCAGAAGAAAGAAGATTTTAATAAAGGAATTGTCAAAGACCGTCTCCTGTCATTTTTACCATTTTTGCCACTTTTTTGGTGAAATGGTAGGGGTAACCCTTACCATTTCACACAGGGGGGGGGGGCCGGGATCTGGGGTCCCCTTGTTAAAGGGGCTTCCAGATTCCGATAAGCCCCCCGCCCGCAGACCCCCACAACCACCGGGCACGGTTGTGGGGATGAGGCCCTTGTCCTCATCAACATGGGGACAAGGTGCTTTGGGGGTCTCAGACCCCCAAAGCACCCTCCCAATGTTGAGGGCATGTGGCCTGGTACGGTTCAGGCGGGAGGGGGGGCTCTCTCGTCCCCCCCTCCTTTCCTGCGGCCTGCCAGGTTGCGTGCTCGGATAAGGGTCTGGTATGGATTTTATGGGGGACCCCACGCCATTTTTTTTGGCTAGGGTTCCCCTTAAAATCCATCCCAGACCTCAAGGGTCTGGTATGGATTTTGAGGGGGACCCTACGCCATTTTTTTTTTTTTTTTGGCTGGGGTCCCCCTTAATATCCATCCCAGACCTGAAGGGCCTGGTTATTGAATTTGGGGGGACCCCTACGCATTTTTTTATCAATGACTTCAATGAATGACTGTTCTCTGTATTACGGATCCGACAATTCATTTGCCGGCAATAGTGATTTTAAATAGTTTTTTTTCCCTGCAAAAATGACACATTGTACAGAGACAGTTCTCTATATTAGATATACTGAATCTCGAATCATCAGGAAACATGCCCCCTTCTATATACTATATACTCTATAGTATGCCTATGAATGGGGTCATGTTTCCTGTGCTTACAACTCTCTCTGTACAATGTGTCATTTTTGCAGGAAAAAAAGACATTTAAAATCACTCGCGGCCAATTGCCGATTCCCGTAATACAGAGAACAATTCGAATGTTGTATTGTAACTAACAAATATCTAATTTCAACTAATATGAAAGAAATTATAATAGCGGATATAACGAATGCTTCGAATGCTTCGAATGCTTCGAGATTCAGTATATCTAATATAGAGAAATGTTCCCGCACAGTGTCATTTTTGCAGGAAAAAAAAACTATTTAAAATCACTCGCGGCTATTGCCGGCAAATGAATTGTCGGATCCGTAATACAGAGAACTGTCATTCATTGAAGTCATTGATAAAAAAATGCGTAGGGGTCCCCCCAAATTCAATAACCAGGCCCTTCAGGTCTGGGATGGATATTAAGGGGGACCCCAGCCAAAAAAAAAAAATGGCGTAGGGTCCCCCTCAAAATCCATACCAGACCCTTGAGGTCTGGGATGGATTTTAAGGGGAACCCTAGCCAAAAAAAATGGCGTGGGGTCCCCCATAAAATCCATACCAGACCCTTATCCGAGCACGCAACCTGGCAGGCCGCAGGAAAGGAGGGGGGGACGAGAGCGCCCCCCCCCTCCCGCCTGAACCGTACCAGGCCACATGCCCTCAACATTGGGAGGATGCTTTGGGGGTCTGAGACCCCCAAAGCACCTTGTCCCCATGTTGATGAGGACAAGGGCCTCATCCCCACAACCGTGCCCGGTGGTTGTGGGGGTCTGCGGGTGGGGGGCTTATCGGAATCTGGAAGCCCCCTTTAACAAGGGGACCCCCAGATCCTGCCCCCCCCTGTGTGAAATGGTAAGGGGGTACAAAAGTACCCCTACCATTTCACCAAAAAAAGTGTCAAAAATGGTAAAAATTACAGGAGACGGTCTTTGACAATTCCTTTATTAAAATCTTCTTTCTTCTTTCTTCTGGTCTTCCTTTCTTCATCTTCTCCTTCCGTCATCTTCTTCCATCTTCTTCCATCTTCTTCTTCCTTCGATTCGCTTCTTCTTGCTCCAGTCTTCTCGTCCTTCTCGTCCGGCATCGGCGTCTCTTCTCGCAGGCCGCTCCTCGCAATGGGAGGCTCCCGCTCTGTGAGGCTCCGCTCCGCTGACAGGTCTTTTATAACGAAGGCACCTGGTGACCCGCCCCCCCCTCTGACATCATGGGGAAAGCCATAGGGAATTCCACATGACGTCCCCATGCGTCAGAGGGGGGCGGGGTCACCAGGTGCCTTTGTTATAAAAGACCTGTCAGCGGAGCGAAGCCTCACAGAGCGGGAGCCTCCCATTGCGAGGAGCGGCCTGCGAGAAGAGACGCCGATGCCGGACGAGAAGGACGACGCCGGACGAGAAGGACGAGAAGACCGGAGGAAGAAGAAGCAAATCGAAGGAAGAAGAAGATGGAAGAAGATGACGGAAGGAGAAGATGACGGAAGGAGAAGATGAAGAAAGGAAGACCAGAAGAAAGAAGAAAGAAGATTTTAATAAAGGAATTGTCAAAGACCGTCTCCTGTAATTTTTACCATTTTGTCACCTTTTTTGGTGAAATGGTAGGGGTACTTTTGTACCCCCTTACCATTTCACACAGGGGGGGGGGGCGGGATCTGGGGGTCCCCTTGTTAAAGGGGGCTTCCAGATTCCGATAAGCCCCCCGCCCGCAGACCCCCACAACCACCGGCCAGGGTTGTGGGGAAGAGGCCCTTGTCCTCATCAACATGGGGACAAGGTGCTTTGGGGGGGACCCCAAAGCACCCTCCCAATGTTGAGGGCATGTGGCCTGGTACGGTTCAGGCGGGAGGGGGGGCCGCTCTCGTCCCCCCCTCCTTTCCTGCAGCCTGCCAGGTTGCGTGCTCGGATAAAGGGTCTGGTATGGATTTTATGGGGGACCCCACGCCATTTTTTTTTTTTTTTTTTGGCCGGGGTTCCCCTTAAAATCCATCCCAGACCTGAAGGGTCTGGTATGGATATTTGGGGGGGACCCCACGCCATTTTTTTTTTGGCTGGGGTCCCCCTTAATATCCATACCAGACCTGAAGGGCCTGGTTATTGAATTTGGGGGGATCCCTACGCTTTTTTTTTTCTGCAAAAATGACACTTTGTCATTCGAATTCATTCGTTATATCTGCTATAATAATTTCGTTCAAATTAGTTGAAATTCGATATTGGTCGTTGGATTTACTAACGATTTGTAACTATTCGTAACGATTCATAACGATTCGTAACTTGAAATTGAAATTCGATATTTGTAGTTGGATCCGAATTGTTCTCTGTGTTATGGGAACCAACTATTCATTAGCCGCGTTAACGATTCGTAACGATTCGTAACGATTCGTAACTTTACTAACGATTGGGAAAAAAAATTACGATTCGTCCGAATTTCGTATTTCGTACGAATTCGAACGGAATTTCGTACACGAATTACGAATTACGAATTTTTTTATATACGAAACGGGACGAAACGAAACAAAACAAATTTTTTGACAGTTCCCATGTCTAGTTGTCACATGCTTTTATATGTCTACTATTAATACCTGAAATGCTCCTCCATGTGATCTCAATCCTGTAATGTAATCTGATATATAATCAATGTTTGTTTTGAGAACCAACCTGACTATATTCATTTGTATCTGTCCTACCATTTACCCATCAATAAAAACGTTTGTAAGAAAAAATAAATTGTCATTACATTTATTTAACTGTATCACACAGATGCTTGCTGGAGAGACCAGCGCTGTCACTCCTTTGGGGTAGATGTACCAATAAGAATTGTAAGCTCAGTTTACACCTTAAAGGCAATCTATTTGTGATGATGTACCTGAAAGGAATTCTGGTTCTGGACGACCATCCTTGGTTAATTCAGGCAGACCACCGGGATCCTCGGATCCGTGAGAGACCACATGAGACACGGGAAACAAGCTGAAGTGTTTTCATAAGATCTCTGACTTTATTGAATACAACGGTAGTATATATAACAGTAAAAATACATGTCTAAGGGTTATTCAAACTTTACACTTTAGTACTTTCTTAACAAGAGTTTGGCTGCTTGACTAGATAACAAGAAATAGCTGATGACTTGCTGGCACAAATTCGGCTTAACAACAATATCTCATAGGGTGTGGTTCTATGCAAACTTTTAAGCTGATTATGGCAAAACTCACACACATGAAAAGTTCACTTCTACTTTATGTAAAATGGAAGAGAATCTAAGATGGAGTGAGTTGTTTATACATTCTATTACAGTACCAATAAGAATAGAAACAAGTGCTCTCTTAGGGAAGATGTACCGATATTAATTGTAAATTTGGGTTACAACCCACTGGCAATTCTATGGGGTAGGTGTATCAACAAGAATAAGAACAGTTTCGTGTACAACAGTGCTGAACCATTATATACATCTAATTTCTTCCAATTTGTGTTAGATAAGTAGACGTGCCACTATTAGTAGCATCCAATGTCTAGTATCTACTTATTCAAGGCTTTTTATTATGTGTATTTTTGTATAATAAATTTATATTTTTTGTAAACTGACTTTTATAAGTTCATATCGTACCACAAGAGTCCATGCTGCCTCCACAACTGTTCTTTTTATCTTAAGAATAAAAACAGGTGCACTTTTGGGGTAGAATTACCCATAATAATTGTAAACTTAGGTTATAAACTACAGGAATTCCTATGGGTTATATGTACTGATAAGAAAAGAAACAAACACCCTTGTGGGGGAGATATACCAACAAGGATAGTAAATACTTAATAATATTTCCCTGCATTACTCTCCCAGCTGCTACATAAAAGGTTTTCTAGAGAGGTGAAGGTTGGAGGAGCTGGGCCAGCAGAGACAGTAACTGACACTTCCAGAAGAGAGAGGGCTAGGTTGTGCAATGAGGGAGGGGGCTGTGCTATGGAATTGAATGTCTTGGAGTAGTCACATTTTTTAGCAAATGCAAAGGCACCATGCAAGCGAATACAATATAATTTATAGCAAGGAAATATACTGCAAATACAAATTTTAAATACTTGATCTGTCTGTGCTTTACCTGCATTTTTATTTTGGCTTGGTGACAGGGTGTCTTTAGTTTTACATGTTTCATTAAACAATGTCTTTAAGTGTAATGCCAAGAGTGGATGAGTAAGATTTAGGAGACGGGTCCTGGGAGCAAAACGTTCTTTAGTTTTGGGAACATTCATTAAATAGTATAATCAGTAAAGTGTGACATTTGTGTTTTGGATCATATCTTAGTTTTTTCAAGAAAACCACTTTATTTCCTTCCTGTTAAACCCTCCTCAATGTGTTATCTCAGTGACCACTTCTGCTTTGTCCACGGCCCACTGTATTCAATGTTTAAGCTCATTAGTTTAATCTCTCATATTCTTTTTAGAATAATGTCACATTTTTTTATGAATATAAGTTTATTTATTAAAATGCTGAAGTTCCTTTAAATTCAACCAAGAACTTTTCTGTATTTACTTGCTTGATGTTAAATTGAGGTCCTCAGGTTCCTAGAAGTTCTTCTTCTTCTCTACCACTTATTGTGGAAGTAGATGAAACATACGGCAGCAGACAATACAAATCCAGAGATCACCAGTCGTATTATATTCTGCACCGTGTAATCTAAGGAGAGAACCAGAGATGGATGTTATAAGAGCTTTTTTGTGCAATTTTGAAGTGTTACAAATTCTGAATGTATATGAAGGTCCTGGATAAGCTTCCTTGTCATTGGACAGAAGCAATGATGTTGTTTTATGTTCCAATAAAATGAGGAGAGGTGACACAGGAAACACCAAAACTGACCTGGGAGATAAGTGCCTCATCTGCTCAAGAGGAGCATAAGTCACAAAATGGACTGACCAAAACTACATTGGTAGAAAAACTTTAAACATGTGTAATTCAACTGTGTATTTAATTGTATTTTTTTTATCTAGAAGACCTTTTACAATATTTTTTTCTCTCCAGTCTCTTCATGCTAGGTAAAAAAATATATTTCTAAAATATCTAAAATGTTACTTAGCTTGGATCAGTGGTTATATATAGTTGTTGGTTAAAGAAGTGAAAAAATGCAAATCTTCAACATCAGAGTCTTATTTAGACACTAAGCTTCTGTAGGTCCATCTGAATGATGAAGAAGAAGGTTCCTCAGCAGCTCAGTGATCATAAGTGGTCACTGCAGGAGCTTCAGAAGCCTACAAGACAATGGTGAAACTTGTTGCTCCAGGAGAACTCCAAGCCCTAGTTGATAGTTTGTAAGCTCCACCCTTTGTAGTGTGATCATTTCAGTATAAGCTAACTAGGGATGAGCAAATCTGCTTGGGTTTGGCATTCTTACAGTTCATAAATCTTGCTTGAAGATCACAAACTTTGCAGCAAACACTACTGAAGATACTGTATTGTGGGACAAATCTTATTCTGCAATTCTACATGCGATACACCTAGAAGACATCCCTACCACAAACTCTACACTCCACCCATTAGTCAATAAAGAATATTTCCCAAGCTTAGCACACTACCAGCTAATACTAGACACCGATTGTATCAACCTAAACTGTGGAAGTGGCAATTTAAAGCCACGAAATGCATTTTATTTGGTGAAATAAAGTTATTGGATGTTTTACTAAAGCAGGAGACTAGTGCCTATCCTTTGAACAACCACATCGGGCGCCTCTGCTAATCAAAGTACTGAGAGGCTTTTTTTGCCCTGACTCTTCCCACTAATTCATTCAGCCACCTGAAAACCCCACAGAACAGAGAGAGAGACTGACCACACTAACCCTGCATGGAGACAGGCTTTTTTATTAGGCAAGCCGCACGTTTCCCCCTTGCTGGGTGAGCACAGTTGTAAGTCAATTTTGACCTTTTTTCCTTTTATTGTGGAAGCACTTTATCCTTGTTTCTGAATTAATCTACTACACTCTAAAGCCCCATACACACGCGCGGATTATCCGAGGACCAGGTCCGTCGGATCATGTCCGTCGTACTTTGTCCGATGTTGGTTTTGCGTACACACGATCGGACAAAGTTGTCGGAAAATCCGATCATTCTGAACGTGATGACGTTTGTTGCCTACGACGGGACTACGTAGAGGCCAGTAGCCAATAGCTTTGGTCTTCTAATGTGATCTGAGCATGCGTAGCACTTTGTCCGTCGGACTACCATACACACGATCGGATTTGGTGTGATCGGACCTTGTTGTCCAAAAATCTATCCAGCAGGAGATAGGACTTTGTCCGTCGGACAATCCGACGTACACTGTCCGATGGTGCATACACACGGTCGGATTTTTTGACAACATTGTCCGATCGGACAGAATCCATGCGAAAATCCGACCGTGTGTATGGGGCTTTAGGGCTTTCCCGTCTCCTTCTCTTTTCTTTTTAGGTGGACACTCTGAGCTTTTCCAGAGACCCCAGTCTGCGATCTACCACCACACCCTAGACCTAGATCTTTTTCTGGCCATTTGTAGTAATTAGCAAGCATTTTTAAATGAAAGGCGTGGGGAAACTGGGCCATGGGGGACGTGTACCAATGGCAAAACAAAATATAATAATAATAATAATAATAAATAATTAAAAAAATTATCTCTCCTTACATAGAGTTGTTAACTTTCCCTAAAAGCTTCAACATACACGGACAATATGGCTGAGATTTTGAGTTCACCCTTTTACAGAAAGGGGACTGGGTAATCCACCCCTTCAAATATTGACTCTCCTTTTTTCTTATTTTTGGGTTAAACCTGAATATTTTAGGCCAAAGTTTTGTGCTTTGTGAACTTTGCAAATCCCAGGGACTCGCTACGAACCTATGATAACAGTGAGCCTGAGCCTCATTCCTGGAGCCAATACTAGAATGTGCTAATGGAGGCAACATGGGTTCTGCTTTGTATTCTCAACTGACTTTTAGCTATTAATCCCACCAGTCAAAAGAGAAGAGAGAATCTTTGTGTTCCCGGACTTGTGAAGAGTCTTTTGATTTCTACAAACTTCCCCACACCCCCTCTCTCCAACAGTTCTCTGACTGAAGTTAGACACAGATTTCTAGAGATTGCTAGAAGAGGGAGAGGAAAGGAGAATAAGGGAAGGGAAAAAAGACTTAAGCCCCATACACACGGTCGGATTTTTGCATGGATTCTGTCCGATCGGACAATGTTGTTGAAAAATCAGACCGTGTGTATGCACCATCGGACAGTGTACGTCCGATTGTCCGACGGACAAAGTCCTATCTCCTGCTGGATAGATTTGCCGACAACACGGTCCGATCACACCAAATCTGATCGTGTGTACGGTTGTCCGACCGGACAAAGTGCTACGCATGCTCAGATCACATTACAAGACCAAAGCTATTGGCTACTAGCCTCTACGTAGTCCCGTCGTAGGCAACAAACGTCCCCACGTTCAGAATGATCGGATTTTCCGACAACTTTGTCCGATCGTGTGTACGCAAAACCAACATCAGACAAAGTATGACGGACATGGTCCGACGGACCTGGTCCACGGATAATCCACGCGTGTGTATGGGGCTTAAGGGAAAGAGAATAAGGGAAGGGAAGAAAGACTAAAGGAAAGAGAATAAGGGAAGGGAAGAAAGACTAAGGGAAATAGATTAAGGTAAAGGAAGAAAGACTAAGGGAAAGAGAATAAGGGAAGGGAGGAAAGGCTAAATGAAAGAGAATAAGGGAAGGGAAGGTTGACTAATGCCGTATACACACGACCATGCTTTCCGGCAGACTAGGTCCGATGGTCTTCCCGACTGACTTTCGGTGGAGTTCCGACGGACTTTCCAAACGAATCAACTTGGCCACACACGAACGGACTAAGTCCGTTCAAGAGTCTGTTCGTTTTGAACGTGATGAGGTAAAACGGGACTAAAAAAGAAAGTTCAATAGCCAATAGCTTCCCTTGCGTTGTATTTGGTCCATCGGACCAGCATATAGACGAACGGTTTTCCTGATTTGAGTCCGTCGGAATTGAGTCCGTCGGATAGATTTGAAACATGTTCTATTTCTAGGTCCGTCTGATTTTTTTTTAATGAAAAACAATCGTATTAGCCCACACAATCGGATTGTCCGACGGACAAATCCCAATCGGACCTAGTCTACTGGAAAGTCCAGTCTTGTGTACGCGGCATAAAGGAAAAGAGAATAAGGGAAGGATGACTAAAGGGAAAGAGAATAAGGGAAAGAAAAAAGGCTACAGGAAAGAGAATAAGGGAAGGGAAGGATGACTAAAGGGAAAGAGAATAAGGGAAGGGAAGGATTACTAAGGGAAAAGAATAAGTGAAGGGAAGGATGACTAAAGGGAAAGAGAATAAGGGAAGGGAAGGATGACTAAAGGGAGATAGAATAAGGGAAGGGAAGGATGACTAAAGGGAAAGAGAATAAGGGAAGGGGGGGATGACTAAAGGTAAAGAGAATAAGGGAAAGAAGAAAGTCTAAAGGAAAGAAAATAAGGTAAGGGAAAGATGACTAAAGGGAATGAGAATAAGGGAAGGGAAGGATGACTAAAGGGAAAGAGAATAAGGGAAGGGGAGGATGACTAAAGGTAAAGAGAATAAGGGAAGGGAAGGGAAGGATGACTAAATGGAAAGAGAATAAGGGAATGAAAGGATGACTAAAGGGAATGAGAATTGGTTTCTATGCAGTGCTGCACCAGATTTTGCACACTCCAGTTTTAGTAAATCCCCTCAAACATGTAAATGTTGAGTCTTGGTGCTGCTCATTTTACCCTGCCACCTTAGGCACTGACCCACAAGTACCATTATAGTAAGCACAGCCTTGCTACAGCCCTTAGCTAGGAACTCCCTTCTTCCCTGAGTGCCATGCTAGTTTATTTTTTACTTTTGCTAAGAGAAGGAACTTTAACAGAATTGGAGGTCTTTTTGATCAAAATTTTTTTTAACCTGCAAGAAAAAAACAAACAACCAAAAAAAAATCATCCATTGTATATGCCAATTTGGAACAAGCTACACTTTACATCTGTGTCATCTTGGTGAATTAACAGTGCCTGTGGATTTTTTCAATCAGCAAGCTGCCAAACTACCAATACAGACTGGGTCTCAGGAGGAATGTCTTTTGTATAAAGTGATATTAGAGACAGAAAATGTACGGATTAGAGGCTTACTTATTTCTTCAAGCTCACCATGTATCATTATCTGTATATAGATTTCATCACTCAGCTTCCTCACAGTGTCAGACGTCATCCTCACATCACAGGTATAATTCCCAGAATCCTCCAGCTGAGATGACGGCACTCTGTATGTATCAGATACATCGTATCCCCGCACAATCCGTCCATCTCTGTAGAAGGCAAAGTGCAGCTCTGGGCCGCCTCTGAGCAGATACAGTCTGGTGTCACATCTCACCGTCATCTCATCTCCTTCTATTACCCTGGACGGGGTCACTATTATTTCTGGAGGAGAGAAGATCTCTGGCAAAAGAAATGGATGACAATTATTGGTCAATACTCCTTCAACATGTGAATATCAGGTAATAAAGAAATGTTAAGTGAATATTAAGATAATGTACAGTATAACTGGCCAGTAGGTAATCATTTAGGTTTATAAGCTCACCATGGATCTGGATATAGAACCCATCACTCATCTTCCTCACAGAGCCAGATCTCTTCCTCACTTCACAGGTATAATTCCCAGAATCCTCCAGCTGAGATGACGGCACTCTGTATGAATCAGATACATTGTATCCCCGCACAGTCCATCCATCTCTGTAGAAGGCAAAGTGCAGCTCTGTGCGGCCTCTGAGCGGATCCAGTCTGGTGTCACATCTCACCGTCATCTCATCTCCTTCTATTACCCTGGATGGGGTCACTTTTATTTCTGGAGGAGAGAAGAGCTCTGGAAGAGGAAAGGATGACAATGATTGGTCAGTATGATTCCTATTACCTCAACATGTGTATATAAGGATAATGTATGATTGGACCAAAGACATTCATTCAGGGTTAAATACTCACTTTGTATCTGGATATAGAGCCCATCACTCATCTTCCTCACAGTGTCAGACGCCATCCTCACTTCACAGGTATATTTCCCAGAATCCTCCAGCTGAGATGACGGCACTCTGTATCTATTGGATATCCTGAATTCCTGCACAGTCCGTCCATCTCTGTAGAATGCAAAGTGCAGCTCTGTGCTGCCTCTGAGCGGATCCCGTTTGGTGTCACATCTCACCGTCATCTCATCTCCTTCTATTAACCTGGACGGGGTCACTTTTATTTTTGGAGGAGAGATCTCTGGAAGAGGAAAAGATGACAATGATTGGTCAGTATGAGTTCTATTCCCTCCACTTGTGATTGTCAGGGAATAAAGAAATAAAAAGTGTATGTAAGGATGATGTATCATTGGATCAAAGCCATTCTTTTAGGTTTACATCCTCACCATATATCTGGATATAAATTTCATCACTCATCTTCCTCACAGTGTCAGACCTCGTCCTCACTTCACAGGTATATTTCCCAGAATCCTCCAGCTGAGATGACCGCACTCTGTATGTATCAGATACATCGTATCCCCGCACAGTCCGTCCATCTCTGTAGAAGGCAAAGTGCAGCTCTGTGCCGCCTCTGAGCGGATCCAGTCTGGTGTCACATCTCACCGTCATCTCATCTCCTTCTATTACCCTGGACAGGGTGACTTTTATTTCCGGAGGAGAGAAGAGCTCTGGAAGAAGAAATTGATAAAAAAAGACAAACGATGGGATTGCATGAATTGTAATCTAAATGTTCATATTCACACAATTCTTTGTAGCAGACATGAAATAATTGACATCAGTGTTTGGCTGTTGTATCCACTACAATAATACACAGTAATAGAGAACCGGGTATGGTCAGCTTTGTCACAAGTCATTTATTCTTACTGTATGTATATCTGGATGGTGAGTGATAAACAGAGACACTGGAGGAAGCCAACACAAACATACAAACTTCTTATGCTGCGTACACACTATCAGAATTCTCGTCGGAAAAAGCTCTGTCTTGCCTACACACGGTCACACCAAATTCTGACAGCCAAGAACGCGGTGACGTACAACACTATGAAGAGCCGAGAAAAAATGAAGTTTAATGCTTCTGAGCATGCGTCAAATTGTTTCTGAGCATGCATAGGAATTTTGCAAGTCGGAATTGCTACAGACGATTAGAATTTCCGATAGAAACCTTTTCCGTCTGAAAAATTTAGAACATGCTCTCAAATTTTTGCTTGAGCCTACACTTGGTCGCATTTTCCGGTGAAAAGCTCTCATCAGTCTTTTGCTGGCCGAAATTCCGATCGTGTGTACATGGCATAACAGGCAATGTGACAGGGACGTAACGCGTAGGACAGAGGCATACGGACACCGGAAGTAACACTCAGGTACGAGCTCGGCGCTCGTTTTTACATTGTGCTGGTCTCCATACCAAATGTGAGTAAATATTTGTTTTAAAAAATAAACTTCAGTTTTTTTAAACATACTACACCATAGTAGGCTCTATATCCCTCTCTTTACCTGGTTAACTGAGCATTAAAGCGGTCCCTGACACCCACCCACTGGAAGGAAAAGGAGTGACCCCCCTCTGGTAAAGCTCTGCATACACTGGGATACATAGGAGGAACGCGCAGGAACCCATCCACCTTGAGGGATCTGTTCCCTCTTTCTCTTCTAAATGCTGTTTACCTTACAGCAGTAAGGTAATAATTTAGTACACCCACGGGTGTTACTGACACCGAAGAATCACTTTGCACCGAAAGTCACAGTGCCACCAGATGTTATTATAACGCCACATGATGTTCTTGTAGAACACCCCCACAGTTTGCAGTTTGCACATTGGACCCTGAGGAGTATTTAAACTTATTTTACGTAGGAGCGCAACACCAATTACCATTCCATTCTCTTTACATTGGGTAGTGTTTGACCCTCACGGTGTCTGCAGCACCTTATTCATTTGCATATTTCCTATTAGCGCGGGGGTATCCACTTTACATACGCTGAGTAAATTGATACCTAACATGTCACGCTTCAAAATTGCTTGTTGAATGGCGACAAACTTTTACCATTAAAAATCTCCATAGGCGACGTTTAAAAGATTCTACAGGTTGCATGTTTTGAGTTACAGATGAAGTCTAGAATTATTGCTCTTGCTCTACTGATCACGGCGATACCTCACATGTGTGGTTTGAACACCTTTTTCATATGCGTTCGCTTCTGCACGTGGGCTCGGTGGTTTAGTTTTAAAAAGAAATGTTTTTCCTATTTATTTTACCTTTTATTTTATTTTTTTACACTGTTCTTTTAAAAAAAAAATAAAAATTATGTCACTTTAATTCCTATTACAAGGAATGTAAACATCCCTTGTAACAGAATAAAAGCATGACAGGTCCTCTTAAATGTGAGATCTGGGGGTCAAAAAGACCTCACATCTCATATTTACACTAAAATGCAATAAAAACAAAATGTCCCTTTAAGAGCTACGGGTGGAAGTGATGTTTTGGAGACGGGTGGGGGCCATCTGACAGGATACGATCGCTTCCGCCGATGCTGAGGGCACTTCACTGGGTATATGGAAGGGTTAACATCCACTTTAAGTCTTTTCTTTTGCAAGAGACTTTTTTACTTCTGCAGTAGAAAAACTTTAAAAAGTATTTTTGGGCGTTTACCTTCCTCTGGATTAACCAAAGATTCTAAGGATAAAGTGTTGCATAACACTGCACTGTAGTTAAAGTTTAGTAATTTTGTGATTGTTAATATCTTATAAATCCTAAAATAATAGCCCTCCCAACATGCATTTTTTTACTTCTTATTGTATACTTACCTTTCTGAAGATGTCTTCAGGCTGGTTATGGGATGGGCGGGGTCCTCTTCATCTGTTCTCCAACATTGGATGGTTCTTGATGATGCAGAGAACGGTCCTGTTGTTGCAACATTACACCAGGGTGACGACCTTTAAGTGGGAGGGTCCATGACACTCTGCACTCACAGGATGTCCTCAGTTTCCCAGGCTGAATGATGCTGGGTGTCATTTAACCCACAAGGCTGGGGACATCCATTGGCGGAATTTAATTACTGTGGGGGGACAGTAACAGAGATTTTGGTTTTGGACTTTTCATTTAGATTTCACCTTTTGTTCTATGTTTATGTTTGCATAATTTACCTTTGTGTATTATTGAGATTTGGGTGCATCACATGTAGCACTTTAATTTTATATTATACTTTATGTTTTTTCACTTTATAGGATATATGCATTAACTAGTATTTTAATATTCATTTTTTTATGTATTTGATATTTTTAGCACTGCACATTTGGTATATCAGTTTGTATTATCACATTTGGGAAGTGTGGGTAGTGTTGGCAGCTATTTTCTTTTTATTTATTTTAATTTTTTTTATTTTATTTTTATTTATTTTTTATTTATTTTTATTTTATTTTTATTTTATTTTTATTTTATTTTTATTTTATTTTTATTTTATTTTTATTTTATTTATTTTCTTTAATACTATTTTTTCTTTTTACATGTAGTCTTTATTTATTTGTATTTAGGTTAGTAGTGTGGCAGCACACAAGGTTATACCTACGTGTCGAAGAGGAGGTGTGTATTGTATCCTGATTTATTTAATTTTTACTATCGCTGGGGCAGTATAAAAAAAGTTGTCTCACAGCTAGGGATGAGCCGAACACCCCCGTGTTCGGTTCGCACCAGAACCTTCGAATGGACCGAAAGTTTGCGCAATTTTTCGAACCCTATTCGTTACAATGGACGCGAACGTTCGAAATCAAAATTGCTAATTACAACGGCCAATATGCATGTTAATGCCATAAAACAGGTTTGGGGACCCGGGTCCTGCCCCAGGGGACATATATCAATGCAAAAATAACTTTTAAAAACTAACGTTTTTTCGGGAGCAGTCATTTTAACCACTTCAGCCCCGGACCAATTGGCAGCCAAAGGACCAGGCCCCTTTTTGCAATTCGGCACTGCGTCGCTTTAACTAACAATTGCGCGGTCATGCGACGTGGCTCCAAAACAAAATTGGCGTCCTTTTTTTCCCACAAATAGAGCTTTCTTTTGGTGGTATTTGATCGCCCCTGCGGTTTTTATTTTTTGCGCTATAGAGCGACAATTTTGAAAAAAATGCAATATTTTTTACTTTTTGCTATAATAAATATCCCCAAAAAATATATAAAAAAACATTTTTTTTCCTCAGTTTAGGCCGATACGTATTCTGCTACATATTTTTGGTAAAAAAAATCGCAATTAGCGATTATTGATTAGTTTGCGCAAAAGTTATAGCGTTTACAAAATAGGGGATAGTTTTATAGCATTTTTATTAATATTTTTTTTTTTTTTTATTAGTAATGGCGGCGATCAGCGATTTTTATTGTGACTGCGACATTTTGGCGGACACATCGGACATTTTTGACACATTTTTGGGACATTTGTCATTTATACAGCAATCACTGCTATTTAAATAGCACTGATTCCTATGTAAATGACAGTTGTAGTTAGGGGGTTAACCACTAGGGGGCGGGGAGGAGTCAGTGTGACGTGTTGTGTTTTTTTTTACAGTAGGGGGCGTGGCTGTACGTCTGACGTCATTGATCGGCGTTCCCGATGACAGGGAACCGCCGATCACTGACAGTCAGTGTAGGAAGCGTGGGGAGAGGTTTGTTTACATAGACCTCTCCCCGTTCTTCAGCTCCGTAACACGATCGCGGGATACCAGCGGCGATCGGGTCCGCTGGTCCCGCGGCCGTGGTCACGGAGCTCCCGACCGGGCAGGCAAATTAAAGGGGACGTACAGGTACGTGCTTTTGCCTGCCCGTGCCATTCTGTTGACGTATATCTACAGGAGGCGGTCGGGAAGCGGTTAATGATGCATAAAGTGAAAAAAAAAGTGAAATTTACCTTTAAATATGGTACCTGGGGGGTGTCTAAAGTATGCCTGTGAAGTGGCATGTGTTTCCCGTGTTTAGAACTGTCCCTGCACAAAATTACATTTGTAAAGGAAAAAAAGAAGCCATTTAAAACCACTTGCGGCTTTAATGTCATGTCTTGTCCTGGCCATATGGCTGAAAATCCTTGAGAAAAATGGCATGGCTACCCCCCCCCCCCCCCCAGCCCCTTTGGGTCTTGTATGGATATTAAGGGGGACCCCGCACCCAAAATAAAACCCTATACCTACAACCCTATATACTCTGAACAGCATAGGCGGTGCAAACAAGAGAGGGACTGTAGGTTTGTTCTTAAGTAGAATCTGAACAGGTACATTATGAAGTGTAGCTCCATCCCAAAAAAATCTATTTTTAAGCTTTTTGGAGAACATAGGGAGGGGTTATCACCCCTGTAACATTTGCTGTCTTTGCACATCTGTTCAGAACATTTCACCTCACTTTCCGTCCCAATGACAAATGTTTTTGGAAAAGTGGGGTTTTAATTGAAACAAGGATTGGTGATAAAGCATCAGTAGAGAGGAGATACCTTTTTCCCAAATTAAATCTAACAGGATCGAATTTCCCTTCCTAGGGGTAGATTTCCTCTCACTTCCTGTTTTCTCTTTCCGTTTGCAAGTAGGAGTCGTTTGTAAGTTGGATGTTTGAAAGTAGGGGCCTGCCGTATATACTCTGCAGAAATTTGCCCCATTAGATGTTGGTGTAGCCACAAGACTGTAAGCCCTCACAGTTACTCTTGGTGGGCACAGGAATAGGCCCTGCTGTGAGTTATTAGATCAAGATTTGTAATTGCATGCACCTGTTGAACAGGGCAGAAAAATTGGGCCTTTGGTGGTGGTGGTGGACGGTGTTGCCACAAGACTGTAAGCCCTCACAGTTACTCTTGGTGGGCACAGGAATGGGCCCTGCTGTGAGTTATTAGATCACGATTTGTAATTGCATGCACCTGTTGAACAGGGCAGAAAAATTGGGCCTTTGGTGGTGGTGGTGGTGGTGGTGGACGGTGTTGCCACAAGACTGTAAGCCCTCACAGTTACTCTTGGTGGGCGCAGGAATGGGCCCTGCTGTGAGTTATTAGATCAAGATTTGTAATTGCATGCACCTGTTGAACAGGGCAGAAAAATTGGGCCTTTAGTGGTGGTGGTGGACGGTGTTGCCACAAGACTGTAAGCCCTCACAGTTACTCTTGGTGGGCTCAGGAATGGGCCCTGCTGTGAGTTATTAGATCAAGATTTGTAATTGCATGCACCTGTTGAACAGGGCAGAAAAATTGGGCCTTTGGTGGTGGTGGTGGACGGTGTTGCCACAAGACTGTAAGCCCTCACAGTTACTCTTGGTGGGCACAGGAATGGGCCCTGCTGTGAGTTATTAGATCAAGATTTGTAATTGCATGCACCTGTTGAACAGGGCTGAAAAATTGTGCCTTAGGCACTGGTGCTGGTGCCACAACACTGCAACCCCTCACAGATACTGTACTCTGAGCACAGCAATGAGACCTGTTGCAAAGCATTGCCTAAAAATTGTAATTACACGCCCCAACAGGGGCTGAAAAATTGTGCCTTAGGCACTGGTGCTGGTGCCACAACACTGCAACCCCTGACAGATACTGTACTTGGAGCACAGCAGTCAGACGTGTTGCGAAGCATTGCTTAAAAAATTGTAATTACACACCCCTGTTAAACAGGGGCTGAAAAATTGTGCCTTAGGCATTGGTGCTGGTGCCACAACACTGCAACCCCTCACAGATACTGTACTCTGAGCACAGCAATGAGACCTGTTGCAAAGCATTGCCTAAAAATTGTAATTACACGCCCCAACAGGGGCTGAAAAATTGTGCCTTAGGCACTGGTGCTGGTGCCACAACACTGCAACCCCTGACAGATACTGTACTTGGAGCACAGCAGTCAGACATGTTGCGAAGCATTGCTTAAAAAATTGTAATTACACGCCCCTGTTAAATAGGGGCTGAAAAATTGTGCCTTAGGCATTGGTGCTGGTGCCACAACACTGCAACCCCTCACAGATACTGTACTCTGAGCACAGCAATGAGACCTGTTGCAAAGCATTGCCTAAAAAATTGTAATTACACGCCCCAACAGGGGCTGAAAAATTGTGCCTTAGGCACTGGTGCTGGTGCCACAACACTGCAACCCCTCACAGATACTGTACTTGGAGCACAGCAGTCAGACATGTTGCGAAGCATTGCTTAAAAAATTGTAATTGCACGCCCCTGTTAAACAGGGGCTGAAAAATTGTGCCTTAGGCACTGGTGTGGTGGCACCCAGAAACAAAAATGTTCTTCCAAGCTATCAAGGAATGGATCATTGAGGAGGAGGAAGAGGATAGTCAGTGAACATAACAGGACAGTCACTCAGCATCAGCATAGGCAGTCTTAAAGGGATGTGACATTATAAATTATTCAGTTATATCCGCTTCAGGTGCCTGGTAGCTGGTGGTGATCCAAGACTGATTCATTTTTATGAAGGTCAGTCGATCAACCGAGTCGGTGGACAGGCGCACCCTGTGATCGGTGACAAATCCTCCAGCAGCACTGAATGTGCGTTCGGAAAGAACGCTGGATGCAGGACAGGCCAGTAGCTCAATTGCATACTGTGCAAGCTCTGGCCAGTGATCCATCCTCAAGACCCAGTAAGCCAGAAGATTTTCGGTGGGAAAGGTGTCCAAGTCTGACCTTGCCCCTAGGTATTCCTGCACCATGTATATCAGACGCTGGTGATGGTTGCTGGAACCGATCATACCTTGGGGCTGCGGACTAAAAAATTGTCTGAACGCATCGGTCAGATGTCCACCTTCCCCACCGCTCCTTCTGCTACTGACCGATGCCTCAGCAACTCGTCGTCCAGTACCAGGAGTTTGTAACCTCCCAGTTTCTGGGAACGCGTTGCACAGACCTTTCTGCAAGGCCTCCCTGAGATGTCTCATCCTCTGCTCCCTCTGCGACGGCAAAGATAAGGTCCGCAACCTTACCCTTGTACCGTGGATCAAGGAGAGTGGCCAGCCAGTAATGGTCCCTCTCCTTGATCCGAAGAATATGAGGATCCTTCCGCAGGCTTTGCAGGATCAGGGAGGCCATGCAACGTAGGTTAGCTGAGGCATTCGGTCCGGAGTCTTCTGGGTCACCGAGGACGACATGATCGCCAGCCACCTCCTCCCAACCACGTACAAGTCCACTGGTTTGTTGGGACTGTACATCATCCCTAAAAGACTGCTCCTGAACATATTCTTCTCCCCAACAAAAAAAATACAACTTTAAATTTGGAGGGAAGAAGTGGGAACCTGATCGTCTCCTGTCCGCCTCTATGGCCCTGATAAAAGTGAACTTGCCGGCAAGTCCGCCGCCTTCAGTCTGAGTAGCAGTTTATAACCAATTTTATCTGAAAGAGGACGCCCGCTGAGAGATACCGGGGGTTATGGCAGCTATCTGCTGCCTAACAATCAGGACATTAACTGCGGCGGGTGGTCCTTCCTTAAGTTTTTAACGGTAACAGTTTCTTTTTTTTTTTTAAACAAACGCTGTCAATAAAATAGGTTTGTATTTTCTATTTTATATTATATAGAAAAGAATTTATTTTCATACCTTCACTAGTTACTAACTTTGTTGAATGGTGGCTCGTTGTTTGTTAGTGGCGGTCAGGATCAGATTTGCATTTCCTGATGTTTGACGTTGGATGATAAAAATCAGCAGAAGCTTCCCCTCTAAGGTCAGGAGTTTTCTCTCAGTTTTTACAGGCGACGGCACTTCTGGGGAGGACTTCCCTTCCAGCTGTTTGTAATCAAGCGGCTCTAGTGCTAGGCCACATTGGCTGATGCTGAGTGCCAGGCTCCACCTCCATGCTCACACAATCCTCCTCCTCCTCCTCCTCTTCCTGTGTGATGGGTGGGACAGAAAGTCACCCCAAAACACTGTCTGGATAAACTGGGCCTTGAGAGGCAAGGAAGTCCTCCTCTTCCTGCCTCTGTTCTGCCTCAAGTGCCCTGTCCATTATGGCTGCCCACGCAGCGTATGCTCCAACAGGTGGACAAGAGTACGTTCAGTGTCAGTAATAGAATAAACAATTATGATTTACTAAAGGAAAATACACTTTGCATGCACTGTCACTGTGTGTATGAACTTAAAAATGGATGGTTGTAGCTTTTTTTATGTGTTTGTGAACTTAGTGTGGATGATGGTGCCTTGTGTCTTTTTTCTTTATATTGGCAGCTTGCGTATTCTAGTACTTACGTCGAGGAGAAATGGGGCGTTGCTTCCTGGCAGAAGGAGCTGATGCTTTCTGTTAAGATAGAATAAAGAGTTATGGTAACCACTTCTGGACCAAGCCTATTTATGACAGTTATTGTTTACAATTTAAAATCAAAACTTTTTTCTAGAAAATTACTGAGAACCACAAACATTATAATTATATATATATATATGTGCACTGTGTGTGTATTTGCACAGCGGCCTTTCAAAAGCAATTTTAGGTGAGAAATTAACTGAATTAAAAACATTTTTTTTTACAGTAAATGTATTTAGCCCAATTTTTGGGGATATTGCACCATCCTCGTGCTCTCCTCTCCTCACACGGAAGTCGTTGGTGAGGAGAGGAGAGCGGATCACTCCAGCCGGCTGGTGATCAGTGAGTATTAGCTGTTTTTACAGCTTTTTACTCACTGATCACCAGTGTAGTGTCCCCACAGTGTAAACACACATGTCCCCACACATGTCCCCAAAACACACATGTCCCCTAATAAAAAACACATGTCCCAAAATAATAAAACACATGTCCCTCACATATGTCCCGGTAAAATAACATGTGTCAATGATTATCTGCACACATATGTCCGTGATCACCTGCACACAGTCATCTGTACATGATCATTTGCGTACATATGCGTGATCACGCGAACCAATTATTAATATACACTTAACGTAATTTTTTTGACCAAAAATATGTAGAAGAATACGTAATTTTACGTATCGGCCTAAACTGAGGAAAAAAAATATTTATTTTTATATTTTTGGGGGATAATTTTTATGACAAAGTAAAAAATATTGATTTTTTTTTAAAAAATTGTTGCTCTTTTTTTGTTTATAGCACAAAAAATAAAAACCGCAAAGGTGATCAAATAAATACCACCAAATACCACCCTATTTCTGTTCAAAAAAATACGCCAATTTTGTTTGGGAGCCACGTCGCACGACCGCGCAATTGTCACTTAAAGCGACGCTCCTCAAAAAAATGGTGACTCCCAGACATTCTAATTCCACACAAATCACAAATTCAGTCCACACAAAAACAACAACCACAACTCCAACAATACCACTCTCTCTGCTCTCAGTCTCTGCTCTGCTCTCTCTCTGTTCCTCCCTCACTACACTACAGTCACACGGAGTCACACGGTCTCTCTAAATTACATCCAGGGGCCGGCCTCTCAAAACTACATCCAGGGGCGGAGACTATAGGCACATGTCAAAAACGAAAGTAAAGAATAAACGAGATTTCGAATAGTTACGAATAACAGCGATGTATTAGAAAAGTACGAATCCATTCGACGCATGCAGCGCCGCAGCGCCACTGTGTCAGACATGTAAATTTACGAATCAACGACCAAAAAGAAAAAAGTTACGAATGTACGAATCCATTCGAAGCGCGTTAGCCAGCGCCATTGTGAGAGAGTGAGAGACACGTAAAATGACGAATCAGTAAACACAAAAAAAAAAAAAAGTTACGAATCCATTCGAAGCACGTTAGACATCGCTATTGTGAGAGAGAGACGCGTAAAATGACAAATCAACAAACCAAAAAAAATAACGAATTTGAGAATCCATTCGAAGCACGTTAGACAGCGCCATTGTGAGAGAGTCAGAGAGACACGTAAAATGACGAATCAACAAACAAATAAAAAAGTTACGAATCCATTCGAAGGACGTTAGACAGTCACAGCGCAATTGTGAGAGAGAGACACGTAAAATGACAGATCAACAAACAAAGAAAAGTAACGAATTTAAGAATCCATTCGAAGCACGTTAGGCAGCACCATTGTAGAGACACGAAAAATGACGACTGAACAAACAAAAACAAAAAAAGTTAAGAATGTACGAATCCATTCGAGGCACGTTAGACAGGGCCATTGTGAGAGAGACACGTAAAATGACAAATCAACAAACAATAAAAAGTAACGAATTTAAGAATCCATTCGAAGCACGTTAAGAATAAGCAGCGCCATTTTAAGAGACACGGAAAATTACGAATCAACAAACCAAAAAAAAAGTTACGAATGTACGAATACATTCGAAGCACGTTAGACAGCGCCATTGTAAGAGAAAGAGAGACATGTAAAATGACCAATCAACAAACCAAAAAAAGTAACGAATTTACAAATCCATTAGAATAACGTTAGGCATAGGCAGAGCTATTGTCTACACAGTACACACACACACAATAGACTGTTGTTATGCAACCTTAATACGTTTTCGGATATTATTCGTAGAGTGTCGCTATTCGTTAACCAAATTAACGATTCTTACGATTCGTACGAAATCCGTATTTCGTACGAATCCGAATTAAATTCCGTATACGAAACCCGAATTACGAATTTTTTTGGATACGAAATAAAACGGAACGAAACGAAACGTATTTTTTGACGGATCCCATGTCTACCAGCCAGTAATGGTCCCTCTCCTTGATCCGAAGAATATGAGGATCCTTCCGCAGGCTTTGCAGGATCAGGGAGGCCATGCAACGTAGGTTAGCTGAGGCATTCGGTCCGGAGTCTTCTGGGTCACCGAGGACGACATGATCGCCAGCCACCTCCTCCCAACCACGTACAAGTCC
This sequence comes from Lithobates sylvaticus, assembly GCA_028564925.1. Classification (NCBI taxonomy): domain Eukaryota; kingdom Metazoa; phylum Chordata; class Amphibia; order Anura; family Ranidae; genus Lithobates; species Lithobates sylvaticus. The sequence goes on from CM053038.1 coordinate 1,913,458, forward strand.
ACTGGTTTGTTGGGACTGTACATCATCCCTAAAAGACTGCTCCTGCTGATGCTGAGTGCCAGGCTCCACCTCCATGCTCACACAATCCTCCTCCTCCTCCTCCTCCTCTTCCTGTGTGATGGGTGGGACAGAAAGAACACTGTCTGGATAAAGGGGGCCTTGAGAGGCAAGGAAGTCCTCCTCTTCCTGCCTCTGTTCTGCCTCAAGTGCCCTGTCCATTATCCCACGCAGCGTATGCTCCAACAGGTGGACAAGAGGTACAGTGTCACTGATGCATGCACTGTCACTGCTCACCATCCTCGTGGCCTCCTCAAATGGTGAGAGGACAGTGCATGCATCCCTGATCATGCTCCACTAGCGTGGGGAAAAAAAGCCAAGCTCCCCTGACCCTGTCCTGGTGCCGTAGTCGCAAAGGTACTCATTGATGGCCCTCTGCTGCGTGTGCAGTCGCTGCAGCATGGCCAACGTTGAGTTCCACCTGGTGGGCATGTCACATATTAGGCGGTTCTTGGGCAGGTTCAGCTCCTTTTGCAGCTCAGCCAGCCGAGCACTGGCATTATACGATCGGCGGAAATGCACACAGACTTTCCTGGCCTGCCTCAGGACATCCTGTAAGCCTGGGTACCTGCCCAAGAACCTCTGCACCACCAGGTTGAGGACGTGAGCCATACAGGGCACATGGGTGAGCTGCCCCTGTTGCAGGGCGGAGAGGAGCTTGGTGCCATTGTCATAAACCACCATTCCTGGCTTAAGCTGGCATGGCGTCAACCACCTCTCGGCCTGCCCCTGCAGAGCTGCCAAAACCTCTGCCCCAGTGTGGCTCCTGTCCCCCAAACACACCAGCGCAAGCACGGCATGGCATCTTTTTGCCTGCGTACTCGCGTAGCCCCTTGTACGCCTACGGAGCACCGCTGGTTCCGAGGACAGAGCACTCGAAGAGGCCATGGAGAAAGAAGAAGAGGAGGGGGTGGAGGAGAGAGGTGTGTCACAACCAGTAGTAGCATTTTGAAGGCGTGGTGGCGGAACAACCTCCAACACTACTGCACCTTGTCCTGCATCCCTCCCAGCTGCCAATAGAGTGACCCAATGGGCCGTGAAAGACAGATAACGTCCCTGTCCATGCCTGCTGGACCATGAGTCAGCGGTAATATGCACCTTACCGCTGACCGCCCTGTCCAGCGAGGCATGGACATTGCCTTCCACATGCCGGTAGAGAGATGGAATCGCCTTCCGTGAGAAAAAGTGGCGTTTGGGAACCTGCCACTGAGGAACCGCACATTGAACAAACTCACGGAAGGGGGCCGAGTCTACCAACTGAAAAGGCAGCAGTTGAAGTGCTAGCAATTTAGCCAAGCTAGCATTCAACCGCTGGGCATGTGGATGGCTGGGAGTATACTTCTTTCGACGGTCCAGCAGCTGGGGCAGGGAAATTTGCCTGCTACAATCGGACGTCGGTGTACTGCAAGTACTTGGTTGTGACACACCTAATTCTACACCTTCAGTCCTCTCAGAGCAGCTTTCAGAGAGGACTGAAGATATAGTGGGGATGGAGATCCCAGCTGATGAAGAGCAAGGAGAGGTCCGCTTTGTTCTTTGGTGTGGGTCTTTAATGTGCGCTTGCCAACGAGCTGCATGGCAGGTCGACATATGTCTGGTCATGCTTGTGGTGCCCAAGCGGCTGATGTTTTGGCCACGCGAGATACGCTTGAGACAAATATTGCAAATAGCAGTGGTGCGATCTGATGCACTCGTCTCAAAAAAGGCCCACACCAAAGAACTTTTGTGATAACGTGCAGAGGCAGCGCCCTGCACAGGCGGAGCTCTGCGGTGTGATTCAGTTGGTGTGCTGGCCTCTAGCTGGCCTCCAGGGGGCATCCTGCCTCGTTGGACATGTGCCGCCGCATCCTCCTCCTCCTCCTCTCTCCCTTCAGGCACCCACGTGGAGTCAGTGACCTCATCATCCCCTCCCTCTTCACCACTAGAGCAAACCTGGCAGTAAGCTGCAGCTGGTGGAACATGACTGCCAGATTGCTGTCCTTCAGCATCCCCTCTCTCTGCGCGCACACTACTGCCTTCCTCAAGCTGGGTATCATCATCTGAGCCTTCAAATCGTTGGGCATCCTCCTGGAGCATGTACCCAACACTGTGCTCAAACAGTTCGGGGGACTCCTCAGGAGGACATGGTGGGTCTAGGGAAGGGGTGGCTGATGATGCCATTGAGTACGCGTTGGCAGCTGCTCTGCCAGTACCCTGAGCCTGGGTGAGAGAGGATGAGGAGGATGAGGAGGGCTTGGTCATCTATTCTACCAAGCCTTCGGCATGATGCGGCTCAACATGTCCAGCTGCCGAAAACAAAGACAAGCGTGTCCCATGGCCACGTGCTGATGACGATGCACGACCACGTCCACGACCAGCACTGTTGTCTCTAGAAACAGAGCCTGCTTGCCCTGTGTTCTTGCCTCGGGACGGTCTGCCTTTCCTTGGCGGTCTTCCAGACATTGTAGTGGGTAGTGTATATTGTATAAAAAATAGAGCTCCTATGTGTGCTCACAACACACTCTAGGTCCTATGGGTGCTGACACAAACACACTAGAGGTACTATGTGTGCTGACAAAGAAATAGAGCTCCTATGTGTGCTCACAACACACTATAGGTCCTATGGGTGATGACAAGAAAATATAGGTCCTATGTGTGCTCACAACACACTATAGGTCCTATGGGTGATGACAAGAAAATATAGGTCCTATGTGTGCTCACAACACACTATAAGTCCTATGGGTGCTGACACAAACACACTATAGGTCCTATGCGTGCTGACAAAAAAATATAGGTCCTATGTGTGCTCACAACACACTATAAGTCCTATGGGTGCTGACACAAACACACTATAGGTACTATGTGTGCTGACAAGAAAATATAGGTCCTATGTGTGCTCACAACACACTATAAGTCCTATGGGTGCTGACACAAACACACTATAGGTACTATGTGTGCTGACAAGAAAATATAGGTCCTATGTGTGCTCACAACACACTCTAAGTCCTATGGGTGCTGACACAAACACACTATAGGTCCTATGGGTGCTGACACAAACACACTATAGGTAATATGTGTGCTGACAAGAAAATATAGGTCCTATGTGTGCTCACAACACACTATAAGTCCTATGGGTGCTGACACAAACACACTATAGGTACTATGTGTGCTGACAAGAAAATATAGGTCCTATGTGTGCTCACACCACACTATAAGTCCTATGGGTGCTGACACAAACACACTATAGGTACTATGTGTGCTGACAAGAAAATATAGGTCCTATGTGTGCTCACAACACACTATAAGTCCTATGGGTGCTGACACAAACACACTAGAGGTACTATGTGTGCTGACAAGAAAATATAGGTCCTATGTGTGCTCACAACACACTATAAGTCCTATGGGTGCTGACACAAACACACTATAGGTACTATGTGTGCTGACAAGAAAATATAGGTCCTATGTGTGCTCACAACACACTATAAGTCCTATGGGTGCTGACACAAACACACTATAGGTACTATGTGTGCTGACAAGAAAATATAGGTCCTATGTGTGCTCACAACACACTATAAGTCCTATGGGTGCTGACACAAACACACTATAGGTACTATGTGTGCTGACAAGAAAATATAGGTCCTATGTGTGCTCACAACACACTATAAGTCCTATGGGTGCTAACACAAACACACTATAGGTACTATGTGTGCTGACAAGAAAATATAGGTCCTATGTGTGCTCACAACACACTATAAGTCCTATGGGTGCTGACACAAACACACTATAGGTACTATGTGTGCTGACAAGAAAATATAGGTCCTATGTGTGCTCACAACACACTATAAGTCCTATGGGTGCTGACACAAACACACTATAGGTACTATGTGTGCTGACAAGAAAATATAGGTCCTATGTGTGCTCACAACACACTATAAGTCCTATGGGTGCTGACACAAACACACTATAGGTACTATGTGTGCTGACAAGAAAATATAGGTCCTATGTGTGCTCACAACCCACTATAAGTCCTATGGGTGCTGACACAAACACACTATAGGTACTATGTGTGCTGACAAGAAAATATAGGTCCTATGTGTGCTCACAACACACTATAAGTCCTATGGGTGCTAACACAAACACACTATAGGTACTATGTGTGCTGACAAGAAAATATAGGTCCTATGTGTGCTCACAACACACTATAGGTCCTATGGGTGCTGCCACAAACACACTAGAGGTACTATGTGTGCTGACGAAGAAATAGAGCTCCTATGTGTGCTCACAACACACACACTAGCTCCTATGTGTGCTGACACAAACACAATATGGCTCCTATAAATCCCTGCCTGGGATGGGACAGAAGGTTGGGACAGAAGTTGGGGTGCAATGCTGTTCTAACAGCACTGCGATTGGTGCTACTGCAATGCTGTACTAACAGCACGCACACACCAGACTAATCCCCAGCAGCAGATAATATCACACTCTGTGCAATCAGCAGCAATGATCAGTAATGATTTGAATGACTCAGGTCAGGAGTTAGCAATGGTTTAGCAAAGAAGAAAATCAATCAGCAGACTGCTCTTCTAAAAGCCGGAACACATGTGCCCTGGGCCGACGGCGTGGCGGCCTTTTATAGAGTGGGGCGTGTACTAAAGCCCCTGAGCTTTAATTGGCTACAGGCGTCCTGCCTGTAGCCAATTATTGCTCTCCTAGTTTCCAGCGCTGTGATTGGCCAAGCATGCGGGGTCACAGTGCATGCTTGGCCAATCATCAGCCAGAAATGCACTGCGCCGGCCGCAATGCATTGCGGGCCGCTCGCATCACACGAATGTGATGCGAATGGCCCAAATAGTTCTGGGCTCGCCAAGCGGGTGAACGCCCGGTGCTCGATTCGAACGTGGGTTCGAATTGAGCACCGGGCCCATCCCTACTCACAGCCACCAACCATTGGTCTTTGGCTCAAAGAGGTTGAAGACATAAAAAAAAAGGAGGATTTAATTCTCTCGGCACGACATCAACATGAACGCTATTCCAAAACCTGGACATTGGGGAACATGTTAGTCTTCACTGAGGAAGGGAAGGACCTCTTTGGAAATGATACTGCTGATTGAGTACCATTTCTGACCATTTATATGAGATCTGGCAAGATGGACTGACTGTTGTCCATACCAGCATCGCCCACCCGCACCCCCCCAGCATCGCCCACCTGCACCCCCCCAGCATCTCCCACCCGCACCCCCCCTGCATTGCCTACCCGCACACCCCCAGTATCGCCCCCCGCACCCCCCAGTATCGCCTCCCGCACCCCATCACCCACCCGCACCCCCCCAGAATCGCCAACCCGTACCCCCCCAGCATCTCCCACTCGCACCCCCCCAGAATTGCCTACCCGCACCCCCCAACATCTCCCACCCGCACCCCCCCAGCATAGCCCACCCGCTCCCCTCCAGCATCGCCCCAGCATCACCCCCCCAGCATCGCCCCCCCAGCATCACCCACCCGCACCCCCCCAGAATCGCCAACCCGTACCCCCCCAGCATCTCCCACTCGCACCCCCCCAGAATTGCCTACCCGCACCCCCCAACATCTCCCACCCGCACCCCCCCAGCATAGCCCACCCGCTCCCCTCCAGCATCGCCCCAGCATCACCCCCCCAGCATCGCCCCCCCAGCATCACCCACCCGCACCCCCCAACATCTCCCATCTGCACCCCGCAGCATCGCCCACCCGCTCCCCTACAGCATCACCCCCAGCATCGCCCCCCGGTATCGCCCCCCCCAGCATCACCCACCCGCACCCCCCCAGCATCGCCCATCTACCCCTCCCCAGCATCACCCACTTGCACCCGCCCAGCATCGCCCATTCACACTCCTTTCTCCCACACCTCTTCCCCTCCCTTGCCACTTCCCTCCCCCCATTTCTATTCTTCTAGCCCCCTCCTGTTCATTCTAATTGTTCTTTCTTTGTATATGATTTACCCTTTTTTGAAAGAGTGATAAAAATGTTTAGACAGTTTCTGGTGTCCACTATGATTGGCTCCTTGCCTGAATTCCGCCTCCCACAAGGCGATGGAATGCTCTATTTTGCAACTATGTTGACTGAGCGTATGCTATCTATATTACAAATCTGCTTTGTTTATTTTGTATTCTACATGATGTTATATTGTACCATTCCATATACTCCTCGTACCATTGTTGTTCTGATACCATGGATTCAAGTAAAATAAAAGATTTGTAAAAAAAAAAAAGTTGACTATGATTTACCTTTCACAGAGATAAAGGATTCATCTGAGTCCTCTCTCACTTTTAAATCATCATAATGTTGTATTTGTTTAGTACATTTGTACAGTCCAGACTGACTCCTCGTTATATTAGGAATATGGAATGTGGAGTCAGATTCTGAGGATTTTATCTCCTGATCATCCTTGTAGAATGTTGTGTTTATTGCATTAAAAGTTCTCCAATGATGACATCTCAGAGTCAGGGGGTCTCCTTCATATATGACGGATGGAGGTCTCTGCAGGAGGACACGATCTGAAATGTAATAAAATTATACTTTAGGATGTTCTATTCACACCCAACAATCTGTAATGATGGAGATGAGATGATGACTCACTTAGTGTAACATTTAGGAAGACGGGATCACTGATATCACCACCGATGGTCTGGCACTGGTAATCTCCACTGTCCTCCTCTACTGAAGATCTAATGATATGAAGTATCTGTTGATCTCCAGGTATTGGTCTCTTATCTTTGTACCAGTGATAGGTCCGGGGCTCCTCTGGTACAGTAGACGGCACATCACATGTTAGAGTCACAGAGTCAAGGAATAGTATATTCCCCCAGTTGGGTGTGAAGGTCACCACAGGTTTGATGGCCCCTCCTATAGAAGAAAAGAGATCACACAGAACACATAGAGAGCAAAACACAGAGAGGTGAACACATCTTATGTTAAAAAAAATGATGTTCTCATGTCAGATATTTGTGGTCCTGGGCACAGAGATTTTATAACATGTTAGTAAATCCCTGTAATAAAGAAACCTTTTTTTTTTTTCTTTACTTACAATCTGCTCTATAGAAGTTTTAATTCTACAGGGCATCAGCTGTGCACCAGATCATGTATGTATATATATATATATATATATATATATATATATATATATATATATATATATATATATATATATATATATATATATATATATATACGTGATCCCACACTCCCGCCTGCAAGGAGCGCATGCACACCACACATCATTCCCAGCAGAAGCCGATCTCTGGATGCCGGGCACTCAACGTCTGCTGGCACCCACCGATTGTCGGGCAGGGACTCAGAACAGAGATCTGCCTATGTAAACAAGGCAGAGCTCTGTTCTAACATGGGGGAAGGGATGAATATTGTGTTCCTGCAAAGCAGGGACTCAATCCATCTCTTCCCCTAGTAAAAGTAACACAAACACTGGCTAGGCACACATTTAACCCTTTGATCACCCTAGATGTTTAACCCTTTTCCAGCCCGTGCATTTTTTTAGCACTGATCACTTTATCACTAGACATGTGCACTGCCAAAAAATGTGTTCGTTTTCATTTCATTCTTTTTTTTATTTTTTTATTCATCTTTTTGTTTTTAGGGTCATTATGATCACAATTCGTAAATTTGAAAATCCAAAAATAAGAAAGAAAATCCAAACATTCGAAAAAAACTAAAATCCGAAAATTCTGAATAATAACTACCTAACTAACTAACTAATAATAACTATTAAATTATAGGTATTGGAATTTCCTTTCAAATGTGGCTGTTAGTGAATGTAAAGAATACAAATTTATCCGAAGTTACGAATTATCCAAAATAATGAATGCCAGTTATCCAAAATATTGACTGCTGGTTGGAAGCTAAACAGTGGGGACTATAGATGGGCAAACAGTTCGTTCGTTCATTAGTACAGTGATAGTGCATATTTTTAGCACTGATCACTAGACATGTGCACTGCCAAAAAAATTGTTCATTTTCGTTTTATTCTGTTGATCGCAATTCGTAAATTCCTAAATTTGAAAATTCGAAAATCCGAAAATAAGAAAAAAGATCCAAACATTCGATAAAATGAAAATCCGAAAATTCTAAATAATAACTAACTAATCATAACTATTAAATTATAGGTATTGGAATTTTCAAATTTGGCTGTTAGTGAACGTAACGAATACGAATTTATCCAAAGTTATGATTATCCAAAATAATGAATATTTCTTTTTTTTTTTTATCAGAGTCTAAAATGTTACTTAGCTTGGATCAGTGGTTATATAGGTTTATAAGCTCACCATGTATCTGGATATAGATCCCATCACTTATCTTCCTCACAGGGCCAGATCTCTTCCTCACTTCACAGGTATATTTCCCAGAATCCTCCAGCTGAGATGACGGCACTCTGTATGTATCAGATACATTGTATCCCTGCACAGTCCGTCCATCTCTGTAGAATGCAAAGTGCAGCTCTGTGCCGCCTCTGAGCGGATCCAGTCTGGTGTCACATCTCACCGTCATCTCATCTCCTTCTATTACCCTGGACGGGGTCACTTTTATTTCTGGAGGAGAGAAGAGCTCTGGAAGAGGAAATTGATAAAAAAGGCAAACGAAGGGATTGCTTGAATTATACTCTAAATGTTGATATTCACACAATTCTTTGTAGCAGACATTAAATATTTGACATCAGTGTTTGACTGTTGTATCCACTACAATAATACACAGTAATAGAGAACCCGGTATGGTCAGCTTTATCACAAGTCATTTATTCTATCTGTATGTATATCTGGATGGTGAGTGATAAACCCGAGACACGGGAGGAAGCCAACACAAACATACAGACTTCTTATGCTGCGTACACACGATCGTAATTCTCATCGGAAAAAGCTCTGATGGAATTCCGTCAGGAAAACCATCAGAGCTTTTTCCGACAGAGCTTTTTCCGACGGAATTCCACTCAAACTGTCTTGCCTACACACGGTCACACCAAATTCCGACTGCCAAGAACGCCGTGACGTACAACACTACGACGAGCCGAGAAAAAATGAAATTGAATGCTTCCGAGCATGCGCCAAATTGCAATTTGCACGTCGGAATTGCTACAGACAAACGGAATTTCCGATAGAAACCTTTTCCGTCTGAAAAATTGAGAACATGCTCTCAAATTTTTGCTGGCGGGAATTCAGCCAGCAAAATTCCGATGGAGCCTACACACGGTCGCATTTTCCGATGAAAAGCTCTCATCGGTCTTTTGCTGGCCGGAATTCTGGTCGTGTGTACACGGCATAACAGGCAATATGACAGTGACGTAACGCGTAGGACAGAGGCATACCAGAAGTAAAGCTCAGGTACGAGCTCGGCGCTCGTTTTTACATTGTGCTGGTCTCCATACCAAATGTGAGTAAATATTTGTTTTTAAAAAAAAAAAACTTCAGTTTTTTGAAACATACTACACCATAGTAGGCTCTATATCCCTCTCTTTACCTGGTTAACTGAGCATTAAAGCTGGAAGCCACTGGAAGGAAAAGGAGTGACCCCCCCTCTGGCAAAGCTCTGCATACACTGGGATAAATAGGAGGAACGCGCAGGAACCCATCCACCTTGAGGGATCTGTTCCCTCTTTCTCTTCTAAATACTGTTTACCTTACAGCAGTAAGGTAATAATTTAGTACACCCACGGGTGTTACTGACACCGAAGAATCACTTTGCACCGAAAGTCACAGTGCCACCAGATGTTATTATAACGCCACATGATGTTCTTGTAGAACACCCCCACAGTTTGCACTTTGCACATTGGACCCTGAGGAGTGTCCAGCTGTTTACATATTTTGGACTGTTTCAAGCCTTCATTCACGATTGTTTCCTTTTGTGCTTTTTCGTTTGAGTTTCTCCGCTCATACACATCTGCATGTGTTTATTTGCACATATTTATTTATTTATTTGCACATAAGCACTTTATATTGTGATATATGTTTTTCCGTCATATGACACATTATTCTTCTATTTATGCTATTTCATTATGAGTTTTCTATAATTTATTTACCGTTGAAAGTTAATTTAAACATATTTATGTAGGAGCACAACACCAATTACCATTCCATTCTCTTTACATTGGGTAGTGTTTGACCCTCACGGTGTCTGCAGCACCTTATTCATTTTCATATTTCCTATTAGCGTGGGGGTATCCACTTTACATACGCCAAGTAAATTGATACCCAACATGTCACGCTTCAAAATTGCTCGTGGAATGGCGACAAACTTTTACCCTTAAAAATCTCCATAGGCGACATTTAAAAGATTCTACAGGTTGTGTCAAATCTTGAAGAATGAACCATTGATACTCTTTTCTTTCTGTTATTATGTATTACTTCTGTACCCCCTGTAACCTTCCCCTTCCTCTCCCCCCCCCCTTTTTTCAGTTACAAACTATAAAGTAACAAACCAAATCAATGACATATAGGTAAACTAACAATACCACAAAACTAAGTACCGGAACTACCACGTTTGAAATTTTACCCTGTTTACTCTGGAATAATAGTGAAAATTCACTACACTATATTGTTTGAATATAGACCAGATAGTATGTAAGTTGATCCGATCCAATGTAAGTTGTATATATATATATTTGAAATCCAACTTAAGTTTCTGTATTTCTTTGTAAACCAAAGTTTGATACAATGTATTGTTTTTACCATATTTCTCAATAAAAAAACTATTGAATTAAAAGATTCTACAGGTTGCATGTTTTGAGTTACAGATGAAGTCTAGAATTATTGCTCTCGCTCTACTGATCGCGGCGATACCTCACATGTGTGGTTTGAACACCTTTTTGATATGCGGGCGCTGCTCACTTATGCGTTCGCTTCTGCCCGTGGGCTCGGTGGTTCAGTTTAAAAAAAAAATGTTTTTCCTATTTATTTTACCTTTTATTTTTTTATTTTTACACTGTTCTTTTAAAAAAATAAAAAATAAAAATGATGTCACTTTTATTCTTATTACAAGGAATGTAAACAGAAAAAAAAGCATGACAGGTCCTTCTAAATGTGAGATCTGGGGGTCAAAAAGTCCTCAGATCTCATATTTACACTAAAATGCAATAAAAACAAAATGTCCCTTTAAGAGCTATGGGTGGAAGTGATGTTTTGACGTCGCTTCCGCCCCGGAAGTGGTATGGAGACGGGTGGGGGCCATCTGACAGGATACGATCGCTTCCGCCGATGCCGAGGGCACTTCACTGGGTATATGGAAGGGTTAACATCCACTTTAAGTCTTTTCTTTTGCAAGGGACTTTTTTACTTCTGCAATAGAATAACTTTAAAAAGTATTTTTGGGAGTTTACCTTCCTCTGGATTAACCAAAGTTTCTAAGGATAAAGTTTTACATAACACTGCACTGTAGTTAAAGTCTAGTAATGTTGTGATTGTTAATATCTTATAAATCCTAAAATAATAGCCCTCCCAACATGCATTTTTTTACTTCTTATTGTATACTTACCTTTCTGAAGATGTCTTCAGGCTGGTTATGGGATGGGCGGGGTCCTCTTCTTCATCTGTTCTCCAACATTGGATGGTTCTTGATGATGCAGAGAACGGTCCTGTTGTTGCATCATTACACCAGGGTGACGCCCTTTAAGTGGGAGGGTCCATGACACTCTGCACTCACAGGATGTCCTCAGTTTCCCAGGCTGAATGATGCTGGGTGTCATTTAACCCACAAGGCTGGGGACATCTATTGGCTGAAAATTATTACTGTGGAGGGACAGTGACAGAGATTTTCCTATCTATAGGTTTTGGACTTTTCATTTAGATTTCAGCTTTTGGTCTATGTTTATGTTAGTATAATGAACTTTTGTTTGCTATTGAGATTTGGGTGCATCACATGTAGCACATGCACTTTAATTATATATTATACTTTATGTTTTTTCACTTGCATGAGCTAGTAGTTTAATATTATTTTGTTTATTTATTTGATATTTTTAGCGCCGCATATCAGTTTGTATTATGACATTTGGAAAGTGTGGGTAGTGTTGGCAGCTCTTTTATTTTTATTATTTTTTATTTTTATTTTTATATTTATTTTTATTATCTATATATATTTTTTTTTTTATTTACTATTTTTTTTTTTATATGTAGTCTTTATTTATTTGTATTTAGGTTAGTAGTGTGGCAGCTCACAAGGTTATACCTACGTGTCGGAGAGGAGGTGTTTATTGCATCCTGATTTATTTAATTTTTACTATCGCTGGGGCAGTATAACAAAAAGTTGTCTCACAGCCACCAACCATTGGTCTTTGGCTCAAAAAGGTTGAAGACATAAACAAAAAGGAGGATTTAATTCTCTCACCACGACATCAACATGAACGCTATTCCAAAACCTGGACATTGTGGAACATGTTTGTCTTCACTGAGGAAGGTAAGGACCTCTTTGGAAATGATACTGCTGACTGAGAACCATTCCTGACTATTTATATGAGATCTGGCAAGATGGACTGACTGGCCAGATGTCCATACCAGCATCGCCCACCCGCACAGCCCCAGCATCGCCCACCCGCACCGCCCCAGCATCGCCCACCCGCACCCCACCACCATCGCTCACCCTTACCCCCCAAGCATCTCCCACCCGCACCCCCCAGCATCGCCCACCCGCACCCCCCAAGCATCTCCCACCCACACCCCCCAGCATCACCCACCCGCACCCCCCCAGCATCTCCCACCCCTTTTTCTCCCACACCTCTTCCCCTCCCTTCCCCCTTCCCTCCCCCCCATTTATATTCTTCTAGCCCCCTCCTGTTCATCCTAATTGTTCTTTCTTTGTATATGATTTACCCTTTTTTGAAAGAGTGATAAAAATCTTTAGTTTCTGTTGACCACTATGATTGGCTCCTTGCCTGAATTCCACCTCCCACAAGGAGATGGAATGCTCTATTTTGAAACTATGTTGACTGATCGTATGCTATCTATATTACAAATCTGGTTTGTTTATTTTGTATTCTACATGATGTTATATTGTACCATTCCATATATTCCTTATGTTGTTCTGATACCATGGATTCTGTCTTTCGAGTAAAATAAAAGATTTGTAAAAAAAATGAAAAGTTGGCTTTAATTTACCTTTCACAGAGATAAAGGATTCATCTGAGCCCTCCATCACAATTGTACCATCATAACGTTGTATTTGTTTAGTACATTTGTACAGTCCAGACTGACTCCTCGTTATATTAGGAATATGGAATGTGGAGTCAGATTCTGAGGATTTTATCTCCTGATATTCCTTGTAGAATTTTGTGTTTATTGGAATATATGTTTCCCAATCATGATGACATCTCAGAGTCAGGGGGTCTCCTTCATAGATGACAGATGGAGGTCTCTGCAGGATGACATCATCTGAAATGTAATAAAATGATACTTTAGGTTGTTCTATTCACACCCAACAATCTGTAATGATGGAGATGAGATGATGACTCACCATATGTAACATCTAGGAAGACGGGATCACTGATATCACCACCGATGGTCTGGCACTGGTAATCTCCTCTGTGCACCTCCTCTACTGAAGATGTTATATAAAGTCTCTGTTGATCTCCAGGTATTGGTCTCTTATCTTTGTACCAGCGATAGGTCCGGGGCTCCTCTGGTACAGTAGACGGCACATCACATGTTAGAGTCACATGGTCAGTGTAAAATATATTCCTCCAGTTGGGTGTGAAGGTCACCACAGGTTTGATGGCCCCTCCTATAGAAGAAAAGAGATCACACAGAACACATAGAGAGCACAGTGTGCAGCAAAACACAGAGAGGTGAACACATCTTATGTTAAAAAAATGATGTTCTCATGTCAGATATTTGTGGTCCTGGGCACAGAGATTTTATATGTTAGTAAATCTCTGTAATAATGAAAACAACCTCCCTTAATGCTTAGGTTTCATTCAAGTTTTTTTTTTCTTTAATCACTTACAGTCTGCTCTATAGAAGTTTTACTTCTACAGGGCATCAGCTGTGCACCAGATCATGTATATATATATATATACGTGATCCCACACTTCCGCCTGCAAGGGGTGCGTGCACACCACACATCATTCCCAGCAGAAGCCGATCTCTGGATGCCGGGCACTCAACGTCTGCTGGCACCCACCGATTGTCGGGCAGGGACTCAGAACAGAGATCTGCCTATGTAAACAAGGCAGAGCTCTGTTCTAACATGGGGGAAGGGATGAATACTGTGTTCCTGCAAAGCAGGGACTCAATCCATCTCTTCCCCTAGTAAAAGCAACACAAACACTGGCTAGGCACACATTTAACCCTTTGATCACCCTAGATGTTTAACTCCTTCCCAGCCAGTGCATTTTTTTTTAGCACTGATCACTTTATCACTAGACATGTACACTGCCAAAAAATTTGTTCATTTTTTTTTTTATTCTTTTTTTTATTTTTTTATAAATTTTTTTGTTTTTAGGGTCATTATGATCACAATTCGTAAATTTGAAAATCCAAAAATAAGAAAGAAAAGCCAAACATTCGAAAAAACTAAAATCCGAAAATTCTAAATAATAACTACCTAACTAACTAATAATAACTATTAAATTATAGGTATTGTAATTTCCTTTCAAATTTGGCTGTTAGTGAACGTAACGAATACAAATTTATCCGAAGTTACGAATTATCCAAAATAATGAATGCCGGTTATCCAAAATAATGACTGCTGGTTGGAAGCTAAACAGTGGGGACTAGGGATGGGCGAACGGTTCGTTCGTTCATTAGTACAGTGATAGTGCATATTTTTAGCACTGATCACTAGACATGTGCACTGCCAAAAAAATTGTTCATTTTTGTTTCATTCTGTTGATCGCAATTCGTAAATTCCTAAATTTGAAAATCCGAAAATAAGAAAGAAAATCCAAACATTTGAAAAAATGAAAATCCGAAAATTCTTAATAATAACTAACTAATCATAACTATTAAATTATAGGTATTGGAATTTCCTTTCAAACTTGGCTGTTAGTGAACGTAACGAATACGAATTTATCCGAAGGTACGAATTATCCAAAATAATGAATCATTATTTTTTTTTATCAGAGTCTAAAATGTTACTTAGCTTGGATCAGTGGTTCTATATAGTTGTTGGTTAAAGAAGGGAAAAAATGCAAATCCTCAACATCAGAGTCTTATTTAGACACCATGCTGCTGTAGGTCCATCTGAATGATGAAGAAGAAGGTTCTCCAGCAGCTCAGTGATCATAAGTGGTCACCACAGGATTTCTTTTCTTAAATATTTGTAGCACAGATTTGGGGTGAGTTGTGAGGTCCCCCTTTCTGTCTCGTAGTCATGTGCCCAGTAGAGAAGTGGGGAATTGCATCAAAAAACTCAGACCATTTGGTCCAAACCTCCAAGCAAGGAGAGGGAGCCGATCCGCCCGTGTAAATGAGGGGGGATCACAAAAGGTGATTTCTTGGGACTTCGAGGTCTCCATCTTGCTCGGAGTGGGGGGTAAATCAGACGGGCGCGACCGAACTTCAGGTCAAGGGTGAGACAAGTGTTCTTTTCTTTCACATGTGGGCCCTCTCATGTGCCCAGTAGAGAAGTGGGGAATTGCGCTGGTCAATGAACTGTGCGACGGTCCCTTCTAGGAGGTGGGGTGGCCCAGAGGCCCAGTTTTACCAGAAGATCCTTTCCCTCTGAGATCGTAGTAACAGTATACGTGGTTCCGTTATGGGGAACTTGCAACTTAAAAGGGAAACCCCATCGGTATCTGATTCTGGCAGATTGCAGTACTGAGGTGATTTCTTTCATTCGTCTTCTTTTATCAAGTGTTGTAGGGGAAATGTCCGGGTAAATTTGCACCGCTACCCCGTCCAATTGAATGTTAGGGGTATTTCGTGAGGCCCTCAAAATCTCCTCTTTAACTAGATAGTCCTTAAGGCACAATACAATGTCCCGAGGAGGTCTGTCATCCGGGGGTTTTGGGCGCAGGGCTCTATGCAGCCTGTCACAGGTAAAGGCCGTCCCCGGGGACTCCGGGAGCAGAGAGTGAAAGAGCTTCTGAATGGCCTGCGTTATGTCAGTGACAGTTTCAGGGACCCCCTTCACCCTTAGATTATTCCTCCTGTTCCTATTATCAAGGTCCTCGAGGTGGGCTTGTAGGACCTGGACTGTTTCAGTAAGGGTCTCATGGTCCTTGCGGAGGTCATCGTGTGATAAGCACAGCTCATCATGTTTAGTTTCTAATAAGTCCGTTCTGGTGCCCAGGGCCACAATCTCCACTGACAATGTGCTGGTGGCTTTGTTCAGTTCCGACTGGAACTTCCTAGCCAGCCTATCGTACATTGTGGAGAGGCTTTCCTCCAGGTCTGCTTTAGTAAGCTGGTGTGTGTACTCACAATCATTCGCGGGGTAGTCCGGTGATGGGATTGAGGCCTGCGAGGCCTGTGAGCACGCCGGAGCCGGCCCTGCCTGGGCGCCATCGTGGGACATCTTGTGTTGTTCCCGCACTCTGAGCAAGTAAGTTGTTAGGGATCGTTGGGCTGGTTTGCCGCGGCGAGTCTTGGGGCCCGGCATGCGCTGGATGTTCCGCCAGGGGTTATAGGAGGTTTGGTGCTCGAAATGTAGCTCTCAGCCCTTGCTTCCGTCCAGGATCGCGCCGCGCATGCGCCCCCGAATCATTATTTTTTTTATCAGAGTCTAAAATATTACTTAGCTTGGATCAGTGGTTATATATAGTTGTTGGTTAAAGTGCAAATCCTCAACATCAGAGTCTTATTAAGACACCATGCTGCTGTAGGTCTATCTGAATGATGAAGAAGAAGACAATGGTGAAACTTGTTGTTCCAGAAGAACTTCCAAGCCCTAGTTGATAGTTTGTAAGCTCCACCCTTTGTAGTGTGATCATTTCAGTATGAGCTAATTAGGGATGAGCAAATCTGCTTGGGTTCGGCTTTCTAACAGTTCATAAATCTTGCTTGAAGATCACAAACTTTGCAGCAAACACTACTGTAGATACTGTATTGTGGGGCAAATCTTATTCTACAATTCTACATGTGATACACCTAGAAGACATCCCTACCACAAACTCTACACTCCACCCATTAGTCAATAAAGAATATTTCCCAAGCTTAGCACACTACCAGCTAATACTAGACACCAATTGTATCACCCTAAACTGTGGAATTTGCAATTTAAAGCCATGAAATGCATTTAATTTGGTGAAATAAAGATATTGCATGTTTTACTAAAGCAGGAGACTAGTGCCTATCCTTTGAACAACCACATCGGGCGCCTCTGCCAATCAAAGTACTGAGAGGCTTTTTTTGCCCTGACTCTTCCCACTAATTCATTCACCCACCTGAAAACCCCACAGAACAGAGAGAGAGACTGACCACACTAACCCTGCATGGAGACAGGCTTTTTCCACCCGTGCATTAGGCAGGGCGCATGTTTCCCCCTTGCTGGGTGAGCACAGCCCCAACAGTTGTAAGTCAATTTTGACCTTTTTTCCTTTTATTGTGGAAGCACTTTATCCTTGTTTCTGAATTAATCTACTACACTCTTAGGGCTTTCCCGTCTCCTTCTCTTTTCATTTTTGGTGGACACTCTGAGCTTTTCCAGAGACCCCAGTCCGCGATCTACCACCACACCCAAGACCTAGATCTTTTTCTGGCCATTTGTAGTAATTAGCAAGCATTGTTAAACAAAAGGCGTGGGGAAACTGGACCATGGGGGACATGTACCAATGGCAAAACTAAATATAATAATAATAAATAATTAAAAAAATGTATCTCTTCTTACATAGAGTTGTTAACTTTCCCTAACAGCTTCAACATACACGGACAATATGGCTGCGGTTTTGAGTTCACACTTTTACAGAAAGGGGACTGGGTAATCCACCCCTTCAAATATTGGCTCTATTATTCCTTATTTTTGGGGTTAAACCTGAATATTTTTGGCCAAAGGTTTTTGCTTTGTGAACTTTGCAAATCCCAGAGACTCGCTACGAACCTATGATAACAGTGAGCCTGAGCCTCATTCCTGGAGCCAATACTAGAATGTGCTAATGGAGGCAACATGGGGTCTGCTTTATATTCTCAACTGACTTTCAGCTATTAATCCCACCAGGCAAAAGAGAAGAGATGATCTTTGTGTTCCCGGATTGTGAAGAGTCTTTTGATTTCTCCAAACTTCCCCAGAGGGAGAGCAAAGGAGAATAAGGGAAGGGAAGAAAGGCTAAGGGAAAAATGATAAGGGAAGGAAAAAAAGACTAAGGGAAAAATAATAAGGGATGTAAATAAAGATTAAGGGAAGGGAAAAATGGAAGAGAATAACGACTAAGGAAAGTGAATAAAGGATGGGAAGGAAGACTGATAAAAAGAGAATAAGGGAAAAGAATAAAGATAAAGGAAAGAATACAGTATAAGTTATCACAATGGGGCTGATTTACTAAAACTAAAAAGTGCAAAATCTGGTGCAGTTGTGCATGGTAGCCAATCAGCATCTACCTTCAGATTGTTCAATTAAGCTTTGACAATAAAACTGGACGCTGATTGGTTTATATGCAGAGCTGCACCAGATTTTGCTCTCTCCAGTTTTAGTAAATCCCCTCAAATATGTAACACATTTTTTTTCACCTGCAAGAAAAAAGCAAACAAACAAAAAAAAATCATCCATTGTATATGCCAATTTGGAACAAGCTACACTTTACATCTGTTCCATCTTGGTGGGCTAGCAGTGCCTTTGGATTTTCTCAAGTCAGCAAGCTGTCAAACTATCTATACAGACTGGGTCTCAGGAGGAATGTCTTTTGTATGAAGTGATATTAGACAGAACATGTACAGATCAGAGGCTTATTCAGTTCTTCAAGCTCACCATGTATCTGCATTATCTGGATATAGACCCCATCACTCATCTTCCTCACAGTGTCAGACGCCGTTCTCACTTCACAGGTATATTTCCCAGAATCCTCCAGTTGAGATGACGGCACTCTGTATGTATCAGATACATTGTATCCCCGCACAGCCCGTCCATCTCTGTAGAAGGCAAAGTGCAGCTCTGTGCCGCCTCTGAGCAGATCCAGTCTGGTGTCACATCTCACCGTCATCTCATCTCCTTCTGATATATTGTATGGAATTATTATTTCTGGAGGAGAGAAGAGCTCTGGAAGAGGAAATTGATAAAAAAGGCAAACGATGGGATTGCATGAATTATACTCTAAATATTGACATTCACACAATTCTCTGTAGCAGACATTAAATAATTGACATCAGTGTTTGGCTGTTGTATCCACTACAATAATACACAGTAATAGAGAACCCGGTATGGTCAGTTTTATCACAAGTCACTTATTCTACCTGTATGTATATCTGGATGGTGAGTGATAAACCGAGAAACTGGAGAAAACCAACACAAACATACATACTTCTTACAGGCAATGGCCTGAGAGAGCGATCTGCGATTTTTATTGTGACTGCGACATTATGGCGGACACATCGGACAATTTTGACACATTTTTGGGACCATTGTCATTTTTACAGCGATCAGTGCTATAAAATTGCACTGATTTACTGTAAAAATGACACTGGCAGTGAAGGGGTTAACCACTAGCTGGCTAGGAAGGGCCTGGTGTGGAATTTAGGGGGACCCCCCACACATTTTTTTTTTAATTTTGGTTCGGGGTTCCCCTGTGGGGGAATACCATGCCGTTTTTATCAATGAACTTTTATGTGTATTGCTGGGAACGACAATTCATTATAGCCGTGAGTAGTTTTAAATGACTTTTTTTCCTTCAGAAATGTAATTTTGTTCTCGGACTGTTCTAAACATGGGAAACATGTGCTCCCTTACAGGCATACTACAGACACCCCCCAGGTACAAAATTTAAAGGAATATTTCACTGACTGTTTCACTTTAAGCATTATTAAAATCACGGCTCCCGAAAAAACGTTTGTTTTAAAAAAAGAAAATTTCATTGATACATGTCCCCTAGCACTTTTGATTTCTCCCATAGACTTTTAAAGGGTGTTCTGCAGCTTTCGAATTTGCAGAAAACACCCCAAATTGTTCGCTATAGGTGAACACTGGATGTTCGAATCAAACTTACGTTTGACTCGAACATCGGGCTCATCCCTACTCACAAGGTTATACCTACTAGTGTCGGAGAGGAGGCGTGTATTGCATCCTGATTTATTACATTTTCACTATCGCTGGCAATATAAAAAAAAGTTGTCACACCCCTTTCTCCCACACCTCTTCCCCTCCCTTCCCTCTTGCCACCTGATTTCTATTCTTCTAGCCCCCTCCTGTTCATCCTAATTGTTCTTTCTTTGTATATGATTTACCCTTTTTTAAAACAGTGATAAAAATGTTTAGACAGTTTCTGGTGTCCACTATGATTGGTTCCTTGCCTGAATTCCGCCTCCCACAAGGCGATGGAATGCTCTATTTTGAAACTATGTTGACTGAGCGAATGCTATCTACAGTATATTACAAATCTGGTTTGTTTATGTTGTATTCTACATGATGTTATATTGTACCATTCCATATACTCCTTGTACCATTGTTGTTCTGATACCATGGATTCTGTCTTTCGATTAAAATAAAAGATTTGTAAAAAAAAAAGAAAAGTTGGCTTTAATTTACCTTTCACAGAGATAAAGGATACATCTGAGTCCTCATGAACATTTGTACCATCATAATGTTGTATTTGTTTAGTACATTTGTACAGTCCAGACTGACTCCTCGTTATATTAGGAATATGGAATGTGGAGTCAGATTCTGATGATTTTATCTCCTGATCATCCTTGTAGAATGTTGTGTTTGTTGCATTAAAACCTATTATATGATGACATCTCAGAGTCAGGGGGTCTCCTTCATAGATGACAGATGGAGGTCTCTGCAGGATGACATCATCTGAAATGTAATAAAATGATACTTTAGGTTGTTCTATTCACACCCAACAATCTGTAATGATGGAGATGAGATGGATGACTCACTTTGTGTAACATTTAGGAAGACGGGATCACTGATATCACCACCGATGGTCTGGCACTGGTAATCTCCACTGTCCTCCTCTACTGAAGATCTAATGATATGAAGTCTCTGTTGATCTCCAGGTATTGGTCTCTTATCTTTGTACCAGTGATAGGTCCGGGGTTCCTCTGGTACAGTAGACGGCACATCACATGTTAGAGTCACATTGTCATAGTATAGTACATTCCCCCAGTTGGGTGTGAAGATCACCACAGGTTTGATGGCCCCTCCTATAGAAGAAAAGAGATAACACAGAACACATAGAGAGCACAGTGTGCAGCAAAACAGAGGTGAACACATCTTATGTTAAAAAAATGATGTTCTCATGTCAGATATTTGTGGTCCTGGGCACAGAGATTTTATAACATGTTAGTAAATCTCTGTAATAAAGAAAACAGCCTCCCTTAATGCTTAGGTTTCATTCAAGTTTTTTTTTTTTCTTTAATCACTTACAGTCTGCTCTATAGAAGTTTTACTTCTACAGGGCATCAGCTGTGCACCAGATCATGTATATATATATATATATATATATATATATATATATATATATATACATATATATATATATATACGTGATCCCACACTTCTGCCTGCAAGGGGCGTGTGCACACCACACATCATTCCCAGCAGAAGCCGATCTCTGGATGCCGGGCACTCGACGTCTGCTGGCACCCACCGATTGTCGGGCAGGGACTCAGAACAGAGATCTGCCTATGTAAACAAGGTACAGTAGACAGCACATCACATGTTAGAGTCACATGGTCAGTGTAAAATATATTCCTCCAGTTGGGTGTGAAGGTCACCACAGGTTTGATGGTCCCTCCTATAGAAGAAAAGAGATCACACAGAACACATAGAGAGCACAGTGTGCAGCAAAACACAGAGAGGTGAACACATCTTATGTTAAAAAAATGATGTTCTCATGTCAGATATTTGTGGTCCTGGGCACAGAGATTTTATAACATGCTAGTAAATCTCTGTAATAAAGAAAACAACCTCCCTTAATGCTTAGGTTTCATTCAAGTTTTTTTTTTCTTTAATCACTTACAGTCTGCTCTATAGAAGTTTTACTTCACCGGGACAGCAGCTGTGCACCAGATCATCTATATATATATATATATATATATATACGTGATCCCACACTTCCACCTGCAAGGGGCGCGTGCACACCACACATCATTCCCAGCAGAAGCCGATCTCTGGATGCCGGGCACTCAACGTCTGCTGGCACCCACCGATTGTCGGGCAGGGACTCAGAACAGAGATCTGCCTATGTAAACAAGGCAGAGCTCTGTTCTAACATGGGGGAAGGGATGAATACTGTGTTCCTGCAAAGCAGGGACTCAATCCATCTCTTCCCCTAGTAAAAGCAACACAAACACTGGCTAGGCACACATTTAACCCTTTGATCACCCTAGATGTTTAACTCCTTCCCAGCCAGTGATTTTTTTTAGCACTGACCACTTTATCACTAGACATGTGCACTGCCCAAAAATTTGTTCGTTTTCATTTCATTCTTTTTTTTTATTTTTTATTTATATTTTCGTTTTTAGGGTCATTATGATCACAATTCGTAAATTTGAAAATCCAAAAATAAGAAAGAACAAAAATCCGAAAATTCTAAATAATAATAACTACCTAACTAATAATAACTATTAAATTATAGGTATTGGAATTTCCTTTCAAATTTGGCTGTTAGTGAACGTAACGAATACGAATTTATCCGAAGTTACGAATTATCCAAAATAAGGAATACCGGTTATCCAAAATAATGACTGTTGGTTGGAAGCTAAACAGTGGCGACCTTGAGTGGAGTGTGAACAATTATTGCTTTTGACTGCTGGAGATTGCTGTGTTGCATTTTTAGGTCCTTTTTGTGGCTTTTCCTTGCAGCTTTTTAACACCTTTTTCTGTTACTTTTTAAAACAGCCTTTTTTTTATTTCCTTCCTTCAGTCTACGAATTAATGGGAGTGGTTAATTGGTCACAGGTGCTTGAGGCCTATATAACCTTTTGAACCTTTGAGTTCCTGGAACTTAAACCAAGTGGAACAGGACTAAGTGGTGAGTTAAAAACCAGAGTTGAAAACAGGTTATAACAGGGGTCATAGTACCTGTGTAGTGTGAGTGAGTACCTGTGTATTGTAATGCCGCGTACACACGGTCGGAATTCTCGTCGGAGAAAGCTCTGATGGTTTTCCCTTTGGAATTCCGACGGAATTTTGCTCAAACTGTCTTGCCTACACACGGTCACACCAAATTCCAACGGTCAGTAACACAGCGGCATAAAACATGTTCGACAGCACTATAAAAGGGAATTTTAATGCTTCCGAGCATGCGTCGAATTGTTTCCGAGCATGCGTCGGAATTTTGCATGTCGGAATTGCATACACACGATCGGAAAATCGGATAGAAAGGTTTTCCGTCGGAAAAATTGAGAACAGGTTCTCAATCCAAAGTTCGTCGGAAATTCCGACAGAAAAAGACCGATGGGCATACACACGGTTGGAAAATCCGTTGAAAAGCTCCCATCAGACTTTCATCAGAAATTCTGACCGTGTGTACGCGGCATTAGTCAATGAGTGCTGAGAGTGCACGTGGGCTGTATTGAGTATTAGTGTCAGGTAGTACCTGTGTATTGTGAGTACCTGAGTGTTGTCTGAGTAATGTGTGTGGATCTTTAGCAATTCTGTATACTTGTGTATTGTGAGTGCACGTTGGTCTGCGAGTGCACGTTGGTCTGCGAGTACCTGTGCATTGTCTTGTTGAGTACCTGTGTATTGTCTTGTTGAGTATTAGTGTTAGGAAGCTAGTTGTTAGGTAATTTGGACAAGGTATAATCCCCAATCCTCATTAAATTTGTAGGTACGATGCCCGGCTGGTGTAGAGAAGCGACTCGGTGTACATCCTGCGGCATGTATGCATTCCTTGATCATCTAATCGAGGGTGAATGCTGCTGTGAAAAATGTAAGCACATTGTTTCCCTGGAAGCCCAGGTTCTGAACCTGGGGAAGCAACTGTCAGCGATGAGAAGTCCCTCCATACTAAAGGAGAGCCGGGAACGTACACGGCAAGTGTTGGCAGGGGCCAGCACAGAGGTGTGTGGAGACAAAGAAGTGCAGACACTAGAAAAGAGTAGATGGGTGACAGTCAGGAAGGGTAGAGGGGGAAGTGCCAGGGAGGCCAATCCAGGGCTGGAGCATCCCTATAAGTATGCTCCATTGAGTGACATTGGGAAACCAGTCAGGGACCAGCACTGCTGGAGCTGAGGGACTCTCCTAGCTGCCAGGGGAAGAACTCCTCCAGTGAAAGTGGGGGGGGGTAGAGAAGCAAAAAGGAAAGACAGATTCTGGTGGTAGGGGACTCAATTCTTAGAAGCCCAGTAGCAATCTGTAACAAAGACCTGAAGCGCCGAACTGTATTTTGTCTACCGGCGCTCGGTTTTGGCACATCACGGATCTGGTGGACAGATTACTGGGAGGGGCTGGGGAAGACCCGGCTGTCATGGTGCACGTTGGCACCAATGACAAAGTCAGAGGCAGATGGAGTGTCCTAAAGAACGATTTTAGGGACTTGGGAGCTAAATAGACGAAAAGGACCTCCAATGTAGTATTGAATGAATGAATGAATGAATGATTTGTATAGCGCTGCAAATGCGAACTGAATCGCCTTAAGAAATATTACCAATACATTGAGTCACACCAGAAAAGCAGAGGGAGATTAGGAAAGTAAACATGTGGCTGAGGAGCTGGTGTAGTAAGGAGGGGTTTGGGTTCCTGGAGGACTGGGCCAGCTTCTCAGTCGATCACCAGTACTATAGAAGGGATGGACTGCACCTAAATGAGAAGGGTGCAGATCAGCTGGGAGTAAAGATGTCCAAAAAGTTAGAGGGGTTTTTAAATTAGGCAACGGGGGGAGGGTCCAGAAGTAGAGATAGTCAGCACTTAACATATTCCAGAGGGTAATATTGGGGGCATTAGAGGTAGGTTGACTAAAGCACATAAACTGATCAGGGATGTGGAAATATGGGGCAATTTGGGAGACGGTAGTCACAGGCCAACTGACTTTAGTATAAATCACACAAATAGGAAACATAAGGGGAATACAAAGACACTGTATTTAAAAAAAGCCAACTTCACTAAACTATGAACCTTGCTAGAAGGCATAAATTGGGATCAAATCTTAGGAACAAAGAACACGGAGGAGAGATGGGTTTGCTTTAAGAGCATATTAAATAAGGGCATTAGCCAATGCATCATATTCAGTAATAAATTTAAAAGAGCGAATAAAAGTCCTGGATGGCTTACCTCCAATGTAAAAATGCATATAAAAGCAGAGGAGAAGGCCTTCAAAAAATACAAGGTTGAGGGATCATCATCAGCATTCAGATTTTATAAGGAATGCCACAAGAAATGTAAGGGTGCAATTAGGGCCGCTAAGATAGAACACGAAAGACACATAGCGGAGGAAAGCAAATAAAATCCCAAGAAATTTGGAAGTATGTAAACAGTAAAAAAGGGAGGACAGACCATATTGGCCCCATAAAGAATGAGGAAGGACATCTGGTTACA
The DNA here is from genome assembly GCA_028564925.1 of Lithobates sylvaticus. Classification (NCBI taxonomy): domain Eukaryota; kingdom Metazoa; phylum Chordata; class Amphibia; order Anura; family Ranidae; genus Lithobates; species Lithobates sylvaticus. The sequence continues at coordinate 1,939,093 of CM053038.1, forward strand.
AAGGATGGTGAAGGTATTGAATTTATTCTTCTCCTCAGTCTTCACAAGGGAATCGGGAAGCACCTCCATGGTAAACAGAGGACAGAATTAAAATTAGACTTGGGAAACTTAACATTATTAAATCACCGGGACCAGATGGCTTGCACCAGAGGGTACTTAGGGAACTCAGTTAAGTAATTGCCAGACCATTGTTCCTAATTTTTACTGACAGTCTACTGACTGGAATAGTACCAGCTAATTGGAGAAAAGCCAATGTAGCTCCAATATTTAAAAAGGGCTCAAAATACATCCCTGGGAATTACAGACCAGTTAGCCTAACATCAATAGTATACAAGCTCTTGGAGGGGATGATAATGGACTATATACAAGATTTTAGTAATGAGAATGGTATCATTAGCAGTTATCAGCATGGATTCATGAAGAATCGTTCTTGTCAAACCAATCTATTAACCTTCTATGAGAAGGTGAGTTGCCATCTAGATAAAGGAAGGCCCGTAGATGTGGTGTATCTAGATTTTGCAAAAGCATTTGACACAGTCCCCGATAAACGTTCACTGTACAAAATAAGGTCCGTTGGCATGGACCATAGGGTGAGTACATGGATTGAAAACTGGCTACAAGAGCAAGTTCAGAGGGTGGTGATAAATGGGGAGTACTCGGAATGGTCAGGGTTCTGTGGTGGGACCAATCCTATTTAATTTGTTCATAAACGACCTGGAGGATGGGGTAAATAGTACAATCTCTGTATTTGCGGACAATACTAAGCTAAGCAGGGCAATAACTTCTCCGCAGGATGTGGAAACCTTAAAAAAAGATCTGAACAAATTAATGGGGTGGGCAACTACATGGCAAATGAGGTTCAATGTAGAAAAATGTAAAATAATGCATTTGGGTGGCAAAAATATGAATGCAATCTATACACTGGGGGGAGAACCTCTGGGGGAATCTAGGATGGAAAAGGACCTGGGGGTCCTAGTAGATGATAGGCTCAGCAAAGACATGCAATGCCAAGCTGCCGCCAACAAAACAAACAGAATATTGGCATGCATTAAAAAAGGGATTAACTCCAGAGATAAAGCGATAATTCTCCCGCTCTACAAGACGCTGGTCTGGCCGCACCTAGAGTATGCTGTCCAGTTCTGGGCACCAGTTCTCAGGAAGGATGTACTGGAAATGTTGCGAGTACAAAGAAGGGAAAACAAGCTAGAAAAAGGGCCTGGAGGATATTAGTTATGAGGAAAGGTTGTGAGCACTGAACTTATTCTCTCTGGAGAAGAGACGCTTGAGAGGGGATATGATTTCAATTTATAAATAACGTACTGGTGACCCCACAATAGGGAGAAAACTTTTTCGCAGAGGGGAGTTTACCAAGACACGTGTCCACTCATTAAAATTATAAGAAAAGAGGTTTAACCTTAAACTATGTAGAGAGTTCTTTACTGTAAGAGCGGCAAGGATGTGGAATTCCCATCCACAGGCGGTGGTCTCAGCGGGGGGCATCAATAGTTTCAAAAAACTATTAGATAAGCACCTGAACGACCACAACATACAGGGATATACAATGTAATACTGACATATAATCACACACATAGGTTGAACTTGATGGACTTGTGTCTTTTTTCAACCTCACCTACTATGTAACTATGTAATCTAAACAAATGGAACAGAAAAAATTAATAATACATAATAATAATAAAATGTTTTTATTATTATTATTGTTATTTATTATTATTAATTTGTTGAGTTCTATTCATTTAGATACGGCATTCGTTATTTTCTGATAAGTCGTAACTTTGGATAAATTCGTATTCGTTACATTCACTAACAGTTAAATTTGAAAGGAAATTCCAATACCTGTTATTTGATAGTTAGTTATTTCTAGTTAGTTAGTTAGTTAATAGTTAGAATTTTCAGATTTTCAGATTTTCTGATTTTCTGATTTTCGAATTTTGAATTTACAAATTTACGAATTTTCGAATATTCAAATTTACGAATATTCTGAAAAACGGGTTTTCATTAATTCAGATGTTTTTCGAATTACCAAATTTATCTAAATTTGTTAAAAAAATATAATTTGAAACTAAACTAATTGCACATGTCTACTGATCACTGTATTAGTGTCACTGGTTCCCAAAAAGTGTCAAGTAGTGTCCGATTGTTTGCTGCAATGTCGCAGTGCTGCTATAAGTCAGTGATCGCTGCCATTACTAGTAAGAAAAAAATATATAATACAAATTTGAGTATTTTCCATAGTTTGTAGACGCTACAACCTTCACATAAACCAATCAATATACACGTATAGGGATTGTTTGTAGCAGAATACATATCAGCCTAAATTTATGAATAAATTCGATTTTTTAAATTTTTTATTGGATATATTTTATAGCAGAAAGTAAAAAATATTGTTTATTTTTTTCTCAAAATTGTTGCTCCTTTTTGTCGCAAAAAATAAAAACCGCAGAGGGGATCAAATACCAGCAAAAGAAATGCGCTTCTGCATTTGGAAAGTTCCCCCTACTACTGTGTCCATCTTCCCATGTCATTTGGGAGACAGTAGATTGTCCAGAAACCCTCCAAAGAACCAAATACGACCATCACACATGGTCTTCTATTTGCTTCAATGCATTAAAAAATGTACTTCCTAAAAATTCAATCAGATATGAAGTTTGCAAATTTCAGTTGAATTTAAGTTCAACTGAAAAGCATCACAGGCCTTCGAAACAACCATTCTGTGATACATTTAAATAAATGGTTAAATGCAAATTACGGCTAACCAGCGCTATTTTTGAATCGCCTGCTAAAAATAGTAATTAAAGAGGTTCTTTAGTGACCTGCGTAAAAAGGTAAAGTCAGCAGCTACAAAAACTGTAATTGCTGGCATTTAATAAACAGCCATTCACCTGCCCAAGGATCCAGCACTGTCCTCACCAAGCTGGTTTCTTTACCGATCTTCGGTCTCTGGGGCCGGAATATTAACTGTGGACAGCCGTCTACTGACTACTTGCGTCTACACATCTTATGAATGATCCCGCAGTCTTCTGGGACCTGTTATGTGTCCCAAAGAACTGCAGGCAGGGAGGGGGAGGAGAAGTGGGAGCAGTACCTGTCAAAACCTGATACTCGCCACCCCCCCCCCCCCCCATAAAAAATATATGCCAAATATGACAGCAGTGGGGGGAGGAGGAGGAACAGCAGAACTTCACCTTTTGAGTGAAGTTCCGCTTTATTGGCCCAAACACCTTCACATAGATTACTCAGGAAGCTGTGGGCTCAAGTTGTTATTTTTATATTATTAGTGTTATTTGTGGTATCAATTTTAGTTCTGTACTCACCGGACGTTCCAACGTTCAATGCTGAAAATCCAAAACACACTTGTTAGAAAATAATATCTAGAGTACATGTCATTAAAACAATTCTGATGTGTTTTAATTGTGTTCTTTTCTTTCGTTATCAGTTGAAAATTATAAATTTTCTTTCTAATGATCCCAATTTTCTCAACTCACCCAAAGAACTGTCACTCTCTCTTAGCACTGAGGTGACAAACAGACATGAAAAATTGAATGTGTATAGGTGAATCCCTCGCGCTACTTTGAGTAATGTGTAGGTCAAGATAGGGATGTTGGCTAGAAATGTTTGCAGCAAAATGAATAGTGATCACAAAAGCACATATATGAATAAATATAGTAAAAGATTCCGCGCAAACTGAATAAATAATACAAATAGAGTATTTGTAAAATAAAGGATAAAGTGCAATATTAGCTAGATCCCACAGGGGGTGCTAGACAAAGTGATGAGGAAGGATATAATAGGCAGAATAAAGTGGCAGTTATCTAGTAGAGATAAAAAAGGACGTAAAAATAGTGACAGTTGTCTAGTATATAAATGTCCTAGCAGAAGAATTAACTTGTGCAAAAAAATGCCGGAGTAAAGTGCATGAAAGATATAAAAATATAAAAATAAGTGTAATAGCTCAAATATAGATATCCCAATAATTCATAAAAAATTCATAAAGGTATATAAATACGTGATGACTCAAATAAAATATCCCAATAATTCATAAGTAGTTCATAAAGTTCATAAAGGTCGATAAATACGTAAAAAATCAATAAAGTGGTAAAACATCAATGAGGTAATAAATAATGTGCTAAAAGTCCAATATATCCGTGATATAAATAGGTTATATGAAATTAAATATATCCGTGCTTCACGTGAAAAAATATATATAAAAATGAGAAAATTGGAAATGCTGTAACTTTGAAGAGATCGGGTTAAGCATTTAGACCTTGACACTTTCCCATTGTGTAGACATCAGTTGTCCATTTTTCACCCCATAAACTCCCACACAGTAATTAGACATGTTCATTTGCCCATAGGATTTTTCCATGCATCCATCATAATACCCCCTTATCAAGACACCTCTAGTATGCCATATATAGCCTCCAACCTATCAGACTCTGAACTATGTATCCCACCGATCCCCCCATTTACTGAACAAGACACTCAGCTCCCTCATGGAGTGATCAGACACCCCCAACCCCTCACAGCCTGTGTAAGGCAAAGGGTGGAAGTACAATTCTGGGATGTACTGGGAAAAAGGATATAACTTAAAACAACATTGTAATGACATGAGATAAAGGGACACTCAACAATAGACCCAGGACACATACTCTGGGACTCAACCCTAGCATTGCCCCAACCTTTAACTACAGTTTTCTTCTTAGAGATGCCACTCAGCTACCTTTATCATTGACTTTGGAACTTAAAACAAAGCACATATTGTCTATATAAATGGGAACCTTCCAACCTGTGTGACAAGATCATGAACAGAGTTTACAATAAATATTCATAAAGCAAGTCAACAGAATCCAACAGTTAATGAGTTGTTTTGTGTGTTTCACACCATCTCAAAAGAAAGATACTCAACTGATACTCAGATAACATAAACAATAACAAATGTTTTACTTACACAGGAGCATGAGAGCGAGGAAGGCAGGCATGGTAGCCATGACCCAGAAGATGTGACTGTCTCTCGGAGAAGCAGAAGTTATGATTGTCTTCTAACTTCCTGAGTTTTATTTATAGACACATCGCTTGTAAAAATGTAGAGAGTGGAATAGTCTGATAGCCAATCAGATTTCACTTTACTGTGGCCAGTTCTGCCCTATCTGATATGATAGTCTACAGAAAACTCACAGTACATTTCGACACTGTTGGCCTTGTATGAGAAAGGAATGCCGCTCACTAAGCCTCCGGACCTTAACAGGTGCTCCCGTCCTACTGTGAAATCTCAGGTGCTGGCTCTGCACAAGTCTGTAGAAACAAGAAGGTCCTGGACTGCTGCACTCCGTAGAAAAGGCAACTTTATTTTGAAAAATAAAATAAAATCCAACATAACAGTCAAATCAAAAGTGGAAAAAAAAGGGAACACTGGCTAACTTTTGATTTGACTGTTATGTTGGATTTTATTTTATTTTTCAAAATAAAGATGCTTTTTCTACAGAGTGCGGAAGTCCAGGACCTTCTTGTTTCTACTGTTGGCCTTGTACTCGGGATTGGTGGTCTAGCTGTATCACACAATAGTAAGGACACTTCGTTAGATTCCAGTGTTGTCACTTTGCCAAGGTATGCCTTCTCACTGAATAGTACACCCAGGTAATACCATACAATCACTCCTTTGGAGTAGATGTATTGATAAGAATTGTAAACTCAGGTCACACCCTAAAGGCAATCCTTTGGTGTAGATGTGCCGATAAGAAGAGAACAAAAAAAATACAATAAAATAAGGTGGATGCGACTGGTAAATTGTACGTTTCCACCTGTTAAAAAAGAACCTTCCTAAATCTGGCTTCCTGAGCACCTATAATGAAAGTTTCATGCTGATATGTAAAAATAACATATAGTTCCATGTCAGGGTAGCCAACCATCTGTAAATTTACAGACAGTTTGTAAATAATCAGGCAACTTACAAACTGTCTGTAAATGTTCTTTACGGACAGTGGCTGCCAATAAAAATATATGTCAGTGGGCCAGCTTCGGATCTTTAGACTGTAAGGGAGAACCCTGTGTACTCTGATGTAAAGGGGAACTCTGTGGACTCTGATATAAAGGGGAACTCTGTGGACTCTGATGTAAGGGAGAACTTTGTGGACTGTAATGTAAAGGAGAACATTGTGGACTGTGCTGTAAAGGGAAACTCTGGAGTCTGATGTAAAGGGGAGCTTTTATGGATTCTGATGTTAGGGAGGAATCTGTGGACTGTGATATAAAGAGAAGCTCTGTGGATTGTGTGTGAGTGTGGAAGTCTCTGCTGACCAGAGACCCCCTTACATCAGAGATTCCCTTTACACCAGAGTCTGCAGAAACAGACATCAGGGCACTGATTATCAGTGTCTTGATTATCAGTGCAGTTCTAAAAGTGCCCATCAGTGCTGTCTATCAGTGGCAACCAGTGCTGCCAATCAGTGCCCAGCAGTGCTGCCAATCAGTGCTTATCAATTACTGAGCAGCCCATGACATATTTACTGGCTCCTTCCCCACTCTGCATACTGATGGAGGTGAGGGGGTCCAGTAAAAAACACGTGGGAGCCAGAGAGCACAGGAGGGATGGAGAGCATGGGGGGCCGGCAAGCATGGATGGGGGACAACATGGGGGCCAAAGGGAATAGGGGGGCCAAATAACACAGGGGATCGGAGAGCACGGAGGGCCAAGAGCATGGGGGGCCAGAGAGCATAGGGGCAAAGAACACAGGGGGCCAGAGAATGGGGGCAAAGAGCATGGTGGGGCTGGAGAGCACTGGGGGGGTGGAGAGCATGGGGAAGAGGCAGAAAGCAAAGAGGGTCTGGAGAGCAGTGGGGGGCTGGGGAACATGGGGGGCAGAGCGCACAGGGGAAAGCTGGAGAGCACAGGGGGAAGGATAAGAGGACAGCTGGGGGACGGAGAGCACTGGGGGAAGCCTGAGAGCACAGGGAGGCCTGAGAGCACTGAGGAGCTGGAGAGCACTGGGGGGCTGGAGAGCACAAGGGGCTGGAAAGCCAGGGGGGCTAGAAAGCACTGGGGTCTGTGGAGAGCACTGAGGAGCTGGAGAGCACTTGGGGCCGTAGAGAATGGGGGCAAAGAGCACAGGGGTATCAGGTAGATAAAAGAGTAGGCTGAAAATTCATTCCAATCTTCGTCATCTGAACCTCAGATGGCGCAGGCCTATATGGGGTCCCACCAGTATTGGAAACCGAGGGGCTCCTGAGACGAAGGGGGTCAGAGGCAGACCGCTTGGTGTCAGATAGCCTTTGGATGTATCTCACATATGTCTTGTCTTGCTTTTCCTTCTTCCCTTATCCTCCCCTATGTCCCCTTGTCCCGTTTTCCTTATGGTTATGTATGTTTGTCAGTTCAGGGAAAGCCACTCAATTTTTAAATAATGTATAGGTATTTACGGATTATTCTTATGATTGCATAGTATGTCCGCCTTTGTACTTTTTTTTTTCGCTTTTTCCCTTTTCCCTTCCTTCCCTTATTTGCTATAAATGTTTTTATAAAAATGAGATCTCTTTCCCTTCCGTACATTCTATAGTTGCGTCCTCTTGTTAATTAGGAAAAATAGAGATCTGAGTCACATTCTTGAGATTGTATAATTCACTCATGCAGTTCACTTTAGTTAGTTTCCTTCATATGTCGATATGGGCACATTAGATTCACAGTTCACAGTACATAGCAATTTACCAGCAGTCGTCCACTCAGCCTCCTACACTCCTCGACAGTGATGTCTTGCGGTTACCTTAAAGCATTACCATACTCCTATAACTCTAATCCTTTCTGCTTCAAATATTTAGCTTAGGGTTTCACTTACCCACTCCGAGATGTACGTATCACACGTTCACAGTATTTGCAATGCTCTTACCACTTGGCGTTATCTCGCTCTCTTACCCCGTGTGTTTAATCACTGGATCAGGTTCGGCTTTTCTTTTGAAGTTTTATGACGGCGGGGGACAAGGGGGGTTTTAGCGGAGGGGAAGACGGGCGCTTGCTCTCACCTGCCCGGCATCTCTATGGATCCCGGCTCACCGTTCGATTCCTTCGTCTTTGCTCGGGATGTGGGCGGGGGGGGGTTAGCTCGTTTGTCTCCGAGAGCAGGGCTTCATGCGTGTAGGTTTCGCCGTCTCTCACACGGCTGTTCCTCGTTGGATCCGTCCGCCGCTTCCGAGGTCAGGCCCCTCCCTCTATGAGGCGGCCTGCGTCCTCATGTCCACACGTCCATCTCGTTATGCAAAGAACATAGGGAGGAGAAGCTGAAAGAAGCTGGCTAGGAAGAGCGGTGGGGGCTGCTGCTTATAGAAGAATCAATCTCTCCATTTTCCTCCTGCAACCGCTGAATGCCTGCGGCAGGTAGATTAGGAGAAGCTGGTTTTCAGAGGCTGCAGGAGGAAGATAGAGAGATTGATTCACCTATATGCAGCCATCCTGCCACTTCTCCTATCCAGGTGCATTGGGATCTGCACTCATTTTCTCTCTGGTCCAGCATCCCCTCCAGCTCCTCCCTCTTCATGGTCACAGGTCAGCTGACCTGTAGTTTCTGCTTCCCCGACCCGAGAACTGAACTGAACTAGTGGCCAACGGGCTGCAGAGAGGTCGGATGAGTGGTGCAGGCTCAAGGAGCAGTCCAGCTGCCTTAGGCCCCACAAGGACATACAGCCCTGGCCCACCAGGCAAGTGCCCCGTGTGCCCTATGGCCAGTCAGTGCCCATCAGTGCAGCCTTATCAGAGCACATCAGTGAAGGAGAAAAATGATCTGCACAAACTATGGTAAACTTTTTTTTTCGGTCTGTTTTCTTTTATTTAGCAAAACATTTTTTTTAAAAACAGTGGGGATTAAATACCACCAAAAGAATACTCTATTTGTGTGGAAAAAAAAATTATACAAATTTCAATTTGGTATAGTGTAGCATGACTGAGTAATTGTCATTCGAAGCTCCGCTTGTTTGCTTCCTCCCCCCTTCCACTGCCACGTTTGGCATCTTTCGTGGGGAGCGGGTACCTGTTTTTGACAGGTACCTGTCCCCACTTCTGGGAGACCTCGCCACAGCGAGGTCCCTCAGAAGTTTGGACACCCTCCTGCTTCCCCCTCTAGCTTCACCGGCTGGTTTCCCTTACAATGAATGGCAGCGGCAGCACCCAAGAGCCAATTGGGAAATTGGCTGGATCCTTGGACAGGTAAGTGTCCTAATATTAAAAGTCAGCAGCTACAGTATTTGTAGCGGCTGACTTTTAATTATTTAGTGTGGGGGGCGGAACTCCTATTTAAGATCTGAGAAAGAAGGGGTTTGGGTCATTGATTACTCGTTTGTTAATAGCTTTGCATTAATGCAGTGATAGAAGACTATTCAAAAACAGTACAGGTTAGCTACAATTGCACACAACCGAGATTAAATTGTCATTTCATTTATTTAAATGTATCACACAGATGCTTGCTGGAGAGACCAGCGCTGTCCCTGTTTTGGGGTAGATGTACCAATAAGAATTGTAAGCTCAGTTTACACCATAAAGGCAATCTATTTGTGATGATGTACCTGAAAGGAATTCTGGTTCTGGATGACCATCCTTGCTTAATTCAGGCAGACCACCAGGATCCTCGGAACCGTGAGAGACCACATGAGACATGAGACTGAAGTGTGTTCATAAGATCTCTGACTTTATTGAATACAACAGTAGTATATATACCAGTAAAAATACATGTCTAATCCGCGAACACATGACCGGACTTTCCGTCCGAAACGGTCCGACTGTCTTCCAGACGGAGTTCCGACTGAGTTCCGATGGACTCCCGCCCGAACGGACTTGCCCACACACGAACGGACCAAAGTCCGTTCATTTTGAACGTGATGACATACGACAGGACTAGAAAAGGAAATTCAATAGCCAGTAGCCAATAGCTGCCCCTGTGTCGTATTTGGTCCGTCAGACCAGCATACAGATGAACGGTTTTCCCAATATAAATTGAGTCCGTCGGACAGATTTGAAACATTTTCTATTTCTAGGTCCATCTGAATTTTTGAAGAAAAAAGTCAGATGAAGCCCACACACGATCGTAATATCCGACGAATGATTCAATCGGACCTATTCTGCCGGAAAGTCTGGTCGTGTGTACATGACATAACTCTTGATAAGAAAGTACTAAAGCGGGGCTGGGAGATGGAGCAGAACGTACCTACGTAGCACGTAGTACGGAGGGAGGGGCCGGATACAGCGGGCGGATGTGAGAAGCACAGACGGCGAGGAGAGGGGAACGCTGAGGCTCCGTGGAGAGTGAGAGACTCCCGGATCGTCAGCGCCCCTGTCCGGATCGATGCTAAGCCGAGGGTGAGCCAGGCCAGTACATGACATCGAGGAGGGATGGGATACGCCAGCTAGGTGCCCAGTCCCCTGCCCCATGCACCATCATCTCGTCCTCTGACCCTTCGTCGGCCGAAGTTACTCTCTCTCCCCCCCACTCAAAGCCGTGGAAACTATCAGAGTAAGGCTACAAAGCTGTGAGTATATTCCGTCTCTGTGAAACGTCCATGGAAGGATGAGGTAAGCAAGTGCCTATTTCTCCAATGCGGTTTTGTGTCGTTTGAATATCCATCCTTGCATTCAAGCACCCACCCAGATGACATGACAAGACCGGTAGTACTTGCCTATCCTGCTTATCTTGTGACCAATATACATATGAACAGAGAAAGGTTCCGCAGTGACTGAACTGTTGTTTTTGCCATTCAACCTCGAGGTCGGTAGGGGAAGGGGGAATAGAAGAGGCTGAAGTAAGCTGACTGTATCTTGATTGCCCTGATGGGGGCAAGCTCCCAGTAAAGTTTGGAACAATCCTTCTGTTTTCTGCTACACCGTCATGGAACGTGAATAAATTCAGTAGGAACATCAGTTGGGTCATATTATACTGTATTTATTGTCGGTTGGTTCTTCTCCTGGCCGGGTCCAGGCGGAGTACTTGGGCTACACCATTAATGTCCCTGTGAGAGAGATGTATGGCACTATAAAGAGGTGTTCCTCTCACCCTCTGATGTGGTAGTTGATTAGGGCCATCAAAACAGGCGGACCAACCATTACCACCCTCACGCTTAAGCGTGTTTACCCCCCTCTGGACAGTTGTTCTGGGAGGTAATAAGGGTTATAAGGGTGAAGCCGCAGAGCAGAAAACCAATGGCGAAGAGTCTATAAAAAAAAGGACATACGCATTAACGTGTCATTTCTAAACTAGTATACCTATAACCGGGAGAGTGCAGAAGGAAAATTACCATAGCCTTAAGATAAAACGGGGGATTCCTCCCCTTCACACATATTTAGGGGGCAGAGAGGGTGTCCCACAAGCCCCGGTGATCTCAACTGCCTTAAAACTTCACTGTTACTCTCCAGCACCAGCGCGAGAGCGACAAATATACCCATACAGAAGAGAAGATCCACTTATAGTAAACAAAAGTAAAAAGAGTGGGGAAAGAGAGAACAGTTGGTTCCGTACCAGGGACCAAACAGATAACAAGCTGGGAAAGAGGATTAGAAAGGCCCGTATAGGAATCATGAGCAAAGTCTCTAAGAAGGGCCCTCCCAAATCCCCCAAAACAACCGCAAGTACCATCAAACAATATTTGAAAACAGGTACAAGCCCACAATTAAACCACACAGAGACCCATCCAGAAGCTACGATGGAGAGAAGGAAACCGAAGGACAAGAAAGCTGACGGCCAGTCGGCCCAATCTACACCAGATCAAACACTGGAAAACGAAGCAGATATCAGTAGGATTGATGAACAGGGGGGTAGAGCGCATCTCCCTACAAAAAATGAAATGGAAGAAATGCTTTTAAAAATGGAAAATGCGATTAAAGGGGACTTTAATCTTTTCAGGGAAGATTTGGGGCATCTATTGGCAAGAGTTGAATCCGCAGAGAAAAGAGCGGACATCCAGAAACAAGAAATGCACATTTTAAAAGATCAGTGAAGATCCATACAACTAATTCAGCGAGACACCCAATATAAAATAGAAGATGCAGAAAATAGGAATAGGCGACAAAATCTCAGAGTAAGGAATGTTCCGGAAAAAAGGGGAGAAGATTTAAGGAAGATATTAACAACTATATTCAACCCCCTCCTGGGAAAAGAAGAAGAGGAGTTCCCCAAATTAGAGCGGGTTCACCGAGTGGGTAGACTCATAGAAACCGGTGCACCTAGACCACGGGATATCATAGCCAGATTCCGATATTACGAGGATAAAGCTGTAATTTGGAAAAAATTGTATGGGAAAACCCCCCTGAAATATGAGGATTCTGAGATTCAGATCTACTCAGACTTAGCCCCCCAGACGTTGGAGAGGAGAAGATTGCAAAGACCTTTACTTGAATTGATGCAACGTTCCAATGTAAAATACACATGGGGCTTCCCCGCATGCTTAATAGGCACAAAAGATGGACGTTTGGCCAGACTAAAATTTCTGGAAGACCTGAGTGAATTCTGTCAAAAGTTGGACTTACAAGTCCCGGCCTTGCCGGGGTGGGAGAGAGTGGGGGGGAGAGGGGGGGGCGAGGAGAGGAGGGGAGATGTGGGAGGCTGGCCGATCACCGATCAGGGCAGAAGTAAGCAGCACATGACTCGCCCGCTGACCCCCGATACCCTGAAATAGTCAGGGTTCGGGTAAGTTACAGCTGCCGATCAGAGCCCCACCTCACCTGTGATACAGAGAGAATGGAGGGGGGCCATATTTGTATGGCCCCCAACGTCTCTATGACCTTAGTAGGGGTCAGGGAGGGAGGGGGAGGGATAGGGAGGGGGGGAGGGGAAAGAAGGGGGGAAGGTGGGTTAGGGAGGGGGGGTTGGGAAAGGAGGGGGGTAGGTAGAAGGAGACTCATGGGGAGGAATAAAGAGTATGGGGGGGCTAGGGGGGAGGGAAGGGAGGGCGGGAAACAAGCTCCTGCATCGCTGTGATCCTATTGTCTTTTACGGTGAAGTCATACTTAAAGGGCCTCGATGACTAATATTAAGTTAATATCTTATAATGTAAAAGGACTCAACTTACCCAACAAACGAGCCAAAATTCTAGACGAACTTAAAAAATACGGGCATTGTCTTCCTCCAGGAGACACATATCTCCCACGGGTCCAATATAAAACTCTTCTCTAGCTACTATCCAACTTGGTTCTATGGGGACACTATAATGAATAGATCAAGGGGGGTGGCCATAGGCTTTTCCAGAGAGACCTTCTTTTGCTTAGAGAACAGACTTGTGGACCCGGAAGGGAGATATCTGTTCCTTAGAGGTTCTATCGGACAGACAAAATACACGTTCGCAAATATCTATGTCCCCAATACTAGGCCAGCACAATATCTGAGGGGGATTCTTGCTAAATTAAGAGATTTCAAAAGGGGATATCTGATATTGATGGGAGATTTAAATTTTTATATGGACCAGGACTTAGATTCTATGTCCCGTGTGCGGGGGACAAGAAATGTTGTAAAGCAAATGATTAAACAAAAATTGCATAGCAGTCAACTGGTAGATATCTGGAGGACACACCACCCCAAAACTAGAGATTACACATTTTTCTCCCCCGTACACGGGACGTACTCACGCCTGGATTACATCTTCTTGGACCACGGCTTGCTGGACAGAGTCATAGAGACAAAAATAGAGATCATTTCGCTCTCTGACCACGCCCCGGTCTCGATGAGGCTTCATTTTCCAGATATACAGGCATCACACAATAACTGGAGACTAAACGAGGAACTTCTTAGGGACAAGGAGATTGTGGCCCAGATAAAGGTAGAGATAGAACAATATTTTGACAGCAACGACAAAGGGGAGGTGCTGGGATCCCACGTGTGGGATGCTCATAAAGCGTTTATTAGAGGGACTTTTATATCAAAGGGAGCTTGGAAGAAAAAAGAACGCCGCAAGAAATTGGAGGACGTAAAAGTAGAAATTGGCCGTCTCGAACAAGAATATAAACAACTATTGGGTCAAAATAAAGAATTACTTTTAAGATTAACATCTAGGAAAGAGGAGCTAAGGGATCTACTGGAACAGGATGTAAAGCAAACTTTTAATAGAATAGCAAAAGAAAGATATCTATGGGGAGACAAATCAAGTAAGCACTTAGCTAAAATTCTACAAAAAAAAAGTCAAGAAATTATATCGAGAAAATACTAAATAAAGCAGGAGAGGTTAAATATCTTTCGGGCGATATAGCAAATTCCTTCAGAGAATACTATGAGGGAGTCTATGCGGCCGAGCAAATTATCCCGAGGAAAGGTGAAAAAATAAAGAGAATAGAAACTTTCTTGGAAAATGCCGGGTTGCCTAGGCTCCCTCTGGATGACATGGAGGATCTAGAGAGACCATTTACTGAAGAGGAAGTAAAAAAAGGCCCTGATGAACTCTCCGTCCGGGAAAAGTCCGGGCCCGGACGGCTTTACCGTCTCATATTACAAAACATTCCAGGAGTTGTTGATCCCTAGATTATGCACCTATTTTAACGGTTAGGTGCAGAATACAAAATGAGCAATGATTCCCTAACGGCCAACATCACAGTTATTTTGAAAGAAGGAAAGGATGGATCGGTGTGCTCGAGCTACAGACCAATTTCGCTCCTTAATACTGACACTAAGATATATGCCAAGATCCTGGCCGAAAGGGTCAAGCTGTGCTTGAGCACACTGGTCCATCCCGATCCGGTGGGCTTTGTGGGCGGGAGAGAGGGGCAGGACAATGCTGTCCGAACATTGCTGTTGCTGCAGAGAATTAGAGAGGCTGGGTCCCCAGGTCTATTCCTGTCAATAGACGCAGAGAAAGCATTTGACAGGGTAGACTGGGGACTCATGTTCCAAACGTTAGCCCATATGGGCTTCGGACCAAAAATTTTACAAAGAATCTGGGTTTTATATGATGACCCTAAAGCTAAGGTTAAAATCAATGGAGTAACATCCTCCCGGCTCTGTATGAAAAATGGGACGAGACAGGGGTGTCCGCTGTCCCCCCTCCTTTTTATTCTGTCCTTGGAACCTCTCCTGGTGACAATTAGGAAAAACCCAGGGGTTGAGGGTATTGTAGTGGATGGCGATGAACATAAGATAGCAGCTTTCGCTGACGATATTCTATTTTATATAAACAACCCACAAAGAACTCTCCCCAATTTAATGCAAATTTTGAAACAATATGGAGAGATATCCAACTTTAAAGTAAACCCCTCAAAATCTTTTATCCTGAATATAAATGTAACTAAAAAGGATAAAGAGAATTTACAGGAGAGATTTGTCTTCCCATGGAAAAAACATATTAAGTATCTGGGAATTAAATTAGCAAAATCAGTTAATGAAATATATAGAATCAACTACATCCCACTGCTAGACGAGATAGCAAAAAAAAGCAAAGAATACTCTACGAGACCTCTTTCGTGGCTGGGCCGTATTAATACAGTGAAAATGACTCTGTTACCCATAATTACATACAAATTCCAAATGCTCCCAATCCCACTATCCCAGACGTATCTTAATAAATTAAAATCCCTCTTAATGAATTTTATATGGAAAAACAAGAAGCATAGAATTTCACTTCATTTACTTAAGAAAGATAAAAAAGGAGGAGGCTTAGCAGTACCTGATGTAGTAAATTACTATTATGCAACGGCCCTATCTAGAATTCCTGAATGGAGTAACAACAGCAGTAAAAAAAGATGGGTAAACTTGGAAAAAACTCTCAGCAACTCACAATTAGGAAACGATATTTGGAACCCCCCAAAGTTTAGAACACTGAGTGAAGGCACTAACACAATGACCACAAATACACTAAAAATATGGGATAAAATCTATAAACTTATTAACGTTAAATATAATTCTCCACTAATAGCACTAAAAAACAATGAGTATTTCGCACCAGGGAACAAATTAGCGGGAGGGGGATGGATTAAAGATAATAGGGCACAATTGAAAGACATTTTATATAAGGGAAAAATTCTTACTCTTAACGAATTAGAAAGTAAGGGGGACCTTTTCGATATGAACGAGTGGAGGTATCTCCAACTATCACATTTTGTTAGAAGTCTACCGCAACCAATCAGGGCTAGTGAAGACTTGACCCGTTTGGAGCGAATTTTTACAGCGCATGATACTAAAGGATCAATATCGAAGTTCTACAAACTTCTGCAGGATGTGGGGGGAGTGGAGATACCCCCATTCATTCAAAAGTGGGAGAGGGAACTGGGCACAAAAATTGACACACCAACACTGAGAAAAATCCTAAAGTTAACCTACAGTTGTTGACTCTAGGGCCATCGAAACAAATTATAAGTGCCTATCAAGGTGGTACTTAACCCCCTCAAATACATGTCAATTTCTACAAGGGGGGTCAGCTGAATGTTGGAGAGGTTGTAGGGATAAGGGGACGATGTCACACCTGTGGTGGGACTGCTATAAGATAAAAGCCTACTGGAGGAGAATTATAGACTATATCAAGGATATCACCGGAATAAACCTTGAAAACGATCCGTGGGTGATTTTGTTTAACGGCACCAAAGGAGCTGTGAAACATTACCAAAGGTCCCTAGTCCCGCATCTACTCAATGCCGCAAAGCGCCAGAAAGCGAGGAATTGGAGGAAACAGGAAAGCCCAGCAATATGGGAGTGGATATATTTAGTCGAGAATACGCGAACGATGGAGTCTCTCAGAACCAATCCAGAAGAGGAAATGGGAGGAGTAGTTAAGAAGTGGGACAGTTGGAAAAAGTTCAAAAGGACTGGAGTTTTGCAGAAGCGATACGCGCTCAGGGTAAATGTGGAAGTCCTTGAACTTAAAATCGAGAGCCCAAAACTTTGATGCTCAAATCAAGTCAATGGACACAGCGTGCGGAGCGGGGGGAGGGTGCGGGAGGGGGGGAAATTAAAAGAAACATCTGTAAAAAAAAATAGTAGTTGTGGTGTGGATTATAGATCTATAAGAGAATAAGAAAATGCCACAATGATGTAAACACTAAAACGGATGAAATGAACAGTAAAGCTGAGCAAGGTCCGCTTGGAAAGTTGAACTGAGATGGCAAAAAAAATAAAAATAAAAAATAAAATAAAAAAGAAAGTACTAAAGTGTAAAGTTTGAATAACCCTTGTGCCGCGTACACACGACCGGACTTTTCGGCAGAAAAGGTCAGACGGAATCATTCCGTCAGATATTACGATCTTGTGTGGGCTTCATCTGACTTTTTCCTTTAAAAATTCAGACGGACCTAGAAATAGAACATGTTTCAAATGTGTCCGATGGACTCAATTTCTATCGGGAAAACCGTTCGTCTGTATGCTGGTCTGACGGACCAAATATGACGCAAGGGCAGCTATTGGCTACTGGCTATTGAACTTCCTTTTCTAGTCCCGTCGTACGTCATCACATTCAAAATGAACGGACTTTGGTCCGTTCGTGTGTGGGCAAGTCCATTCGGTCGGAAATCCATCAGAACTCCGTCGGGAAGACCATCTGACCTTTTCTGCCGGTCGTGTGTTAGGCTGCTTGACTAGATAACAAGAAATAGCTGATGACTTGCTGGCACAAATTCGGCTTAACAACAATATCTCATAGGGTGTGGTTCTATGCAAACTTTTAAGCTGATTATGGCAAAACTGACACAAGAAAAGTTCACTTCTTCTTTATGTAAAATAGAAGAGAATCTAAGAGTGAGTCAGTTGTTTATACATTCTATTACAGTACCAATAAGAATAGAAACAAGCGCTCTCTTAGGGAAGATGTACCGATATTGTAAATTTGGGTTACAACCCACTGGCAATTCTATGGGGTAGGTGTATCAACAAGAATAAGAACAGTTTCCGTGTACAACAGTGCTGAACCATTATATACATCTAATTTCTTCCAATTTGTGTTAGATAAGTAGACGTGCCACTATTAGTAGCATCCAATGTCTAGTATCTACTTATTCAAGGCTTTTTATTATGTGTATTTTTGTATAATACATTTATATTTTTTGTAAACTGACTTTTATAAGTTCATATCATACCACAAGAGTCCATGCTGCCTCCACAACTGTTCTTTTTATCTTAAGAATAAAAACAGGTGCACTTTTGGGGTAGAATTACCCATAATAATTGTAAACTTAGGTTGTAAACTACAGGAACTCCTATTGGTTATATGTACTGATAAGAAAAGAAACAAACACCCTTGTGGGGGAGATATACCAACAAGGATAGTAAATACTTAATAATATTTCCCTGCATTCCTCTCCCAGCTGCTACATAAAAGGTTTTCTAGAGAGGTGAAGGTTGGAGGAGCTGGGCCAGCATAGACAGTAACTGACACTTCCAGAAGAGAGAGGGCTAGGTTGTGCAATGAGGGAGGGGGTTGTGATATGGAATTGACTTTCCTGGAGTAGTCAAATTTTTTAGCAAATTCAAAGGCACCATGCAAGCGAATAAAATATAATTTATAGAAAGCAAATATACTGCAAATACAAATTTTAAATAATTGATCTGTCTGTGCTTTACCTGCATTTTTATTTTGGCTTGGTGACAGGGTGTCTTTAGTTTTACATGTTTCATTAAACAATGTCTTTAAGTGTAATGCCAAGAGTGGATGAGTAAGATTTAGGAGACGGGTCCTGGGAGGAAAATGTTCTTTAGTTTTGGGAACATTCATTAAATAACATAATCAGTAAAGTGTGACATTTGTGTTTTGGATCTTATCTTAGTTTTTTCAAGAAAACCACTTTATTTCCTTCCTGTTAAACCCTCCTCAATGTGTTATCTCAGTGACCACTTCTGCTTTGTCCACGGCTCACTGTATTCAATGTTTAAGCTCATTAGTTTAATCTCTCATATTCTTTTTAGAATAATGTCACATTTTTTTATGAATATAAGTTTATTTATTAAAATGCTGAAGTTCCTTTAAATTCAACCAAGAACTTTTCTGTATTTACTTGCTTGATGTTAAATTGAGGTCCTCAGGTTCCTAGAAGTTCTTCTTATTCTCTACCACTTATTGTGGAAGTAGATGAAACATACGGCAGCAGATAATACAAATCCAGAGATCACCAGTCGTATTATATTCTGCACCGTGTAATCTGAGGAGAGAACCAGAGATGGATGTTATAAGAGCTTTTTTGTGCAATTTTGAAGTGTTACAAATTCTAAATGTGTATGAAGGTCCTGGATAAGCTTCCTTGTCATTGGACAGAAGCAATGATGTTGTTTTATGTTCCAATAAAATGAGGAGAGGTGACACAGGAAGCATCAAAACTGACCTGGGAGATAAGTGCATCATCTGCTCAAGAGGAGCATAAGTCACAAAATTGACTGACCAAAACTACATTGGTAGAAAAACTTTAAACATGTGTAATTCAACTGTGTATTTAATTGTATTTTTTATCTAGAAGACCTTTTACAATATTTTTTTCTCTCCAGTGTCTTCATGCTAGGTAAAAAAATATATTTCTAAAATGTTACTTAGCTTGGATCAGTGGTTATATATAGTTGTTGGTTAAAGAAGTGAAAAAATGCAAATCCTCCACATCAGAGTCTTATTTAGACACCATGCTACTGTAAGGCCATCTGAATGACGAAGAAGAAGGTTCCTCAGCAGCTCAGTGATCATAAGTGGTCACTGCAGGAGCTTCAGAAGCCTACGAGACAAAGCTGAAACTTGTTGCTCCAGAAGAACTTCCATGCCCTAGTTGATAGTTTGTAAGTACCAGCCTTTGTAGTGTGATTATTTTAGTATGAGCTAATTAGGGATGAGCAAATCTGCTTGGGTTTGGCTTTCTAACAGTTCATAAAACTTTGCAGCAAACACTACTGAATCTACTGTATTGTGTGGCAAATCTAATTCGACAATTCTACATGTGATACACCTAGAAGACATCCCTACCACAAACTCTACACTCCACCCATTAGTCAATAAAGAATATTTCCCAAGCTTAGCACACTACCAGCTAATACTAGACACCAATTGTATCATCCTAAACTGTGGAAGTGGCAATTTAAAGCCATGAAATGCATTTTATTTGGTGAAATAAAGTTATTGGATGTTTTACTAAAGCAGGAGACTAGTGCCTATCCTTTGAACAACCACATCGGGCGCCTCTGCCAATCAAAGTACTGAGAGGCTTTTTTTGCCCTGACTCTTCCCACTAATTCATTCACCCATCTGAAAACCCCACAGAACAGAGAGAGAGACTGACCACACTAACCCTGCATGGAGACAGGCTATTTCCACCCGTGCATTAGGAAGGCCGCACGTTTCCCCCTGGTTGGGTCAATTTTGACCTTTATTCCTTTTATTGTGGAAGCATTTTATCCTTGTTTCTGAATTAATCTACTACACTCTAAGGGCTTTTCTAGAGACCCCAGTACGCGATCTACCACCACACCCTAGACCTAGATCTTTTTCTGGCCATTTGTAGTAATTAGCAAGCTTTGTTAAACGAAAGGCGTAAGGAAACTGGACCATGGGGGACATGTACCCATGGCAAAACTAAATATAATAATAATAATAAATAATTAAAAACATTAGCTCTCCTTACATAGAGTTGTTAACTTTCCCTAACAGCTTCAACATACACGGACAATATGGCTGTGGTTTTGAGTTCACCCTTTTACAGACAGGGGACAGGGTAATCCACCCCTTCAAATATTGGCTCTCCTTATTCCTTATTTTTGGGATTAAACCTGAATATTTTTGGCCAAAGGTTTGTGCTTTGTGAACTTTGCAAATCCCAGGGACTCGCTACGAACCTATGATAACAGTGAGCCTGAGCCTCATTCCTGGAGCCAATACTAGAATGTGCTAATGAAGGCAACATGGGGTCTGCTTTGTATTCTCAACTGACTTTCAGCTATTAATCCCACCAGTCAAAAGAGAAGAGATGATCTTTGTGTTCCCGGACTTGTGAAGAGTCTTTTGATTTCTCCAAACTTCCCCACACCCCCTCTCTCCAACAGTTCTCTGACTGAAGTTAGACACAGATTTCTAGAGAGAGCTAGAAGAGGGAGAGGAAAGGAGAATAAGGGAAGGGAAAAAAGACTAAGGGAAAGAGAATAAGGGAAGGGAAGAAAGACTAAGGGAAAGAATAAGGGAAGGGAAGAAAGACTAAGGGAAAGAGAATAAGGGAAGGGAGCGGGGATTAAAGGGAAAGATTAAAGGGAAATAGGGTAAGGGAAAAAAACAAAGGCTAAAGGAAAGAGAATAAGGTAAGGGAAGAAAGGCTAAGGGAAAGAGAATAAGGGAAGGGAAGGTTGACTAATGCCGTGTACACACGACCGGGCTTTCCGGCAGACTAGGTCCGATGGTCTTCCCAAATAAACTTTCGGTGGAGTTCCGACGGACTTTCCAAACGAATCGACTTGGCCACACACGAACGGACTAAGTCCGTTCAAGAGTCTGTTCGTTTTGAATGTGATGAGGTAAAACGGGACTAAAAAAGGAAGTTCAATAGCCAATAGCTTCCCTTGCGTTGTATTTGGTCCATCGGACCAGCATATAGGCGAACGGTTTTCCTGATTTGAGTCCGTCGGATAGATTTGAAACATGTTCTATTTCTAGGTCCGTCTGATTTTTTTTTAATGAAAAACAATCATATTAGCCCACATGATTGGATTTTTCCGACGGACAAATCCCAATAGGACCTAGTCTACTGGAAAGTCCAGTCTTGTGTACGCGGCATTAAGGGAAAGAGAATAAGGGAAGGATGACTAAAGAGAATAAGGGAAAGAAAAAAGGCTACAGGAAAGAGAATAAGGGAAGGGAAGGATGACTAAAGGGAAAGAGAATAAGGGAAGGGAAGGATTACTAAGGGAAAAGAATAAGGGAAGGGAAGGATGACTAAAGGGAAAGAGAATAAGGGAAGGATGACTAAAGGGAGATAGAATAAGGGAAGGGAAGGATGACTAAAGGGAAAGAGAATAAGGGAAGGGGAGGATGACTAAAGGTAAAGAGAATAAGGGAAAGAAGAAAGTCTAAAGGAAAGAAAATAAGGTAAGGGAAAGATGACTAAAGGGAACGAGAATAAGGGAAGGGGAGGATGACTAAAGGTAAAGAGAATAAGGGAAGGGGAGGATGACTAAAGGGAATGAGAATAAGGGAAGGGAAGGATTACTAAAGGAAAAGAATAAGGGAAGGGAAGGATGACTAAAGGGAAAGAGAATAAGGGAAGGGAAGGATGACTAAAGGGAGATAGAATAAGGGAAGGGAAGGATGACTAAAGGGAAAGAGAATAAGGGAAGGATGACTAAAGGTAAAGAGAATAAGGGAAAGAAGAAAGTCTAAAGGAAAGAAAATAAGGTAAGGGAAAGATGACTAAAGGGAACGAGAATAAGGGAAGGGGAGGATGACTAAAGGTAAAGAGAATAAGGGAAGGGGAGGATGACTAAAGGGAATGAGAATAAGGGAAGGGAAGGATTACTAAAGGAAAAGAATAAGGGAAGGGAAGGATGACTAAAGGGAAAGAGAATAAGGGAAGGGAAGGATGACTAAAGGGAGATAGAATAAGGGAAGGGAAGGATGACTAAAGGGGAAGAGAATAAGGGAAGGATGACTAAAAGTAAAGAGAATAAGGGAAAGAAGAAAGTCTAAAGGAAAGAAAATAAGGTAAGGGAAAGATGACTAAAGGGAAAGAGAATAAGGGAAGGGGAGGATGACTAAAGGTAAAGAGAATAAGGGAAGGGGAGGATGACTAAAGGGAATGAGAATAAGGGAATGGAAGGATGACTAAAGGGAATGAGAATTGGTTTCTATGCAGAGCTGCACCAGATTTTGCACACTCCAGTTTTAGTAAATCCCCTCAAACATGTAAATGTTGAGTCTTGGTGCTGCTCATCTTACCCTGCCACCTTACCCACAAGTACCAGTATAGTAAGCACAGCCTTGCTACAGCCCTTAGCTAGGAACTCCCTTCTTCCCTGAGTGCCATGCTAGTTTATTTTTTACTTTTGCTAAGAGAAGGAACTTTAAGAGAATTGGAGGCCTTTTTGATCAAATTTTTTTTTAACCTGCAAGAAAAAAACAAACAAAAAAAAATTATCCATTGTATATGCCAATTTGGAACACGCTACACTTTACATCTGTGTCATCTTGGTGAATTAACACTGCCTGTGGATTTTTTCCAACAGCAAGCTGCCAAACTATCAATACAGACTGGGTCTCAGGAGGAATGTCTTTTGTATAAAGTGATATTAGAGACAGAAAATGTACAGATTAGAGGCTTACTTATTTCTTCAAGCTCACCATGTATCATTATCTGTATATAGATTTCATCACTCAGCTTCCTCACAGTGTCAGACGTCGTCCTCACATCACAGGTATAATTCCCAGAATCCTCCAGCTGAGATGACGGCACTCTGTATGTATCAGATACATTGTATCCCCGCACAGCCCGTCCATCTCTGTAGAAGGCAAAGTGCAGCTCTGGGCCGCCTCTGAGCAGATACAGTCTGGTGTCACATCTCATCGTCATCTCATCTCCTTCTATTACCCTGGACGGGGTCACTATTATTTCTGGAGGAGAGAAGATCTCTGGCAAAAGAAATGGATGACAATTATTGGTCAATACTCCTTCAACATGTGAATATCAGGTAATAAAGAAATGTTAAGTGAATATTAAGATAATGTACAGTATAACTGGCCAGTAGGTAATCATTTAGGTTTATAAGCTCACCATGGATCTGGATATAGACCCCATCACTCATCTTCCTCACAGAGCCAGATCTCTTCCTCACTTCACAGGTATAATTCCCCAAATCCTCCAGCTGAGATGACGGCACTCTGTATGTATCAGATACATCGTATCCCCGCACAGTCCGTCCATCTCTGTAGAAGGCAAAGTGCAGCTCTGTGCGGCCTCTGAGCGGATCCAGTCCGGTGTCACATCTCACCGTCATCTCATCTCCTTCTATTACCCTGGACGGGGTCACTTTTATTTTTGGAGGAGAGATCTCTGGAAGAAGAAAAGATGACATTGATTGGTCAGTATGAGTTCTATTCCCTCAACATGTGACTGTCAGGGAATAGAGAAATAAAAAGTGTATGTAAGGATAATGTATCATTGGATCAAAGCCATTCTTTTAGGTTTACATCCTCACCATATATCTGGATATAGATTTCATCACTCATCTTCCTCACAGTGTCAGACCTCGTCCTCACTTCACAGGTATATTTCCCAGAATCCTCCAGCTGAGATGATGGCACTCTGTATGTATCAGATACATCGTATCCCCGCACAGTCCGTCCATCTCTGTAGAAGGCAAAGTGCAGCTCTGTGCCGCTTCTGAGCGGATCCCGTCTGGTGTCACATCTCACCGTCATCTCATCTCCTTCTATTACCCTGGACGGGGTCACTTTTATTTCTGGAGGAGAGAAGAGCTCTGGAAGAGGAAATTGATAAAAAAAAAGGCAAACGATGGGATTGCATAAATTATACTCTAAATGTTGATATTCACAAAATTCTTTATAGCAGACATTAAATAATTGACATCAGTGTTTGGCTGTTGTATCCACTACAATAATACACTAATAGAGAACCCGGTATGGTCAGCTTTATCACAAGTCATTTATTCTATCTGTATGTATATCTGGATGGTGAGTGATAAACCAGAGACACGGGAGGAAGCCAACACAAACATACAGACTTTTTATGCTGCGTACACACGATCGGAATTCTCGTCGGAAAAAGCTCTGATGGTTTTCCTGACGGAATTCCAATGGAATTCCGCTCAAACTGTCTTGCCTACACGCGGTCACACCAAATTCCGACCGCCAAGAACGCTGTGACGTACAACACTACGACGAGCTGAGAAAAAATGAAATTTAATGCTTCCAAGCATGCGTCGCATTGTTTCGGAGCATGCGTAGGAATTTTACAAGTCGGAATTGCTACAGACGATCAGAATTTCCGATAGAAACCTTTTCCGTCTGAAAAATTGAGAACATGCTCTCAAATTTTTGCTGGTGGGAATTCGGCCAGCAAAATTCCGATGGAGCCTACACACGGTCGCATTTTCGGATGAAAAGCTCTCATCGGTCTTTTGCTGTCCGAAATTCCGATCGTGTGTACGTGGCATAACAGGCAATGTGACAGTGACGTAACCTGTAGGACAGAGGCATACAGACACCGCTCAGGTACGAGCTCGGCGCTCGTTTTTACATTGTGCTGGTCTCCATACCAAATGTAAATAAATATTTGTTTTAAAAAATAAACTTCAGTTTTTTTTAAACATACTACACCATAGTAGGCTCTCTATCCCTCTCTTTACCTGGTTAACTGAGCATTAAAGCGGTCCCTGACACCCACCCACTGGAAGGAAAAGGAGTGACCCCCCTCTGGTAAAGCTCTGCATACACTGGGATAAAAAGGAGGAACGCGCAGGAACCCATCCACCTTGAGGGATCTGTTCCCTCTTTCTCTTCTAAATACTGTTTACCTTACAGCAGTAAGGTAATAATTTAGTACACCCACGAGTGTTACTGACACCGAAGAATCACTTTGCACCGAAAGTGACAGTGCCACCAGATGTTATTATAACGCCACATGATGTTCTTGTAGAACACCCCCACAGTTTGCACTTTGCACATTGGACCCTGAGGAGTGTCCAGCTGTTTACATATTTTGGACTCGTATTTATTTATTTCTCCACCCACGGCTGTTTCAAGCCTTCATTCACGATTGTTTCCTTTTGTGCTTTTTTTGTTTGAGTTACTCCGCTCATACACGTCTGCATGTGTTTATTTGCACATAAGCACTTTATATTGTGATATAAATTTTTTCGTCATATGACACATTATTCTTCTATTTATGCTATTTCATTATGAGTTTTCTATATATATATTTATTTATTTACTGTTGAAAGTTAAAAAAATATTTTACCTTTTATTTTTTTTTTTTTACACTGTTCTTTTAAAAAAAATAAAAATAAAAAATGATGTCACTTTTATTTCTATTACAAGGAATGTAAACAGAAAAAAAGCATGACAGGACCTCTTAAATGTGAGATCTGGGGGTCAAAAAGTCCTCAGATCTCATATTTACACTAAAATGCAATAAAAACAAAATGTCCCTTTAAGAGCTACGGGTGGAAGTGATGTTTTGACGTCGCTTTGGTTTTGGACTTTTCATTTAGATTTCACCTTTTGTTCTATGTTTATGTTTGCATAACTTACTTTTGTGTATTTTTAAGATTTGGGTGCATCACATGTAGCATATGCACTTTAATATTAAATTATACTTTATGTTTTTTCACTTTATAGGATATATGCATTAACTAGTATTTTAATATTCATTTTTTTATGTATTTGATATTTTTAGCACTGCACATTTGGTATATCAGTTTGTATTATCACATTTGGGAAGTGTGGGTAGTGTTGGCAGCTATTTTATTTTTATTATTATTTTTTATTTTTCATTTTTCATTTTTATTTATTATTTATTAATTTTATTTTATTTTTATTTTCTTTATTTTCTTTAATATTATTTTTTATTTTTACATTTATTTATTTGCATTTAGGTTAGTAGTGTGGCAGCTCACAAGGTTGTCACAAGTGTCAGAGAGGAGGCATGTATTGCATCCTGATTTATTTAATTTTTACTATCGCTGGGGCAGTATAAAAAAAAGTTGTCTCACAGCCACCAACCATTGGTCTTTGGCTCAAAAAGGTTGAAGACATCAACATGAACGCTATTCCAAAACCTGGACATTGGGGAACATGTTTGTCTTCACTGAGGAAGGGAATGACCTCTTTGGTTGATACTGCTGACTGAGTACCATTTCTGACCATTTATATGAGATCTGGCAAGATGGACTGACTGGTGTCCATACCAGCATCGCCCACCCGCACCCCCCCCCAGCATCGCCCACCTGCACCCCCCCCCAGCATCTCCCACCCGCACCCCCCCTGCATTGCCTACCCGCACCCCCCAGTATCGCCCCCCCGCACCCCCCCAGTACCGCACCCCCCTGCATCGCCCACCTGCACCCCCCCAGCATCTCCCACCCGCACCCCCCCTGCATTGCCTACCCGCACCCCCCCAGTATCGCCCCCCACACCCCCCAGCATCGCCAACCCGTACCCCCCAGAATCTCCCACCCGCACCCCCCATCATCTCCCACCCACACCCCCCCAGCATTGCCCACCCGCACCCCCCCAACATCACCCACCCGCACCCCCCCAGCATCTCCCACCCGCACCCCCCCAACATCTCCCAGCCACTCCCCACCCAGCATCGCCCCCCACCCCCAGCATCACCCACCCGCACCCCCCAACATCTCCCACCCGCACCCCCCCAGCATCGCCCACCCGCTCCCCTCCAGCATCGCCCCCAGAATCGCCCCCCCCTCGTATCGCCCCCCCCCAGCATCATCCACCCGCACCCCCCCAGCATCGCCCATCCACACCCCCCCCAGCATCACCCACCCGCACCCCCCCAGCATCGCTCATCTACCCCTCCCAGCATCACCCACTTGCACCTGCCCAGCATCGTCCATTCACACCCCTTTCTCCCACACCTCTTTCCCTCCCTTCCCCCTTCCCTTCCCCCATTTCTATTCTTCTAGCCCCCTCCTGTTCATCCTAATTGTTCTTTCTTTGTATATGATTTACCCTTTTTTGAAAGAGTGAGAAAAATGTTTAGACAGTTTCTGGTGTCCACTATGATTGGCTCCTTGCCTGAATTCCGCCTCCCACAAGGCGATGGAATGCTCTATTTTGCAACTATTTTGACTGAGCGTATGCTATCTATATTACAAATCTGCTTTGTTTATTTTGTATTCTACATGATGTTATACTTTACCATTCCATATACCGTATTTATCGGCGTATAACACGCACCGGCGTATAACACGCACCCCAAGTTTAGGAGGGCATTTTAAGGAAAAAAAGTTTTAGGAGGGAAGTTTAGGGAAAAAAAAAACTTACATTTAAGCGTCATTTGCAGCTTGCCCAGCGTCATTTGCAGCTTGCCCAGCGTCATTGCAGCCTTGCCCAGCGTCATTGCAGCCTTGCCCAGCGTCATTGCAGCCATGCCCAGCGTCATTGCAGCCATGCCCAGCGTCATTGCAGCCATGCCCAGCGTCAGTGCAGCCTTGCCCAGCGTCATTGCAGCCATGCCCAGCGTCATTGCAGCCATGCCCAGCGTCATTGCAGCCATGCCCAGGGTCATTGCAGCCTTGCCCAGGGTCATTGCAGCCTTGCCCAGCATCGTTGCAGCCTTGCCCAGGGACGTTGTACCTTGCCCAGGGTCATTGCAGCCATCCCAGCGACATTAGAAGTCCGGTCCGGGTTTAAATTTCCCGCCGCCGAGACTCTGTCGCGTGCGCCCCCGAAAAAGTCCGAGGCGCGGCCGAAAAAGACC
The DNA here is from genome assembly GCA_028564925.1 of Lithobates sylvaticus. Lineage (NCBI taxonomy): Eukaryota > Metazoa > Chordata > Amphibia > Anura > Ranidae > Lithobates > Lithobates sylvaticus. The sequence continues at coordinate 1,967,453 of CM053038.1, forward strand.
GAAGCGGCCCCGGAAAAGGCCGAGCCGACTGTTCAGCTCCGATCGCGGTCCCGCCTCCCTGCTGTTTCCGGAACGAGCGCAGGGAGGCGGGACTCCGAGTAGAGCCGAACAGTCTGCTCGGTCTATTGCGGCGCGGCTTCGGGTTTTTTCGGCCGCGCCTCGGTTTTTTTCGGCGGCGCTCGCTATTTTTTGGCGGCGCTCGCCATTTTTGCCATTTTTGAAATTTTTTTTTGGGGTATCGGCGTATAACACGCACCCACGACTTTCCCCCGATTTTTAGGGGGAAAAAGTGCGTGTTATACGCCGATAAATACGGTACTCCTCGTACCATTGTTGTTCTGATACCATGGATTCAAGTAAAATAAAAGGTTTGTAAAAAAAAAAAAAAGTTGACTATGATTTACCTTTCACAGAGATAAAGGAAGCATCTGAGTTCTCGCTCACATTAAAACCAAAAAAACTTAATTCTTTAGTACATTTGTAGAGTCCAGACTGACTCCTCGTTATATTAGGAATATGGAATGTGGAGTCAGATTCTGAGGATTTTATCTCCTGATCGTCCTTGTAGAATGTTGTGTTTGTTGCCTTATATATTCTCCAATGATGACATCTCAGAGTCAGGGGGTCTCCTTCATAGATGACAGATGGAGGTCTCTGCAGGAGGACCTGATCTGAAATGTAATAAAATGATACTTTAGGTTGTTCTATTCACACCCAACAATCTGTAATGATGGAGATGAGATGATGACTCACCATATGTAACATTTAGGAAGACGGGATCACTGATATCACCACCGATGGTCTGGCACTGGTAATCTCCACTGTCCTTCACTACTGAAGACATATAGATATGAAGTGTCTGTCGATCTCTGGGTATTGGTCTCTTATCTTTGTACCACTGATAGGTCCGGGGCTCCTCTGGTACAGTAGACGGCACATCACATGTTAGAGTCACATCGTCATCATAGAATATATTCCCCCAGTTGGGTGTGAAGGTCACCACAGGTTTGATGGCCCCTCCTATAGAAGAAAAGAGATCACACAGAACACATAGAGAGCACAGTGTGCAGCAAAACACAGAGAGGTGAACACATCTTATGTTAAAAAAAATGATGTTCTCATGTCAGATATTTGTGGTCCTGGGCACAGAGATTTTATAACATGTTAGTAAATCTCTGTAATAATGAAAACGACCTCCCTTAATGCTTAACCTAACCTAACCACTTACAGTCTGCTCTATAGAAGTTTTACTGCTACAGGACAGCAGCTGTGCACCAGATCATCTCTATATATATATATACGTGATCCCACACTTCCACCTGCAAGGGGCTACCGTGCACACCACACATCATTCACAGCAGAAGCCGATCTCGGGATGCCGGGCACTCGACATCTGCTGCCACCCACCGATTGTCTGGCAGGGACTCAGAACAGAGCTCTGCCTATGTAAACAAGAGTCCTGTTTTAACATGGGGGAAGGGGTGAATACTGTGTTCCTGCAAAGCAGGGACTCAAATCCATCTCTTCCCCTAGTAAAAGCAACACTAACACTGGCTAGGCACACATTTAACCCTTTCATCGCCCTAGATGTTTAACCCCTTCCCAGCCAGTGTCATTAGTACAGTGATAGTGCATTTTTTTTAACACTGATCACTAGACATGTGCACTGACAAAAAATTTGTTAGTTTTCATTTCATTCTTTTTTTTCGTTTTTAGGGTCATTCATTATGATCGCAATTTCTGAAATTTGAAAATCCAAAAATAAGAAAGAAAATCCGAACATTCGAAAAAAAAAAAAAAATCTGAAAATTCTAAATAATAACTACCTAACTAACTAATAACTATTAGATTATAGGTATTGGAATTTCCTTTCAATTTGGCTGTTAGTGAACGTAACGAAAACAAATTTATCCGAAGTTACGAATTATCTAAAATAATGAATGCCGGTTATCCAAAATAATGACTGCTGGTTGGAAGCTAAACAGTGGGGACTAGGGATGGGCGAACGGTTCGTTCGTTCATTAGCACAGTGATAGTGCATATTTTTAGCACTGATCACTAGACATGTGCACTGCTAAAAAAAAAAAAAAATTTCGTTTCATTCTGTTGATCGCAATTCGTAAATTTCTAAATTTGAAAATCCGAAAATTCGAAAATCCGAAAATATGAATGAAAATCCAAGCATTTAAAAAAATGAAAATCCAAAAATTCTAAATAATAACTAACTAATCATAACTATTAAATTATAAGTATTGGAATGTCCTTTCAAATTTGGCTGTTAGTGAACTTAACGAATACGAATTTATCCGAAGTTACAAATAATCCAAAATAATGAATGCCGTTTATCCAAAATAATGACTGCTGGTTGAAAGCTAAACAGCCTTTTTTTATTTCCTTCCTTCAGCCTACTAATTAATGGGAGTGGTTAATTGGTCACAGGTGCTTGAGGCCTATATAACCTTGTGTACCTTTGAGTTCCTGGAACTTAGACCAAGTGGAACTGGATTAAGTGGTGAGATAAAAACCAGAGTTGAAAACAGGAGGTTATAACAGGGGGTCATAGTACCTGTGTATTGTAAGTAGGGATGAGCCGAACACCCCCCCGTTCGGCTTGCACCAGAACCCACGAACGGACCTAAAGTCCGTGCGAGCTTTAGAACCCTATTAGTTATAATGGATGCGAACGTTCGATATCAAAAGTGCTAATTTTAAAGGCTAATATGCATGTTAATGTCATAAAAAGTGTTTGAGGACCTCGGTCCTGCCCCATGGGACATGTATCAATGCAAATTTTTTTTTTTAAAACGGCCGTTTTTTCAGGAGCAGTGATTTTAATAATGCTTAAATTGAAACAATAAAAGTGTAATATTCCTTTAAATTTCGTACCTGGGGGGTGTCTATAGTATGCATGTAAAGGGGCACATGTTTCCCGTGTTTAGAACTGTCTCTGCAAAAAGTGTCATTTTTGCAAGTAAAAAAGCTATTTAAAATCACTCGCGGCTAATGTGTATTGACGGCTCCCGTAACACAGAGAACAGTCATTCATTGAAACTGAAAGTCATTCATAAAAAAAAAGTCATTTATAAAAAATAAAAAAATGAAAAAAAAAAAAGCGTGGGGGTCCCCCCAAATTCAATAACCAGGCCCTTCAGGTCTGGGATGGATATTAAGGGGAACCCCAGCCAAAAAAAAAAAAAAAAAAATGGCGTAGGGCCCCCCTCAAAATCCATACCAGACCCTTGAGGTCTGTGATGGATTTTAAGGGGAACCCTAGCCAAAAAAAATGGCGTGGGGTCCCCTCAAAATCCATACCAGACCCTTATCTGAGCACGCAACCTGGCAGGCCGCAGGAAAAGAGGGGGGGACGAGAGCGGCCCCCCCTCCCGCCTGAACCGTACCAGGCCACATGCCCTCAACATTGGGAGGATGCTTTGGGGGTCTAAGACCCCCAAAGCACCTTGTCCCCATGTTGATGAGGACAAGGGCCTCTTCCCCACAACCCTGGTCATTGGTTGTGGGGGTCTGCGGGCGGGGGGCTTATCGGAATCTGGAAGCCCCCTTTAACAAGGGGACCCCCAGATCCCGGCCCCCCCCTGTGTGAAATGGTAAGGGGGTACAAAAGAACCCCTACCATTTCACCAAAAAAGTAGAAGAAGATGGAAGAAGATGACGGAAGGAGAAGATGAAGAAACTGAAGGATGAAGAAAGAAGAAAGAAAGATTTTAATAAAGGAATTGTCAAAGACCGTCTCCTGTCATTTTTAACATTTTTGACACTTTTTTGGTGAAATGGTAGGGGTACTTTTGTACCCCCTTACCATTTCACACAGGGGGGGGGGGGCCGGGATCTGGGGGTCCCCTTGTTAAAGGGGGCTTCCAGATTCCGATAAGCCCCCCGCCCGCAGACCCCCACAACCAATGGCCAGGGTTGTGGGGAAGAGGCCCTTGTCCTCATCAACATGGGGACAAGGTGCTTTGGGGGTCTTAGACCCCCAAAGCATCCTCCCAATGTTGAGGGCATGTGGCCTGGTACGGTTCAGGCGGGAGGGGGGCCGCTCTCGTCCCCCCCTCTTTTCCTGCGGCCTGCCAGGTTGCGTGCTCGGATAAGGGTCTGGTATGGATTTTGAGGGGGACCCCACGCCATTTTTTTTGGCTAGGGTTCCCCTTAAAATCCATCCCAGACCTCAAGGGTCTGGTATGGATTTTGAGGGGGACCCTACGCCATTTTTTTTTTTTTTGGCTGGGGTTCCCCTTAATATCCATCCCAGACCTGAAGGGCCTGGTTATTGAATTTGGGGGGACCCCCCCGCTTTTTTTTTTGTTTTTTATTAATGAATGACAGTTCTCTGTGTTACAGGAGCCATCAATTCATTAGCCGCGAGTGCTTTTAAATAGCTTTTTTCCTGCAAAAATGGCACTTTTTTTGCAGGGAAAGTTCTAAGCACAGGAAACTTGCCCCCCTTCACAGGCAACCTATAGACACCCCCCAGATGTGATACTGCAATGCTGTACTAACAGCACGCACACACAAATCCCCAGAAATACAGCAGATAATGTCAGCAGTCAGCAACACACTGACACGCTGACACTGTGACTGAAACATAATATGCGAGGCCGCCGTCACGGCGGCCTCTTATACCGCGGGGCGTGTACTAAAGCCCCTGAGCTATAATTGGCTACAGGCATCCTGCCTGTAGCCAATTATGGCTCTCCTCGCTGCCGGCGCTGTGATTGGCCAAGCATGCGGGGTCACAGTGCATGCTTGTCCAATCATCAGCCAGCATTGCACTGCGACTAGCGCAATGCATTGCGGGGCCGCTCGCATCACACGAATTTGATGCGAGCGGCCCCAATAGTTCTGGGCTCGCCGAGCGAGCGAACGCCCGGTGCTCGATTCGAACATGGGTTCGAATCGAACACCGGGCCCATCCCTAATTGTAAGTCAATTAGTGCTGAGAGTGCACATGGGCTGTATTAAGTATTAGTGTCAGGTAGTACCTGTCAGCGATGAGAAGCCCCTCCATACTAAAGGAGAGCCGGGAACGTACCCGGCAAGTGTCGGCAGGGGCCAGCACAGAGGTGTGTGGAGACAAAGAGGTGCAGACACTAGAAAAGAGTAGATGGGTGACAGTCAGGGAGGGTACATGGGGGTAGTGCCAGGGAGGCCAATCCAGGGCTAGAGCATCCCTATAAGTATGCTCCATTGAGTGACAATGGGAAACCAGTCAGGGACCAGCACTGCTGGAGCTGAGGGACTCCCCTAGCTACCAGGGGAAGAACTCCTCCAGTGAGAGTGGGGGGGAAGCGAAGGGAAAGGAAAGCCAGTATCTGGTGGTAGGGGACTCAATTCTTAGAAGGACAGAGAGGGCAATCTGTGACAAAGACCTGAAGCGCCGAACTGTATTTTGTCTATCGGGCGCTCGGTTTCGGCACATCACAGATCTGGTGGACAGATTACTGGGAGGGGCTGGGGAAAACCTGGCTCTCAAGGTGCACGTTGGCACCAATGACAAAGTCAGAGGCAGCTGGAGTGTCCTAAAGAACTATTTTAGGGACTTGGGAGCTAAATTGAGGAAAAGGACTTCCAAGGTATTATTCTCAGGAATACTACCGGTACATTGAGCCACACCAGAAAGGGAGATTAGGGAAGTAAAAAAGTGGCTGAGGAGCTGGTATAGTAAGGAGTGGTTTGGGTTCCTGGAGGACTGAGACGGCTTCTCAGTCGATCACCAGTACTATAGAAGGGACGGACTGCACCTAAATGAGAAGGGTGCAGATCAGTTGGGAGTAAAGATGTCCAAAAAGTTAGAGGGGTTTTTAAATTAGGCAACGGGGGGGGGGGGGGGATCCAGAGGTAAAGATAGTCAGCACGGAACATATTCCAGAGGGTAGTATTGGGGGCATTAGTGGTAGGTTGACTAAAGCACATAGACTCAAGGTAAGTATAGTAACAAGTCCTAGTTGCAATCTTGGAACTCCCAATAAGAGGGTAGCATGCGACCGGTCTAAACTACGTGGCATGTTCACCAATGCCAGGAACCTGGCGGACAAGAAGGGTGAACTAGAGATAATGTTGTACGAGGAGGATTTAGAGTTTGTAGAAATTTCAGAGACCTGGTTCAACAGCTCTCATGATTGTCTGGCAACCATTCAAGGGTATACCCTTTATCGCAGGGATAGAGAGGGTAAAAAAGGGGGAAGGGTATGCCTACATCAAGAATAATGTACAAGTGAATGTGAGAGATGACATCACTAAGGGAGCTAGGGAGGAGGTGGAATCCTTATAGATAGAACTCCAAATGGATGAAGCTAAGGGGAAAATAATACTGGCAGTATGCTATAGGCCCCCTTAACCTGAGGGACGAGGGGGAGACGGATCTCCTATCTACCCTACCTACCCAGCATGAATTCATGAAGAATTGTTCTTGCCAAACCAATCTACTAACCTTCTATGAGGAGGTGAGTTGCCAGCTAGATAAAGGAAGGCCGTAGATGTGGTGTATCTGGATTTTGCAAAAGCATTTGACAAAGTTCCCCATAAACGTTTACTGTACAAAATAAGGTCCGTTGGCATGGACCATAGGGTGAGTACATGGATTGAAAACTGGCTACAAGAGCGAGTTCAGAGGGTGGTGATAAATGGGGAGTACTCGGAATGGTCGGGTGGGTAGTGGGGCCCCCCAGGGTTCTGTGCTGGGACCAATCCTATTTAATTTGTTCATAAACGACCTGGAGGATGGGGTAAACAGTTCAATCTCTGTATTTGCAGACGATACTAAGCTAAGCAGGGCAATAACTTCACGCAGGATGTGGAAACCTTGCAAAAAAATCTGAACAAACGAATGGGGTGGGCAACTACATGGCAAATGAGGTTCAATGTAGAAAAATGTAAAATAATGCATCTGGGAGGCAAAAATATGAATACAATCTATACACTGGGGGGGGGGAACCTCTGGGGGAATCTAGGATGGAGAAGGACCTGGGGGTCCTAGTAGATGATAGGCTCAGCAATGGCATGCAATGCCAAGCTGCTGCTAACAAAGCAAACAGAATATTGGCATTAAAAAGGGGATCAACTCCAGAGATAAAACGATAATTCTCCTGCTCTACAAGAATCTGGTCCGGCCACACCTGGAGTATGCTGTCCAGTTCTGGGCACCAGTCCTCAGGAAGGATGTACTGGAAATTTAGCGAGTACAAAGAAGGGCAACAAAGCTAATAAAGGGTCTGGAGGATATTAGTTATGAGGAAAGGTTGCGAGCACTGAACTTATTCTCTCTGGAGAAGAGACGCTTGAGAGGGGATATGATTTCAATTTATAAATACTGTACTGGTGACCCCACAATAGGGAGAAAACTTTTTTGCGGAAGGGAGTTTAACAAGACTCGTGGCCACTCATTAAAATTAGAAGAAAAGAGGTTTAACCTTAAACTACGTAGAGAGTTCTTTACTGTAAGAGCGGCAAGGATGTGGAATTCCCTCCCACAGGCGGTGGTTTCAGCGGGGGGCATCGATCGTTTCAATAAACTATTAGATAAGCACCTGAACGACCGCAACATACAGGGATATACAATGTAAAGCCTCATACACACGATCGGACCGTGGACCAACTTTCCCGTGGATTTTTGTCCAAAGGGCGTTGGCCCCAAGTTGGTATTGCATACACACGGCAGGACTTTTTTCAGCCAACTTTCACCAAATCACATGGTTTTTCTGCTCTTTACCGCCACCTTTGGTCAACTTCTGTATTGTTGTCTGATCTTTTGCATTGGTTCTGCATTGGTTTGTACAAAAGTCCGTTGGTTTTGTGTACACACGGTCGGACTTTGGTCCATCGGACTTTTGTTGGCAGAAAGTTGGTCCGTTCGCACAGCCAACAAAAGTCCGATGAAACCTGGAAAAAGTTGGTCCGATGGAGCGTACACATGGTCGGATGTTGGTCCAAAACAGCTAATTTGCATGTTGGTTGTCAAAAAGTCCGATCGTGTGTATGGGCCTTTATACTGACATATAATCACACACATAGGTTGGACTTGATGGACTTGTGTCTTTTTTCAACCTCACCTACTATGTAACTATGTAATCTAAACAAATGGAACGGAACAAATTAATAATACATAATAATAATAAAATGTTTTTATTATTATTATTGTTATTTATTATTATTAATTTGTTGAGTTTCATTCATTTAGATGCAGCATTCGTTATTTCTGATAAGTCGGAACTTCGGATAAATTCGTATTCGTTATGTTCACTAACAGCCAAATTTGAAAGGAAATTCCAATACCTGTAATTAAATAGTTAGTTATTATTATTTAATTAGTTAGTTAATACTTAAAATTTTCGGGTTTTCGGATTTTCGAATTTTGAATTTACAAATTGACAAATTTTCGAAATATTCAAATTTACGAATATTCTGAAAAATTTGTTAAACGGGTTTTCATTAATTCAGAATTACCAAATTTGTCGAAATTTGTTTAAAAAAAAAAACTAATTGCACATGTCTACTGATCACTGTATTAGTGTCACTGGTTCCCAAAAAGTGTCAGTGAGTGTCCGATTGCATGCTACAATGTCGCAGTCCTGCTATAGGTCAGTGATCGCTGCCATTACTAGTAAGAAAAAATTAAATAGATACAAATTTGAGTATTTTCTATAGTTTGTAGACGCTACAACCGTCACGTAAACCAACCAATATACACTTATTGGGATTTTTTTTGTACATGTAGCAGAATACATATCAGCCTAAATTTATGAAAAAATTAGATTTTTTTAATTGGATATGCTTTATAGTAAGTAGAAAGTAAAAAATATTGTTTATTAATTTTTTTCAAAATTGTTGCTGTTTTTTTGTTTATTGTCGCAAAAAATAAAAACCGCAGAGGTGATCAAATACAAGTCCTATTTGTGGGGGGAAAAAAAAGGACATCAATTTTTTTTGGGTGACATATAAAGTGACCTGGTCATGAAGAGGTCAAGTGGTTAAATCAGCACAAAGGACAATACTTACAATCAGTTTGTTCCTTGTGCTGATGGCTGCAGATTGAGTTGAATTGCTTGTCCTCTGGCCTCCCCTTCCCCCACAGTGTAATACGGTGGTGTTTTGTGGATTAATACGAGGAATGGGACCTGTCGTGTGCATTTGTCCAGAGTGCCTGCCCTTTCCGAACCCCCTCCTCCATTCATAAAAGTTGTATTATAGCTTTCAGCGATAAAAGGTCTCCGTGAATGAGGATGGGTGGATGGATGAAAGGACCACCTCTTCCATTCATGGATCACTTTTAACCCTAGAATGATTGCTCTCACTACAGTGTGCATGGAAACACCTAATAGGTGTTGCAAATTATTGTTTTGTATACACTTGAAGCACGCGTCAGCATTTCTTTGTGCATGTACAGTGCCTTGCAAAATTATTCACCCCCCCCCCCCCTTGGATTTTTACCTATTTTGTTACATTACAGCCTTTAGTTCAATGTTTTTTTTATTTATCTGAATTATATGTGATGGATCAGAACACAGTAGTCTAAGTTGGTGAAATAAAATTAGAAAAATATATACCGTATATACTCGAGTATAAGCCGAGCCGAATATAAGCCCAGGCCCGTAATTTTACCACAAAAAAAACTGGGAAAACGTATTGACTCGAGTATAAGCATAGGGTGAGAAATGCGCAGCTTCTGTAAGTGGAAAAGACGGTCAACAATGCACATTTGCAGCCTCACTGTGCCCATTTGCAGCCTCACTGTGCCCATTTGCAGCCATAGGTCCCCTGAACTTCAAACTCGGTAGTTAGGGGTTCCTAGATCCCCCCTAGCCAAAAATTGGGGTCTCTGGACCCAAAGGGTCCCGAAATGACATTGCTGCAGATGGACACAGTTGACCGACTTTGGGTTCCCTGTATCTCAGGACCAATTGGTGCTAGGAACCCCACATTTTGGATATGTTGTAGTGCTAGTTCCACTGGGTTTGCACACCTAGCACTAAGTGGTCCCGAGATACGGGGCCCCAAAATCGGTTCGGAAAATGTCAAGCACTTTTCTGCAGCAGAGAATGAAATTTTTAGAACCGACTTTGGGGCCCCGTATCTCTGGGCCACTTGGTGCTAGGAACCCCAATATTTGGATATAGTATAATAGTAGTGCTAGTTCCATTGGGTTTGCACACCAAATTTGGGGTACCTAGCACCAAGTGGCCCCGAGATACGGGGCCCCCAAAGTCGGTTCGGAAAATGCAATTCTCTGCTGCAGAAAAGTGCTTGACTCCGGTATAGGCCGAGGGGGGGGGGGGGGGGCATTTTCAGCACAAAAAAATGTGCTGAAAAACTCGGCTTATACTCGAGTATATATGGTACATAAAATGGAAGTTGTGACTAAAGTTGTGTGCCTGGCTCTTGATACTCTAGTTTGGGAAAGGAACCTGAGGCAAAATAACAGGCCCTGTTGGGGGGTGAGTGCTACACATAGATTATTTTGAAATAATCAAATGTCTTTGATAGTACTATTCTTATTTACATTATTATTGCATGCATGTATATATCCAGTATTATCTCTGTACTCACCTGTTTCTCCCACGTTCAAATCTGAAAAGCCAAAATGCACTTTTTAGAAAATATTATATACAGCACATGTCATTAAAACATATCCTTTTTCTTTCTTTCATTTTCAGTTGAAAATGATACATTTTCTTTATAACAAGGATGTTGTTAGCATCCCAATTTTCTCAGGTCAGCAGAATATTGGAAATGCCGCTCTCTCTTTGGTGACAAGCAGTTTGGAGAAGCCAGGTTGCGCTATCAGACCATATGTTACCACTCTTCCAAAGTGTAGCCATTAATTGTCTGTGTACCCACCCCATAAGCCCTCTTATCCTGCGTACACACGGTCGGACTTTTCGACGGCAAATGTGCGATCGGATCTTGTTCCTGGAAATTTCCAACCGCGTGTAGGCTCCATCGGACATTCTCTATCGGAATTTTCCGTCACACAAAATTTAAGAGCTGGATCTCAAATTTTTCCAACAACAAAACCCGTTCTCTGAATTTCCGATCGGGTGTAGACAATTCCGACGCACAAAATTCCACGCATGCTCGGAATCAAGCAGACGAGCCGCACTGGCTATTGAACTTCATTTTTCTCGGCTCGTCGTGATTGTTGTATGTCACCACGTTCTTGACGTTCGCAATTTCCGTCCAACTTTGTATGGCCGTGTGTATGAAAGACAAGTTTGAGCCAACCGTCGAAAAAAAAAAACATGGAATTTGTTGTCGGAATGTGCGATCGTGTGTTTGTGGCATTACAGAGCAAATAGGCATGTTCCTTTGCCCATAAGATCCTTGCATGTATAACCTTCTTACCAATCCTCTTCTATTAGGCCTTATGTAGCCACCAGTCACCACAACACCACCACCTTTATGAAGCTCTTTTCAATCAGCAACCAGACCCTTTCCCATTCCTTCCTATGCAGTTTCAGACAATCAGCCATCAGACTCTGAACTATGTATCAAGCAGATTCCCTTTAACTAAACCAGACACCCTCATTCATTTTGTCGTGTTTTGGATTGAAGTTTTTCCTGCTTTTAAATAAACCTTTTTGAATTTTATTTTTCCCGGTGTGTGGCTGTCCAGGGTTCTTCCTGATTTCCAATTTACCCTCATTCACCTCCTTAATGAAGTGATCAGTGCCCTCACCAGTCGAGTGGTAAAGATTCAAGGCTGGGATCTACTAGGAAAGAGGTTCTAATTTGAAACGATATTTTAAAGCGGTTTGGTACTCACAAATACACATTCATCTTTTTTAAAACAGTTATGCATACAGATCCCCAAATGAGCATTAAAAAAAAAAAAAAAAAGCATTACTTACCTTGCTGTAGTCATTCTTAGAATTCCGGTCTGTCCTCCCGTGGGAGTAGGCATGGTTTCGGCTGTCCCCCGGCTCCGCAAAGACCCCTGTGAAATGTTTAGCATTCTTCCCATGAAGCCACGGGGGACGCCGTCCGCACGAAATCTCGTGAGATTTCGGCCACATCTTCCGAAATCTCGCGAGATGTCGGCAGATGTGACGGAATCTCGCGAGATTTCGGCCACATCTTCCGAAATCTCGCGAGATGTCGGCAGATGTGGCCGAAATCTCGCGAAATTTCGGAGAACGTGAGATCGGCCCAAATACGGCGGTGCATTCTGGGCCAGCAACCAGGAAGAAAGGGGCCTGTGTGGTTTCAGATGCCCACAGGCAAGATGGAAGCCATCTGGAATATTTTATATAAATTTTATTTGGGGAAGAAAACCGGCAGCAGTTACTTGGAAAAATGGAACACGTGAGTAATGCATTTACAGCTCATAATCATGCACATTGTACAAAGAAAAAAAAAACCTAGGAGGCAGTGTTAAACCGCTTTAATGATATGAGACAGTTGGCAGTAGACCCAGGACACGTCTCCTGTTACCCAACCGTAGAATTTGAGTAGATTTTTCTCCCAAGATATGACACTCAGCTTCCTTCATCTTTGACTTTGGAAAATAAAATAAAGCTCTTCTGAAAATCACATTTGTTGGTTCCAGCCTGGGTAACAAGACCACAAAAAGAGCTTACAATCAATACTTAAAAAAAGCAGCACTTTGCTTTGCCCAGATAACTTCTGTAGCTTTTTTTTATGGGTTGTGTAATCCACCATCACTGACATCAAATTATAATAAACGATTGTAACGCAATGCATTTCTCATGGAACAAGACCGCTCATACAGTACTTATTAGACAGCATCTATTGTGAATATTATGGAGGAAGAAGAAGAGAGGTCATCATACTTTGTTCACAACTGATGCAAATATATTAAGTGTGTTTTTACTTTAGTAATGAGTAGTTATGAGTTAGTTAACACCAACGCAAAGGAAAGACATCTCAAGAGAGCAAAGATCATAATATCATAAAGATAATAATCAAAATGTTTCTACTTACACAGGAATACGATGGCGAGGAAGACTGACATGGTAGCCGAAACCTAGAACTTGTGACTGTCCTTCCGAGTAAAGCAGAAGTTAGGAGTGTCTTCACATTTCCTGAGCTTTATTTATCAGCATTTCACAAGAGTTAAAACCAATGTCGAAAGAGGAGTGATCTGTGATAGCCAAGCAGATCTCAGTTTACTGTACCCAGTTCTGCTAAGAGCGTCTTATCTGATACCATCAGCTGGACAAAACTCACCGTTGACAATGATCTCTTTAGCAGCACATGGATTGCAGTGAGAAGCAAATGATGAGAAGGCCAACAAGTGGTTTATACCTCGGTGACATAAAGATTTAAAGTGGTAGTAAACTCCACTTGTTAACTTTTTAATCAATATAAAGCTTGCCTGTAGGTAAAGTGAATATCTTTTAAACATGCACCATTTCAAATGTGTAGCAGCCAGTGACATCACCGGCGCATGCGCACTGCCCTCTAAACGGAAAGCCCAATGTGCTGGAGCAACGTCATCGCGGCTCGGCCATTCAAACAGCCAGAGCCCACTAAGGAAGACCGAGTGAAGATGGAATCCCTGCCAGCGGTGCCAGGGCACTACTAGATGGATCAGTTTTTAGGCAAGTCTGTCATAATGAGCTAGTATGCATCGTAAGGCGGTCGTTACACAAAAACAAAAAAAAGAAAGAAAGAGATCCTGTTCCCTTATAGCAGGTTAGTGCTTGTGCTGTTTAACCTGTCCCTCTGTGGGCTGTAAAAAAACCCTGGTTGATCTTGCCTGTTCCTGTGTCCCTCTTGGTGTGGTGACCAGGGCTGGTGCAAGGATTTTTGACACCCTAGGCAAAACCTCATTTTGCCGCCCCCCTTGGCTCCAGCCCTGACTCCACCCCCTTTTCTCTGCCCATGTATACCCCACCTTTTTAATGAAGTGTCCATCAAATCCAGCCTCACCAGCACCCATCAAATGCAGCCTACCAGCACCCATCAATACAGCCTCACCAGCGCCTCTCAAATGCAGCCTACAAGCGCTCATCAATGCAACCTAACCAGCGCCCATCAATGCAGCCTCGCCAGCGCCTATCAAATGCAACCTCACCAGCGCCCATCAAATGCAGCCTCGCCAGCGCCCATCAAATGCAGCCTCGCCAGCGCCCATCAAATGCAGCCTCGCCAGCGCCCATCAAATGCAGCCTCGCCAGCGCCCATCAAATGCAACCTCACCAGCGCCCATCAAATGCAGCCTCACCAGTGTCCATCAAATGCAGCCTCACCAGCACCCTAAATGCAGCCTCACCAGCGCCTATCAAATGCAGCCTAACCAGCACCCATTAAATGCAGCCTACCAGCACCCATCAAATGTAGCCTCACCAGCACCCATCAATGCAGCCTCACCAGCGCCTATCAAATGCAGCCTAACCAGCACCCATTAAATGCAGCCTACCAGCACCCATCAAATGCAGCCTCACCAGCGCCCATCAATGCAGCCTCACCAGCGCCCATTAAATGTATCAAAAGCAGCCTCACCAACGCCCATCCAATGCAGTCTCTCCAGCACCCATCAAATGTAGCCTACCAATGCTCTTCAATGAATGTTTGCTTGCTTCCATTCATTCGGGAGTCAGGACACAGACACAGTCCTCTGCCGTTGCTGTGCCTCTGACACTATGTGCAAATGGAGCAGTGGCTGCCTGCTGATGCTGAGACTTAGTTGCTTGCTGCAGAGAGCAGAGAGTAGGAACACCAATGACCGGGCACCTTGGCAGCAGGGCGCCCTACGTGGATGCCTAGTTTGCCTAGTGGTAGCTCTGGCACTGGTGGTGACCACAGTAATCATGGCTGCTGAGCCCTGAATACCGTGGTCAGTTTACTTGCCTCCGTCATCCACAGCTCTCCTCCTCTCTCCCCCTCCCTCCCTGCCTGTCAGCTCCTGCGTGCGTGTGTGGAACCTGGCTCTGCCTCCCCCCCTCTCTGTTAGTAGTAAAGTAAACTTCAAAAAATTTCACTGCCAGCCCCTCTCTTTTATTATGCTATAACACACTGTGTAAGTGGTTGCTGATAACGAATCCTCTAAATACCTTTTTACAGATATCTTCAGGCCAGTCACGTGACTCCCGGCCACTCTTCTCCCCCATCTAAGGGCTACAGTAGGAGGGGCTGAGCGGCCAGCACGGCGGTCATGTGACCTCCCAGGCTGACTTTAGAGGGAGATCTCGGCGGCCCTTCCACTGTTGTCCATAGGTAGGAGGAATACAGTGGCCCGAGAATAACATGACCGGCCTGAAGATATCTAAAGAAATATATTTAGAGGCTTCGTCTTCAACAAATACTTGCTCAGTATGTTATGACTGCATAAAAGAGAGGGGCAGTGAATGGTTTTGTAAGGTTATAACCACTTTAACCTGCAGGTTTTTACAGTTTACTACCACTTTATTTGTTTGAAGGAGAAGTATAGCTGAAGCTCGTTTGGCTGTACTTCTCCTGTGGATCACGTTCTGCACTCTTGTGATCTGTCTTCAGCAGACAGTGAACTGAATCCTGCTGTCGGCTGACATCACAGAGCTGGTCCAGGCAAGGGAAAGATTGCGACTCCCCAGTGAGCTCATGGAGCACCGAGAACCTGAGCGATTAGCAGTGTTTGATCGCTCGGTTCTCAGCCTTAGAGCCAGCAAAGAACTGATGCTGCATCTACCTAGCTAAGTATGATTCCAAAACGCAATGTTTCATTTAAATGTAATTTTCCCACACATATTCAGAGGGATCCTGCTATGTATGCATGGTCTGACTACCGAAACATCTTCCTAACAAAATATTTTTTTAGGGACATTCAAGATAACATTGGATGAATAATACATTCTGTAGCAGTCAGTCTCATTCTACTTGACTTGTTCTGTAATGTTAAAGATTCTTTACAGCTCATCCAAATGGGTTTCTTAGTTCTAAAGAGTGTCTGTGATATACTCCAGCCTTTATAGCCATATGGGTAACTCATCACATTATTATAAGGGCTTAAATATGGGAAAACTCATTAGTGGAGAGAAGAAAATGTCCCTCCTGAGGACCTATAGCTGGGTTCCCCTGAGGCATTGAGTGGGACCGCTGACGTCCTGTATGGAAACAGATGTATTCTCTGGATGCCTAACTGGAAAGTTGCATTTACCATAAACTTTGGCTAGCCACAATCTTCAAGTGTCAAACCATCACACATCTTACTTAATAACAGTACTGCATAATAACTACACTATAAGGACTCTCCCATCTCTCCTCTGTGATAAAGGGAATGTCTAGCTCTAGTGGTAGATGTGTTTTTCCGAGTGAGTTCACATCATTCCATATTTTATTTGAGGACCTGGTAGCCCACTTTTATTATAAAAGGTAAACATAAAGCAAAAGTCCAACATAAGATGGGCTACCCACGCATGGGGTTCTTCTCCAGCAAAATACAAACAATGACAGCAACAAAAATAATGGCAAGTCATCTGGCTACGCTTTGACAGTCGCTAGTACACTGGCCTTTCCTTGCTCACTTAGCTTTGGTTTGCTGTACTGCACTGCACAGGCCTACTCCTAGACCCAACAGGATTCTCCAGCCCAGTTGGGTTCCTTAGCTCTCTCAGAGACCTCCATACCTCCTCCAGCCTTCCTGAACCCCCTAACCGCCTCAGTTTTCTCAGCTTTCCAGACCCTCTCTTGGTCTCCCAAGCCCACGTAACTGTCTTGGTTTTCTCAGTCCCTTGGCAAGCAGTCCCCACACCAGGGAAGTAGTCTTTGGAAGGCACCACCAGCTTTGCTGGCACAGGTCTGTCTCCACACAGCAGCCACTGCAATTCCAACTCCCAACTCCACTTGCAGCTCTCACCAGCCCTTCATTATAAGGGCTGTGCGCAATCTAAGGACATATGGTTTGCACGTTTGCTGAGTTGCAGAACTATGGAGTGTTAACTTTGAGCAGAGGAAACAGTTTTTTAAAGATGGCACTCTGTAGTTTGAAGATTTCCAGATTACATTGAGCCGGAAGAAATCTCCAACCAGGTGTGTTTGTGTAAGACCAGCAGGTAGCGTTGCCACCTTACACAGGTTCTGTGACTGATTAAGGTGGTAATTCAACTCACTTGTTGCCTTATCTGCATTTAATTAGCCTCAGAACCTGTGTAATTCATGTTGTTACTTGCACCCAGATCTGACCTATGGCCTGATTCATAGTGTGTCTCAACTAACGTTGGCAGTTAGTATTTTAATGCGTGTTTTTTTCTTCATGTCTTCATGTATTGTAGATGTGTAAAAATTATTTTGTGTATTTAATAAAACCCTTTTGATATTTTACATTTATACTTTGTTTACTATACATTGTTGCTCTTGAATCCTGACACATTCTTTCTACCTATACTATCCCTTGGGGCCATCCTCAATAGTTCTTCAGGTTTATTAACAACAGCTGGGAACATACAGGTTTATGTTCAAAGTATTACAAGATGCAGGTCTAATTTATACAGTTTCTTACAATGCAAGCATATTGGGTACAACATGATTGGTTGCTAAGATCTACGTCAATGTAACTAACCATAAATCTGACACCTGTCATGCAACCAGACAAACGTATTCATTCCCAGAATTCCTACATGTTTATTAAAATGAATTATAACTGTTT
Organism: Lithobates sylvaticus; assembly: GCA_028564925.1. Lineage (NCBI taxonomy): Eukaryota > Metazoa > Chordata > Amphibia > Anura > Ranidae > Lithobates > Lithobates sylvaticus. The sequence goes on from CM053038.1 coordinate 1,985,049, forward strand.
TGTCTATGGCTTTACCCATTAAAATACTTGTATAGAGACAGTATGGCAGCCAGTCATGTTAAATCAAACCCTCCTTGTCCTGATAAGACTTTACCAACTCAAGGATAACAGATTTATGACTTTGGGAAAATGCACAAAGACTTGCAATAACCCCCCCCCCCCTTTATGTGTTATATGTCTTATTGTTTTTCACTATACAATCCTATGTGTCTGTATTCATATATTGGTTTCACAAAAAAGTACTATATATACTGTACATACACATACATACACAAAGCTAACTACTTTATTCAATATTGTCTAATTATTAATACATATATATATATATATATATATATATATACATACATACACATCAGTGTTCTTCTTATTCAATGTATTTTAACAGTTTTAATGAGGGCACAAGACCTTTTGACCCTGTCAAATTAAAAAATTGTAAATAACTTTCCCATATTCCACATAAAACTTCTTATACTTGACAATGTTTATTTATTACCTTTAAGGAATGTTATCTTATCAGGCTATAGTTCAACTGCTGTCAAAGTGTTTCTTTTCTAATTAGTGAATTTAAAAACTATGAACTATCCTAATACACTTTCACCCAGTAAAAATATCAGCATGAAGCAGAGAGGTCATCTAAAGTTCAACATTTAAAAATGAAGACTTTCTCTATATTTATGGAATAACATAATATACATTAATAAAGATTAATAACTATTGCTTTACTAATGAATAACAATATTGATAAGACCACTACTATATAATAATAATAAAAATATGAATAATAATTATATAATCAATAAAACATATGCAAATTAATATGAATAACATAAAATATATTGGTTAATATGAAATTATAATACATTCCCTAATGAATGAAAGTCAATTTACTAACTGCACATCCATATAATCACACTGCTTGGCACCCCAGCTGGTATGGATGAGTTGAGTTACTTTTGGAAGAATTGGCATAATTACACATTTTCTTCACATTTCCTATGCAAAGACTCTCAGTGTTGCTCATCATTGAACTGCTTAAGTGAAAGTGATAATTTATTTAAAGGGTACTTTTGGGGGGAGAGGGAGGTGTTTAGAGCCATGTAGGAGTTATTTTTTTCATCGTAAGACATGCATATTGGATGTGGGGAAACCTGCATCCAATTCGCATTACTGTGAACTCCTTAATCCTAGGTAATTATTTTTTTATTTATGGCCATGTAAAATGATGATTTTCTTAATGAAAGTGGGCTACTTTAATTAAAGTTTTTGTTTGCCATGGACTCACTGTACAAACGCATCTACCACAGGAACTAACATCCTCCATATCACATCCTCATACCTTTCCCTGAAAACTCACTTATTTAGGGAAGCCTATCCCACACCCACTTAACAACCCCATCAAATTATTCCCTGCATCCATTACCTTTTGTACCACCACCCCCTCCCTTTAGAATGTAAACTCTACGAGCTGGGCCCTCCTGTCCCTTCTGTATTGAGCTTTACTGTAATTGTGTTGTCCCCCCCCCCCTCTACATTGTAAAGTGCTGTGTAAACTGTTGGCACTATATAAATCATGTATAATAATATAATAATAATATCACTATGTATATATATTTTTTTGGGGGGGGAATTGGTTTCAAACGGTAGAGCTTTAGGGATTCAACCACTCACCAGCTCTTCTTTTAACCGGTTCCCGACTGCCTCCTGTACTTTTACGTCGGCAGAATGGCACGGCTGGGCAAAGTAACGTACCTGTACGTTACTTTGAATTTCTGTGACCGTGCCCGCGGGCCCCGCAGACTCGATCTCCACGGGGATACCCACGATCATGTCACAGAGCTCATGAATGGGGAGAAGCTGATGTAAACAGCATCTCCCCGTTCTGCCTAGTGACAGCACACTGACATCCGAAGCAGCGATCAGTGTGGTGTCACACACAGCCACGCCCCCAGACAGTTAGAAAACACGCCCCTAGGATACACTTAACCCCTCTCCGCCCCCTAGTGGTTAACCCCTTCACTGCCAGTGACATCTTTACAGTAATCAATGCAATTTTATAGCATTGATCGCTGTATTAATGACAATGGTCCCAAAAATGTGTCAAAATTGTCCGATGTGTCTGTCATAATGTCGCAGTCACGATAAAAACTGCTGATCGCCGCCATTACTAGTAAAAAAAAAATATTAATAAAAATGCCATAAAATTATCCCCTATTTTGTAGACGCTATAACTTTTGCGCAAAGCAATCAATAAACGCTTATTGTGATTTTTTTTACCAAAAATATGTAGAAGAATACGTATGGGCCTAAACTGAGGGGAAAAAAAATTTTTATATATATTTTTGGGGGATAAAAGTAAAAAATATTGTGTTTTTTTCAAAATTGACGCTCTTTTTTTTTTATAGCGCAAAAAATTAAAACCGCAGAGGTGATCAAATTCCACCAAAAGAAAGCTCTATTTTTGGGGAGCCACGTCACATGACTGCGCAATTGTCAGTTAAATCAACGCAGTGCAGAATCGCAAAAAAAAAAACGCTCTGGTAAGAAAGGGGGTAAATCCTTCCGGGGCTGAAGTGGTTAAAAGGCTTTGCTTGCCCACTTTTATTCACCACATTGATCACAGTATTTATTTTTTTACAGCCAAACCATAATTCATTTTTTTTTTTTGGAAAAAGCTCTGAATTTAAAGCGTGATACTATAGTTATCTGACACAGTTATTGTTTAATATAATCTTTGATCGAGGTATTTTTTTTCTTCTGGGTTCTTGTTGGTCTTTAGGGTTTAGGATCTCCACAGGAACCACTGATATCATCCATGGAAATGTGCAAAGTTTGGTATCATCCATTCCGGGCCTGGTATCCTTTCATAGATATTTATATTATTAACAGTAGCATACGTAGCAGTCAGCTCATCCTGGAAAAGATTAAAACCTGTATTATTAGTATTATAGTAGTGTCTATCAATCTATCTATCTATCTATCTATCTATCTATCTATCTATCTATCTATCTATCTATCTATCTATCTGTCTGTCTGTCTGTCTGTCTGTCTGTCTGTCTGTCTGTCTGTCTATCTTTCTATCTATCTCTACAAAATGATCTTTACAATGGCTGCAAAACTTCCGGCCCCTCCTCCTTCCCCCTCTGCCTTCTGGGAGGCACACAGGTCCCAGAAGACAGCGGGACTATTCAGAAAGTGCAGCACGACCTGCCCATGTGCAGTAGCAAACAGGTCGTGAAGCGTCAAGGCGCTGAAAGCTGAAAATTGGCTTGGGAAGGAATGGGGCGAAAGTGCTAGGTATTGAAGTGGTTAAAAAAGTACTTAAAGCGGAGGTCCGCCCACCGCTGCAAAAATTAAAAGCCAGCAGCTACACATACTGCAACTGCTGACTTTTAAAAATAGGACACTTACCTGTCCTGAGGTCCAGCGATGTCGTCACCCCAGCTGATGTTTCCATCACGTGCCAACAAACATTACGGCTCCATGCCCGGCCCCTACTGTGCATGCGTGAGGCACCGCTATGTTATCCTACTGGCCCGGCGGCGGGGGGAAGGAGGAGGGAGGAGGAGGAAGCTGACTTGCTGGCGTAATTTGCTGGAAGTGGACAAATGAGTGGAAATTCCACTTTTGGGTGGAACTCTGCTTTAACTTGAAAAAGGTAAAAAGGCAGCCATCATATCTAAGGACTGGTAAATTTAAATATATGGTATTTTTTGTCCTTGGGTTCAAATCTCCTTTAAGTGTGAAGTGAGCTCAAATAAAGTCATATTAGCTCCAAACATTCATTCATATAAATCAAATCAAAATGAGTTTTAATTCATCGAATTCAAAGTTGTATGTTTTCAATAAAATATGTTCAGTTTATCGAACACATTGAAAAATCAGTTTTATAATTTAACTGTTTTAGGTGTTTAAAATAACTCAGCTATTATTACTCTCTATACGTTAACTATACTTTTGTTATTCCAAATTAATAACTGAGAAGTTCCTTTATTCAAGTTTGATAGCCCTATATAATGTTAAAACTTGTATTATTAACTCGTATTGTATAATTTTCAATAAATTATTTTAAAAGAGAAAATAACTCAGCTATAGATTATCCCATCATTCTACAAAAAGAAAAATGTTGGATACTTACATGTTTTATTCTATTACCTATAAAGGGAAGAAGAAAACAATGATCAGTAATTATTATATTAAAGGAAAACATAACACTTTTGTATATAATATATTCTTGTTGTCAAAGATGGTGTGTTTAGAACAGTGGCTCTCAATCTTTTTTTGGCACCAAAGCCTGGAAAATTATTTTAAAACCTTCTATGTTCCAGCAGTAAAAAAATTTAAATAAAGGTTATATTCACAAAAAAATGCATGGGAATAAAAAAAAAAATGTATTGAAATGCTGAAAGGCTCTGGATGGGGCTGGGTGTCAATATGGAGGGAGTGAATACAGTTGGGCCGAGTGACGTCACACACCAACATTGGGTGACGCGCCGTCCTCGGTTGGGATGTGTATACTGTATATAGCAGAGACTTTTTAGGAGGACTTATCTACTGGCAGAGGCTGTGGGGGCAACCCTTGCAAGTAACGGCAAGGCAGTATGTTTAAATTAGACACCATAATCGGAAACGGCACAATTGGATATTTAACCATTCCTAGTCATTTCTATTTTACCATCCAAGACTCCTCTTTGAAAACTCTTTGTACATAGATCTAAACCTTTTGGGGGCTCTGACCATTTTGGTTGAATGGATGATGTAAAGACCCAATCAATTAAAGCTGATTATCCGAGGACCAGGTCGGTCGGATCCTGTCCGTCATACTTTGTCTGATGTTGGTTTTGCGTACACACGGTAGGACAAAGTTGCCGGAAAATCCGATCATTCTGAACGTGGTGACGTTTGTTGCCTACGACGGGACTACATAGAGGCTAGGAGCCAATAGCTTTGGTCTTGTAATGTGATGTGAGCATGCGTAGCACTTTGTCCGGTCGGACAACCGTACACACGATCGGATTTGGTGTGATCGGACCGTGTTGTCGGCAAATCTTTCCAGCAGGAGATAAGACTTTGTCCGTCGGACAATCCGACGTACACTGTCCGATGGTGCATACACATGGTCTGATTTTTCAACAACATTGTCCGATCGGACAGAATCCATGAAAAAGTCCGACCGTGTGTATGGGGTTTATGAATGGCTGACTACATGCACCACTTGAAGGCTAATGAAGTCCATTTTATTATTATTAAAGGTGAGCCCTATATTACTAAACTCCATTATATGTATGATTGCATACTTGCAATTTTAACTTTTAGTATACCTGGAATGCCCATCTATATGGATGGATCTATATGGACCAGTATGCTTAGATAAATAGTTTTTCACTTATACAATCATATATTCCCAAGCATGCCGACAGGTCTTATGCCCCATACACACAGTCAAATTTTCCGATGGGAAATGTTGGATGTGAGCTTGTTGGCTGAAAGTCCGACCGTGTGTACGCTCCATCGAACATTTGTTAGCAGACTTTCGACCAACAAATGTTGGCTAGCAGGTTCTCAAATTTTCCGCCAACAAAACGTTGTTGTCTGACTTTCCGATCGTGTGTAGACAAGTCCGTCGCACAAAAGTTCACGCATGCTCAGAATCAAGTACGCTCGGTCTTGTAAAACTAGTGTTCGTAATGGAGATATCACATTGGCTCACCATACATCTTGTACGTCACTACGTTCATAATTGTTGGCCAACATTTGTGTGACAGTGTGTATGCAAGACAAGTTGGAGCCAACAACCTTCGAACAAAAATCCACGGTTTTGTTGTCGGAAAGTCTGAACGTGTGTACGAGGCATTAGGGTTTCTCATATATTATGTGAGTAGACAATATTACTCTAAAGCCCCATACACACGATCGGACTTTGTACAAACTTTCCCGTGGATTTTTGTACAAAGGGCGTTGGCCGCAAGTTTGTATTGCATACACACGATCTGACTTTTTAGGCAACAAACAAGAACGTTGTGACCTTTCAACTAACTGACGACACTTCAAAAGAGGACGTTCGATTACTCCAGCGCCACCTTTGGTCAACTTCTGTATTGTTGTCTGATCTTTTGCATTGGTTCTGAGCATGCGTGTTTGCACTTTGTACAAAAGTCCGATGGTTTTGTGTACACACGATCTGACTTTGCTCCATCAGACTTTTGTTGCCAGAAAGTTTGTCCGTTCGCACAGCCAACAAAAGTCTGATGAAAACCGAAAAAGTTTATCCGATGGAGCGTACACACGGTCGGATGTTGCCACAAAACAGCTAATTTGCATGTTTATTGTCAAAAAGTCAGATCGTGTGTATGGGCCTTTATACAGACCTAGTTCGTAGCCTTTTTGGAAGTCATTTATAACTTTAGTTGGTATGTTCTACCCTTATATCATTGTCTCCAATAATATACATGTCTCCACATTCGCCTCAGTGCCCAGTATTGGTGTCATCACATGCCCCTCTTGGCATCTAGGTCTTTTCCCTACGTGGAATTTGTTGTGATACTGATAATTACAAGACAATTTATGTATCTGTGTATTCTTATTGTACATGTTTCTAGAAAAGTATTTTCAACCTCCTGAAGAAGCGAACCACTCGCAAAATATGTAGAGCAGAACACTACCAGGCTGTTTCGTCCCACGCCACTGACTTGGGTCCCACTATACTTCAAGCATCTTCATTGTCCTCAATGTGGTCCTCTTTAGATGCTTGTATGACCCCTGTTACCACCAACTACTAGCCTGATGGTTTGAAATCAATAAATTTGTATTTTATCATTTCTAATAATGTTTTAAGATGTAACTTGATAATATTTCTTAATTTTTATATATTGGTGCCTACAAATTCCATGTTTTCCTTTTGGTTATTGTTGGTTCTCAAATATATTTAGGGGTGATGCTCAGTAGACTTTTATGTGCACCCTCAATGTCACCTGGAGTAATATACCAATTATCAACTACTGTATTTATGTTTTAAAAAAGCTGTGGAGCACTGTGGGAAATGTTGAAGATTGGGGGAAATATGGAGGTCTGGTGTCTCTGCACCAAGCTGGGGAGAGAGGGAACATTGTGGGAGGCTGGGATAGACTGTGGAGGCTTAGGGCTCCCAGGGAGCCTGGTGGCACTCTGGACCACTATGGGAGGGTAGGGGCCACTATGGGAGGGTAGGGAGCACTATGTGAGTTGGGAGGCACTATGGAAGTTTAAGGGATTTGCAACTAGCCCGGGAGAAGGAAGGCCACGGCCTGGAAATGGGCCAAGGCCCGGTGGTTGAAAGCCACTGAATTAGAAGACTAAAAATGAATTTGATAATCATAGTCCTTTGATTCAACATTTTATTAAGAATTTGAGCTACTGCAAGTAAAGTCTGTTTAATTATATTCATCAACATAAAATAAGCTTATGATGATGACAACAAGACCTGCATGATGTACAAGTTATACATTTCCATAATTCAGTAACAAAAAGAGGATTTAACTCATTCTGTCGAGATATAATTTTGATATTTACATTGATAGGTTTTGACGAATACAGCACTGTCACACAATTTGACAACTAACCTTTGGGAAGATGACTTATATCTAGGTAGGTGTAGTAGACATCTTGTGGATCGGGGTCCGTGATATTTTCTGGAGGTTTATTTGTGATTTCTTAATAAGAAAATAGAAGAAATGAAAATGGCATAAAACGTAATTCCTACTTGATCAAATACACATACCCTTCAAATATGAAATACAAACTTTTGTCTCAGGACTGTCAAGATGTTTTTGAGAGAACCAAACTGTCTGATTTCCATGGTTTGTAAACAATTTTTACACTTATCTCGGATTTGCACTGATTTGGGTATCTTTTTCATATTTACTATTTACATCTGTGGCAAATGGGTTAAAAAAAAAAAAAAACACACACACCTAGATTGAAGTTTTCTTACTATTGCTTATTCAAAATATCAATTTTATAGACAAAAACAGTTTTAGTAGATGAAAACCCATTTAGTGGGATATACTGATCCATCAAACCCCTAGTGTTTTGGCTCACTTGGTGATCTGTCACATGAAGTGAGACCCCCTGTTTGGATCCTGAATCTCAATCTATTTTTGTAAGTTAATATGTTCAATATATGTAATATATAATCAAATTGTTATGAAAATAATGAATATGTTCTATGAATATCTATTAATATCTATTATATCTATTATGTGGGCATATCGTCTTTCTTTTGTAGTAACCCATTGCTACCGCACCCCTCAAGCCCTTGAAGAAGCGGACAAAGGCAAAACACATCAGGTGAGCCACTCCCCCCCTTGTGTTATATGATATTGCTATATGATAATACTTACAGTCATGTAACTTACAAGGAGGGGTCTCTACCTTGGGAGTGCCTTGAGTTTTTGGGCTTTGATATGTCATTACTGTGTTTTTATCTCTGACAAGGGGTACATTTATACCAGTGATTCTCAACCAGGGTTCCTCCAGAGGTTGCTAGGGGTTCCTTCACCATTGGGCAATTTCTGTCTCTTAGATAAGTTCCCACTGGCACCACTGATCATTTTAGCTCTCTGTAAGGAGGTAATTCTTCCCAATGACCACATGTGTAAGGACCATTCCTCTCACTGACCATCACACTAATGTATCATGAGTTGTAGATTCCTAATTTTTAGCAGGGGTTCCCCTGAGACTGGAGAACTATTTCAAGGGTTCCTCTATGTTGAAAAGGTTGTTGATTATTTATACCCTCGTTGTCATAAATTGTTGTATACAATAAAGATTTTCTTTTAACCTAATGAACGTTGTCTGATAATTAAACTGAGGGGTTCCAAAACCTTTAAAGTCCCAGCACTTCCACGTCTTTTTCTATTTCCTATTTTTGGGATGTGGTGTTGATGTGGTTGGCCAAGACCATATATGTTTTTCTATTTCACAAGGGAAAGGGTAATATCCAAAATGAAATGAGCCATGGCAGTCAGTTGCCTTCTTTAATTATGATAATCCTTCTGCACTGATGACAAAAGCCATGGGATTGGTTGTTTGGATTAGTGCTTGCTGAACATAATATTTGTTTTTTTTCATGACCTTAGTATACAAACGTATTTGTTCTGCCTAAGCTAAACTTTATTGTGTTCATAAACTAGACTTTTTTAAATAATTTAAATACAAAGTTCATATTCTTTAGTGCAGTAAACTCATGGCAATCATTTATAAGTAACTGTGCAAATATAAGCAGACAAATCTTGGTATATAGTATACTATACTTAAAAATTACAACTAAAGAACCTTTTTTTGTAATAAGTCCACTTACCTGTAGTTCATTCATTAAAAACTTCTAATAGGCGAAACAATGGTGCTTTAAGTTCATTGGCCTTTGTATGTTCAGTAGGGAGGGGCGAACGGTTCAGGCCGAGCATAACTTTGGGCTGAACATCGCCAATTTGGGTGTTTGTCGAACACACTAATTTTCTGTGTGCTTGGCGGGATGGTTGCCCACCAAGCACACAGTCAATAGGTTGTTAGGAAGCGGGGCCGGGAAGCTGGCCGCCTCATCTTTAACAATGGACAAGTCATCAGCTGTCAGCGAGCTTCAATATTGACAGCTGACTGAAATAAAAAAACATGGTCAAAATTGTCGGCAATAGTAAAAAAAAAAAACAGCCCTTTGGGTCTGGCATTGATTTTGAGGGAATCAAAAACAAAATGGTCAAGAGTCCCCCCTTAAATCCACACTGGGCATTTTTCCGTGCATGCAGCCCCCCCTCCTGAACCATACAAGACCACATGCCCTCAGCATACGGGGTGCTTTGGGGCAGGGGGGCTCTGCCCTCCTGCCCCAAAGCACATTGTCCCCATGTTGATGGGGACAAGGGCCTCTTCTCCACAACCCTGGGTGGTGGTTGTGGGAGTTTGTGTTGGCAGAGTTATCAGAATCTGAGGCCCCCAGTTCCCGGCCCCCTCCTATATGAATGAGTAGGGGGTACATTGTACCCCCTACTCATTCTTCAAGAAAAAGTGTTAAAAATAAATAAAAACAGTACGTTTTTGACAATCCTTTTATTAAAAAAAATAAAAAAACAGTGCCCCCCATGTAGATCCATTGTCAATCCCGCCGCCTGCTGCACCGCTGGACCAGAAGAAAAAAAAAAAAAACCTGCCCACAATGACTAACCGCCGAATGCCTGCTCCTCTATCTAACAGTTGTTAAATAGGTAAGGGACAGGAATCACATGGTGATGTCACCTCGCGGCCCTGCCCCCTTGTGACATAACTGAGCAGGGCATGCTGAGTCGGTGACATCACAAGGGGGTGGGGGTAGCAGGTGACATCACCAGGTAGCCCCGCCCCTTACCTATTTAAGAACTGTCAGATGGAGGAGCAGCAGTGGGCGGGTAGTCTTCATCACGGGAGAAGCATTTTTTTTCTTTTTTTGGGCCTGACGGGGTGATGGGCGT